>CM038679.1:352384712-353584712 GCA_021605205.1 Aegilops longissima
ATGTATTTTTGTGATCTATGTGGTGACTAGCACAAGCATGCAAACTAGGCTTCTGATGTTGTTGTTTTTTCAGCCCTGTTTTCTTGATATTTTGATGCCATGTTAACTTGATGCTACCAAGAGATCCATGCATATTTTGAGATACTTCAGTAAGGATGTTTTGTTATAAATGACTTGCTATATCCATCCATGCCCTTGTTTGCAATTATGGAGTGCCATAGCTTGAGTCAATCGAGCTCTACTTTTGCTATAAAATGTTTCCTGGCAGGTTGTTTACATGTTATTCAATTTTGCCAAGGTTGTTGTAGTTGTTCCTTGCATGCTATTATGTTGTTCTTGCCATGTATAGCTTCTATGCCATGTCTTCTTACTGTTGGTTGCCTTGCCATGCCATGTATTGCTCTGTGGTGAGTGGTTCAAGCTCACCAACATGCCTACTTATCGTTGTTCCTGCCATGTTTAAATCTGTAATATAACTTGTCATGTTTACGTGGGTGCCATCATACTTTCTGATCCTTTTTGGCTTATGGTCAGTAAGGGACTTTTGTTCTATGCAATTAGTAGATTCATGCCATGCCTTTGTTTGCCATGATAAGTTCCTGTAGCATGCTGTTTTCTTGCTCTAAACATTGCAACTTTGATGTTATTTACGCCAATGCTGGCTGTTATTAGTTGCAATCTTGCCATGTCATTTTGAGCATGTTCTAGTTGTTTTGGAGATAGCTCAGTGTTCATGTTTTGTAATGCTTTACCTGTACATCATGCCCATGCCTTTTGTTTTCATGTTGAGGTCCTGTAGCATGTTGTTTTGATGCTTACAATATGCCTAGTTCTTGTTTGGACAGATTGTTGTCATAACTTGTATAGGCGTATGTGTTGAACCGTTGCTCCGTTTTGAGTGTGCTCTATATGAAACTTGCTTGTTTTTGCATGTAGTTTCATATTATCATGTTGCATCCTTGTTTTTATGTGTTTTCTTGATGTTTGTATGCATTTTGCATCAATGCCATGCTTATCTTGTTTTGCTCATATCTTCTAGGCGTAGCTCGAATCTAATGAACTTTATATGTAACTTGACTAGAATTTCGTGTAGATCATCGTGGTGCATCTTAACTTGCTGTTTAACAACTTGAACATAAGGTTTATTCAGATCTGGACCAATTTCGAAATTTGCATATGAGGACTTACGGAATTGTTCTATGTTGTTTCGGCCTCATTTAAACTTGCCTTGATGTGTTGTCCTTGTTTGCATCATCTCTTGCCATGAGTAGCTTCATGTAGATTTGTCATGCATCATGCTTGTTTTGCATCATGTCTTGTCTATGTGTGGTGTGTTTACTATGTTGTGTGCTTCCTTTTGTTAGTTCTTTGTTTCGTTCGCGATCGTGAGGATTAGTTCGTCTCGCTTGGTCAGCTTCATCCGTTCATCTTCTTCATGGACTCGTTCTTCTTCCTAGCGGGATTTCAGGCAAGATGACCGCTACCTGGATCTCACTACTATCATTGCTATGCTAGTTGCGTTCGTTCTTTCGCTATCTTTGCGCTACCTATTACTGTTTTTCAAGCCATCCCAAATTGCCATGTCGGCCTCTAACCTTTTGCACCCTTCTAGCAAACGTTGTTTGGCTATGTTACCGCTTTGCTCAGCCCCTCTTATAGCGTTGTTAGTTGCAGGTGAAGATGAAGTTTGTTCCTTGTTGGAACATGGAGATGTTGTTCCTTGTTGGAACATGTTTACTTGTCGGGATATCACAATATATCTTATTTAATTAATGCATCTATATACTTGGTAAAGGGTGGAAGGCTCGGCCTTATGCCTGGTGTTTTGTTCCTCTTGCCGCCCTAGTTTCCGTAATATCGGTGTTATGTTCCGGTTTTGCGTCCCTACGCGGTCGGGTGATTATATGGGACCCCTTGACGATTCGCTTTGAATAAGACTTTTCAGCAAGGCCCAACATTGGTTTTACATTTGCCTCACCTAGCCTTTTTCCTTGGGGTCGCGCATCAGAGGTCATCTTTATTAACCCCGGGCCAATGCTTGTCTAAGTGTTGGTCCAAACTAAACCACTGCGGTGCCCGAGGCAACAGGGTATCGTCGGTTACCGTCGTAGTGTTCATCGATTCGTGGCTGAGGCAGAGATATATGCGGCTACTATCGGTGTCGGACGCAGCGGGGGTCTTCTTGGACTTGTTTTTCTTTGTCGAAATGTCTTGTGGCAGGATTCGAGACTGATCGGGTCTTCCGGGGAAGAATATCCCGTTGATCACGAGCTTATCATGGGCTAAGTTGGGACACCCTGCGAGGTTTGAACTTTCGAAAGCCGTGCCATGCGGTTATGTGGCAGATGGGAATTTGTTAATATCCGGTTGTAGTAAACTTGAAGCAAACTCTTCTAAAATACACCAACAGGTGTGCGTAACCATGAGTGTCTCTTTTCGGGGTTGATCGAGAGGAGAACACGGTTTTGAGGTTATGTCGGCGTAAGTAGGAGTTCAGGATCACTTCTTGATCATTACTAGTTGGCGACCGTTCCTTTGTTTCTCTTCTCGCTCTCATTTGCGTATGTTAGCCACCATATATGTAGTCGCTGCTGCAACCTCACCACTTTACCCTTCCTTTCCCTTAAGCTTTGCTAGTCTTGATACCCATGGTAATGGGATTCTGAGTCCTCGTGGCTCCTGATTACTACACCACCGATTGCGGGTACAGGTTGTCACGATGATCATGGCGTGAGGCGATGTTTACTTGTGTTGGAGTTCTTCTTCTGCTCCTTCTTGATCGAGGATAGGTTCGAATTCGGCCCTTTGGGCTAGCAAGGTGGATGTCGTTTGAGCTTACTGTTTATGTTTCATCCGTGGTCGATGTTGATCTTGTATATGATGTTGATGTATTCTTGTGGCATTTGTGCCTTATGTATATATCCCCATCTATTATGTAATGTTGATGTAATGATATCCACCTTGCAAAAGCGTTTCAATATCTTGGGTCTATCCTTGGTGGGACCTTGAGTTCCTTTTGGATAGGGTCAGCATATTGAAGCGTGACAACTTCTGCTCCTTGAGGAGGACCGTCTTGAGTTCTGCATGTCGAGTGAGTGCTTACTACGACAAGCTTTGCGCGCTTCTACAGCCCGCAAAGTTAATGCGAAGTCTCGAGGAAGGCGACCTTGTTCTTCAAAAGCGTTCAGTCCGCCAGAATTCCAACAAGTTGGCCTTGAAGTGGGAAGGCCCTTATCGGGTGAAGCAGTCACTAGGCTGGCGCTGTCATGCCTTGAGACCCGAAGATGGCATTCGGTGAGCAACTCCTGGAATATTGAGCATCTTAAGTAAGTTTTACCCATAAGCGCGATTGCGGAACCTGTTAAGGCAACCACCTAATAAGTCTTGCCGATGTTGCATGTAATCCTTTGTACAAAGCGGGCGCAGACCCGTGCATAAGTAAAGCTCATGAGTTGCGCGCAACTTGTCAACTACATGCTTTCATTATCATTTTGCATGTGTTATCTAACATCTTGTGCAGCGCCCATACCAGTAAGAAATAACGAGCCACAAGGCTCCATAACTATTTTCTCTTCTTTCTCTTTCTCAAAGAAAGGAAGGTCCTTAGCCCACAAGTTAGCAGGGAAGGAGAAGATAATGGTGTGGGCCACAAGCGTCGCTCGAGGAAGTTTAGCCTTACCGGGAAGCTAACGACAGAAAAGCTAAGTTGCCAAAGTTTGAGCAATCAGTTTTAAATTTTAAGTTATCTTCCTCGAGCGATAGTACTTTGTATGGAAAACACTGTGTCTTGAAGGAACCAACTCGTAGCTAGTTTGCGCCCTTACTTTGTTTGAGTCCGCTCAACAACTTAAGTGAGCTGCAGCTAGTTGTGACAAGGTTGCTTGTTGGGCGGCACCGCCAGCAGGCTCTTGACGTTCCACACTCAGCTTTCATGACAAAGGTGCCAGCGCCGACAAGTTCCCTAAGCGTGGGGCACAAACATACAAAGGAAGGAATCAAGTAAAGAAATAACATTGCAATCATTGCCTAAGATAGAGTTATATTACAAAATAGCTTATGCGAGATCTAATAAATTGTTCTCTAAACATGATCGCAGCGACAAGGAGAGATAAAATTGGCGGCCTAGTCTCTGCGGTGCGCCATCAACCAACAGATCTTGCCCACCTTGTCCACAATGGAGTGCGACAAGGGCTTTGGCGCCTCCACATCGACATCTGGCGGCAAGGATGCGGGGCGCCCGTTGAGGTTGAGGCCTGGATTGCGGAAGGCCACCTTCATCAACACCTTACGGAGAGCTCCCGCGTAGATCTGGCGAGATTCCTCGGCCGGCTGCTTGAGGATCTCTTCCGAGTCATTGGAGCCGTCACTGCGCCCTTGAAGAACAAGCTGAGCTTGGCGCTGGGTTGGGCGCTTCGTCGGAGGAATACCGAGATCCACCATCCCGGCTCCGCCGGCTCCTTGTCGATGGCGGCGGCGTATCCACAAGACCCTCCGTCCGATGCATCCGTTCTCTCGAAGGTGTTACGGGCGGTCGTGGCACTCGTCGGCAACTCCTCGTTGGTCTTGATCTTCTCCAGCAGGCCACCTCCGCTCCTTGGCGCCGTCCGGTGTCGCATCGGGGTGGTCGACTTCAGCTCAAGATCTGCCTTGGAGTCCTTGGCGGCATCGAGCTCTTTGATCCTTTCGGCGAGGCGACCCTGCAACTTCGCCAAGTGTGTAAGGCGTCCTTCTCGCGCTTCGTGCTAAGTCTGGCGAGCTCCTCGCCGCTCTTCGCCTGAACTGGCCTCCAGCTCGTCACCTTTGTCTCCAATTCCTTCTTGGCGGCCTCGGCAGCTGCGGCGGCATCCTTTGCTTCCTTGAGAGCTCCGCCAATTGATTGCTCAGCGTAAGCTCTTCCTCATAGCTGTCAAGGTTGATCTTCCGCTCGCCAACTTCGCCTTCTTGCTGAGATAGCTTCTCGGCAGCAAGCCGTTGCTGCTCCTCGACCTCAGCCTTCTCAAGGATGAAGGCTGTGCGCTCTTGGCGAGTCGCTCCGCTCTTACTGCTACGTTCGGAGAGCTTCTTGGTTGGCGCCCGGAGCTCTTGCGCTTCTCCATATCTGCTCCGCCCTCGCGACAAGTGCTTCCGGGACTCCAACTTGGCTTGTCGGTAGCGGTAGGCGACAAGGCTTCTTCGGCATTGCTCCTCCTCGAGACTTCGCCCGCTGCTGCTGCTTGGCGCGTCAACCAGCGACAGCCAATGAAGCGAGCAACTCTTCGTCAAAGGTCTCCCCTTGCCGGCGCCACAGGCTCGGCGCCAGGAAGCTTGATGAAAACGCCCGTCGCGGCCTTGAGATAAGCGCCGGGCTGGGGCTCCTCGAACTGGCAGCTGCACGGTGGCGGAGGGATCGGCGATCGGCGTGGCGCTGGCGCTCCTGCGGCCTCGAGGTCGTCGATCGATCGTCGGACCCCTCGCCCGGCCTTTGCGGCGGCAGCCTGGCGGCCCTCGCTTGGCCGGACCCATCGGCGCCGACCTCTTCCTCCATGGTGGCGGCGTCGTCGGTGTTGCCTGCGCCCTCCTCCTGCGCCGGCGACCTCGGTCTCCATCGGCTCCGCGGCGAGATGGATCGGCGATCGAAAAAGAAAAAACGATCAAGCAAATGTTGAAAAGAAGAACAAAAAAAAAGAACCCAAAGGAAATTTTCACACAAAGTTACTGCGATGGGATCTGTGGCAGCGGTCTCCACCACGGAGGATGCGGCGCTGCCCCTTGTTGGAGGAGCATCCTTGTGGAGAATCTCCCTAGCGGGCAGCTCCTTGCGATTTCTCCTTGGCGGCGTGGTTGAAGCAGATGGTATTTGGGGGGCGGCTTCGGGCACTCTGATGAGGCTGCTCTGCTCCTACACAAATCAACAAGTCAGATATCAGCAAGAAGGAGCACCCATGCACACCTAACGTGAAATAAACCATATACTTCTGGTTTGGGGGCTGTCTTGGGGGCTGCTTTGAAGGGTTGCGAGGTCGGCAAGGGGGTCTCGAATCGCCACTGTTGCCACGGGGATCATCTTGATGACAACCACCAGGGTTTTGGCTCTCTTCGACGCCCTCTGGACCAGCATCCTGAAAAGGAAAGAGTTCATAATGAAGCAAATCAGATACAAGACAAAGCAACCAAATTGAAGAAATACAAGCACAGCATAGAAGCTTACTCTTCTTCTTCTTCCTCGTCGGACTGGCGCGGAGAGATCAAATTCGGCTCGCCTCCGGTGCGAAGGCGGAGAGTAGGTTCCCTAGACCGCTTGGCGGGGGTGGCGGTGGCTGAGAAGATCCGCCTCGGTTATTTGCAGCGGTGTGGGGTGCTCCAGCGGCACTTGATGCTTGCCTGTGGTGGGCGCGCCTGCAGCAGCTGTGGCTGTTAGCCCGTCTGCCGCCCGTCACTTCCCGACCTGCGGAGGCGCATTCTTGGTGGAGCTGTGGGCTCCGCTCGCGACAAGCTACTTGAAGGTGTGGAGGCGCCCTCGGCGACTCGCTCGGCTCAACCGGGCTCGGCCTGCTCCTCTCGCTGGCAAGATCCTCTCGTCGGCAAGGCTTGCCGCCTCTGCTGCCTCTGCCTCCTCCACGGTGAACCCAGATCGCCCGGTAGCAGGCAGCTACTGCCGCCTCCTCCCGGCTGGTGGTGATGCCTTGCATCTCGGCGTCGGTGGTGTCATGGGTGAGCCACTTCTGCTTTCGTCGGCGCGGATCGACACTTCTTCAAGCTATCGAAGCTGCGCTGGCGTCGTCCGCGAGGCTCTTGCCAGGTTGGAGCGATCCCATCTGAATCGCCGGGGGCATCATAAGCGCGGATCGGCCGGCGAAAAAGTTGTTGCACAATGGGGCGACTCCCCTTGGCAACCCTAAACCACTCGGGGTGATCGGCGTCGTGCTTGAACAGCTCCACGTGACGCATCCAACTCCAAGACAGTGAAATTCCAGTTGAGGCTCGGCGCAGCCTCATGATGTCGCCGCATTTTGGAACTCCCAAGCAGGTCTCCTCCTCTCTGCAAGAAGCGTCTGGCGGTGAAGAAATCTCGCCAAGCTGCGCCTCTGATGAAGTCCGGCAAACGAGGCGCAAGATCCGAGTCACGGCAATCTTCAACCTAGCATCCTCGGCGTAAATTGCTCCAATCGTTGCCGCGCACTATGGGAGTTTGGCTGGGCGATGAAAAGCTGCGGGTTCTCTCGGCGATCCAACACCAATCGGCTCTCCACTCCTCCCACTTGCTGCGGAGCTCTCCTTCGATTAAGCTTCTTTCTTGCGATCCTGGAGATCCAAGCAATCCCTCGGCAAGTGGCTCTCCTCTCTCAGCGGGGCATGAAGAAGTGGCGGAAGAGGGCTACGTTTGGGTGGACTCCGACAAAGTTTTTACATAAAGGTGTGCGAAAGCTGCCATGTCGAGACAGCATTGGGGGTGAAATCAAGGAGGCAAAGCCGTAGGTGTTCATGATATCATAAAGAATTCAGAGAAGAGGCGGTGAGCCCATAATAGAAAGCCGAAGAAGGGTACCGCTCGGACCCAACTACGATGCGGTGGAAGTACCTTCGTGCGTGCATCGCCAGCGTCTCCGTCGACCGAGAAGAGGTAGTATCCCTCCCTCGGCTCCTTTGCGTCGAGCTGGGGAAAACGGCCGCTCCTTTTCGTGGCTGCTGAAGCTTTGCGCCTCGGCGACTTCACGCCCTTCCCTTGTCCGGATTTGAACCATGGCGGAGGTGGTGGAGAGACAGCGGCGTTGATGGCGCTGAGTGGCGATGAAGTGGCGTTGCTCTCTTGAACTAGAAGAAGGGAGGAGGCGGTGGTTTCGAGATGGGACAACAAATGTCAAGGTGGGCGACCTGCCTGTTTCCCCTATATATAAGGAGGGAGGCGGACGTTCCGCTTTCAATTAAAAAACCCCGATCTCTCCACGGCGCCATGTTTGGCGCGTGCTTTGTTAAATGGGGGCGTGGTGGAGTCGGAGCTAATTCTGGCGTAATCTGGGCAGCGTGTGCCCGATGCATTGTTTTGGGCCTGGCCCAATGGCGCTTCGGCTTGCCGTGTGTGGCCGAGCCGGGGCTCTGTCGGTGTACTAGGTAGGGGTACCCTAGTATCCCGAACTTCGTGCCGGCGTCGCTTGACACCCAGCGGCGGAGGCTTGCCTAGTGACCGCCAAAGGTCCTCCATGGTCCCTCTGGAGCCATTCAAAAACAAAGTGTTTAAGCCAAGAAGACAAGTCCCGGCAAGAGGGCTTGCGGGAAGAATACTCAAAGGCACGTAGAAGACAAGACCCGGCAAGAGGAGCTTGCTTGGGGAAGGCTCGATGGCGACAAGCTTCGAGCGCGACAAGATTCAGCAGCGGCAAAGGCGCTTGCGAAGCGGACAACTCTCTTCATCTCGCTCCGGCTCATCCACCAGCGTATGCCATGGGACCATTCCGGGCATGCGTGTTAAGAGGTATGCAGCCGGCGGAGAAAGCGGCGTTGGCCGGCAGGAAGTGCCATCGTGGCAGCGGTGGCGCCCACCAGATCCCTTCTGCTTTGCTTAGGCGACATGGGCCGGGCATTTATTGCTTTTGTCCCTTGCCGTCGAGTTAGGTAGAATACCTTTGTACAAAGTAGCTGTACCAACCGCCAACTCATTTCCCATTTTCCCTTGTTTACGTTGCCACGTGGTGACCCCTTTGAGCCTATAAAAGGAGGCCCATGCGCAACATAGAAAGGTTAAATCTTGGTTGGTTCGACTCATTCGAAAGAACACACACACGCTAGGTATTGTAGCTCTTTGTGCTCCCTAGCAAGAACTCAATACACTCAGACATGCAGCAGTAGGAGTGTTATCTCTCCGGAGAGCTCCGAAGCTGGGTAAACTGCTCGTGTGCTTCGCCTCGATCCGCTCTTCGTGCGATCTCCGCCCCCCGCTGAACCGAAAGGGGCTCGGTCCGCCGGTCCCATAGGTGTTCATGGATCAGTTTCCCCGACACATGGTTAGCCGTGTCACCGGTTATGGACAATTCTGAGTATCTGGTATTTGAGTATTCACATGTATCTCATCACTCTTAATTAATATTGATGGGATGTTAATTACTCTAATTGGGATTGAGTTGGGGTTATACCTTCTCAATGATGTTTCAACCACCATGATAGTTAAATTAAAACTTATTCCTTTGTTGTAGTGAAAATTTGGCTTTTCGCAAAAACATAACCGTAGAACTTTCCACCAGCCAAATATTGCATGTAGTGATAGGTTATTCTTGCTCTATTGTGTTATATTGCGGCATATTCCATGTCTTGACTTGTTCTCGGGCTGCAGCGTATTATGTTGCAGACTTTTCGACGAGGAGTAAAGTTCGATGAGGTGCGTTGCCGTGCAGCTCAGCTATGCCGTTGGAGTTGATGGACTCACTTTATCTTCCAAGCCTTCATTGTTAGCGTATTAGATGGCCTTAAGCCATATTATTGTAATAAGTTCTCTTTTGAGACATCCGATGTAATAAGTGTGTGATTGCTACTCTGTTATAAATCCTTGATCTTGTGTGTGTGTCAGCATTCTTGATCCGAGGATGACAACTTTGAAACACAGGGACTTGACCATCGAGGTCGGTCGCTACACATAAAGCCCGTATAAATAAGCACATTAAAGAAGCCCCCGAGTATAATGGCGCGGATAGCACGTCAAGTGTGTGCGAACAATGCATAAGCGAGCCTTTAACGGCTTCGGAAAAGGGAGGAGAAGGAGAGAAATAAAAGACAGCTTAAAGTATAAAATATAGGCGGAGGAAGGAGATGAACTTCGAATCCGGCGCTAGGCGTAGAATCTTCGGAGGCGGGCTGCGTTCCATGCGTTCGGCTCGAGTCGGTTATCCGATGCGTTTAAGTAGGCATGCGCTCCGCGGTCAGGACTTGGTCGATGATGAAGGACCATCCCATTTGGGCTTGAGTTTGTCCTTTTTCTTGTCAAGCGAGCGTAGAACTAGTTCGCCAACATTGTCGACTTTGGCCCGTGCTTCCTGCTTTGATATCTTGAGCCTCTTTGTTGATAGAATCTGGAGCGAGCTTTTGCCCGTCACGCTCCTCCTCCAAAGCGTCAAGCTGTCTGCCGATCGAGCTCGGCTTCTCTTTCTTCATTACATGCGCCGCGGTGAGTCATGAATTATGTCATGAGGCAAAACTGCCTCTGCGCCGTATCCATAAAAATGGTGTGAATCCGGTAGTGCGATTGGCGTGGTCCACAGCCCTAGAGTCAAGTCGAGCTCCTCTACCCGGTCGTGTTAGATTCCTTGAGGACCGCACTAGCCTGGGTTTAATGCCGCTCATGATTAGACCGTTTGCTCGCTAGACCATTAGTTTGGGGTGATAGGCTGAGCGTGAGTGAGCTTGATGCCCATGTTTTTGCACGAGTTTGACCTCGTCGGCTGTGAAGTTCGTGCGTTATCATGATGATGCTATGGGGGCGCTTGTAGCGGTGTACTACCCTTGATATGAAGTCTATCACGGTCGGATTGGCCGTCTTCTGAGCTTGGCCTCTATCCATTTGGTGAATATATCCACCATGACCAATAGGTATTTTTGCTTGGGTTCCTCCTTTAAGGGGTCCAACCATGTTAAGCCCCAATTGCGAAGGGCGGGTGATGGGTATAGTTTTGAGGGTGGTGGGTGGCATGTGGCTTTGATTAGCAAGAGGCGGCAACCGGCGCATCGTTGGACTAAGTCTGAGCATCTGCCGGGCCGTCGCCAATAAAATCCTGTCGGAAGGCCTTGCCTACAAGGGCCGGGACTCTGACATGGTGCCCTTGAGTCGGCATGAATTTCAGCCAGGAGATTTCGCCCTTCCTCTTGAGAGATACACCTTTGAAGGACTCGGTTGTGCTTTTCTTATAAAGCTCTCCTCATGGACCTTATAGGCTTTAGACCGCCGCACTATGCAGCGGGCCTCATTTTGTCCTCGGGAAGTTCTGCCTAGTTAAGTAGGCTAGGAATGGTTACATCCGCAGGCGATGACGCCATTATTGCGTGGGCTGGCGGTGTTATTCGTTGGCGGGACCACCAACTATGTCGGAATGTTCGGTGTGGGGCGGTGTGGTTGGGTCGGGTTGTTATTTCGGACTCTCCCTCCCATAATACGGATGGCTTGAAAAGCCTCTCTAGGAAGATCTTTGGGGGGCGTCATCGCGCTTTGCATGTCGTGCCAACTGCGTACTGCTGCCAGTGGTTATCCGGGCTATATGGTGAAATTCGAGCCCCTCAAACCGAGTGACATTTTTGGGGCGGCATTGCGATAAGCTGCCATTTTGGATCCTTGGCATCAAAGTCCCCATTTATTTGGGATATCGCGAGGTTGAATCGCGCACCTCTAGGCGTTGAATGCCCATGAGAGCGCCATCCGGAGACTATGTAGAAGGGCCTCGTGTTGGCTGCATTGTTGGAGTCCGTGTACATTATTTGAAATGCGTATTGGACTGTATCTCCGGTTGGGGGCGTCGAGCAGCGCCAGCCCCACGCCGACCAACATTTTGGAGCCGTCGAAGTGCATGATCCGGTTGGAATATCGCGTACTCTTTAGGGAGTTCGACTTGATACATTCGGCGATGAAGTCAGCCAAAACTTGCGACTTAATAGCTCGCCGTGGCTTATGAAGTTATGTCGAGCGGGAGGAGCTCAATGGCCCATTTAGCAATCCGGCCCGTTGCGTCATGATTGTTTATAATGTCATTAAGAGGTACTTGAGCTACTTTTATCGAACACTCTTGGAAGTAGTGTCGCAGCAACCAGGATGCCATGAAGACGCGTATGCTATCTTTTGATAATCTGGTACCGTCACTTGCATGGAGTTTGGACGGTGGACACGTAGTAAACTGGTTTTGGAGAGGAACTTGTGTCCGTGCATTTCTCGTTCGACAACGAGCACCGCGCTTACAACTTGATGGGTTGCTGCGATGTATAATAGCATTGGTTCGCCCATGTTGGGGCGGCGAGGACGGTTGTTGCCAATATGGCTTTGATTTCTTGAGTCCGGCGTGGCGACATCCAAATCCACTCAAAGTGTTGATTACGGAGGAGGCGATAAAGAGGTAAAGCCTTTTCTCCTAAGTGGGAGATAAAAGCGGCTTAGAGCCGCCATGCATCGATCAATTTTGTATTTGTTTGAGGTCTTTGGGGATATCCAATTGTGTGAGCTCGGATCTTGGCTGGGTTTGCTTCAATTCCTCTACGGATACAATGAAGCCCAAGAGCTTTCAATTGATACGCCAAAAACACATTTTTCGGGTTGAGCTTGATTTCATATGTTGGAGATTACGAATGTGAGCCTCAAGTCGTCAACTAGGGTTTCGACATGCTTGGATTTGGCGACCACATCGTCTCGTATGCCTCCTTTGTTTTGCCGATCTGGTTTGCGGACATGTACGAATAATGTCTGATATGTTGCTTGGCGTTTTGAGCCCAAAGGGCATTGTGTTGAAGCAGAATGGGCGTATGGAGTGATGAATGCCGTTCTGCGGCTTGGTATGGCTCTGCCATCTTAATTTTGTGGTAGCGGAGTATGCATCGAGGAAACACAGCGAATCGTGTCCTCTGATGGCGTCGATAATTTGATCGATGCGGGGGGAGAGAAGGATCCTTTGGGCAAGCCTTGTTAAGGTCCTTAAAATCGACACATAGGCGCGAGTTGTCCTTCTTTGGTACCATTACCAGGTTTGCTAGCCAGTCCGGATGTTTAATATCTACGATGAATCCGGCCTCCAATAGTTTAGCTAGCTCCTCTCCCATGGCCTGTCTCTTGGGTTCGGAGAAAGCGCTTGAAGAGCTTGTTTGGTGGCTTGAATCCTTTTAGGATATTTAGGCTGTGCTCGGCCAGCGGCGTGGGATTCTGGCATGTCACGAAGGTGCCCGCAAAAATGTCCCAATTTTGCGTAGGAATTCTCGTAATGTGGCATCCACATCGGGGTTTAATTGTGCTCGATGGAGGCCGTTTTGTAGGGTCCGTTGGATGGACTTGGAATTTGACTATTTAAATGCGCGGTTTAAAGAGGTGGACTTGGATCTCTTGCTCGAGTATCACATCGTCCTGTTCACCATGGGCCTTGGTAGCGATGAGTTCCTCTGCCGCTAGGGCTTGGATAGTACCTCAAGGGCAAGTCACGGCTGTTTTATTTTCGGTAGCGGGCTATGTCCAGGTCACTAGCGAGTGATAATTCCGTTGGGTCCGGGCATTTTGAGCTTCATGTACCCGTAATGGGGTATAGCTTGAAAAATTGTGAATGCCTCTCGCCCTAATAGAGGTGGTATCCCTTGCTGAGCAGGGCCACTTGGAATGTGACCTCCTCGGACCTATAATTGTCGGCGTGCCAAACACCACATCTAGTGTGATCTTTCTGTCTGACATGCTTCCCAGGGATTATTCCTCTAAAGGTTGTGCTGCTTTGCTTAATGTGGCTCAGTCTATTTCCATTTTTGAAGGGTTTCCTCGTAGATGAGGTTTAATCATTGCCGCCGTCCATGAGTACCTTGGTAAGCGAAAGCAAATCCACTATTGGATTGAGGACCAATGCGGCTGGTGCTCGGGCTGTTTGGAATTTAGGTTAAATCCTTTGGCGTTAAAGGTAATAGCCGTGTCACTCCATGGATTTATTATTGCTATCTGGTAGACTTGACATGGCTGCGGGTGTTCGTTTCGCATATTATTTGATGTGAAAGTCTCGAAGACTATTAATACCGTCTTGGTATTGCTGGGCTGGTGCTCTGGAGCTAAAGCTCTTAGCCACTTTTGGCCACTGCCGTAGTATCCAACATGCTCTAAGGCTATGAGTTGGAGTGGAGCCCTCGTGCTATGAATTTTGCAGGGTCCATTGAGCCATCCCTCGATCAGTTCCATGCCCTTTGGGTTTTTGCTTTTGGTATGTAACCCGGTGCTGGTGATAATGCACCTTTTATTTGGACTAGGGTGCATTATTCGGGGCGGATTATCCCAAAATTTGATTTCCGTTTTCAGCGCTCTCCATCGCGATACTTTTGTACTATGGGCGCCAAGTCAGCGAAGCATGTAATTTCACGACGGATTGTGGCGTTTAGGATTCCCTTGTCCATGCAATTATTGCAGAAGAATGAGATTGCGTCCTCCTCGCGGCTATCCTTTATCCTGTCCATAACCAAGAGGAATCTGGCCCAGTAATGATGTACTATTTCAGATTTGGGATAGATCGCTTATGTTTGGGTGGGCGGGTGGAATTAAATTCTGAACCCGTCCGATCTAAGATTCAGGGGCCAAGTTTCGAACTTGTAAGCTTGGGTTCTTGGAGGTTGTCCAATGAATCTAGCCATTTGTCGACTTTAAGTTCAGGGCTTGAGTGGTGTCCTCCCTCATGGGAATCCGGCATGGAGGGTCAGGAATCGGACATAGCTAGTCCTTAAGGTAGGAGAAGAGTCGCGTATTGTTCCTCTACCACAGCAACATGGTGGGTAGCACAGGGAGAGTTGATCTCTCGGATCAGTTTTAGGCCTAATCGATCGTAGTGCATAGCGACTCCCGAGCGGCGATGCGATCAAGAGCTCGTCAAGGAAGAGAGCTCCATCGGATCTAACTGCTTTCGGCGAGTTCGAGTTAACATTAAGATTGCTTTCGATGACCGAGAAGTCATCGTCGGTACAAGCTGACGAGCAGGCGGTCATAAGAAAACCGCCTAGCGGAGATTTGGCTTTGTGGCCAAAGCTCCTTTAGCAATAGTGTCGTCTTTAAAGGCGGGATGAGGCATCCTTCACGACAGCCACGGCCGAGAGGAACTCTCAATGAAAGCACCAATGTCGGTGTCAAAACCGGCGAATCTCGGGTAGGGGTCCCGAACTGTGCGTCTAGGCGGATGGTAACGGAGACAAGGGACACGATGTTTTACCCGAGTTCGGGCCCTCTCGATGGAGGTAAAACCCTACTCCTGCTTGATTAATATTGATGATATGGGTAGTACAAGAGTGGATCTACCACGAGATCAGAGAGGCTAAACCCTAGAAGCTGGCCTATGGTATGATTGTTGTTCGTCCTACGGACTAAAACCCTCCGGTTTATATAGACACTGGATAATGTTAGGGTTACACAGAGTCGGTTACAATGGTAGGAGATCAACATATCTGTATCGCCAAGCTTGCCTTCCACGCCAAGGAAAGTCCCATCCGGACACGGGACAAAGTCTTCAATCTTGTATCTTCATAGTCTAGGAGTCCGGCCAACGGTGATAGTTCGGCTATCCGGACACCCCCTAATCCAGGACTCCCTCACAAATCATCAATTAGCTACACAAAACGAAGACATCAAGCTCATGTTGGTGAATGGGTATCCGAATCTAACTCCGACCATCACTCCGAAAGAAGTTATCACTCCGACTCTGAATATACTCAAGATGAAGGTGTTGCAGGTCCAGCACTTGTGTCAACCAACTCCTATGACATATTTGATTCACCTAATGAAGGAATTGGAAGATGCTTCATGGCTAAAAGGCTAGCGGTATCACACCACAGTATGTTGATTTCAATAGTGATGAAGATGACTTGCTAGGTGATGATGATTTACTTGTTGACAACTCTAGTGATGAAAACTATGATGAACTTGCTGTTAATCATGATAGCCAAGATAAAACGAATGATGATGATAAGAAGGAGATTGAGCGTCTAACTAAAGAACTAAACACTCTTAAGTTAGATCATGAAACTACCTTGGAAGATCATCGAGAACTTTTAAAGACTCATGGAAAGTTACGCTTTGAAAAGCTCAACCTTGGCGAGCATGGGTTCTTAAAAGTGATCAATGATGATCTTCGCATGAAAAGTTCTTACATTGCCAGCGTTTACTCTTGTCTACTTACATGCCTCAAGTTAAATCTAGCAACAAGAGTAAGAAAGATTCTTCATCTAGTAGTAACAATAATCATGCTAAATCCAATGTTGTTGCTTCTAGTAGTTCTCTTGATTCCACTAATGATTCTCTTAGCCAAGTTACACTTGAGCAAGAAAATAGCTTATTGAAGGGAATTATAGAAAGGTGTTTACAAGAACCTTGCTGGGAGTAAGAAATTTGAGAAATTATGCAAGAAAGGAAGACACCGGAAGAATCAAGGTGTTGGTTTTGAGCGAAAATTCAATGCCAATGGAGTTGAGTGAGAAGAAGATCAATACCCTAAGACAAAGTTTGTTCCTCAACAAGAGAAGTATGATCCTACTTCTTTCAAAGGGACACAAGCTCAAGATGATCTTCTACCACAAGACCACAAGCAAAAAGGCAAGGACAAGCTTCAAGAGGAGATTGATGCATTTTAAGAAGCTCCTAAGGCCTTGGTCAAGTGGGTTCCCAAGTCTCGTCAAGTTCTACTACGTCAAGTATGACTACAACTCAAGGATTCCCATCAAGATGATGTGGATCACGAAGAACAAGAACTTGAGAGTTCTTGAGGGTGACTCCGCCAACATACTTCACTCATATCATTTTGGCGAGGACAAGTGCAAACATCTTCCACATCTTGCACTAGTTCAAGGAGTCACAAACCCTCTTGTTGGTAAGACAAGGGACAAGGTAACTTAATACTTTCATGGAGATCATATTGTGTGAACTTCACTCTATGTCTATGTATATCCTTGTTTGTTCCTTGTGGGACTAACCCGTGTAGGTATTGAAAGTGCAACTCACTCCAATGGATTGCTCCGAATGATCTACATCAACTTTGAGCATCCACATCTTCAACATCTACATGAAGTCATCATCGACAAAACCGAGGTTAGTTCATCCCTCTTAGGGGGGATTTCACATCTAGGGGGAGCTTTACTCTAACAAATGAGCTAAAGCAACTCTAACAGTGTGAACACAATAATGCTTTATGTAAAAGTGGTAACCCCACTTGTGCTTAAACGATGAGTATGACCTATATCGAATGTTCTCATTTGACTCCTAAGTTAATATACTCATATATAGATGATCTAGTCATCGCCAATTGCTCGATAGATGCTAGAGAGTTTGTGCAAGCTTTGTCACATATTTCATTCGCCATTTTATTGTGTGAGCATGTTGATTGCATATTTTACTCTTTCGAGGACATCCACTTGTTGCTTTGATTGATTGGCTCTTTTTATTTTGCCAAGTGGATGGACAAGAATGCCTAAGAACTTCCTCTAGCTATCAATGCTTTTCTCATCTCAAACTCTATTCATGCTACATCACAAAGTTTGATCAAGTCAGATCCGAACCACTCTGTGTGAGGAGCACTCGGAGAGCCTGATTCGTCATAGACTTAAAATTCCGAAACCTCTCTGTGCATTTCGGTCTAACCGATTCATCCATTTCGGTCACATCGAGTTCACTGATTTGATCTACGTTTTCAATCTCGGTGCAACCGATTTGAACTTTTCGGTCACACCGAGTTGCAGTAACCACGTGCGATTCTGAATCTCGGTGCCACCGAGTTGTTCCACTCGGTCACACCGATAGGGTCGGGATATATATACCCATGGGTGTGATTTTGGAAATTTCTTCAAAACTTCTCTCCCCACGCGTGTCCTTCCGCGTCGGGTCTTCGGATCGTCTCCTTGTCGCCAGCGACCTCCGGCCACTGGTTTCCGTCGCCGTCAACGGTTATAGAGGAAACTTTAATCCTAGGCCGTTTCCTAGTAATTCCTCTAATAATTATGGTAATTCCGACAACAACTCTTATGGAAATTTTAATAAGATGCCCTCTGATTTTGAGACTAGTGTTAAAGAATTTATGATTTTGCAAAAGAATTTCAATGCTTTGCTTGAAGAAAAATTGCCTAAGATTGATGAGTTGGCTAGGAACTTGGATAGAATTTCTCTTGATATTGATTCTTTGACACTTAGATCTATTCCACCTAAGCATGATATCAATGAGTCTCTCAAAGCTATGAGAGTATCCATTGATGAGTGCAAAGAAAGAACCGCTAGGATGCGTGCTAAAAAGGATTGCTTTATGAAAGGGTGTTCTTCTAGTTTTCATGATAATAATGATGAAGATCTAAAAGTGATTGATGTGTCTCCTATTAAATCTTTGTTTTCCAATATGAATCTTGATAATGATGGGACTGGAGATGAGTCAACTTTAGTTAAGAGGCCTCCCAATGATTCGGAGTTTTAGATCTTGATGCAAAATTGGTAAAAGTGTGATTGAAGAGGTCAAAACTTTACATAGCAATGAACCCACTATTTTGGATTTCAAGGAATTTAATTATGATAATTGTTCTTTAATAGATTGTATTTCCTTGTTGCAATCCGTGCTAAATAATCCACATGCTTATAGTCAAAATAAGGCTTTTACCAAACATATCGTTGATGCTTTAATGCAATCCTATGAAGAAAAGCTTGAATTAGAAGTTTCTATCCCTAGAAAACTTTATGATGAGTGGGAACCTACTATTGAAATTGAAATTAAAGATAATGAATGCTATGCTTTGTGTGATTTGGGTGCTAGTGTTTCCACGATTCCAAAAACTTTGTGTGATATGTTAGGTCTCCGTGAATTTGATGATTGTTCTTTAAACTTGCACCTTGCGGATTCCACCATTAAGAAACCTATGGGAAGAATTAATGATGTTCTTATTGTTGAAAATAGTAATTATTTGCCCGTAGATTTCATTGTTCTTGATATAGATTGCAATCCTTCATGTCCTATTATTCTTGGTAGACCTTTCCTTAGAACGATTGGTGCAATTATTGATATGAAAGAAGGGAATATTAGATTCCAATTTCCGTTAAGGAAAGGCATGGAACACTTTCCTAGAAAGAAAATAAAATTACCTTATGAATCTATTATGAGAGCCACTTATGGATTGCATGCCAAAGATGGCAATACCTAGATCTATCCTTGCCTTTATGCCTAGCTAGGGGCGTTAAACGATAGCGCTTGTTGGGAGGCAACACAATTTTATTTTTGTTTCTTGCTTTTTGGTTCTGTTTAGTAATAAATCTTTCATATACATTCTGTTAAGATGTTTTTTTCTGTTTTAATTAGTGTTTGTGCCAAGTAGAACCTTTGGGAAGACTTGGGTGAAGTCTTTTTGATCTTGCTGTAAAAAACAAAAACTTTAGCACTCACGAGATTAGCTACAACTTTTTACTGGAGAGTGATTTTATGTTGATTATTTTTTCAGATTATTAGTAGACAAATTCATCACGTCCACCAATTTATTTCAGAATTTTTGGAATTACATAAGTATATGTTTGATCTGATTACTACAGACTGTTCTGTTTTTGACAGATTCTGGTTTTCTGTGTTGTTTTCTTATTTTGATGAATCTATAGTTATTATCGGGGTAGGAACCATAGAGAAGTTGGAATACAGTAGGTTTAACACCAATATAAATAAATAATGATCTCATTACAGTACCTTAAAGTGGTGATTTGTTATCTTATACTAACGGAGCTCATGAGATTTTCTGTTGAGTTTTGTGTTGTGAAGTCTTCAAGTTTTGGGTGAAGATTTGATGGATTATGGAATAAGGAGTGGCAAGAGACTAAGCTTGGGGATGCCCAAGGCACCCCAAGGTAAAATTCAAGGACAACCAAAAGCCTAAGCTTGGGGATGCCCCGGAAAGCATCCCCTCTTTCGTCTTCATCTATCGGTAACTTTACTTAAAACTATATTTTTATTCACCACATGATATGTGATTTGCTTGGAGCGTCTTGTATGATTTGACTCTTTGCCTTTTAGTTTACCACAATCATCCTTGCTGTACACACCTTTTGAGAGACACACATGAATTGGAATTTATTAGAATACTCTATGTGCTTCACTTATATCTTTTGAGCTAGATAATTTTGCTCTAGTGCTTCAATTATATATTTGAGAGCACGGTGGTGGTTTTATTTTATAGAAATTATTGATCTCTCATGCTTCACTTATAATATTTTGAGAGTATTTTAGAACAGCATGGTAATTTGCTTTGGCTATAAAATGAGTCCTAATATGATAGGCATCCAAGATGGGTATAATAAAACTTCCATAAAAGTGCATTGAATACTATGAGAAGTTTGATACTTGATGATTGTTTTGAGATATGAAGATGGTAATATTAGAGTCATTCTAGTTGAGTAGTTGTGAATTTGAGAAATACTTATGTTGAAGTTTGCAAGTCCGTAGCATGCATATGGTAACCGTTGTGTGACAAATTTGAAACATGAGGTGTTCTTTGATTGTCATCCTTATGAGTGGCGGTCGGGGACGACGATGGTCTTTTCCTACCAATCTATCCCCTAGGAGCATGCGGCGTAATGCTTGGTTTTGTTGACTTGTAGATTTTTTCAATAAGTATGTTAGTTCTTTATGAGTAATGTTGAGTCCATGGATTATATGCACTCTCACCTTTCCATCATTGCTAGCCTCTTCGGTACCGTGCATTGCCCTTTCTCACCTTGAGAGTTGGTGCAAACTTCACCGGTGCGTCCAAACCCCGTGATACGATACGCTCTATCACACATAAACCTCCTTATATCTTCCTCAAAACAGCTACCATACCTACCTATTATGGCATTTCCATAGTCATTCCGCGATATATTGCCATGCAACTTTCCACCGTTTCATTTATTATGACAAACTTCATCATTGTCATATTGCTTTGCATGATCATGTAGTTGACATTGTATTTGTGGCAATCCACCATGCATAATTTTTCATACATGTCACTCATGATTCGTTGCTCATCCCGGTACACCGCCGGAGGCATTCATATAGAGTCATATTTTGTTCTAGTATCGAGTTGTAATCATTTAGTTGTAAATAAATAGAAGTGTTATGGTCATCATTAATAGAGCATTGTCCCAAAAAAATGGCAAAATAAAAAAAGAAGGAAGGCCCCAAAAAAATAAAAAATGAAAGGGAAAAGAAATCAAAGGGACAATGCTACTATCCTTTTTTCCACAATTGTGCTTCAAAGTAACACCATGATCTTTATGATAGAGAGTCTCTTGTGTCGGATTTCGGGTTCCGGCAGACCCTTAAGGTTCGAACTCTGGGGTGCGCGCGGAGATCCAACCCTCCACCGTCTCGTACCTCGCCGAATCGCAGGGACCTAAACTACTAAGAAGAACAGCACAAGAGACACGAGATTTATACTAGTTAAGACCACCGTTGTGGTGTAATACCCTACTCTAGTTTGTGGCGTGGTGGATTGCCTCTTGGGCTGATGAGGAACAGACAGGGAAGAACAGCCTCGCGAGTGCATTCTTGGTGGGTGTGATGGTGCTAAGTGGTGTCCCGTCGCTCTAGCTTGAGGATCAGGTCTCTATCTCTCTCGATCTGGATGCGGATCGTCCTATCCCTTCCTCTCCGACCGTCCCCCTACTCTAGTTTGTGGCTACTCCTATTTATAGGCGAAGGCCACAGGCCTCTTCCCAAATATTGAGCAGGAAAGGCGCCAACAATTAGCCATTTGAAGGGGAACAGCGGGTACACTTATCTGACTAAAGTTGGTCCTCGCCTGCCAAAGGCTCAGTGATGGCCTTTGCTTGGGCTCCACGATGACTCCCTTCCAGCTGTTGGGGCTGGTCTTGGTCTTGTTGCACCAAAGCAGGTGCCTTTGCTTGATGCTCTCGCTGCGCTTGCTCCCTTTGCACCAAAGAGGAAAGGAGGGCCTGCTGTGAGTGGCGCCCGGTGGCGCCCTTGGTAAATCATGGCTTGCGTCATGGGCACCTCGCGAGTACCTGCCTTGAACTCTGCGCCTCCTCATGAGCCAACTTTGACGAGGCCGTGCACGAGAAGCTCTGGTCGTCCGCCCCAAGAAGGCAGCCCCTCGCGAGGTCTTGAGCTTGTGTTGATGAAGATGGGCGTCTGGGCCTTCTTTGAAACCACGCCCTGAGCCATGAGCGAGCAAGTCTGGGACCCCGTTCCCGAAGCGCCGACAGTAGCCCGGGCCTGGCGCGCCCGAACAGCGAGCAAAAAGGCGAAGGGCAAGTGCGGCGTCGTGGGCCCCTAACAGCCTTGACCTTAGGCGCCAGCGTGGCGGTTGATTGGGCGTGGGCGCCTCTGCAGCAGCGGGTTGATAACAGGCGGCATCTTCCTTGGCTCCTTTACTTTCTCAAGTTGCGCTTCAGATCCCTTTCTTGCGCCTCTCCTCCACCTTCCAAGACCTTGAGATCCTCCGCCGTGCCCTAGCCAGTCATGGCTCCTCGCCAAACCCGGCGAACTGGTACTCTCTGCCTTGGACCCGCCAAATGTGTCGTGGCGAGCCTAGCCCAATCGCCCGGTTGGCGAGGCCTTGGCGTCAATGGAACAGCGGTGTTCAAGGCCGGCTCCTCCGCCCCTGAGGGTCGGGGGAGTACCTTCTACCGGTTCTTCGCCAGCGCCGTCATTGCTGGTCTGGTGCCTCCCTTCTCTGAGTTCTTCTTCTCCGTCCTCCGTCACTACAACATCCAAGCTCACTACAACATCCAAGCTCTGCACCTCCATCCCAACTCCGTCCTTCTTCTCGCGATTTTCGCCTACTATTGTGAGGCCCATGTTGGGGTGAAGCCCTCGGTGGCCTTGCTACGCCACTACTTCTTCCTCCGAACCTCCCGTAGTTCCGCTTCCGCGTGCGCGAGCTTTGTCGCATACGGCAGAGCCATCGCCATTTCAAACCCCGGGAAGCGGATTGAGGGCTTTAGGAGCAAGTGGGTCTTGGTGGATGCTGGGAGAATCCACCCTCGGCTGATCCTGCCCACGGAACCCGCCGAGAGTTCCGACGACTGGTCCCGAGCGAAGCTTCGGGATCCCATGGCTAGTCTTTGGAGAAGATGGATGCAGATCTGAAGCCGTGGCCAGCGGGTGGGCGAGAGGCTGACCAGTGCGTCGCTGCTGAGGGAGTTCCTAGAGCACCAACTGGCTCCGCTTCAACAGTACTCGCTTCCGATGTGGAGGCCTCACCCGAGCCCCGTGGCCCTGGCCAGCGAGGATCTGGCGACGGTCCTCCAGTCCTTGGTTGGGGGCGCTGTGGCGAGACTGGAGGGCGCCCCCGCGCCCCTGTTCCTTCGCGAGGATTGGGAGCAGGTTGTGGGGCCCATGCCCGCCTTCAATGGGGACGGCTCGTGCCCGCGGAGGCTCCGGAGGACCTGGTGGACGTGTCCTCTTCCGACTCCAGAGGAAAGAGAGCCAGGAGAGGGGTTGATTGAGGCGGAGTCAAGGGCTCCTCCCTGCGGCGCAGCCCAGCGTTCTCCGCCTCCCCGAGAGGCAGCAGCGAGGATGAGGTGGCGCGGGAGGCGAAGCCTGCCCCGATCGAAGAAGGACGGACTGGGTTGGTCCCAGCAGGTTTGCCCGGCCCGGGCGATCCGTGAAACGTGCCTCCTGCTCCTGGTCCCCTTGAAGCTGATCCTGCAGCGGCTCTCGGGCTTCAAGTATGGCGGAGGCTGCTCGAGTCCACCAGCGACGACCTGTAAGTGCCTGCTTCCCATCTTGATTATTGCTCTGTCGACGAGATCTGATGTCCATGTTCTTCGGCCAGGCTGGCTCCCGCGGCGAAGAAGCTGAAGGGGGCTCCTGAGGCCCCATCCGTGGCGGTGCCTCTGCCCGAAAAAGAAGATGATCCCGACGCCCAAGCCTCTCCTTCCCGGGTGTCCTCGCGAGGCCTGGCTGAGCCTGCTGGGGCGAGCTCAGCCCCCTTGACCCAGGCGACTCCCGAGGTGGCCTTGCTGGGCGCTGCCTCCACCGTTGCCGTGGCGCCGCTGGTTCCGCCTCAAGGCGCAGTGGCTACGCCTCCGCCATCAACTCGTACTCCGCCAACTGCTGTCTCTCCGACTCCTCCCGCTGTCCTTGATCGTGTTGCCGCTGAACTGGACTGGCTGCGGCAGGATCTTCTGGGCGCCAACCCTCGCTTGGTGGCCGGGCGCTTGGAGCTGGCCTCTGGCTGGATTCGCGCCGACGCTTGATTCGGGCGGCGCTGGTCAGGCCTCGGCGGCTGCGATGAGGAGAAGCAGGCTGTTCGTGGTGAAGGTAGCCCATGATGCTGCCCTAGGGGAGGTAGCCAGCATCCAAGGTCATTGTGAGGCTGGAGGCGAGTTGAAGGGCCTGCAAAACCAGCTTGCCGAGGAGGCCGCCTCCGCCAGAGCAGGAGGAAAGCATGAAGGCTCGCGAGGCGGCCGTCAAGGACCAGGGGCCAAGCTGAAGAAGCGTCGTGACCGCCTAGGCACGCTGGAGCAGGAGGCTGGAGGCGAGGAAGGTCGAGGCTGGGCGCCAAAGCGCTGGTTCTTGCCGAAGATCGCGTGGCCTTCATGGATATGGAGGTGAAGGCTCGCGCCTTCTTGAGGGAGCTTTATGATAGCGGCTGGAGAGCCCTTGGCGGCGCTTGAGAGGACGGCCCGCCAAGCTGCTTCCCTTCCTGATTCGTGCTCTTGAAGATGTCTCCCTTGGTCTTGGCCCCACGGTGAGGCGGCGCGCGTGTCTTGTCTTCTGCGGCAGCGGCGGATCCTTACCCACATCTATCTTCGCGATCCCAGCGTCGACATGGACAGCCTGCTGGAGCCGGCAAGCGGCGAGCATGCAGCTGCTGCTGCCGAGGCTGTGAAGGGTCGCGCGGAGGCTCTGTCGGGGAAGTTCCGAGCCTTCAGCACCAAGCCGAAGTGAGGCGCTGCCAGCCCTGCTGCTTCATGAGGCGAGCCCACTCCGCGCTGCTCCGCCGCCGACAAGTGACTCCGTTGTGGCTCCTGTCTTGCTTTTAATTCCTGCACGAGTATCATGCCTCGGGGAGGCGTTTAAACTTGCGTTTGGTATTGCGATAACAGTGTGGATTGTAATATTTGCTTTTGAATTCCTTGAAATTTGTGCTTCCTACTTGCTTATGTTCTCATGGCCGAGAGCCGGCCCTTGCTTGCTACCTCAGCCGCCGTTAGCCCCGACCGGAAACCAGGACGGACCAAGGAGTGAGGGGCTACGTGACAAGTTAGGCTCCTGAGTCACGATGCTCAGGAGTCCCCCTTGGCGCACGAACAACAAGTTGGGAGGTGAGGCGCGGGCGGATCCACCGTTCTATGTCTGCAGAGCCCGGCCCTGCGCATACCTCAACCGCCGTTAGCCTTTCGGAACTAAGGGGTGAGGGGCTACGTGACAGTTAGGCTCTGAGTCGCGATGCTCAGAGTCCCCTTGGCAGCTCAAGCGGCATGCGTACCTTGGCTCCGCTCGGGGAGTGGCGTCACGACGAACCAGGCCGAGGGGCTGGCTGGAGTGGCGTGCGTCTGGCGTGACCAGGCACAGCCCGTGCCCAGCCCTCGCTGGCGCTCGAGGGGCGTTGCGGCGAGGACAGAACTGAGCTCTGGTCTCCCCGAGGTTGATCGACCGGAGGCCACCCTCGGTTGTTAATCACCAGCAGACATAAGCGCTTCGCATGCGTCTGGGCATAGCCGCTCCTCGGCAAGTGTCGTCGGCCAGTGCGGAGCATGGTGCTTCCATGGAGCGTGGGAGGGCTCCCCTCCGGGAGGAGCCAGGCGTCTCAGCCCCCTGCGACACGTGGCTGGCACGGTAGGGCTGGACGAGGTGTGTCTGGGCACCCATGAGCCAGCGGGACTCACGAGGCCCTACCTCAAAGGCGGGTTGCGCTGGCTCTAGGCCTTATCTTGAGTGTGTTCCTGCAAATTTGGCGGATGCGGTGCTCTCGTCTTGGTCCGGCTCTCGGGCTGGTCTCGAGCGTCGCTTCGCAAGCCAGGTCGCGATGCCATGGACAAGACCATAGGGTGAGGGCCGGGGAGCCGGTAGGAGCCCTGATTCGCGATGCTCAGGCACCCCCCCTTTAACGTGCAAGCTGGATTAGATGACGCAACTCTACGTCCTCGGGTCCCGGCTCTCGGGCTGGTCTCGGCCGTCGGCTGGCAAGCTAGGTCGCGATGCCATGGACAAGACCAGAGGGTGAGGGCGGAGAGCGGTAGGAGCCCTGAGTCGCGATGCTCGGGCACCCCCTTTAACACGCAAGCTGGGTCGGCGCCGCAACTCGTCCTCGGGTCCCGGCTCTCGGGCTAGTCTCGGCCGTCATTTGGAAAGCCGGTCGCGATGCCATGGACAAGACCAGAGGGTGAGGGCGGAGAGCGGTAGGAGCCTGAGTCGCGATGCTCGGGCACCCCCTTTAGCAGCAAGCTGGGTTAGATGACGGAACTCGTCCTCGGGTCCGGCTCTCGGGCTGGTCTCGGCCGCCGCTGGCATGCCGGTCGCGATGCCATGGACAAGACCAGGAGGTGAGGGTCGGAGAGCGGTAGGAGCCAGTCGCGATGCTCGAGCACCCCCTTTAGCGTGCAAGATTCCGCCACCCGGAAGAGGCGCAAATAACAAGCATGGCGGGCGAGAGCATAATCCTAAGGAAGAAGCGGGAAGGATACATGCCACTGGGACTGGCCCGGCGGCTTGGGGATGATGCAGCCGAGGCGCCCCAACAGGATAAGCTAAGGACATGAAAAAGGATACATGCGCGGGGCGGACCACGTGGCCTGGGAATAATCTGACCACAAGGCGCTCCCAGCCGGAAATAAAACTTAAAGATGTCACTGGTGATGTTGGGGATGAAGGGTGTTGGTGTAGCAGACTCGGGCGGGCTGCGAGCCGATCCTCACGAGCCCCAGGCCACAGGGCCTCGGGAGGCTCCGGAGGCGTTAAGCGGCTCCTCGGGGGCCATCTCCATCTCCGCCACGGCTGC
The DNA here is from genome assembly GCA_021605205.1 of Aegilops longissima. Taxonomy (NCBI): domain Eukaryota; kingdom Viridiplantae; phylum Streptophyta; class Magnoliopsida; order Poales; family Poaceae; genus Aegilops; species Aegilops longissima. Next base: position 352,411,335 of record CM038679.1, read on the forward strand.
AGCGTGCTTGACCTCTTGAGCCTCAGGATGGTCCTCATGAGGCAGCTGGTGCGCAGCAGCCGCGTTTGGCGAGCCATAAAGCATGCGTCACGTGGCTGTGGGGCGGACCCTGCATAGCGTCCCACTCCACGAGGGCAGGCGCTCTTGAGATCTGGCTCGGTTGAGCCTGGTATGTCGATCTGACGCGCAGCCCACCGTCCTCGCTGGATGGGGACCACGGTGGGTGGCGGCGGCTGCCCTCATGACCCTTGACTCCTGTAGCTCTGAATGGCCTTGGCTGCGAACTCCGAGGTTCGGCCCTCCTTGCCTTGCTCCTTGCAGGAAGCGTGCTTGAAACACGCCTCACGTGGTGCCCAGCGCCTCCCTCGAGACCTTGGCAAGGTCGGCGGCCCTCGGGGAGAGCCTGAGCCTACTGAGGAGGCGCGGGGGCGCTTTCCTATGCGATGGAAGGCTCCCCTCGGCCGGTCTGCGGGCCACGAGGGGCCTGTCTCTTGAGGCCGGGCGGTCGATGTCTTCTTCTTCTTGGAGTGCGGCCGGGAGGCCTCCTGCTGCTGTGGTGCAGGTCTTCCAGCGATGCGGCCTGAAAGGCTCGTTCCAGGGAGCACACTGCGTCTCTTTCTTCACAGGACACCGTTATGATCCCGCCGCTTCCCGACATCTTGAGGATGTTGTAGCCATGGTGGGTTACGGGCATGAATTTTGTAGCGCTGGGTACCCGAGGATGGCATTGTCTGACAATGAATGTGGGCGGCGTCGAAGTAGATGAGCTTCGGTGTGGTAGTTGTCGCGGGCCCGAAGGCGATAGGAAGGCGGACCTGCCCGATCGGGACCGTGGAGACGTCGGTGACTCGGAGAAAGGCTTGGTTGGCTGAAGCTGGTATAAGGCGCTTGAAGATTGTTGAATGTCTCCACAGACGGGGCGTTGAGCCCTGCTCCGCCCGTCGATGAGGTCTTGGTGACCAGCACGTTCTTGATGATTGGGGAGCAAAGCATCGGAAGAACTCTCGCTGTGGCTGCGCACTTGAGCTGGTCCGCTGAGCTGAACGTGATGGCGCACGCCGACCACCTGAGAGGGCGTGTGGACTCGAGCTTGGGGAGGATTGCATTCACTTCACGGGCGAACTGCTTGAAGATCTGTTGAGAGGCTGGGGCTTGAGCTCCACCCGGGATCAGGCGATCGCGCGCGCTTCTGGAAGCCCCAGCCCCTCGTCTGATGGCGGTCTTGATTCTCCTTGGTGGCGGCGGCAGCGGAGGGAGCCTGCGTTCCCTTGCAGGCGATCCTCACGAGGCTGATCCTCAGCCCCCCTCGCGAGGTGGGTCTTGCCGGCGGTCCTCGCGAGGTTGGTCGCGCCACCCTTGGCGCGGACATGATCATCCAGCGTCCTGCATTCCTTCCTCCTCCTCGGCCGTAGCCCGTTCGCTGCGCTCGGGCGTCTGCCGACCCTTCCTTCGTGCGGCCCGGAGCTCTTGACATTCATTGGTGTTGTGGGTGTGGAGGTCGTGGTACCGCGATACCGGCTGCCCTTGGAGGACTCGGGCTGATCTACGCCTCGCTTGGTGTCTGGTTCGACGCGAGCACGGCAGCCCCTTGCGCTTCCGTCCTTGGCCTTGGACTTCTTCTCTTGGGATCCGCGGCAGGCAGCTCGAGGAGGAGAGGTGCCCTCCTCAGCCTGGCGCTTGGTCGCCAAGTTGAACAGCTCGAGGGAGGTGCACAGATCTTCATGCATCGCCCGGTTCCTCCTTCATCTTGGCGTCGCGCATGCCGTCGGAGAAAGCGGAGATGATGGCCTCCTCCGTCACCACAGGGATCTTGGTAGCGTTGTTGAAGCGCTGGATGTACTTTTCGAGATTCCCCGGCTGCTGCTTGATTGGCGCATGTCGCTCACGGCGGTGGCGGTCGCGAGTACCTTGGAAGTTGGCGATGAAGCGGGTGCGCATCTCGGCCGAGAAGAGATCATGCACAGGGGCTAGATTCAGAGCAGTGCGGGCTCCGTCCTTGGCGCCATGGGAAACCAGTTCGCCATGACCCTTTCGTCCCGTTGGCAGCCTCGATGCCCAGCTCGTGAGCTGGAGGAACTCCGTGGGTTCAGCCGTGCCGTCATAGCGTGGAGGCAGGTCTGGCTTGAACTGGCGGGCCGCGAACGCGCGCGCCTTCGGTGGTGAAAGCGCGGCAGCCCGCCGTGGCATGCTGGGGGCCTCGGACGGCGAGAGCTTGGTCTTGTGGGCCTCCCTGCGCGCTTGGCTGGGGGCAGCGAGGTCTTGGCGTCTTTGGAGGGCGCTCGGGTAGCTTCTTGCGGGCGAGAACTTCTTGGCAGCTCTGCTCTTGCCGTGCGGCGCTGGCGGAGCAGGTTCCGCCGAGGACGCGCGCCTTGGGGCAGGCGCCGTCTTGAGGAGGAGGCGGTGAGGCACCGGGAGCTTTCGCCCAGCGGGCGGGTGCGGTGAAGCGAGGCAGACGGCAGCGGGTCGCCTCTGCAGCGCAGACGAGCTTCGGCGACTTCGGTCGAGCCATTCTTCGTAGACGTCGTCGGCGGGCGGTAGCGCAGAGCTCGTTAGCGCGATGAGTGCAGCTCGGGCCTCCATGGCGGCGCGGCGCGTGCGTGACGAACCAACCAGCGGTGGCGAGCGGCGTGGCGGTGCGGCCGTCCGCCTCATGGGCCAGTCTTGGGGCGACACTTGCTGCTCGTTCCCTGCCGGGCGATGGCGGCGTTAGCGGCGATGACGAGAGCAGCGAGGGCGCCCGCCGGCGGAGCCGTCTGGGCGGCGTGGGGCGAAGCGGCTAAGCGCTCGGCAGCGGGCCCGGCAGCGTCGACATGGTTGCGGTGGTCGAGGAAGAATGAGGCGGCGAAAAGGCAAATTCGGCGCACCTACGGCGTGCCAAATGTCGGATTCGGGTTCAGCAGACCCTTAAGGTTCGAACTACAGGGGTGTGCGGAGATCCAACCCTCCACCATCTCGTACCTCGCCGAATCGCAGGGACCTAAACTACTAAGAAGAATAGCACAAGAGACACGAGATTTATACTAGTTTGGGCCACCGTTGTGGTGTAATACCCTACTCTAGTTTGTGGCGTGGTTGATTGCCTCTTGGGCTGATGAGGAACAGTATAGGGAAGAACAGCCCCGCGAGGGTCTGTTATTGGTGGGTCTGATGAACTTCTAAGTGGTGTCCCGTCGCTCTAGCTTGAGGATCGGGTCTCTATCTCTCTCTGATCTGGATGCGGATCGTCCTATCCCTTCCTCTCTGACCGTCCCCCTACTCTAGTTTGTGGCTACTCCTATTTATAGGCGAAGGCTCTGGGCCTCTTCCCAAATATTGAGCGGGAAGGGCGCCAACTATTGGCCGTTTTGAAGGGGAACAGCGGGTACACTTATCCTGACTAAAGTTGGTCCTCGCCTGCCAAAGGCTCTGGTGATGACGCCTGCTTGGGCTCCACGATGACTCCCTACCAGCCGTTGGGGCTGGTCTTGGTCTTGTTGCACCGAAATGGGTGCCTTTGCTTGATGCTCTCGCCTGCGCTTGCTCCCTTTGCACCAAATAGGAAAGGAGGGGCCTGCTGCTGGCTGGCGCCTTGGCGCGCCCTTGGTAAATCATGGCTTGCGTCATGGGCACCTCGCGAGGTACCCTGCCTTGAACTCTCCGCCTCCTCATGAGCCAACCTGGCGAGGCCGTGCACGAGAAGCTCCTGGTCGTCCGCCCAGCAATCTTGGCCCCTCGCGAGGTCTTGAGCTTGTGTTGATGAAGATGGGCCGTCTGGGCCTCCTTTGAGCAAAGCCATGAGCAGCAGCAGGCAGAGCAAGTCTGGGACCCCGTTCCCGAGCAGCTGACATCTTGTTTTGTCACTTTCATATACTAGTGGGAATTTTTCATTATAGAACTTGGCTTGTATATTCCAACAATGGGCTTCCTCAAATGCCCTAGGTCTTCGTGAGCAAGCAAGTTGGATGCACACCCACTTAGTTTCTTTTGTTGAGCTTTCATACATTTATAACTCTAGTACATCCTTTGCATGGCAATCCCTACTCCTTGCATTGACATCAATTGATGGGCATCTCCCTAGCCCGTTGATTAGCCACGTAAATGTGAGACTTTCTCCTTTTTTGTGTTCTCTACACAACCCCGATCGTTATACTCTATTCCACCCATAGTTCTATGTCCATGGCTCACGCTCATGTATTGCGTGAAAGTTGAAAAAAGTTTGAGATTACTAAAGTATGAAACAATTGGTTGGCTTGTCATCGGGGTTGTGCATGATGAGAGCATTTTTGTGTGATGAAAATGAAGCATAGCCAAACTATATGATTTTGTAGGGATAAGCTGTAACGCTCTCGATGCGGCTATATCTCCCACGTGTCGAGGCACGACTTAGAGGCATAACCGCATTGAAAGCAATGTCGCAAGTGAGGTAATCTTCACACAACCCATGTAATAAATAAGGGAAAGAGATACATAGTTGGCTTACAGTCGCCACTCACACAGTACATAAATAAACATCCATCATACAGAGTACACTCAAGGTCCGACTACGGAACCAAAATAAAAGAAGATACCCCAAATGCTACAGATCCCGATCGTCCCAAGCTGGGCACCACTCTGATCATCGGGAAAAGACACATAGTAACGACCACGTTCCTCGTCGAACTCCCACTTGAGCTCGGTTGAGTCACCTGCACTGGCATCATCGGAACCTGCAACTGTTTTGGAAGAATCTGTGAGTCACGGGGACCCAGCAATCTCACACCCGCGAGATCAAGACTATTTAAGCTTATAGGAAGGACAGAGTTGTAAAGTGGAGCTGCTGCAAGCGACTAGCATATATGGTGGCTATTTCGCAAAAGAGAGCGAGAAGAGGAGCAAAGCACGGTCGTGGAACTAGTAGCGATCAAGAAGTGATCTGAACTACTTACGTCGGACATAACTCCAACACCGTGTTCACTTCCCGGACTCCGCGAGAAGAGACCATCACAGTTACACCTTGATTGATGTGTATTTTAATTGAGGTCAACCGGGTTTTCTACAACGGACATTAACAAATTCCCATCTGCCTCATAACGCGAGCACGGCTTTGAAAGATATTACCCTGCAGGGTGTCCCAACAGCCCATTATAAGCTCTCACGGTCAACGAAGGATATTCCTTCTACGGGAAGACCGATCAATCTCGGAATCCCGGACTACAAGACATTTCGACAACAATAAAACAAGACCAGCAAAGCCGCTGAATGTGCCGACAAATCCCGATAGGAGCTGCACATATCTCGTTCTCGTGGCACACCGGATTGTCCAAACTTCCGATAGGCCATCTCAGAGTTGCCCCTGATGGCCACCGGCGGCTGACAGGTTTGGACCAGCACTCAGAGGAGAACTGGCCCGGGGGTTAAAATAAAGATGACCCTCGGGCTCGCGAAAACCCGGGGGAAAAGGCTTAGGTGGCAAATGGTAAAACCAAAGTTGGGCCTTCTGGACGAGTCTTATTCAAAGCGAACTGTCAAGGGGTCCCATAAATCACCAACCGTGTAAGGAAGCGAAATCAAGGAACATAACACGGTATGGCGGAAACTAGGGTGGCAAAGTGGAACAAAACACGGGCATAAGGCCGAGCCTTCCACCCTTTACCAAGTATATAGATGCATTAAATATAGCAGATATATATTGTGATATCCCCAACAAGTAAACATGTTCCAAGAGGAACAACATCTCCATGTTCAACAAGGAACAAACTTCACTTCACTGCAACTAGCAACGCTATAAGAGGGCTGAGCAAAGCGGTAACATAGCCAATCAGCGGTTTGCTAGGAAAAGGATGGTTAGGAGCTGACATGGCAATATGGGTGGCATGATATAGCAAGTGGTAGGCATCGCAGCATAGGCATAGCAAAAGAGCGAGCAACTAGCATAGCAAAGATAGAAGTGATTTCGAGGGTATGGTCATCTTGCCTGCAATGTTCTCAGAGTTGTCGAAAGCTTGATCCTCGTAAGCGTTCTCAACAGGTTCCTCGTTCACGTACTCGTCTCCCGGCTCTACCCAAAGCAACAACACAAACAAAGGAACCACAATAAATCACGGTGTAATGCACAATCAACATGATGCAAAACATGACATGATATGCGGGATGTGATATGCAATGCGTATGTGCGCTCCGGAAGGAAAATGATGAACCAGGCATCAACATGGCAAACCAAGTATGCCACTGGAAAGATGAGATGATTTCGGTTGAAATCAATATAAAGATCACCGGAATCGGATGCACGGTTTGCAAATGACAAGCAAAACAAGAATGGCACAAATCTGCCATTAACAGCATGATGCTACTTAGCAAGCAACAATTAATTAAGCTACTGCACCCAAACATATCAACAAAGTACATGGCAGTGACCTACACAAGATGCTCGACAAAAGATGAGCACTGAGCTACGGCTAGTTCACATCATAACAGGTTCAAACATGCATGGCAAAAGTGCACAAAATATCAGGCTGGACATGGCAAAAACAGCATCAGGTTGCAATGTTCAGAACAACAAAACTACATGCTACAGGAACTTAAAATAGCAAAACATGGCATGGCATGAATCTACTAAAAGCATAGAACAAAAGTCCCTTACTGACCATAAGCCAAAAAGGATCAGAAAATATAGTAACACCCATGTCAATATTGAAAGTTTCGATAACAGATTCAGCAACATGACATGTCAAAAACTGATAACAAGTAGGCATGTTTACAAGCTCAATGCACTCACTACAGAGCCTTATATGATAAACTAAGCATACATACATCAAGAAGACATGGCATAGAAGACATACATGGCAAGAACAATAACATAGCATACATGTATCAACCACAACAACCTTGGCAAAATTGAATAACATGTAAACAATCTGCCAGGAAACATTTGATAGCAAAAGTAGAGCTCGATTGACTCAAGCTATGGCACTCCATAATTGCAAACAAAGGCATGGATGGAAAGAGCAAGACATTTTTAACGAAACATCCTTACTGAAGTATCTCAAAATATGCATGGATCTCTTGGTAGCATCAAGTTAACATGGCATCAAAATATCAGCTAAACAGGGCTGAAATCAGCAACATCAGGACACCTACTTTGCATGCTTGTGCTAGTCACCACATAGATCACAAAAATACATGGAATACATCCCTGGAAAGATGGCATGGCATATTACAAAACACATGTAGGACTCAAATTCATAGGGTGCACACATCAATCATAGCAAAAATAACAAAAGTGCAAGTTCTATTAAGAAACAGAAACTAACATCACATAGCCCTCTTCCAACAGCATTTCGGGCATCAAGATGAGCTCAAATGAAAATGATGCAATGAGATGAAATGATCTACTCTTCGGGACGAACATTCTGATATATTATACGTGCAAAATGGATCTACAGATGCAAAGTTACACTACGTTGAAAATGCCATGAAATACCAATGAGATAAAAATATGAGGGGGAAGAAGGTCAACGGGCTCGGTTAGGTCGGGAACCGGATCGGGCGAGGCGGCGGCGGCGCTGGAACCAGGCGAGGAGGAGGTAGAGGCGGGCGGCTGGGCGGGGGGGTGGGGCTTGGCGGCAGGCTTGCGCGGCAGGCCTGCGGCTGGCGGTGGCGGAGATCGGCGGCAGCAGGCAGGGGCGTGGCGAGCGGGCGGCGGCATGATCGGCGGCGTGGCGCATGAGGTGGGGGCGGCCGGGCCAGGAGGGTTGGGCTAGGCCATGAACCCAGCAGCGTGGGCGGCGGCGATGTGGGGTAGCGAGACGGCGGCGTGGCAGCCCTGGTTGGTCGGCGGCGGGTGGGCGTGTCCGCCCGAATCGGACACGTCCGTGGGCGGAGGGGAATTTTTAGGGTTTCGGGAAGAAGACCGGATTTGGACGGGGAGATGTTTAAATAGGCATAGAGGAGCTAGGAGAGTCCAAATGAGGTGTAGTTTTCGCCCACGATCGTGATCGAGCGACGGAGAGCATGGAAGTGACTTAGATGGGTTATTGGGCTGTTTTGAAGGGGTGTTGGGCTGCAACTTAAAAGAGGCCTTTGCGAGAGTGCGGTTAACCGTTGGAGTACCAAACGAGCTCAAATGACCGAAACTTGACCGGTGGTCTCGGGTGGTATACCAAGGCCACTAGACAAACCTCGGTCCATTTCAAGAAGGTTTAGTACCCTTTGCGAAAAAAGCGTAAAAGGGGCCGCCGGGGAGATAGGAGTGCGGATTGCAAAAGCGGACAACGGGAAAAATGCTCGGAATCATGAGGCGAACACGTATGCAAATCGATGCACATGATGACATGATATAAAATGCATGACATGGACAAAATGCAAAATGAAGAAAAACCCAACCACGGAGGGAATATCATATCACAATGCCGAAAATGGCAAGAGTTGGAGTTACAAATATGGAAAGTTACTTCCGGGGTGTTACAACACTCCACCACAACAAGAGGATCTCGTCCCGAGATCTAGGACTAAAAGAACTCCGGATATTCGGAAAGGAGGTGATCCTCGCGCTCCCAGGTAGCTTCTCGGTCGGAATGGTGTGACCACTTCACTTTCAGGAATTTGATTGACTTGTTGCGAGTCTTGCGCTCGGTTTCTTCAAGAATAACAGCGGGTGCTCATGATAAGAGATCTTCTTGAAGGTCAATCTCTTGAAGTTGATAGTGCGTTCAGGAGTCTTGAAGCACTTGCGAAGCTGTGACACGTGAAACACATCGTGCATGTTTGCAAAGTTGGATGGAAGCTCAAGTTGATAGGCGAGATCGCCTCTTTTCCCAATGATCTTGAAAGGACCCACGTATCTGGGGAAAGCTTCCTTTGATACCGAGCGGACGAGTGCCTTTCATTGGAGAGGCGGAGGTAGACATGGTCTCCGATTTCAAAAGCCACATCACGGTGCTTATCATCATAATAGCTCTTACGGCGCGATTTGCGGCTTTGAGATTCTCACGAATGACCTTGCACATTTCTTACATACGTGATCAAGTCATTGCCAAGAAGTTGGCGTTCACTGTCTCGGACCAATTGAGAGAATCGACACTTTCGCCATAGAGAATTTCGAATGGGGCCTTGCCCGAACTCGCTTGGAAGCTGTTGTTGTAGGAGAACTTCGGCATATGGAAGACAATCTTCCCACTTCATACCGAAGGAAATGACACAAGCCCGAGCATATCTTCAAGGATTTGATTAACTCGCTCGACTTGGCCACTTGTTTGAGGATGGAAAGCTGTCTGAAGCAGAATGTTGGTGCCCATGGCCTTCGAAAAGAATCCTAAAACTTGGAGGTAAAGATGCTGCCACAGTCTGAAGAGATCACTTGTGGAATGCCGTGCAAGGAGACAATCCTGGAGGTGTATAGCTCTGCCAACTGAGCTGCTGTGATCGATTCTTTGATAGGAAGAAAATGAGCCACTTTAGTAAGCTTGTAAATGACAACGAAGATAGCATCATTTCCACGCTTGGACTTTGGAAAACCAGTCACGAAGTCCATTTCAATATGATCAAACTTCCATTCTGGAATAGCAAGAGGTTGGAGGAGACCAGCTGGTCTTTGGTGTTCTGCTTTCACTCTTCTGCAGACATCACACTCATTCACGAATTGAGCAATTTCTCGCTTCATTCGAGTCCACCAATATGACTACTTGAGGTCTTGGTACATCTTCATACTTCCAGGATGAATGGATAGAAGCGAATTGTGAGCCTCGTTCATAATGACTTTTCTCAGATCACCCTTAGGAACCACAATCCGGTCCTCGAAGAAAAAAGTATCTTTGTCATCAATGTGGAAGCACTTGTACTTGGAAATGCCCTTGTCGATACCACGTTTCACCTTTTTCACCATGGTATCCGAAGTTGAGCCTCACGAATCTGATCTTCCAAAGTAGGAGAGACTATGAGGTTGGCAAGAAAGCCTTGAGGAACAACTTGAAGATTCAGCTTGCGGAAAGCTTCACAGAGATCCGGTGAAAGGGCTTGAGGATTAAAGCTGTTGCGATAAGCCTTCTGCTCAAAGCATCTGCAATGACATTGGCCTTGCCGGAGTATATTCAATACTTGGGTTGTACTCTTGAATCATTTCGACCCATCGAGTCTGCCTGAGGTTGAGGTTGGGCTGAGTGAAGATGTACTTGAGACTCTTGTGATCGGTGAAAATGTCCACTTTCCTTCCCAACAAGAGATGTCTCCATGTTATCAATGCATGGACAACTGCCGCCAACTCAAGATCATGAGTGGGGTAGTTCTTTTCGTTGGGCTTCAAGCTGGCGAGAGGTATAAGCCACAACTCTCTTCTCTTGCATTAACACAGCACCGAGACCTTGAAGAGAAGCATCACAGAAAACTTCAAATGGCTTGGATTCATCAGGAGGAGTCAAGACAGGAGCTGTGACGAGTTTCTCTTTGAGGGTATTGAAAGCAACGTCACACTCAGGAGACCAGACATACTTCACATGCTTCTGGAGGAGGTTGGAAAGAGGCTTTGCAATCTTGGAGAAGTTCTCAACGAATCTTGACAATAGCTTGCAAGACCAAGAAAACTGAGCTGCTTGACATTCTGAGGAGGTTCCCAATTCACAATTGCGGACACCTTCTCGGGATTAACAGCGATGCCCTTGGCGGAGATGATATGACCAAGATAAAGCACTTCATCAAGCCAAAATTCACATTTGGAGAACTTAGCATAGAATTGGTACTCTCGAGCTTGTCTAGCACCAATCGCAAATGTTTGGCATGATCCTTCTTATTCTTGGAAGACCAAAATATCATCAAGATAGACCAAGGCGAATTCATTGGTGTAGGGGTTGAATATGAAGTTCATCATCCGAGAGAATGTTGGAGGAGCATTGACAAGGCGAAAGACATGACAAGTATATTCATAAGAACCAAAGCTTGTTACGAATGCTGACTTGGGAATATCTTGTTCACGAATCGAATCGATGATAACCCATACTGAAGGTCAAGCTTGGAGAACACTTTAGCACCTTTGAGTTGCTCGAAAAGCTCATTGATGTTGGGAAGTGGATACTTGTTCTTGATTGTCTTCTTATTCAATGGGCGGTAATCGGCGCAAAAGTCGGTCCGTGCCATCCTTCTTCGGACAAAAGAACACCACAAACCCAAGGAGATGAACTCGGTCGATCAAACCCAGACGCTCTTGTTCATCGAGCTGCTTCTTCAATTCCTTCAGCTCATCAGGTCCAAGCTTGTATGGGCGCTTGCAAGCGGGTTGATGCGGGCTCAAGATCGATAATGAACTCAAGCGGCGATGAGGAGGCATACCGGAAGCTCTTACGGAAAGACATCTTGGTACTCACAAGCATTGGAATCGAGAGATAGCATCAATTCGCCCTTCTCATTGAGAGAAAACAACCGAATGGTTTCATCACGGCGGCATAGATGATCACATCATTAGAAGAGTGAGTCAATTGAATTTCCACAGCAGCACAATCAAGCTGAGCTTTGTCTGATAAAGCGATCCATCCAAGAATAAGATCAATATCCGAGTCACCAAGGACAATTGGTTTAGCCAGAAATCTATAATCGCCCATCTTGATAGAGACATCCGGAACCATGTAGCTTGCATTCATGCATGAATTTACCCGGAGAGACAACCGATAATGGTTTAGGAAAATCTTGAAAAACCAACTCATGCTTAGATGCAAAAGGTCTTGAAATGAAAGAATGCGATGCACTAGTATCAAATAAGACTTTTGCAGGAATATCATTAACTGGAAGATTATCCATTATCACATCAGAAGATTCCTCCGCTTGAGCTGCATTCATCATGTTCACCTTTGCAAACTTGGGATTATGCTTGACCACTGCATTGCTGGAAGATTTCACAGGAGGAGGAGGCGGAAGACGCCTTTGGTTGAAGCACTTGTTCGCCTAGTGACCTTTCTGCTGACATTTGTTGCAAGTCACCTCAGAGAGCGGACGGTGGTAAGGAGCACTTGACCTTGGAGCTTGAGAATTAGACTTGTTCGAAAGCTTGGGTTGGGTGGGTGGGAAGATCCACGGCCACCTGAGTTCTTCTGCTGATAAGGTGACGGAACGGAGGAGGAGGAAGGTAGAACTTCTGCTGCTTAGCTGCCACTTGAGAGGAAGAAGAAGACTGAACTGCATCCTGATTCTCTTCTTAGAAGCCTCACATTTGAGCTGGGTAGCTTCTTGCTTGATGCCATGTTGTAGAATTCATCATACTTATCGGCTCAAAAGCACAAGAGCTAATTGCAGATCTTCTCTCGGACCACCTCTGAATTGATAGATCATACTCTTTTCATCAGTCGTCTTGCTTAGCAAAGCAAGCGAGCTTGGAACTGGATATTGTATTGATAGACAGACATGTTGCCTTTCTTGAGATTGCGGAACTCCTCACGCTTGCTCTCAACAACACTTTTTGGAATGTGGTGAGCTCTGAAATCTCGGCGGAACTCATCCCAGGTAATGACACGACCTCCTCTGGAATCTTTGTATTGCTGGTACCACTCAGCAGCTTGATCCTTGAGTTGAAACGATGCAAACTTGACAAAGTCCTCAAGTCTGACATTGCTACAATCAAAATGCTTGTAGATGTCCACAAGCCAATCGTCAGCGTCTGTGGCCTCGACACAGAAACTGAAAGACTTCGGCTGATTAGCGAGGAACTGACTGAGAGAAGCAAAGTGCGGCTGGTTGTTGCCTTGACCTTGATTTCCTTGATTGCCTTGCCCCTGAGTACGTTCTTGCAAGAGCTGCAAAATCATCTGAGCATTGGCATTGGTGGCTGCCATGATAGCTTGCCGAGCCACTTGAGGCGGAGGTGGAGGTGGAGGTTCGGTGATCCCCATCATTGCGATCCGGATTCAGGCGCGTTGGCGGAGCCATCCTGAAGAGGGTGACATCTGTTAGTCCTTTGATAGACAAATAGATAAGTAGAATCAACGGATAGAAATTGCAACATATAGTCTTCACAATAAACATTCGAACAAGAATGAACGAATGAATCCCAAAAGTTAATCATCACACGTCCATTAAGGTGAGAAGCCACTAAGATAAAGATATGGAAAACACATCTGTCTTAGAAACAAATCGAATAACACAACTGAAAACAAAAGATTGGCTTCTAGAATGAGCCGGAACAAACACATGATATAGATTTCGCCCAAAGTGTTCGTGGTGGGGCCCACACGGACACGACGTATAGCGGACGTCACGAATGACAAACAAGGCGTCCCTGAATCAGCATAGCCAAGGATTCTTTAAGGCGTCTCGCGACCACTTAGAATCGACCGTGAATGGGCGGACCACTAGACGTTGAACCCCAATCTCAAATCATACATCATCGGAAAGATATCACGTAAGCTACTAGAATTCCCACCTATAAACTCCGAAACTTTCGGTTATGCAATCTGGTGTTGGGGATACGAGGGACACAAAATATATCACCCAAACTAACAATACATAGATCCATTGTATCCATCCGTCAACACATAACCAAGAAATCCTCGAAATCGTGTACCTCGACCTTGAAAAACATCCGTTATACAAGTCATGGAAATACTCCCTTTTCGCCCAAGATCTTTGGGTTATCGGGTTATCTCACCAACAAGCTGTACAAAAGAGATTTTCGATGTCGGCAAAACTCGGTATTCGAGCTCGCAGCGATAAAATTGTGGCGACAACACCTCGGAGCTCAACTCCCGGACACGCCACAACCCTAAATGTCGGGAGGCACCAAGAACAATGTTCTCGTCACAAAACCATCGAACGATTCCAAGATACCAGCGTGATCCTAAAATTTTTTTAGTGAAATTTGAGAAGAGGAGAGTCAAAACTTCTCGTCGGGATACCTCACCGGGCGGCGAAGGGACTGGGAGTAAAAATAATCCTACTCTCCGATATATATAATCCTAAGACTCAAAACATTTTCCATTCTAGACTCAACAACGCCATGACAAACAATCAAGTAGGGGCTCCTAAGTCGGGAAGGCTCGATTACCAACATAGCGCCCTCGATGCGGCTATATCTCCCACGTGTCGAGGCACGACTTAGAGGCATAACCGCATTGAAAGCAATGTCGCAAGTGAGGTAATCTTCACACAACCCATGTAATAAATAAGGAAAGAGATACATAGTTGGCTTACGATGCCACTTCACACAGTACATAAATAAACATCCATCATTCGAGTACACTCAAGGTCCGACTACGGAACCAAAGTAAAAGAAGATACCCCAAATGCTACGGATCCCGATCGTCCCAGCTGAGCACCACTCTCGATCATCAGGAAAAGACACATAAGTAACGACCACGTTCCTCGTCGAACTCCCACTTGAGCTCGGTTGAGTCACCTTTGGCATCATCGGAACACTGCAACTGTTTTGGAAGAATCTGTGAGTCACGGGGACCCAGCAATCTCACACCAGCGAGATCAAGACTATTTAAGCTTATAGGAAGGACAGAGTTGTAAAGTGGAGCTGCTGCAGTTTAGCATATATGGTGGCTATTTCGCAAAAGAGAGCGAGAAGAGGAGCAAAGCACGGTCGTGAAACTAGTAGCGATCAAGAAGTGATCCTGAACTACTTATGTCGGACATAACTCCAACACCGTGTTCACTTCCGGACTCCGAGAAGAGACCATCACGGTTACACACGCTTGTTGATGTGTATTTTAATTGAGGTCAACTTGGGTTTTCTACAACGGACATTAACAAATTCCCATCTGCCTCATAACCGCGGGCACGGCTTTGAAAGATATTACCTGCGGGGTGTCCCAACAGCCCATTATAAGCTCTCACGGTCAACGAAGGATATTCCTTCTACCGGAAGACCCGATCAATCTCGGAATCCCGGACTACAAGACATTTCGACAGCAATAAAACAAGACCAGCAAAGCCGCCCGAATGTGCCGACAAATCCCGATAGGAGCTGCACATATCTCGTTCTCGTGGCACACCGGATTGTCCAAACTTCCGATAGGCCATCTCGAGTTGCCCCTGATGGCCACCGGCGGTGACGAGTTTGGACCAGCACTCGAGGAGAACTGGCCGGGGTTAAAATAAAGATGACCCTCGGGCTCGCGAAACCCGGGGAAAAGGCTTAGGCGGCAAATGGTAAAACCAAAGTTGGGCCTTCTGGGCGAGTCTTATTCAAAGCGAACTGTCAAGGGGTCCCATAAATCACCCAACCGTGTAAGGAAGCGAAATCAAGGAACATAACACGGTATGGCGGAAACTAGGGTGGCAAGAGTGGAACAAAACACGGGCATAAGGCCGAGCCTTCCACCCTTTACCAAGTATATAGATGCATTAAATATAGCAGATATATATTGTGATATCCCCAACAAGTAAACATGTTCCAAGAGGAACAACATCTCCATGTTCCAACAAGGAACAGACTTCACTTCACTGCAACTAGCAGCGCTATAAGAGGGCTGAGCAAAGCGGTAACATAGCCAATCAGCGGTTTGCTAGGAAAAGGATGGTTAGGGGCTGACATGGCAATATGGGTGGCATGATATAGCAAGTGGTAGGCATCGCAGCATAGGCATAGCAAAAGAGCGAGCAACTAGCATAGCAAAGATAGAAGTGATTTCGAGGGTATGGTCATCTTGCTTGCAATGTTCTCAGAGTTGTCGAAAGCTTGATCCTCGTAAGCGTTCTCAACAGGTTCCTCGTTCACGTACTCGTCTCCCGGCTCTACCCAAAGCAACAACACAAACAAAGGAACCACAATAAATCACGGTGCAATGCACAATCAACATGATGCAAAACATGACATGGTATGCGGGATGTGATATGCAATGCGTATGTGCGCTCCGGAAGGAAAATGATGAACCAGGCATCAACTTGGCAAACCAAGTATGCCACTGGAAATATGAGATGATTTCGGTTGAAATCGATATAAAGATCACCGGAATCGGATGCACGGTTTGCAAATGACAAGCAAAACAAGAATGGCACAAATCTGCCATTAACAGCATGATGCTACTTAGCAAGCAACAATTAATTAAGCTACTGCACCCAAACGTATCAACAAAGTACATGGCAGTGATCTACACAAGATGCTCGACAAAAGATGAGCACTGAGCTACGGCTAGTTCACATCATAACAGGTTCAAACAAGCATGGCAAAAGTGCACAAAATATCAGGCTGGACATGGCAAAAACAGCATCAGGTTGCAATGTTCAGAACAACAAAACTACATGCTACATGAACTTAAAATAGCAAAACATGGCATGGCATGAATCTACTAAAAGCATAGAACAAAAGTCCCTTACTGACCATAAGCCAAAAAGGATCAGAAAATATAGTAACACCCATGTCAATATTGAAAGTTTCGATAACAGATTCAGCAACATGACATGTCAAAAACTGATAACAAGTAGGCATGTTTACAAGCTCAATGCACTCACTACAGAGCCTTATATGATAAACTAAGCATACATACATCAAGAAGACATGGCATAGAAGACATACATGGCAAGAACAATAACATAGCATACATGTATCAACCACAACAACCTTGGCAAAATTGAATAACATGTAAACAATCTGCCAGGAAACATTTGATAGCAAAAGTAGAGCTCGATTGACTCAAGCTATGGCACTCCATAATTGCAAACAAAGGCATGGATGGAAATAGCAAGACATGTTTAACAAAACATACTTACTGAAATATCTCAAAATATGCATGGATCTCTTGGTAGCATCAAGTTAACATGGCATCAAAATATCAGCTAAACAGGGCTGAAATCAGCAACATCAGGACACCTACTTTGCATGCTTGTGCTAGTCACCACATAGATCATAAAAATACATGGCATACATCCCTGGAAAGATGGCATGGCATATTACAAAACACATGTAGGACTCAAATTCATAGGGTGCACACATCAATCATAGAAAAAATAACATAAGTGCAAGTTCTGTTAAGAAACAGAAACTAACATCACATAGCCCTCTTCCAACAGCATTTCGGGCATCAAGATGAGCTCAAATGAAAATGATGCAATGAGTTGAGATGATCTACTCTTCGAGTCGAACATTTTGATATATTATACGCGCAAAATGGATCTACAGATGCAAAGTTACACTACGTTGAAAATGCCACGAAATACCAATGAGATAAAAAAAACTTAGAGAAAAATATGAGGGGGAAGAAGGTCAACGGGCTCGGTTAGGTCGGGAACCGGATCGGGCGAGGCGGCGGCGGCGCTGGCTCGCGGAACCAGGCGAGGAGGAGGAAGGGCGGCGGCGGGCGGCGGAGTCGGGGCAGGCAGGGCGGGCGCTGGCAGTAGCCTGTGTGGCCTGGTGGCGGCGCCGGGCGGATCGGCGTGGGCATGGTGGGTGGAGGCGGGCGGGCGGCGGCAGGCAATGCCGGGCGACAGGCGGCGGATCGGCGGCGGGGCGCTGGGGAAGTCTGCTGTGGCCGAGGGGAGGGCTGGCGCTGGGCCCATGAACGGGCGCGTGAAAGCGGCGATGTGGGGCGAGACGGCGGCGTGGCAGCCCTGGTTGGGCGTGGCGGCGGGCGTGTCGGCCCGATCGGACACGTCCGTGGCGGAGGGGGGAATTTTTAGGGTTTCGGGAAGAAGACCCGGATTTGGACGGGGAGATGTTTAAATAGGCATAGAGGAGCTAGGAGAGTCCAAATGAGGTGTAGTTTTCGCCCACGATCGTGATCGAGCGACGGAGAGCATGGCAGTGACTTAGATGGGTTATTGGGCTGTTTTGAAGGGGTGTTGAGCTGCAACTTAAAAGAGGCCTTTGCGAGAGTGCGGTTAACCGTTGGAGTACCAAACGAGCCCCAAATGACCGAAACTTGACCGGTGGTCTCGGTGGTATACCAAGGCCACTAGACAAACCTCGGTCCATTTCGAGAAGGTTTAGTACCCTTTGCGGAAAAACATAAAAGGGCGCGGGGAGATAGGAGTGCGGATTGCAAAAGCGGACAACAGGAAAAATGCTCGGAATCATGAGGCGAACACGTATGCAAATCGATGCACATGATGACATGATATAAAATGCATGACATGGACAAAATGCAAAATGAAGAAAAACCCAACCACGGAGGGAATATCATATCACAATGCCGAAAATGGCAAGAGTTGGAGTTACAAATATGGAAAGTTACTTCCGGGGTGTTACATAAGCTTTCTTTGGCCACGTTATTTTGAGAAGACATAATTGCTTAGTTAGTATGCTTGAAGTATTATTATTTTTATGTCAATATTAAACTTTTTTCTTGAATCTTTCAGATATGAACATTCATGCCCCAATAAATAGAATTACTTAGAAAATTATTTCTGGTAGCATTCCACATCAGAAGTTCTGTTTTTATCATTTACCTACTCAAGGACAAGAAGGATTAAAGCTTGGGGATGCTTGATACGTCTCCAACATATCTATAATTTTTGATTGTTCCATGCTATTATATTATCTGTTTTGGATGTTTAATGGGCTTTATTATACACTTTTATATTATTTTTGGGACTAACCTACTAACAAAATGCCCAATGCAAATTGCTGTTTTTTTTGCCTATTTCAGTGTTTCGCAGAAAAGGAATATCAAACGGAATCGAAACTGAATGAAACCTTCGGGAGAGTTATTTTTGGAACAAACATGATCCAGAGGACTTGGAGTGGACGTCAAGAAGTAAGCGAGGAGGGCACGAGGCGGGGAGGCGCGCCCAGGGGGGTAGGCGCGCCCCCACCCTCATGGGCCCCTCGTGGCTCAACCGACCTACTTCTTTCACCTATATATACTCATGTACCCTGAAAACATCCGAGAGCACCACGAAACCCTATTTCGACGGCCGCAACCTTCTGTACCCGTGAGATCCCATCTTGGGGCCTTTTTCGGCACTCCGCCGGAGGGGGAATCGATCACGGAGGGCTTCTACATCAACACCATAGCCTCTCCGATCCTGTGTGAGTAGTTTACCACAGACCTTCGGGTCCATCGTTATTAGCTACATTGGTTCTTCTTTCTCTTTGGATATCAATACAAAGTTCTCCTTGATTCTCTTGGAGATCTATTTGATGTAGTTCTTTTTGCGGTGTGTTTTTCGAGATCTGATGAATTGTGGGTTTATGATCAAGATTATCTATGAACAATATTTGGTTCTTCTCTGAATTCGTATATGTATGATTTGTTATCTTTGCAAGTCTCTTCAAATTATCAGTTTGGTTTGGCCTACTAGATTGATCTTTCTTGCCATGGGGGAAGTGCTTAGCTTTGGGTTCAATCTTGCGGTGTCCTTTCCCAGTGACAGTAGGGGCAGCAAGGAACGTATTGTATTGTTGCCATCGAGGATAAAAAGATGGGGTTTATATCATATTGCTTGAGTTTATCCCTCTACATCATGCCATCTTGCCTAATGCGTTACTCTGTTCTTATGAACTTAATACTCTAGATGCATGCTGGATAGTGGTCGATGTGTGGAGTAATAGTAGTAGATACAGAATTGTTTCGGTCTACTTGTCGCGGACGTGATACCTATATACATGATCATGCCTAGATATTCTCATAACTATGCACTTTTCTATCAATTGCTCGACAGTAATTTGTTCACCCACCGTAGGTTATGCTATCTTGAGAGAAGCCACTAGTGAAACCTATGGCCCCCGGGTCTCTCTTCCATCATATTATTTTCCTATCAATTTACTATTTCTTCCGTTATTTGTTTTGCAATCTTTACTTTCCAATCTATATAATAAAAATACCAAAAATATTTAACTTATTATCTCTATCAGATCTCACTTTTGCAAGTGCCCGTGAAGGGATTGACAACACCTTTATCGCGTTGGTTGCAAGGTTCTTATTTGTTTGTGTAGGTACGAGGCGACTTGTGTGTAACCTCCTACTGGATTGATACCTTGGTTCTCAAAAACTGATGGAAATACGTACGCTACTTTGCTGCATCACCCTTTCCTCTTCAAGGGAAAACCAACGCATGCTCAAGAGGTAGCAAGAATTATTTCTGGCGCCGTTGCCGGGGAGGCTTACGACAAGTCAAGTCAAGACATAACAAGTAACCGTCACAAACTCTTATCCCTCGCATTATATTATTTGCCATTTGCCTCTCATTTTCCTCTCCCCTACTTCACCTTTGCCGTTTTATTCGCTCTGTTTTTCCGTTCGCCTTTTTTTCGCTTGCTTCTTGTGTGATTGTGTGCTGGATTGTTTGTCATGATGGCTCAAGATAATACTAAATTATGTGATTTTTACAATACCAACAACAATGATTTTCTTAGCACTCCGATTGCTCCTATTACCGATGCCGAATCTTGTGAAATTAGTGCTGCTTTGCTGAATCTTGTCATGAAAGATCAATTCTCTGGCCTTCCTAGTGAAGATGCCACTACACATCTAAACAACTTTGTTGATTTGTGTGATATGCAAAAGAAGAAAGATGTGGATAATGATATTGTTAAATTGAAGCTATTTCCGTTTTCACTTAGAGATTGTGCTAAACGTTGGTTTTCGTCTTTGCCTAAAATAGTATTGATTCATGGAATAAGTGCAAAGATGCTTTTGTCTCTAAGTATTTTCCTCCCGCTAAGATCATCTCTCTTAGGAACGATATTATCAATTTTAAGCAACTTGATCATGAGCATGTTGCACAAGCTTGGGAGAAGATGAAATTAATGATACGTAATTGCCCTACAGATGGTTTGAATTTATGGATGATTATACAAAAAATTTATGCCGGATTGAATTTTGCTTCTAGAAATCTTTTGTATTCGGCCTCGGGAGGCACTTTTATGGAAATCACTTTAGGAGAAGCTACTAAACTCCTAGATAATATTATGGTTAATTATTCTCAATGGCACACTGAAAGATCTACTAGTAAAAAGGTTCATGCGATAGAAGAGATTAATGTTTTGAGTGGAAAGATGGATGAACTTATGAACTTTCTTGCTAATAAGAGTGTTTCTTCTCATCCTAATGATATGCCTTTGTCTTCTTTGATTGAGAATAATAATGAATCTATGGATGTGAATTTTGTTGGTAGGAACAATTTTGGTAACAACGTTTATAGAGGAAACTTGAATCCTAGGCCGTTTCCTAGTAATTCCTCTAATAATTATGGTAATTCCTACAACAACTCTTATGGAAATTTTAATAAGATGCCCTCTGATTTCGAGACTAGTGTTAAAGAATTTCTGATTTCGCAAAAGAATATCAATGCTTTGCTTGAAGAAAAATTGCCTAAGATTGATGAGTTGGCTAGGAACTTGGATAGAATTTCTCTTGATATTGATTCTTTTAAACTTAGATCTATTCCACCTAAGCATGATATCAATGAGTCTCTCAAAGCTATGAGAATTTCCATTGATGAGTGCAAAGAAAGAACCGCTAGGATACGTGCTAAAAAGGATTGCTTTATGAAAGCGTGTTCTTCTAGTTTTCATGATAATAATGATGAAGATCTAAAAGTGATTGATGTGTCTCCTATTAAATCTTTGTTTTCCAATATGAATCTTGATAATGATGGGACTGAAGATGAGTCAACTTTAGTTAAGAGGCGTCCCAATGATTCGGAGTTTTTAGATCTTGATGCAAAAATTGGTAAAAGTGGGTGAAGAGGTCAAAACTTTACATAGCAATGAATCCACTATTTTGGACTTCAAGGAATTTAGTTATGATAATTGTTCTTTGATAGATTTTATTTCCTTGTTGCAATCCATGTTAAATTCTCCTCATGCTTATGATCAAAATAAAGCTTTTACTAAACATATCGTTGATGCTTTAATGCAATCTTATGAAGAAAAGCTTGAATTGGAAGTCTCTATCCCTAGAAAACTTTATGATGAGTGGGACCCTACTAATAAAATTAAGATTAAAGATCACGAATTCTATGTTTCTGTGATTTGGGTGCTAGTGTTTCCACGATTCCGAAAAGTTTGTGTGATGTGTTAGGTTTCCGTGAATTTGTCTTTAAACTTGCACCTTGCGGATTACACCATTAAGAAACCTATGGGAAGATTAATGATGTTATTGTTTTTGCAAACAGGAATTATGTGCCCGTAGATTTTATTGTTCTTGATATAGATTGCAACCCTACATGTCCTATTATTCTTGGTAGACCTTTCCTTAGAACGATTGGTGCAATTATTGATATGAAAGAAGGAAATATTAGATTCCAATTTCCTTTAAGGAAACGCACGGAACACTTTCCTAGAAATAAAATTAAATTACCTTATGAATCTATTATGAGAGCCACTTATGGATTGCAAACCAAAGATGATAATACCTAGATCTATTCTTGCCTTTATGCCTAGCTAGGGGCGTTAAACGATAGCGCTTGTTGGGAGGCAACCCAATTTTATTTTTGGATCTTGTTTTTTGTTTATTTTTAGTAATAAATAATTCATCTAGATTCTGTTTATATGTGGTTTTATGTTTTAAATTAGTGTTTGCGCCAAGTAGAACCTTTGGGAAGACTTGGCTGAAGTCTTTATGATCTTGCTGTAAAAAACAGAAACTTTAGCGCTCACGAGATTAGCTGCCATTTCTTACTGGAGAGTGATTTTAGGTTGATTCTTTTTTCAGATGAGTAGTAGACAAATTCCTCACATCTGCCAATTTATTTCAGAATTTTTGGAGTTACATAAGTATACGTTTGATACAGATTACTACAGACTGTTCTTTTTTTGACAGATTCTGTTTTTCGTGTGTTGTTTGCTTATTTTGATGAATCTATGGCAAGAATCGGGGGTATGAACCATAGATAAGTTGGAATACAGTAGTTTTAACATCTATATAAATAAAGAATGAGTTCATTACAGTACCTTAAAGTGGTGTTTTGTTTTCTTATACTAACGGAGCTCATGAGATTTTCTGTTGAGTTTTGTGTTGTGAAGTTTTCAAGTTTTGGGTGAAGATTTGATGGCTTATGGAATAAGGAGTGGAAAGAGAATAATCTTGGGGATTCCCAAGGCACCCCAAGGTAAAATTCAAGGACAACCAAAATCCTAAGCTTGGGGATGCCCTGGAAGGCATCCCCTCTTTCGTCTTCATCTATCGGTAACTTTACTTGAGGCTATATTTTTATTCACCACATGATATGTGTTTTTCCTGGAGCGTCTTGTATGATTTAAGTCTTTTCCTTTTAGTTTACCACAATCATCCTTGATGTACACACCTTTTGGAGAGACACACATGATTCGGAATGTATTAGAATACTCTACGTGCTCCACTTATATCTTTTGAGCTAGATAATTGTGCTCTAGTGCTTCACTTATATCTTTTAGAGCAAGGTTGTGGTATTATTTTATAGAAATTATTGATCTCTCATGCTTCACTTACATTATTTTCAGAGTATTTTAGAACATCATGGTAATTTTGCTTTGGCTAGAAAATTAGTCCTAATATGACAGGCATCCAAGATGGGTATAATAAAAACTTTCATGAAAAGTGCATTGAATACTATGAGAAGTTTGATACTTGATGATTGTTTTGAGATATGAAGATGGTAATATTAGAGTCATGCTAGTTGAGTAGTTGTGAATTTGAGAAATACTTGTGTTGAAGTTTGCAAGTCCCGTAGCATGCACGTATGGTAACCGTTGTGTGACAAATTTGAAACATGAGGTGTTCTTTGATTGTCATCCTTATGAGTGGCGATCGGGGACAAGCGATGGTCTTTTCCTACCAATCTATCCCCCGAGGAGCATGCGCGTAATTCTTGGTTTTTGATCACTTGTAGATTTTTGCAATAAGTATGTGAGTTATTTATGACTAATGTTGAGTCCATGGATTATACCCAGTCTCACCTTTCCATCATTGCTAGCCTCTTCGGTACCGTGCATTGCCCTTTCTCACCTTGAGAGTTGGTGCAAACTTCGCCGGTGCATCAAAACCCCATGATATGATACGCTCTATCACACATAAACCTCCTTATATCTTCCTCAAAACAGCCACCATACCTACCTATTATGGCATTTCCATAACCATTCCGACATATATTGCCATGCAACTTTCCACCATTTCATTTATTATGACACGCTTCATCATTGTCATATTGCTTTGCATGATCATGTAGTTGACATTGTATTTGTGGCAAAGCCACCATGCATAATTTTTCATACATGTCACTCTTGATTCATTGCTCATCCCGCTACACCGCCGGAGGCATTCACATAGAGTCATATTTTGTTCTTGTATCGAGTTGTAATCATTGAGTTTTAAATAAATAGAAGTGTGATGATCATCATTAATAGAGCATTGTCCCAAAAAGTAAAGGACAAATAAAAAAAAGAAGGAAGGCCCAAAAAAAGAAAAAAGGGACAATGCTACTATCCTTTTTTCCACACTTGTGCTTCAAAGTAGCACCATGATCTTTATGATAGAGAGTCTCTTGTTTTGTCACTTTCATATACTAGTGGGAATTCTTCATTATAGAACTTGGCTTGTATATTACAATAATGGGCTTCCTCAAATGCCCTAGGTCTTCGTGAGCAATCAAGTTGGACGCACACCAACTTAGTTTCTTTTGTTGAGCTTTCATACATTTATAGCCCTAGTGCATCCGTTGCATGGCAATCCCTACTCCTTGCATTGATGGGCATCTCCCTAGCCCGTTGATTAGCCGCGTCAATGTGGACTTTCTCCTTTTTTGTCTTCTCCACACAACCCACATCGTTATACTCTATTCCACCCATAGTGCTATGTCCATGGCTCACCCTCATGTATTGCGTGAAAGTTGAGAAAAGTTTGAGATTACTAAAGTATGAAACAATTGCTTGGCTTGTCATCGGGGTTGTGCATGATGAGAGCATTTTTGTGTGATGAAAATGAAGCATAGCCAAACTATATGATTTTGTAGGGATAAGCTTTCTTTGGCCATGTTATTTTGAGAAGACATAATTGCTTAGTTAGTATTCTTGAAGTATTATTATTTTTATGTCAATATTAAACTTTCCTCTTGAATCTTTCGAATCTGAACATTCATGCCACAATAAAGAGAATTACTTAGAAAATTATGTCAGGTAGCATTCCAAATCAAAAATTCTGTTTTTATCATTTACCTACTCGAGGACGAGCAGGAATTAAGCTTGGGGATGCTTGATACGTCTCCAACATATCTATAATTTTTTATTATTCCATGCTATTATACTATCTGTTTTGGATGTTTAATGAGATTTATTATACACTTTTATATTATTTTTGGGACTAACCTATTAACCAAAGGCCCACTGCAAATTGCTGTTTTTTTGCCTATTTCAGTGTTTTGTAGAAAAGGAATATCAAACGGAATCCAAACGGAATGAAACCTTCGGGAGAGTTATTTTTGGAACAAATGCAATCCATGAGACTTGGAGTGGACATCAAGCAAGCAATCAGGAAGCCACGAGGCAGGGAGGCGCGTCCTCCACCCTCGTGGCTCAACCGACCTACTTCTTTCGCCTATATATACTCATGTACCCTGAAAACATCCGAGAGCACCACGAAACCCTATTTCCACTGCCGCAACCTTATGTACTCGTGAGATCCCGTCTTGGGGCCTTTTCCGGCGCTCCGCCAGAGGGGGAATCGATCACGGAGGGCTTCTACATCAACACCATAGCCTCTCCGATGATGTGTGAGTAGCTTACCACAGACCTTTGGGTCCATAGTTATTAGCTAGATGGCTTCTTATCTCTCTTTGGATCTCAATACAAAGTTCTCCTCGACTCTCTTGGAGATCTATTCGATGTAATTCTTTTGCGGTGTGTTTGTCGAGCTCCGATGAATTATGGGTTTATGATCAAGATTATCTATGAACAATATTTGGTTCTTCTCTGAATTATTATATGTATGATTTGTTATCTTTGCAATTCTCTTCGAATTATCAGTTTGGTTTGGCCTACTAGATTGATCTTTCTTGCCATGAGGGAAGTGCTTAGCTTCGGGTTCAATCTTGTGGTGTCCTTTCCCAGTGACAGCAGGGGCAGCAAGGCACGTGTTGTATTATTGCCATCGAGGATAAAAAGATGGGGTTTATATCATATTGCTTGAGTTTATCCCTCTACATCATGTCATCTTGCCTAATGCGTTACTCTATTCTTATGAACTTAATACTCTAGATGCATGGTGGATAGTGGTCGATGTGTGGAGTAATAGTAGTAGATGCAGAATCGTTTCGGTCTACTTGTCACGGACATGATGCCTATATACCTGATCTTGCCTAGGTATTCTCATAACTATGCTCTTTTCTATCAATTGCTCGACAGTAATTTGTTCACCCACCGTAGATTATGCTATCTTGAGAGAAGCCACTAGTGAAACCTATGGCCCCCGGGTCTCTCTTCCATCATATTATTTTCCTATCAATTTACTATTTCTTCCGTTATTTGTTTTGCAATCTTTACTTTCCAATCTATATAATAAAAATACCAAAAATATTTAACTTATTATCTCTACCAGATCTCACTTTTGCAAGTGCCCGTGAAGGGATTGACAACACCTTTATCACGTTGGTTGCAAGGTTCTTATTTGTTTGTGTAGGTACGAGGCGACTTGCGTGTAACCTCCTACTGGATTGATACCTTGGTTCTCAAAAACTGAGGGAAATACTTACGCTACTTTGCTGCATCACCCTTTCCTCTTCAAGAGAAAACCAACGCATGCTCAAGAGGTAGCTGCGCTTTTCGTTCTGACCGAAAATTGCAAATCAGTGCGACCGAGTTCAACTCTCTGTGAAACCCTAGCAATCTCGGAGCCACCGAACTGTGAGTCGGTCTGACCGAGTTCACTAGTTTAGACTCCAAAAGGTGCTTTGATATCACCGAGTTTATCAAATCAGTAGCTCCGAAATGCTTTCTATGGAGAACTAAAACCAAGTTTTTGACTCATCTGTTTTGCAAAAACTCTGCACCTTGTGATGCTCATCTACTCTACCTCATCTATATCTATTCACAGGGTTTGCTTTCAGTTTGCTTTCCAAGATGTCCGACCAAAGTGATAGCCAGAACAGATCTGAAGAGCAAGTGCAAATGAGTGAGGGCGCTAGTCCCTCAAGCAGCTATGATGAGGGAAGCAGGAGCACTCCCAGCAACTTGCCAAAGGCAGCCACTAGATCAAGGAAGAAGAGAACCTCAGATTCTGAGGATGAGGACTATGTGGAAACAGAGGAGGAGGTGAGCTCCAAGAAGAAAGTTCTGAAGAAGGGGTATGGCACTGCTGCTGCAACCAAGCCTGGCTTGAACAAGAAGGCACCTGCAAAGAGAGTCCCAATGTCTAAGGCCAGGGCCTCCACTCAGGAACCCTCCAAGTCAACTGGAGGAGAGGATGCTTGTGAGGATAAGAGAAAGAAGGAGAGAAAGAGGGAAAGATGGTGCAAAGGTGGACCCCATGGCTGAATTTGAGAAGCATTCTTCAGATGAAGAAGAGGATGCACTAGAACCCAAGTCCCAGAAGCTTATGGGAGATGCTATCAAGTCAGGGCTTGCTCCATCAAAGCCCAAAACTGCTCCCAAAGAAACTACTCAAGCTTAGAAGCCTTCTAAGCCCAAGAGAAGCACCAGAAACATCCCAGCTGAAGAGAATAACAAGGCCCCAGTGCCTGAAGTTGAAGAAGAAGATGATGAAGCCCATGTGCTAAGAAAGCTGAAACCAAAGATTCCAGACCACAATGACACGCATCTAGTTGCAGAGGACATGAACATCAGGAAGGATGCTGGTCTCAGACTTTGGAGGCAGAGTGATCCTTATGCTGTGAGAAGGAGAATTGCAGTGGACTACAGGTTCCACACCAAAGAACAACAAGACTTCTATGAGACCATTCTGCTTGACAAGAAGTAAATTGTCTGTGGTATGAGATGGGTTGATTGGGAATATATTAATGAGAATGAATATTACTTCCTAGGTGTACATAAGAGCTTCAAGTCTTGTAGAGTTGACAAGTTTGTTGGACAGAAGCTCACCAAATGGAATGATGAGATCATTATGTAGTTTTACTCCACTGCTCATTTCTATCTAGATGGGACGATAGTGTGGATGTCTAAAGGAACAAGGTACCAATCAACTGTTGAAGAGTGGGCCAAGTTGATCAAAGCCCCAAAAGAACATGAGGATGATTTGGATGTGTATGCCAAGAAGAAGAAAGACCACAACTCCATGGGAAACATGTACAAAGAGACCCTAGACAAAGCTTTGGAGAGACACAAGTTTGGATCTGTACACTAATTGTTGTCTGGTCTGCCTACCATCAACACTATCTTGAGGCATACACTGTTACCCAAATCTGGAGATCATAAGATGATCAATGGACATTCCATCAACTTATTGTATATCTTTGATGTTCTAAAAAATTCAAGGTCATGAGTGTGATTGTAGAGGCAATCAAAAGGACAACTGTTGATCAGGAAAGATCTTCTGGGTATGCTCCACACATTCAGGTGCTCATCAACTCCAAGATGGGAACATGAACTTACTTGTTGGACAAGGAGCATTTACATTTGCACCCAGAATTTGAAGATAACACAGATGTGATGAATGAGGATGAACCATCATCAGTGCAAGCACAAGAGAAGATAGTAAAGGCAAAGGCAGAAAAAAGCTGCAAAGATGCCTAGTGTTGAGGAGGCATCAGAAGTGTTCTTGAAGAGCAAACAAGATCAACTAGCTTAACTGATTCAGGCAACATTGAGGATTGAGAAGGGCTTGGCCACCCTGACTTGGAATCAGGAGAGCTTGGAGAGGATTATAGAAACAAAGATTTATGATCTTGATCTGAAAGTCACTAAGATACATACTACAGTTGAGCAGCTCCAGGAGGAAGCATAGGAGAAGAGAGGACAGGGTACTACAGATGCTTTTCAGCGAGTGCCTAGTGGTCAGAGGTCAGCTACAGTGCCAGTGCCAGATAAAAGAGCTACTTCATCTGCACCAGCAACAACAGCTTCAGTTCCACCTCCAGCAGCCACTCCACCAGCTCCAGCTACATCAACAAATGCCTTCGTCCTTGGAGTTCTCTCTACACCACCTCCCGAAGACTAAGCCTGAGAGATGCATAGCTCTATGCACTTTCAAACTTTTTGGTAACTTGTTGCCAAAGGGGGAGAAATGTATAGATCATAGGATTCGAGAGAGAGTGTTGATTTCTTTGTCTCTCTTGCTACTTGCTTTTTGGTTGATACTTTTGTGTGTGCTTGTTTGATACTCTATGTATGCATGTGAGATACTTATATGATCATGTGTTTGATCATATCATACTTTAATGTTTGATTGGATATTACTATCTTTTATATCCCTATATGGTCATTCACTTTGCTTGGTGATGAGTGCATGTTTTTAATTTCCTATCATTTTGAGCGCTCCACCAAGATGTATGTGACATGGAAGCATAACCCATGATCCTAATCGATTGTGCATTTGCATTCAAAAGAAAATACTCCCTCCGTTCCTTGATATAGGGTGTATAGTTTTCTTGCACGAATATTAACGCACGGGATGGGAGGGGAGATTTCGTTAGTTTTAGACGTAAAAGCCCCTGCTGCAAACACGTGAGACTAGAGAGAGAAATAGGAAAATCACGATCCTCTCTATCCCAGGCAGTTTACTTCCTTATTTAGCCTGACAAATCCCACAATATCCACAATAAAAGGACAGTAGTACGATGTAATCTTCTCTTTCCAAACAAACCTACATCACATGCACAACATGCATATACGAGATGGGGATTTGCCATCTTTTTTTCTAGGAAGGTCATGCGTGGGCTGTAGCTAATGGAGGGGTAAAAGTGTCAACTAAAGGGATACACCTTATAATATGAACTTTTTCACAAAAAACTATACACCCTATATCAAGGAACGGAGGGAGTATTAAATAGTGCACAAATTTAGGGGGGGCTCTTGCTTATCACATACTTCTCAAAGCGACGATGTACTTTAAATCTTATTATCATTTGTCGAAGCTTTGATCTATATGTTGTCATCAATTACCAAAAAGGGGGAGATTGAAAGTGCAACTATCCCTGGGTGGTTTTGGAATTACTAACAACATATAGCTCATTGAACTAATGCTATTCAAAGATGATCATTTCAGAAAGTTCAATGATTGGCATGGCATGGATTAGGAATGTGGACCCCTCAAAATACTAAGGACACATGTTGGCTCAAGCTCAAGACTCTACTCTTTCATTTTAGTGATCCAAGATCACATTGAGTCCATAGGAAAAGCCAATACTATTAAAAGGGGATGAGGTGTTGCTTAATGGCTTACTTGCTCAAAATTCTTAGTGATATGCTCCAACAACCCTCAACCACTTTCTCATATCCACATATGTCCCAAACCAAAAGTCAAACTCGGCCCCACCAATTTGTTCTATCCGGCGCCACCGAGTTCATTTAACATAGCCACTGCCAGATACCCTAGTCACTTCGGTCTCACCGATAGGGATCTTGGTCTCATCGAGATGGGATTGCAAACTCTCTGTTTCGTTCGTAACGTTTCGGTCTAACCGAGATGAGCGATCGGGCCCACCGAGTTCGCAATGCAAACTCACTGTTTCCCCTTCGTAACATTTCGGTCTCACCGAAATGAGCGAATCGGTCCCACCGAGTTTGCCTGACCAACTCTCTGGTTGGCTTATTACGAAAGTCGGTCCCACCGAGTTTGTGTAATCGGTCTCACTGAGATTATGTTATGCCTTAACCCTAATGACATCGGTCCCATCGAGTTGACATGTTGGTCCCGCCGAAAAGCCTAACATTCACATTTTGAACTGAATCGGTCTGGCCGAGTTTTCTGATTCGGTCCCACCGAGTTTGGTGAATTGTGTGTAACAGTTAGATTTTTTGTGGAGGCTATATATACCCCTCCACCCACTCTTTATTCGTGAGGAGAGCCATCAGAACATGCCTACACTTCCAGCATACATTTTCTGAGAGAGAACCAGCTACTCAAGTGTTGAGGTCAAGATATATCATTCCAACCACATAAATCTTGATCTCTAGCCTTCTCCAACTTGCTTTCCACTCAAATCATCTTTCCACCAAATCCAAATCTGTGAGAGAGAGTTGAGTGTTGGGGAGACTATCGTTTGAAGCACAAGAGCAAGGAGTTCATCATCAACACACCATCTATTACCTTTTGGAGAGAGGTGTCTCCTAGATTGGTTAGGTGTCACTTGGGAGCCTCCGTGAAGATTGTGGAGTTGAACCAAGGAGTTTGTACGGGCAAGGAGATTTCCTACTTAGTGAAGATCTACCCTAGTGAGGCAAGTCCTTCGTGGGCGATGGCCATGGTGGGATAGACAAGGTTGCTTCTTGGTGGACCCTTCGTGGGTGGAGCCCTCCGTGGACTCGTGCAACCATTACCCTTCGTGGGTTGAAGTCCCCATCAACGTGGATGTACGATAGCACCACCTATCAGAACCACGGAAAAAATCTCCACGTCTACATTGCATTTGCTTCCTCCAGACTCCTCCCTTTACCTTCATGTGCAATGTTTTACATTCCTCTCCTATACTCTTAGACTTGCATGTGTAGGTTGCTTGACTTGTGCTAAGTTGCTAAAATTTGCCAAGACTTAAAATTGGGAA
The DNA here is from genome assembly GCA_021605205.1 of Aegilops longissima. NCBI lineage: Eukaryota > Viridiplantae > Streptophyta > Magnoliopsida > Poales > Poaceae > Aegilops > Aegilops longissima. The sequence goes on from CM038679.1 coordinate 352,442,841, forward strand.
AAGGATAGATTTTTATTTGGTCAAGTAGTCTAATCACCCCCCTCTAGACATACTTTCGATCCTATAGATTTGTTGCATTCACTTCGGTCCCACCGAGATGTTGCAGTCGGTCCCACTGAGTTGGCTTGACTGATTCTCTGTTGCTCATTGCACTCACTTCGGTCTCACCGAGATGATGCAATTGGTGCCACCAAGATGAACTTTGCCCTAAGCCCTAGCACATTGGTCCCATCGAGTTGTTCCCGTCGGTCCCACCGAGATTCCTAACGTTCATATTTTTGCACAGATCGGTGCCACCGGGATGGGTCAAAAGGGTGTAACGGTTAGATTTTGTGTGGAGGCTATATATACCCCTCCACCCCCTTGTTCTCATATGAGAGAGCCATCAGAACGTGCCTACTCTTCCACCATTCATTTTCTGAGAGAGAACTGCCTACTCATGTGTTGAGATCAAGAGATTCCATTCTTACCATTTGAACCTTGATTTCTAGCCTTCCCAAGTTGCTTTCCACTCAAATCCATGTTCCACCATAGCCAAATCCGTGAGAGAGAGTTTAGTGTTGGGGAGACTATCATTTGAAGCACAAAAGCAAGGAGTTCATCATCAACACACTATCTATTACCTTTTGGAGAGTGGTGTCTCCTAGATTGGTCAGGTGTCGCTTGGGAGCCTCCGACATGACATGGAGTTGAACCAAGAAGTTTGTAAGGGCAAGGAGATCGCCTACTTCATGAAGATCTACCCAAGTGAGGCAAGTCCTTCGTGGGCGATGGCCATGGTGGGATAGACAAGGTTGCTTCTTCGTGGACTGATAAGCCTCCAACGTATCTATAATTTTTTATTTGTCCATGCTGATATATTATCATTCTTGGATGTTTTATATTCATTTACTAGCAACTTTATATCATTTTTTGGGACTAACCTATTGCCATAGTGCCTAGTGCCAGTTGTTGTTTTTTTGTTTTTTTACTTTGCTGAATATCCATATCAAACAAAGTCCAAATGTAGCAAAACTTTTTGGAGATTTTTTTCTTCCTAGAAGAGACCCAGGGATCCCACGAGGTGTGCTAGAGGAGGCCCATGGGGCCCACAAGACACCAGGGCGTGCCAGAGGCCCAGGCGCGCCCTGGTGCCTTGTGGGGGCCCATAGCGACCTTTTCCACCGCCTCTCGGCTCTATAAATACTCAGATATTCCAGAAACCCTATGGGAGTCAACAAAACACAATTCCAGCCGCTGCAAGTCCCAAAACCACGAGATCCAATCTAGAGCCCTTTTCTGGCACCTTGCCGGAGGGGGAAACGATCACGGAGGGGTTCATCATCCTCATTGGTGCTCCTCTGATGATGCGTGAGTTATTTACCACAGACCTACGGGTTATTAGGCAGTAGCTAGATGGCTTCTTCTCTCTTTTTGATCTTCAATACAATGTTCTCCTCGATGTTCTTGGAGTTCTATTTGACGTAATGACTTTTGCGATGTGTTTGTTGGGATCCGATGAATTGCGAGTTTATGATTAGTTCTATCTATGAATATTATTAAGTCTTCTCTGAACTCTTTTATGCATGATCTTTATAGCCTCGTATTTCTTCACCGAAACTTTTGTTTGGTTTGGCCAACTAGATTGTTTTTTCTTGTAATGGGAACATGTGCTTTGTGATGGGTTCGATCTCGCAGTGCTTATTCTCAGTGACAGAAGGAGACATGACACGCATGTATCATTGCCATTAAGGATAAAAGGATGGGGTCTATTCCTACATGAATAGATCTTGTCTACATCATGTCATCGTTCTTATTGCATTACTCCATTTTTCCACGAACTTAATACACTAGATGCATGCTGGATAGCGGTCGATGTGTGGAGTAATAGTAGTAGATGCAGGAAGAACTCAGACTACTAATCTTGGACGTGATGCCTATATACATGATCATTGCCTTGGATATCATCATAATTATTTGCTCTTCTATCAATTGCCCAACAGTAATTTGTCTACTCACCGTATGCTATTTTCTTGAGAGAAGCCACTAGTGAAATCTACGACCCCCGGGTCTATTTCCTATCAAATCATTGGCATATCTATTTTTCCAAAAATCACAAAATACCTTGATGCACTTTTTATTTATTTATTTATTTTATTTTGTGTTTTTCTAGATCTATTTATCCAATCTCATACAATTTTATCTATCTCAATACCGAGGAGGGATTGACAACCCCTCTTACGCGTTGGGTTGCAAGTATTTGCTATTTTTGTGCATGTGTTGTTTACATAGTGTTGCTTGGTTCTCCTACTAGATTGATAACCTTGGTTTCATAATTGAGAGAAATACTTACTGTTGCTATGCTGCATCATCCCCCCCCCCCGGGAAATGCCAACGCAGATACAAGCAAACAGGAAGAATTTCTGGCGCCGTTGCTCGGGAGACATCATCAACATCTATCAGGTACCCAATCACAAATCTCATCTCCTTGCAATTACTTTATTTGCCATTTGCCTCTCATTTTCATCTCCCCCACTTCTAAAACATTTTTGCATAAACACAAAAATATTTGCGTTTTTATTTGCATTCTTTTCGTTTGCCTTTTTCTCGTTCAATCTTTTGTTTGCATGTGATCTTGCTTTCCTACTTTATCTTATGGCTAGTTATTCCTCTACCAAGTGTACCCCAAGAATGAAGTTCCTAATTTTAAGAAAATGGGAGGGGAAAATTTAAAAGATTATTTGTATAAAATTTGCAATGCTCATAATAGATCTATTCGTAAGCAATCTGCCACTATTCTTCTTCGCAACTTTTATGTGGGCATTACCACTTGGTATAGATTCGTTCTTGATACTATTATTGGTGGGGAATTTCTTGATGTGTCCCTCTTTGGATGCTTTTAATTCCGTGGGAAATTTAGTGGGATCGCCACCTATCATTGTTAATGAAACAATTTTAACTCTTGAGCATGTTATGCAAAGGCTAGATGCTATTGAAAAAATGCTTACCGAAGAACATATTGAAAATTTGGATAAAAGGATCCATAACCTTGCTAATAAAATAGGATCAAATGCGGGGGATGCTCTTAAGTTATTAAAAGAAAAGGACCCATAGTTAACGAAAGGGTAGAAGAGAGCCCTGCTCGGATTGATAAGCTGGAAGAAAATTTTAGTAACTTGAGCTCATATTTTTCTTCTGTTAAAACTATCAGAAAACTCCTACTAGTAAGAATTGCAAGTCTACACATGTTTCTAAAAACAAGGGTGCCGCTTCTAGTAGCAACAATTAAGATCTTAAAATGATTAGCATTCACCCCAACTTTGTTGAAGTGATAAAAACCCCTACTTGCAAGAATAAATTCTTCCATCTTATTACTATGCCGTGGGGGAAGGACGATCACCTAAGGGGCAGGGGTGCCCCTTTGAGGTTTGATGAGGGGATGATCACATTGCAGAAAGAGCAGAAATAGCAGGGCAGCACGACGATGGACGCCTCTCTTTTACCCAGGTTCGGGCCGCTTTGCAGCTTAAAACCCTACTCCTGCTATGGTGGATTGCACTGGGGGAACACGAAGGAACAGAGTGCTCATGCCCAACAAGTTTGCCTCGGGGAGAGCAGCTACGCATACACAAGTGTTGGGCGATCAAAGATTCGAACACCTTGTTAGGTTGCCTCGGGCTTCTTTTTATAGGTTAGGGAGCGACCTAACACTAGCAGTTAGGACAAAATGCACTAAATGCACTGCTAGGTGTCCTGCTGAGGTTGAAGCCCGGCAAGCCTGCAGTGTTGGAGATATGCCCTAGATGCAATCATGTATGATCATATTTCCTTTGTGTTTATCAATAAAGATAGTCCTTGGACATTATCAATGATGTGTATCAACAAGTACATGACTTGTTTGTGGGACTATGCATTGTATGATGACTGTCCTAAAAGATCCCTAGTCGAAAGGGTTGTGTGGACGCGCAGCCTACTAGACTAGCATATGACACGGTGGATGGCTCGGTCTCAGTAGCCATGGAGCATTGGATGCTAACCGGATAATATGGACTCGGAAGGATCTGGTCGGATTCGACGTAGTCGGATCCGAGTCGAGATAAGGTCTGAGTCAGACATACCCACCTATGAGACGCAGCGATATGTCATCTGTGAGTCTCTAATACAACATATGTTCTATATCCTAAGACCTGAGCTGGCGCATGTACTCGGGATGGTGACAGGACTGCTTTGGGCTGACCAAATGCTACTCCATGACTGGGTACTTATAAAGGTAGGTTTCGGGCTTGTCCAGACCCATGCTGCGAGACATGGTCAAGCAAGATGGGATTTGCCCCTCCGACCAGGAGAGATATGCTCTGGGTCCCTCATGTGATCCGACCAAGATAAGCATGGCCATATGACATGGATTATGAGATAATCCGGTTTGTGGTCGGCATCACTGAACGAGAAAAGAGGTCGGGTTAGCACGAGGATGAAATACTCGCCTTGAGCCCGACAACATATATCGTGTGGCAAAGGGAATAAAAGTGTGACACGTTGTACAGGTTCGCCTAACCAGCTTCATCGAACAGTTGGAGTCGGCACGCTTTGCTCGAGGCCGCTACCGACTTGATGAGCAGGATGTGATCTCACCTGCGACCAAGTGAACGAGAACCTAAGGGGTCGCGCGCTTAAGGGAAGGAACCTGTGGTGCTGGACACGACTCCACAAATCGGATGTGATCCTATTCGAACTCGAATCGAGGCCGGACAGACTTTGGGCTTTAGGGTCCATGCGGGGCCCAAGTGTTGAGCCCGTGATGGATGCCTATATATAGTGGAGGTGCGGCACACTCATTCGGTTGATCGCTTGGGTGTTGTCACTAGGTTTTGCATGTGTTGCAAATAGCCACCTCCACTCGTCGTCGACTATGTGATCGGACCTAGCAGTCCGCCGCATGGTGTTCCTCCTGCACGAGCGGATACCATTAGAGGCAATGCACTTGCACCGCTCTAGCAAACATGTACGTGGGATCTGATGACCGGCTCTTCGAGGGAGATTGGACGAGGAGGAGATGACTCCGGAGATGTGCTTCCCCAACTCTTCTTCCACTGCACCACACTGCGCATCTAGTGGTAACAATCAGTGATCCATCTCCCGTAGCATGATGTTGGTTGTTCTGCACGTAGGAAAATTTTAATTTGCAGCCGACACACCCTACCGTAGATCCCAACATGCCGCACCGCTTAGACATCTTCTCCTTATTAGCATGACATGCCATCTGGACGGGTGTCAATAAAGTTAATCCCTTCTCCAGCAGGTTTCCACGTAACTGACAAGATCCACCTAGCCACTCGGGAGATCGACACCACACTGATTAATGACTGGCATACGATGAGGTGGAGTGGTGGCTTCTTGGCGGATGCTTGCCGGCATGGAGCCTGCCGCACCTTGACTGTGGCAGCCTTGGGAACCTTGCCGGGGTGCTCTAGTCTTGACCTTCAGGCACGGTCTCGACCCAGCAGGGCTCTCCTACCCAGCAAGGGAGGCCTACCTGAGGGGTTCTCTTGTCGTCTTGGTCTTCTTAATGCACTCCTTGATCTCACGAAGAGCGGTTTCTCTGGCTTGTCTTGTGTTGTGCATTTGTACTAGATGTATGACTAGCAGCGCGCCTGTGCACAAGTTCGGGCGGCAAACACAATAGTTTGTTGCACCGACAAGAGCCCCTGGGCCTGGTCCATATGTGTCACCAGACATCATTGGGGAAGGCCCAATTAATGCACAGGCGTACATACTGACCTTTATGGAGCTGGCGTTTGTGATTTTGAGATCTTCTTTGCTTCTTCATTAACCTGGGATTGGCCTTGCTCCCAAGTATCCCATGGCATCTTCAACATTCAAACGGCACGCGTTGTTCGCGTTGTAAATCCGGGGCGCCCACGTCCACCGGATCCCATTAGGGCACCCGCACGTGAACTGGGAGTAACTGCCATTTTAACTTTACCTCACCCACTACGCCTGCCGTTTCCGCCATGCGCACCGCATGCATTGCGCGGGGTTGGTGGTGGACATGCAGGGTGCGGGAACATGTGCCTTGGAAGAAAATGCAACACCCCGAGTTGGCGCAATGGGGTGGCCGACGAATCTGGACGCCATCAGGAGTGCAGAGGGCTGGATTGGAGGAGCAGGGCGGTTGCCCCCGGGGTATTGGAGAGCTAGCCCCCCTTATTCTACTATAAAGGGAGGTGTGAAGGAGTGTTGATGCTCATCCACCATCTCCTTCTTCTCCTCCTCCATTCCTGCTGTCATCGTGGCGAGGTGAAGGGGCCGAGCTCGTGCTCCCGTTGTGGCGACGAGGGCTTCTTCTTGACACCCTGTGCCTGCCTCTGATGTCTACTACACAACTATTCTTGTAGACTCGTGTTGGGCCTCCAAGCGTAGAATTTTGTAGGACAATAGCAACTTTCCCTCAAGTGGATGACCTAAGGTTTATCAATCTGTGGGAGGTGTAGGATGAAGAAGGTCTCTCTCAAACAACCCTGCAACCAAATAACAAAAAGTCTCTTGTGTCCCCAACACACCAAATACAATGGTAAATCATATTGGTGTACTAGCTCGGCGAAGAGATGGTGATACAAGTGTAATATGGATAGTACATATTGATTTTTTAATAGTAACAATAAAAAACAGCAAGGTAGCAAGTAACAAAATTGAGCACAAATGGTATTGCAATGCTTGAAAATGAGACCTAGGGTCCGTACTTCCACTAGTGCAATCTCTCAACAATGCTAATATAATTGGATCATATAACCGCCCCTCAACGTGCGATGAAGAATCAATCCAAAGTTCCTATCCAGCGGAGAACATAAGAAGAAATTCTTTGTAGGGTACGAAACCACCTCAAAGCTATTCTTTCCGATTAACCTATCCTAGAGGTCGTACTAAAATAACACCAAGCTATTATTTCCGATTGATCTAACCAAGAGTTCGTACTAAAATAACACCATATGATACACATCAACCTACTCTAATGTCACCTAGATACTCCAATGTCACCGCGAGTATCCATGAGTTGTTATACGATATGCATCAAACAATTTCAGATTCATAATACTCAATCCAACACAAAGAACCTGAAAGAGTGCCCCAAGATTTCTACCAGAGAAAAAAAGACAAGAACATGCATCAACCCCTATGCATAGATTACGCCAATGTCACCTCAAGAATCCGCGAGTTGAGTGCCAAAACACATATCAAGTGAATCAATATGATACCCCATTGTCACCATGGGTATTCATAGCAAGACCACATCAAGTGTTGTCAAATCCATAAAAGTATTCAATCCTATAAGAACGAAATATCAAAGGGAAAACTCAATTCACAACAAGATAGAGAGGGGAAAACACCATACGATCCAACTGTATTAACAAAGCCCGAGATATATCAAGATCGTAACATCTCAAGAACACGAGAGAGAGAGAGAGAGATTAAACACATATCTACTGGTACAAACCCTCAGCCCCAAGGGTGGACTACTCCCTCCTCATCATGGTGGCACCAGGATGATGAAGATGGCCACCGGTGATGATTTCCCCCAACGACAGGGTGTTGAAACGGGCTCTAGATTAGTTTTTCGTGGATACAAAGGCTTGCGGTGACGGATATTCTGATCTAGGGTTATTTCTGATGGTTTCTCTATTTATAGGATTTTTTGGCGTTGTAATCATGCAAATATCGGCCTCGAGGTGACCACAACCCACTGGGGCAGGCCAGGCCCCTTTGGCGCGCCCTGGTGGGGTTGTGCCCACCTCGTGGCTCTTCTGGCCCTCCCACAAAGTTTCTAGTACCTCTTTTGTTCCAAAAACTTTGTCAAAAAGTTTCGTTGCATTTGGAGAACTTTTATTTCTGCACAAAAAACAACACCACGGTAGTTCTGCTAAAAACAGCGTCAGTCCGGGTTAGTTCCATCCAAATCATACCAAAACCATATAATTTTTTTGTAAACATGGCATGAATACTTCATAAATTATAGATCCATTGGAGACGGATCAGCCTCCGCGGCAGCCGCAGAAGCTAGGTCTAGTCCACAAGGTGGAGCTGTGGGGCGCGGTCGGGGTCGACGCACTTCCCGCGGCCGAGGGGGGCGGAGCGGCGAACCTGTCGTTCCTCCCCCAACTGTTCCAATGCCAATAGCAGGACACGCGTGGGACACGGCACTGGAGTTCACCGTCAAGCTGCGTGATCCTCCGTGTAGCCGTCTGTGGCTCCCTTGCCCCTCTGCCAGTGTGATGGAGGACGACCAGCCGCTTGGGCTATGGCTGTGTATGAGTGGCTACTGCAACGGCACCGTGTGGGTGGATGTTGAGTTCCTCACGCCACACGTCATGCTCCTCAGGCGTGGCTGGAAAACCTTCGCTCGCACCCACTACCTTGCGGAAGGGCATGTCCTCCGCTTCAAGTTGGTGGAGCACATGTATGCTCTCCATAAATGTCTTCGGACGCTCAGGTGCTCGTCTATGGTGCTGCACGGGAAGCTCGAGGGACAACGAAAGCTACTCCTCGAGCAACAGCGATGAGGAGGACACTGACAGTGAAGACGACGACGAGGAGCCCCTGGTCGTCAAGCATGAAGACGAGGACTCAAACTCCAGCTGAACGCCGAACACACCATCACCGTCAGCTAGGCGCCGACAGCACCATCATCTACAGTTGGACCCCGACAGAGTGATTTGCCAGGGGTGCTTGGTCTGGTCGTCACCACCACCTCCAGCTGGACCTCGACAGGCTTCCTCATGGACTCTGGCTTTGTCTTCCCTGCCGGTGTCCTTGTCGAGCCGCATTCCTCTGGTCTTGGCGGGGGTAACCAGGGCATCGCATATCAACTCTCCCCGTCCTTGGCCTCTTCTTCCTTGCCGGGGAGGCACCCTTCTGATCTTGTCAGGCTATGTCCCACTGGTCTTGACGGGGTCAGGCTGGGCTTCTGCCCAGGCGCCCCTTTTGCCCTCTTTCCTTCTTAATGCAACTCATTACAAAGCACTTGTGTTTTTTCAAATCAAAAGATGTAGGCACTTGCCAAATTTTAATTAAAACTATGTAATCCTTCATCCATACTTCGTATGATCTGCACTTGTTTATCCATATTAATGGAAAAAGAGCTTGTCTGATACTTGTGCATGTATTAAACATGCCAAAGGACTAGCCTTCAATACTTCTTAGTAACCAAAGTTTTCCGGCAAGACATCTCGCCGGCCTTCTGATTTGTCCATTTTGCATCATGTTTTCCTATGGTTATTTATAATGTTTTTATGCATAATAATGCTTTATGGAGTAATACTAATGTCTTTTCTCTCATAATATGCAAGGTTTACACAAAGAGGGAGAATGGCGGCAGCTGGAATTCTGGACCTGAAAAAGCTATGTCAAGACACCTATTCTGCACATCTCCAAATAAGCTGATTTTATGGAGAATTACTTTGGAATATATGAAAAATACTGTAGGAAATAACTACCAGAGGGGGTGAGGGAGTCCTGGACTTGGGGGTCCTTGGGGCATCGGCTCATCTCACATGGGCCGGACTGTTGGGTTGCACCGTATCCGAACTGAAGACCTTTTGTGCCTTGGTGTGCACCCCAACTCAAGATGAAAGATCTGGAATTTCCTTGATGTAACCGACTATCTGTAAACCCTAGCACCCGTAGTGTCTATATAAACTAGGGGACTTACTCCTTAGAGGCTAGAGGAACAATTGCCATCCTACTAGTTAGGGTTTAGTTCGTCTGATCTCGTGGTAGATCTACTCTGTAACCCCCTCATACACAAGCAATATAATCAAGCAAGACGTAGAGGTTTACCTCTTAGGGAGGGCCCAAACCTGGGTAAACATCGTGTCCTATGTCTACTGTTCGCCATCGTTCCAAGGTCCACAGTTTGGGACCCCCTAGCCGAGATCCGCCAGTTTTGACACCTACGTTGGTGCTTTCATTGAGAGTCCCGCTGTCGGATCGCCGAATGATCGATGGCTCACCTGATCATCAGAGACGGCGTCAACACCAGAGACATCTTCGTCCCCGGGCAACCTTTTGCATTTGCAGCATCATTCTGCATGCCGACACAACCGGCCACCTCAACCAGATCAACAATTTCACCCCTGGGCAGCAGATCAGGTTTGGCAACTTCGAGTATGTCACCGATGCTCGGGACGATTTGATCTTCGCGAGCTTCTCAGCCTCACCTGCAACCACCATGGCCTATGAAATATTGACCTTGGGGGCTATCCCCGATCCGATCTTTGGATAGGCCCTCCCTATGCAACCAGCGTCGAGCTCGGAAACGTCTCCCATGTCCGAAGACCAGGAATCAACCTTGTCAGGACCCTCCCTCCTCGATGAGGATTCGGCCTTGAGCCTTAATGAGAATTCAGTGTCCGAAGAGAGGGAGTCAACCCCCGCCGAACTCGCCTTTCTCCGCCTTGATGCAAGTACGGTGCCCGACGACCAAGGTTTTCCCATGACCAGACCTGTGCCTCACCCCACCATTGCAACGGAGGTTAGCTCCAAGGAAACTTCATACGACAATCCAACCAGCCTTGCATTGTTGAACGAGGCGCTTGACCAGATCTAGATGATGGTTATTATTGATAGCCCATCCTCGGCTCACGCTCAACGGAGCCTCGAGGTAGGCCACATGGAATTTGACGTCCCACCCACCACCCACTTGATAGCCACTATCGAAGATTTAACCAACATGCTAGACTATGCCTCTGAGGAGGCCGACGACATCGAGGACGACAAGGAGGCCACAACCCGCATGGACACCGCCCCTCGCGTCCCCGGCCACTGGACAGCCACATCCACCTACGACATCTACATGGTGGACACCGCAAGGATGAGGGCGATGACGCTAATGGGGACGGCACCCCCGGAAGGGATGGTAACAATCCCGGAGAGGAGCCCCCAAACGTAGAATACAACACCGACGATCCAAGGGGCGACGTAGCAGGGAAAGCAACATGGGAACCGGAGAAGGGGACACTCCGGACAAGGCGGAGTACCTCGGCGAGCCCCCCCCCCCCCCGAGCACCAGTCCGATGGCTCGAAGGGGCAAGAGGATCAGGATAACCCCGAGGACCCTGATGATTCCGAAGATAGCAATTATATGCCCCTCTCCGTAGAGGAGATTACCCTTGCAGCCGAAGAATCCATCGTCCCAGAAGACCCAATGGATCAGGAGCGCTTCAAGTGATAGCTTATAGCCACTGCACGAAGCCTAAAAAAGCAGCAGCAAAAGATAAAGGCTGAGCAAGATACCCTCAACGAAAGATGGACCAAGGTCTTAGCAGCCGAAAAAGGGTACGACTATGAACGACAAACAAAGAGCTACCCCAAACACAAATTTTTGCCGCAATTCGAAGACGAGGCCGCCAAGCTCGCACCACCCTGACAAACCCAAGGCAACGAGCCTGATCGCCCCCCTCGAGGAAGAGACAAAGCAGCTAGCGAGACCGAATATCCACCCGACCCTCCTCGCCATAACGGCAAGGAGGTGGCACAACCAGAGTATCAATACGATCTTCGACATGACTTAGATGCTAGAGCCGGTTAGTCTAGGTCCATGCTACCTCTTGAGCATGCGTTGGTTTTCCCTTGAAGAGGAAAGGGTGATGCAGCAAAGTAGCGTAAGTATTTTCCTCAGTTTTTGAGAACCAAGGTATCAATCCAGTAGGAGGCCACACGCAAGTCCCTCGCACCTACACAAGCAAATAAGAACCTTGCAACCAACGCGATAAAGGGGTTGTCAATCCCTTCATGGCCACTTGCAAAAGTGAGATATGATAGAGATGATAAGATAGTATTTTTTGTATTTTTATCATAAAGATTAAAAGTAAAGATTGCAAAATAAAATAGATTGGAAACTTATATGATGGAAAATAGACCCGGGGGCCATAGGTTTCCCTAGTGGCTTCTCTGAAGATAGCATAAGTATTACGATGGGTGAACAAATTACTGTCGAGCAATTGATTGAAAAGTGTATAGTTATGAGAATATCTAGGCATGATCATGTATATAGGCATCACTTCCGCGACAAGTAGACCAAAACGATTCTGCATCTACTACTATTACTCCACACATCGACCGCTATCCAACATGCATCTATAGTATTAAGTTCATAAGAACAGAGTAACGCATTAGGCAAGATGACATGATGTAGAGGGATAAACTCAGGCAATATGATATAAACCCCATCTTTTTATCCTCGGTGGCAACAATACAATACATGTCGTTTCCCATACTGTCACTAGGATCGAGCAATGAAAGATTGAACCCAAAGCTAAGCACTTCTCCCATTGCAAGAAAGATCAATCTAGTAGGCCAAACCAAACTAATAATTCGAAGAGACTTGCAAAGATAACAAATCATACATAAAAGAATTCAGAGGAGATTCAAATATTGTTCATAGATACTCTTGTTCATAAACCCACAATTCATCAGATCTCGACAAACACACCGCAAAAAGAATTACATCGAATAGATATCCAAGAAGATCGAGGAGAACTTGGTATTGAGATCCAAACAGAGAGAAGAAGCCATCTAGCTAATAACTATGGACCCGAAGGTCTGAGGCAAACTACTCACACATCATCGGAGAGGCTATGTGTTGATGTAGAAGCCCTCGGTGATCGATTCTCCCTCCGGCGGAGCATCGGAAAAGGCCCCAAGATAGGATCTCATGGGTACAGAAGGTTGCGGCTGTGGAAATAGGGTTTCATGGTGCCCTCGGATGGTTTCGGGGTATATGGGTATATATAGGAGGAATAAGTAGTTCGATGGAGCTGCGAGGGGCCCATGAGGGTGGGGGGCGCGCCCAGGGGGCACGCACGCCTCCCTGCCTTGTGGCCTCCTCTCTTCTTTCTTGACGTCCACTCCAAGTCCTCTGGATCATGTTTGTTCCAAAAATCACTCTCCCGAAGGTTTCATTCCGTTTGGATTCTGTTTGATATTCCTTTTCTGCGAAACACAGAAATAGGCAAAAAACAGCAGTTTCCACTGGGCCTTGGGTTAGTAGGTTAGTCCCAATAATAATAATAAAGTGTATAATAAAGCCCATTAAATATCCAAAACAGATAATTTAATTGCATGGAACAATCAAAAATTATAGATACGTTGGAGACGTATCAAGCATCCCCAAGCTTAATTCCTTCTCGTCCTCGAGTAGGTAAATGATAAAAACAGAATTTTTGATGTGGAATGCTACCTAACATAATTTTCTAAGTAATTCTCTTTATTGTGGCATGAATGTTCTGATCCGAAAGATTCAATATAAAAGTTTAATATTGACATGAAAATAATAATACTTCAAGCATACTAACTAAGCAATCATGTCTTCTCAAAATAACATGGCCAAAGAAAGTTCATACCTACAAAATCATATAGTTTGGTCATGCTCCATTTTCGTCACACAGGAATGCTCTCATCATGCACAACCCCGATGACAAGCGAAGCAATTGTTTCATACTTTAGTAATCTCAAACTTTTTTAAACTTTCACGCAATACATGAGCATGAGCCATGGATATAGCACTATGGCTGGAATAGAATATAATGATGGGGGTTATGTGGAGAAGACAAAAAAGGAGAAAGTCTCACATTGACGCGGCTAATCAATGGGCTAGGGAGATGACCATCAATTGATGTCAATGCAAGGAGTAGGGATTGCCATGCAACGGACGCACTAGAGCTATAAATGTATGAAAGCTCAAAAAAAGAAACTAAGTGGGCGTGCATCCAACTTGCTTGCTCATGAAGACCTAGGGCATTTGAGGAAGCCAATTGTTGGAATATACAAGCCAAGTTCTATAACGAAAAATTCCCACTAGTATATGAAAGTGACAAAATAAGAGACTCTCTATCATGAAGATCATGGTGCTACTTTGAAGCACGAGTGTGGAAAAAGGATAGTAGCATTGTCCCTTTTTTCCTTTTTTTCTTTTTCTTCTTTTTCTTTTTTTGGGCCTTTCCTTTTTTTATTTGGCCTTTCTCTTTTTTTCTTTGGGACAATGCTCTATTAATGATGATCATCACACTTCTATTTATTTACAACTCAATACTAGAACAAAATATGACTCTATATGAATGCCTCCGGCGGTGCATCGGGATGGGCAATGAATCAAGAGCGACATGTATGAAATAACATGCATGGTGGCTTTGCCACAAATAAGATGTCAACTACATGATCATGCAAGGCAATATGACAATGATGAAGCGCGTCATAATAAATAGAACGGTGGAAAGTTGCATGGCAATATATCTCGGAATGGCTATGGAAATGCCATAATAGGTAGGTATGGTTGCTGTTTTGAGGAAGATATAAGGAGGTTTATGTGTGATAGAGCGTATTGTATCACGGGGTTTGGATGCACCGACGAAGTTTGCACCAACTCTCAAGGTGAGAAAGGGCAATGCACAGTACCGAAGAGGCTAGCAATGATGGAAGGGTGAGAGTGCGTATAATCCATGGACTCAACATTAGTCATAAAGAACTCACATACTTATTGCAAAAATCTACAAGTCATCAAAAACCAAACACTACGAGCATGCTCCTAGGGGGATAGATTGGTAGGAAAAGACCATCGCTCATCCCCGACCCCCACTCATAAGGATGACAATCAAAGAACACCTCATGTTTCAAATTTGTTACACAACGTTTACCATACGTGCATGCTGCGGGACTTGCAAACTTCAACACAAGTATTTCTCAAATTCAAAACTACTCAACTAGCACAACTTTAATATCACTATCTCCATATCTCAAAACAATCATCAAGTATCAAACTTCTCTTAGTATTCAATGCACTTATATGAAAGTTTTTATTATATCCATCTTGGATGCCTATCATATTAGGACTAATTTTATAGCCAAAGCAAATTACCATGCTGTTATAAAAGACTGTCAAAATAATATAAGTGAAGCATGAGAGATCAATAATTTCTATAAAATAAAACCACCACCGTGCTCTAAAAGATATAAGTGAAGCACTAGAGCAAAATTGTTTAGCTCAAAAGATATAAGTGAAGCACATAGAGTATTCTAATAAATTCCGATTAATGTGTGTCTCTCCCAAAAGGTGTGTTCAGCAAGGATGATTGTGGTGAACTAAAAAGCAAAGACTCAAATCATACAAGACGCTCCAAGCAAAACACATATCATGTGGTGAATAAAAATATAGCATCAAGTAAAGTTACCGATGGACGAAGACAAAAGAGGGGATGCCTTCCGGGGCATCCCCAAGCTTAGGCTTTTGGTTGTCCTTGGATTTTACCTTGGGGTGCCTTGGGAATTCCCAACATTAGGCTCTTGCCACTCCTTGTTCCATAATCCATCAGATCTTTACCCAAAACTTGAAAACTTCACAACACAAAACTTAACAGAAAATCTCATGAGCTCCGTTAGCGAAAGAAAACAAACCACCACTTCAACGTACTGTAATGAACTCATTCTTTATTTGTATTGGTGTTAATGTATTCCAACTTCTCTATGGTTCATAACCTCCGATACTAGCCATAGATTCATCAAAATAAGCAAACAACACACGAAAAACCGAATCTGTCATAAACAGAACAGTCTGTAGTAATCTGTATCAAACACATACTTCTGGAACTCCAAAAATTCTAAAATAAACTTATGGACGTGAGGAATTTATTTATTAATCATCTGAAAAAGTAATCAACAAAATAGCACTCTCTAGTAAAAAGTTGTAGCTAATCTCGTGAGCGCTAAAGTTTCTGTTTTTTACAGCAAGATCAAAAAGACTTCACCCAAGTCTTCCCAAAGGTTCTACTTGGCACAAACACTAATTAAAACAGAAAAAAACATCTTAACAGAATCTATATGAAAGATTTATTACTAAACAGAACCAAAAAGCAAGAAAGAAAAATAAAATTGTGTTGTCTCCCAACAAGCGCTATCGTTTAACGCCCCTAGCTAGGCATAAAGGCAAGGATAGATCTAGGTATTGCCATCTTTGGCATGCAATCCATAAGTGGCTCTCATAATAGATTCATAAGGTAATTTTATTTTCTTTCTAGGAAAGTGTTCCATGCCTTTCCTTAACGGAAATTGGAATATAATATTCCCTTCTTTCATATCAATAATTGCACCAATCGTTCTAAGGAAACGTCTACCAAGAATAATAGGACATGAAGGATTGCAATCTATATCAAGAACAATGAAATCTACGGGCACATAATTACTATTTGCAACAATAAGAACATCATTAATTCTTCCCATAGGTTTCTTAATGGTGGAATCCGCAAGGTGAAAGTTTAAAGAACAATCATCAAATTCACGGAGACCTAACATATCACACAAAGTTTTTGGAATCGTGGAAACACTAGCACCCAAATCACACAAAGCATAGCATTCATGATCTTTAATTTTAATTTCAATAGTAGGTTCCCACTCATCATAAAGTTTTCTAGGGATAGAAACTTCTTATTCAAGCTTTTCTTCATAGGATTGCATTAAAGCATCAACGATATGTTTGGTAAAAGCCTTATTTTGACTATAAGCATGCGGAGAATTTAGCAAGGATTGCAACAAGGAAATACAATCTATTAAAGAACAATTATCATAATTAAATTCCTTGAAATCCAAAATAGTGGGTTCATTGGTATGTAAAGTTTTGACCTCTTCAATCACACTTTTACCAATTTTTGCATCAAGATCTAAAAACTCCGAATCATTGGGACGCCTTTTAACTAAAGTTGACTCATCTCCAGTCCCATCATTATCAAGATTCATATTTAAATACAAAGATTTAACAAGAGACACATCAATTACTTTTAGATCTTCATCCTTATTACCTTCTAGATCTTCCGGTTTAGCGGCCATCTTATTGACTAAGGTGGCCTGCTTATCCGAAATTTGGGCTATTAATTTTTCAAGATGAGAAAACTGAGATCTCAAGCCATAAAATTCCTTAGACATATCATCAAGCTCTTTATTCATGTACTCCATCAAGCTTTTTTGTTCTTTAAGCTCGTTCTAAAGAAATTATTATGCTCAAATTGCACAGTCATAAAGCTTCTGACGTTGTTTTCAATTTCTTTTAAACTTTTAAGGTAAGGATCGATGTTTTTAGGCAGGGCCATTAGGGAAAAAAGGCAACAAGAAGCAAGCGAAGAGAGACGAACGAAAAAAGAGGGCGAATAAAACGGCAAGGGTGAAGTGGGGGAGAGGAAAACGAGAGGCAAATGGAAAATAATGTAATGCGAGGGATAAGAGTTTGTGATGGGTACTTGGTATGTCTTGACTTGTGCGTAGACTCCCCGGCAACGGCGCCAGAAATCCTTCTTGCTACCTCTTGAGCATGCGTTGGTTTTCCCTTGAAGAGGAAAGGGTGATGCAGCAAAGTAGCATAAGTATTTTCCTCCGTTTTTGAGAACCGAGGTATCAATCCAGTAGGAGCCACACGCAAGTCCCTCGTACCTACACAAACAAATAAGAACCTTGCAACCAACGCAATAAAGGGGTTGTCAATCCCTTCACGGCCACTTGCAAAAGTGAGATCTGATAGAGATGATAAGATAATATTTTTGGTATTTTTATGATAAGGATTAAAAGTAAAGATTGCAAAATAAAATAGATTATAAACTTATATGATGAAAAATAGACCCGGGGGCCATAAGTTTCACTAGTGGCTTCTCTCAAGATAGCATAAGTATTACGGTGGGTGAACAAATTACTGTCGACCAATTGATAGAAAAGTGCATAGTTATGAGAATATCTAGGCATGATCATGTATATAGGCATCACGTCCGCGACAAGTAGACCGAAGCGATTATGCATCTACTACTATTACTCCACACATTGACCGCTATCCAGCATGCATCTAGAGTATTAAGTTCATAAGAACAGAGTAACACATTAGGCAAGATGACATGATGTAGAGGGATAACTCAAGCAATATGATAAAAACCCCATCTTTTTATCCTCGATGGCAACAATACAATACGTGTCGTTTCCCCTATTGTCACTGGGATCGAGCAACGCAAGATTGAACCCAAAGCTAAGCACTTTTCCCGTTGCAAGAAAGATCAATCTAGTAGGCCAAACTAAACTGATAATTCGAAGAGACTTGCAAAGATAAAAAATCAAACATAAAAGAATTCAGAGGAGATTCAAATATTGTTCATAGATAATCTTGATCATTAACCCACAAATCATCGGATCTTGACAAACACACCGCAAAAAGAGTTACATCGAATAGATCTCCAAGAAGATCGAGGAGAACTTTGTATTGAGATCCAAAGAGACATAAGAAGCCATCTAGATAATATCTATGGACCCGAAGGTCTGAGGTAAACTAGTCACACATCATCGGAGAGGCTATGGTGTTGATGTAGAAGCCCTCCGTGATCGATTCCCCCTCCGGCGGAGCACCGGAAAAGGCCCCAAGATGGGATCTCATGGGTACACAAGGTTGCGGCGATGGAAATAGGGTTTCGTGGTGCCCTTGGATGGTTTCGGGGTATATGGGTATATATAGGAGGAAGAAGTAGGTCAGTGGAGCTGCGAGGGGCCCATGAGGGTGGGGGCGCGCCTAGGGGGGCAGGCGTGCCTCCCTGCCTCGTTGCCTCCTTGCTTCTTTCTTGACGTCCACTCCAAGTCCTCTGGATCACGTTTGATATTCCTTTTCTGCGAAACACTGAAATAGGGAAAAAACATCAATTTGCACTGGGCCTTGGGTTAGTAGGTTAGTCCCAATAATAATAATAAAGTGTATAATAAAGCCCATTAAACATCCAAAACAGATAATATAATAGCATGGAACAATCAAAAATTATAGATACGTTGGAGACGTATCGGTCCATCTACGGGTCAAGAAGTTATCCTCCTGATAACAGAGATGGATACCAAGCATGGCTTGACAAAAAACAATAGAGTTTGGGATGAATGCCGCGCCAGGATGGACTCCGAGGTTCGATGCGATGTGGCCCGAATAAGGGGCACTGCTCACCCAGTGTGCTTCACTAATGAGGTGATGCAGCACCAACTCCCGGAAGGGTTTAAACCCGTGAATATCGAGCCATACGATGGCACTACAGATCCAGCCGTCTGGATTGAAGATTTTCTCCTCCACATTCATATGGCATGAGGAGTCGACCTCCATGCCATCAAATATCGACCACTAAAACTTAAAGGATAGTTCCGGCATTGGCTGAATAGCCTCCCCGAACACTCCATCGGGAGCTGGGAAGAGCTCGAGGATGCTTTCCAAGCCAACTTCGAAGGCACCTATGTTCGACCCCCGGATGCCGACGACCTGAGTAATGTGGGCCAACAGCCCGGCGAGTTGGCCCGACAGTTTTGGAACAGGTTTCTAACAAAAAAGTATCAAATAGTCGACTGCCTAGACGCCGAGGATATAGCCACGTTCAAACATAGTATCCGAGATGAATGGCTTGCACGCCAGCTCGGCCTAGACAAACTGAAGGTTAATGGAGGCCCTCACCTCCCTCACGACTCGCTTTTGCGCAGGAGAAGACAGTTGGTTGGCTCGTAGGAGCACCAACCCAGAAGACCCCGACACTTCGGAAGTCTAGGGCACCAATGGAAAGCCAAGGCATAACAAAAAAAATGCCGACATACCGGTGCTGAGACAGATGACACGGTAGTAAGTGTCGGATTACATAATTCAAAGTCAGGGCCGCGCAAGAAGCCCTCTAAAGGAAACCGGGACGGGCGCACTAAGTTTGATGTTATCCTGGATAGGCCATGCTAGATACAGTGCACCGCAGACAAGCCTGCCAACCGCACCAACCATAACTATTGGGTGATTAAGAAGTCCGGCAAGCTCATAGCCGAAGACATGGAAAAAGCCTCTGAACCGAGGACGATGAGGAACCTCACATGCCATACAATGGAGGCCAGAAACAGTCCCCTCCGGAGGTTAAAACAGTAAACATGATCTATGCCACTCATACACCGAAGAAGGAGTAGAAACAAGCACTTCGAGGCATCTACGCCATGGAGTATGTAGCCCCGAAGTTCAACCCATGGACAGCATGTCCGATCACCCTCGATCGCAAGGACCACCCGACTAGCTGATACGTCTCCAATGTATCTATAATTTTTGATTGTTCCATGCTATTATATTATCTGTTTTGGATGTTTTATATGCACTAATATGCTGTTTTATATTATTTTTGTGACTAACCTATTAACCTAGAGCCCAGTGCCAGTTTCTATGTTTTCCTTGTTTTTGAGTTTTACAGAAAAGGAATATCAAATGGAGTCCAAATGTAATAAAACTTTCGTGATGATTTTTCTTGGACCAAAAGACACCCGTAGGACTTGGAGAGGGGGTCAGAGGAGTCCTTAGGGGCCCACAAGCCATCAGGGCACACCCTAGTGCTCCCCTGGCTTGTGGACACCCCGGGAGTCCCCCAACCCTAATCTTTGCACTATAAGTTCCAAAATATTCCCAAACCAATAGAGGCGTCCACCAAAATACTTTTTTTGCCGCCGCAAGCCTTTGTTCCCATGAGATCCCATCTTTGGGCCTTTTCCGGCACCCTGCCGGAGGGGATTCGATCATGGAGGGCATCTACATTAACCTTGTTCCCCTTTCGATAAAGCATGAGTAGTTTACCACAGACCTACTAGTCCATAGCTAGTAGCTAGATGGCTTCTTCTCTCTCTCTTTGATCTTCAATACAATGTCCTCCTCGATGTTCTTGGAGTTCTATCTGATGTAATATTGTTTTGCGGTGTGGTTGTCGAGATCCGATGAATTTTCAATTTATGATCAGATTACCTATGAATATTATTTGATTCTTCTCCGAACTCTTTTATGCATGGTTATATATCTTCGTATTTCTCTTTGAATTATTGGTTTGTTTTGGCCAGCTAAATTGGTTCTTCTTGCAATGGGAGAAGTGCTTAGTTTTCTTTCAGTCTTGCGGTGTCCTTGATATGTCTACAACGTATGTATAATTTTTGATTGTTCCATGCTATTATAATATCTGTTTTGGATGTTTAATGGTCTTTAATATGCTCTTTTATATTATTTTTGGGACTAACCTATTAACCGGAGGCCCAGTGCCAGTTGTTGTTTTTGGCCTATTTCAGTGTTTCGCAGAAAAGGAATATCAAACGGAATCCAAACGGAACAAAACCTTCGTGAGGATCTTCCTTGGAACAAACGCAATCCAGGAGACTTGGAGTGGAATTCATAGACGCAACGAGGCGGCCATGAGGCAGGAGGGCGCACCCAGGGGGTAGGCCCGCCCCCACCCTCATGGGCCCCTCGTAGCTCCAGCGACCTACTTCTTTTGCCTATATATACTCTTATACCCTGAAAACATATAGGGGAGCCACAAAACCACTTTTCCACCGCCGCAACCTTCTGCATTCGTGAGATCCCATCTTAGCCTTTTCCGCGATCTCACGAGGGGGATTCGATCACGAGGGCTTCTACATCAACACCATAGCCTCTCCGATGATGTGAGAGTAGTCTACCACAGACCTTTGGGTCCATAGTGATTAGCTAGATGGCTTCTTCTCTCTCTTTGGTTCTCAATACAAAGTTCTCCTCGATGTTCTTGGATATCTATTAAATGTAATACTTTTTGCGGTGTGTTTGTCGAGATCTGATGAATTCTGGGTTTATGATCAAGATTATCTATGAACAATATTTGATTCTTCTCTAAATTCTTATATGCATGATTTGATATCTTTGCAAGTCTCTTCGAATTATCGGTTTAGTTTGGCCTACTAGATTGATCTTTCTTGCAATGGCAGAAGTGCCTAGCTTTTGGTTCAATCTTGCGATGCTTGATCCCAGTGATAGAAAGGGAACCGACACGTATTGTATTGTTGCCATCGAGGATAAAAAGATGGGATTTATATCATATTGCTTGAGTTTATCCCTCTGCATCATGTCATCTTGCTTAATGCGTTACTCTGTTCTTATGAACTTAATACTCTAGATGCATGCTGGATAGCGGTCAATGTGTGGAGTAATAGTAGTAGATGTAGAATCGTTTCAGTCTACTTGACATGGACGTGATGCCTATGTTCATGATCATGCCTAGATATTATCATAACTATGCGCTTCTCTAACAATTGCTCGGAAGTAATTTGTTCACCCACCGTAATATATGCTATCATGATAGAAGCCACTAGTGAAACCTATGGCCCCCGGGTCTACTTTACATCATAGAAGTTTTGGATCTGTAATTCTAGTTTAGTATTTATTTTGCAATCTTTTTTTGCAATCTATACAACAAAAATACCAAAAATATTTATCTTATTATCTTTATCAGATCTCACTTTTGCAAGTGGCCGTGAAGGGATTGACAACCCCTTTATCGCGTTGGTTGCAAGGTTCTTGATTGTTTGTGCAGGTACTAGGTGATTTGCGTGTAGTCTCCTACTGGATTGATACCTTGGTTCTCAAAAACTGAGGGAAATACTTACGCTACTTTGATGCATCACCCTTTCATCTTCAAGGGAAAACCAACGCATGCTCAAGAGGTAGCAAGAAGGCTTTCTGGCGCCGTTTTCGGAGAGATCTATACTCAAATCAAGACATACCAACTACCCATCACAAACTCTTCTGTAACGTCCCAAGACCGACGCTTCAGATTCCTTCCATGTTTTGCGTGCCAGTTGTGTTAATTATTTGTTTTTTGCATTCAGCATCGCATCATTCGCATTGCATCGGCACTCCGTTGCCGTCATGTTTTCAAAAGTTGCATTCGTTCGTGGTTGCCGCCTCTTCTTTGTCTCTGTTGACATTCTCTCAAACCAACCGGACCGCTCTCTTCTCTCTTTTCTTCTTCGTGGCCTTTTGTCAGACCCTGTTGTCTTCGTTTTCCCCTCTCGTCTATATGGCCAGCCTCTCTACACATTTCATTGACCACTTGCGTGCGTCCGAAACCTCTCCGAACCCGATCCGCATGGTCATGACCAACAGGTTCGGATCATCCCCAAATATCCCTAAATAATCTCCGTTTCCTTATTTGGACCCCCTACCTATTTATTCCCGACTGCCCGATTACGATCGGACGGACCGAGTTAACCCCTACCCTAATCCCCTACCTATATAAACAGCCTAACCCTAAAACCTAGGGATCTTGTCCCATCCATCCTTGTCCGCCGCCGCCGTTGTTCTCTCGGGATCCATCCTGCGGCCACCTGAGCTCTCCTGCCACCCTGTCCCGTCGATCCATCGATCCCCACCAACCAGAGCTCCCCTCGATCCAACTACACCTCACCTGATGCCTCCTCGATCCTCTGCCTGAGCTCCTCCCGCAGCTCCCCGTCAACCTCGACCCCGCCTTGTCCGGCCGACATCGGCGACCGGACCCTCGCCAGAGATGAGTCCCGTCAGCCCTGCGCCTTTCCCCTCCTGCTTCTCTTTCTCTCTCATCTCACATCTGCCCTCTCTCTCTCTCAGCAACCTCTTCTGCGGCCCATCGCCATGGAGGGCCACAAGAGCTCCGCCGCCGCCCCAAGCCGCACGTCGCCACCAGGGGACCGTTGGACGTCGCCTCTGCCCGGATCTGGCATCCCCGGCCCCAGTTTCGCTCCTCCTCCGCCCGGTTCCAGCAAGCACCGGAGTCCTGCCGTTCTCCTTTGACCTCGGAGCTCCCGCAGGCCATCTCCGACGCCGGCCCTCGTCTGCAGCACCCCGTCCTCTCGCCCCTCCCGCACTCCTCCCGCACGAACCTGGCGAGGCCCTCCTCACGCCTGCACTCACAAGAGCGCCACGAATGGAGGATCTCCACGCCATGGACGACAGCCTCTGCTCAAACCCGGCACCGACAAGCTGCTTCCTCGCCCGGATCCGCCCAACTCAGGCCTCCCTCGCCTCTCCCGCGTCACCGGAGCCCCGACGACTCCTCCTGGACCTGCTGCTACCACCAAGCTACTGCCGCGCCTCTGCTTCCCCTGCATCACCCCCTGCCTTCTGCCTCGTCCTCGTTCGAGCAGAGAACGAGCGCACGCAACCGCTCACCCCGTTGACCGCGCCTCGCTCAAGCGCGCGCCTGAGCTGCCTCCCCTCCAGCGCCCCAAGGCCCAGTGTCGGTGTCAAACCGGCGGATCTCGGGTAGTGGGTCCCGAACTGTGCGTCTAAGACGGATGGTAACAGGAGGTGGGGGACACGATGTTTACCCAGGTTCAGGCCCTCTCGATGGAGGTAATACCCTACTTCCTGCTTGATTGATCTTGATGATATGAGTATTACAAGAGTTGATCTACCACGAGATCGTAGAGGCTAAACCCTAGATGCTATCCTATGGTATGATTGTTATTGTCCTACGGACTAAACCCTCCGGTTTATATAGACACCGGAGGGGGCTAGGGTTATAGAGAGTCGGTTACAAGGGAGGAGATCTACATATCCGTATTTCTAAGCTTGCTTTCCACGCCAAGGAGAGTCCCATCCGGACACGGGACGAAGTCTTCAATTTGTATCTTCATAGTCCAACAGTCCGGCCAAAGGATATAGTCCGGCTGTCCGGATACCCCCTAATCCAGGACTCCCTCAGTAGCCCCTGAACCAGGCTTCAATGACGATGATTCCGGCACGCAGATTTGTCTTCGGCATTGCAAGGCGGGTTCCTCCTCCGAATACTCCATAGATGATTTTGGACAAGGATAGTGTCCGGCTCTGCAAAACAAGTTCCACATACCATCGTAGAGAGAATAATATTTCACAAATCTAATCTGCTAACACGTTTGGCGGCACACCACGGCCCGGTCATTATTCGAACCATTTTTCGCAACCAGCCACTGCACCTATCACGAGGTGGTTTCCTTGGCACGTCTTGTCGAAGCAGAGATCGTGTCCCCTTATCTCGGGATTCTCATCAATACGGGTGTGGGTAACCTAACCGCGCCATCAATTACGACGCTTGGGGAATAAGAGGTTTCACTAGGTGAGTGGGGAGGCGCATCGCCTCTTCTGCCCTTACAAAGGGACAAGGATTTATTCTTCCTACCCACGCCTTCTTCCCGATTCATTCCCTTCTGCTCAAGCTCCAACGCCCAAGCGTTCCTCTTCTCCGCCCACAAAAGGTCCTCCGAAGATGTCCAGATCCGGAGCGGGAGGCAAATGGATGGCCTCTACCGCCCGAGAGAAGGATATTAAAAAGCTTCGGAAGGCCGGGTATCTGGCCAAGAAAATCAGCCACCGTCTCCTGACGGCGGGACAGATCGTCCCTACTCCGGAACCCCACGAGAGGGTTGTATTCCTCCCTCATTTTGTCTGCGGGCTGGCGTTTCCCCTCCACCTGTTCGTTCGCGGCATCATGTATTATTATGGGATCGACCTTCATGATCTGTCCCCTAATTCCTTTCTCAACATCTCGACATTCATTGTCGTGTGTGAGGCTTTTCTCTGCATTTCACCGCACTTTGGTTTATGGCTGAAGATTTTTATTGTGAAGCCCAAGGTGGTGGGCGGCGAGCATGCCGAGTGTGGGGCGCCATGGTGAGCAAGATGCCCAACGTCATATGGCCAACGGGAAGCTTTAATGATTCTGTCAAGGAGTGGCAAAAACAGTGGTTTTAAATCACTGAGCCGCGTGGCACAGAGTGGGCCGCCTCTCCCGAGTTCCGACACGGCGCCCCCCTGCGGCTTACATCCAGGGTCAAGAAAGACCTGGACTGGTCCTCGTCTGACGAACTGTTGGCGCTCCAGAAGCGCGTTGAAGATATGGGAGACAAGAACATTGGGCTTGTCAATGTGGTCCAGGTGATGTGGATTCACCGGATCTTGCCTTGTCAGCAACGGACTTGCAATTTGTGGGAATTTGATCCGGCCCGGCACCAAACCTTGTGGGAGCTTTTCGGCTCCTCGCACAAGGACATCTGGAAGGTGATTTTCAAGTCCAGCAAAATCGTGGCCGGACTCCGCCGAAGACCATGGGTACCAACTGTCCCGCCCGGCAAGTTCGGTGAGTTATCAAAATTTTCTATCCGCATAACCCAAAAGAAACGCTTAACGTGTTTTATACAACTCTCCTAGGGCTGGACGAAGAAGGCGGAGCGGATCCATTGTCCGGCCCCACTGCCCGAAGAACCGGCCATCCCACTTCTGACAAAGATGTTGGTCCCGGCGCCTTATGAGGTGCCGAAGAAGACGGCCGAGAAGGAAGCAAAAAATACCCGGGGCGGCCTTAATCGCCGCGGCACTTCGGACACAATATCCGAAGGCTCCAATGCCCATCTCGCCTCCGAAGAGAATGAGGAGGAGGAGGATGAATCCCCTATGTGGGGAAGAAAGAAGAGGACGGCCTCCGTACACTTGGAGGCCGAGCTGCCCAAAAGGGGAAAGGCTCTTCTTCCGAAGGAGTCCACTACCGCCGCCGACAGCGGCCCGGCCTGGGATCCCAGGGCCCAGCCCCTGGTGAACTCATAAGTGTATAAAATCCGAGTATGTTTTAGGCGTCCGGACTCATCGCGGCATAGTATTTTAACCTAAGCCATATTTTTCGCAGTCCGGCGAGGTCCCGTACCAAACAATCCTCATCAGAGGACTTGCTGAGCTCAAACGCTATGGAGAGCAGGACGCCCCCAAAGGCCCCTTCCTCCGAACAGGTGCATAACACCAAGGCTTTGTCCCAGAAGGACCCCGGCCAAGGAGGAAAGGAAAAAGCCGTGAAGGCGGTGCCTGGAGGTCAAACCTCAGGGGCCAGACACGTGGGGGAAAAGATTCGCGTGGGGGCTGACAGCAGGAGTGATCCTAAGATCGGCTCCCAGCCGGGTGCGGTCCCAGAGACCTATACAACTCTAGGATCAAGCGGGCAGTCTTCTTCGAGAGGAGGCGTGCCTGTTCCATCGGCGACCTCTGTCTATCCAGAAGTGTCGGATGCATTGTTGGTGGCGTTGAAACACGCCTCCATCATTGATGAACATCGTGCCCTTATGGGTGCGGTGATTGAGAAGATTCAGTCTACTGAGAGTGGGCTGAATGGAGCCTGTGTCAGCCTTGTAAAAGGCTTTGGGGTACTTTTCCGAAGAGTGTCATAGTATGGACAATAGCCCCTGATACGCTGTTTGGTGAAGAAACTGGACAGAGGATCAAATATATTCATAGGAAGACTCATTGAATGACAGTTATTTCTCTTCTGTTATAAGCAGGCGTCTGTAGCGGCTGCTGCCTCCCATACTGCGGAAATCTCCGGACTGAATCAAAGTCTGGAGAGGGCCAAGGAAGAAGTTGGCCAGTTGAAAACGCAATTGAGGGATAAAAAGGGTATGCACAGGTCTTGTTCACGTTTATTGCGAATGAATTTTCAGTATGAACTGAGCTTTATGACATTGTGCTAGGAATTGTGACCGAAGTCGAAACCCTCAAGAAGGCTGTGGCCGAGGCCGAGAAAAAGGCAGCCACTGAGCAGGGTCTTCGTGAGAAACATGAGGCCAGGGTTATTAAAGCTGAGCAGGAGATACAAGAGGCCGTAAGGAAATGCGACACCTTGAAGCAGAGTTTAATGGAGAAAGAATCCAAACTCACCAAGGCTCATCAGGCCACGAGCGATGCCCGGGGGGAACCCGAAGCGCCCTGCAGGAGATCCAAGAGGCGAGAAAGATCGCGGCTGGTAAGACTTTTTCCCTGTAGAGTAAATATTTGGGGGGGAAGACTTATGTTTCTAATTTTGAATCCATATTTCTCAGGGGTATTTGTCGAGCTGCCTCGCAGCATATCAGATGCCGCTCAATTCTACCGAGCCAAAGAAAGGAATACTACGGATAAGCTCTTCTGGTCACAGTATTTGGCATAGAATTATCCGGTGCCTTCTGCCGATCAACTGAAACATCTGATCAAACTATAGAAGGCGGCAGAACTAGCCATGAATGATTTAATGATCCGGCTATGGCCTGCTGAGCCGATCCCAACTATCTACTTCGGGATCGTGAAGCGGCTTGTGGGTGCCTGTCCTCGACTTGACGTCATCAAGCGGTTGGTCTGTATAGAGGGTGCATGAATGACCTTTGCCCGCGCAAAGCTGAACTGGGGGAAGATGGATGCTGAAAAGCTGATGACCGAAGGACCGCCGGAGGGGAAGGAGCACCGCAAGCCCGAGTTATATTTTAAGAATGTCCTGAAAGGATCCTACCTTGCCGCAGAGCTATGCACCAAGGACTTTATATTTCCATGAATGCAAATCATGTTGTCCTTTGTAATGTTTAAACAAGGTCAATTATATCATTTACTGCCTGTTATATGGAAGTTTACCCTCCTGTGCGACCGTTTTATATGTTAAATCTGAGAGTTGACCAGTCGTCGGCTTCTGCCCCCACGTATGAAGTACGGGGGTGTTCGGGATAAACCTGAGCACTCTTTATCCCAGTTTTGGGTCCTTCGAAGGAGGTGCTCAGCACAACGACCCAGGCAATCGGACTGTAGGGCTTTATCACTCTCACTTAGCCATAGGAGCTTTAGTATGGTCCGCGCAGCCCCTGGTTTTCGTAGTACCGTACTAGGGGCTCTATGAGCACCTGATCGGAGAAAAAACCAATCCATCGCACCCTGCATTGGTTATGGCAGTATGCGGGAGAAATCCTTAAAGATTTTATGACCTCTCGAATAGCTGACCAGCTCTCGCCGTATCATGACAGTTTGGCCGCTTTCATCGAGGTGCTCGTCCGAAGAACCGGGACACAATCGCAGTAGTTCTCCCAGTGCTACCTTAGCCGATATAGCGGAACATAAGGTACCAAAACATGGGAGCCGGGCAAACCCAACTATTGACCCAAGACATGATTCGGAGCTGATGCATATATGCTATAAGTTCGGGGTGCCGAACTTCCATGAAGGTGTTCGGACTTTATTGCCGTGCTATGGGTAAAATGAAGCCTCTGGCATATTTTACGGCATATCGCTGTGTATGGATGCCACTTGACAGAATGATTTCAATAATAAATAACAGCAGGTAAGCGTCATATAAATCCACATGTTGTATTTGAATAGTACGTCTATGCGTATGGGTACAAGTAATGTGATAAAAAAGGAATATGATTGCGGAACCTGCTGAGATCAGGGGGAAGAGGCTGAGTGTGGATCCGCAATATAGCTGGATGGTTACTGTGGGGGATGTCTAAGGATTCCCTTACGCGTTCAAGCTGCATCCGTGTAGCCCGTCCTGGTCGGCGCAAAGGTGAACCTGCCAAGGAAATGTAAGAAATATTTATGTGCCGGAGGGCGGTTGATCCGCTGAGTACGACCTGTCCTGGCCTTCGCCGGAGTGATTTAGTTGAGCCCTGGACGGGCTGGGCTATTCTTCCGTGAAGTAGTTCGGAGTCCCTTGACGGTGTCCGGAGGCCTGGACGTCCGTTCGAGGTTCGGCTGCAAGGTGATGCTCGTTGTTTCTGCTCCTAAGGCAGTGGTGTGTATGTTGGTGCCGAGGGAAGGCTCGGCCTTGCCATTAACCGTGATGACGCCACATGGACCAGGCATCTTGAGCTTACGGTAGGCATAATGTGGCACCGTGTTGTATCGAGTGAATGCGGTTCGTCCGAGCAGTGCTTGATAATCACTGCAGAAAGGGACGATTTTGAAGTTTAACTCTTCGACACAGTAATTTTCTGGTGAACCGAAGACTACCTCAAGGGTAATGGAGCCTGTACAACGAGCCTCCTCACCTGGTATAATGCCTCTGAGAGTGGCTTTAGTGGGTTTGATCGCCGAATGATCGATGCCCATCCTGCGCACTGTGTCCTGGTAAAGCAGATTTAGACTGCTGCCGCCGTCCATGAGGACTCGAGTGAGGTGGAACCCGTCTATTATTGTGTCGAGGACTAGTGCGGCCGGATTGCCCTGATTGGCGTTAACCGGACGATCCGTGCGGTCGAAGGTGACCGGCCCTAGTTTATATTGTGGGACGACTGGTTCCCTTGAGTCGCTATCCCTAAGGATGCATATCCGGTCCAAGTTGGTAATTTGGGTGGTATTTACCGCATTCACCGATTGAGTATGTGGGGGAATTTTCTTTTGCCCTTCTGTGTTCGGTGGTCTGGGCACTTCGTCGCTATCGTCGCTTTGAGACCCCCTTTCGTCTTTGGCGCCTGTCCTGCCAGCTTGTTTGAAGACCCAGCACTCTGTTTGTATGGGTGGCTGGCGTTTCTGGGGTGCCATGAATTTGGCATTGGCGATCGAGTATGCGGTCCAGACTGGATGGACCCGGATTTTTATTTTTGGGTGGCCCTTTCCACGACCGGACTTTGAGCCCCGAACCCGCATTAACTACCGTGATTTTCAGCTTTCACCATATTTGCGGCGCTTGTGTTTGTTGCGTCGCGGTTTGTTGTTTATATCCTCGGCTTCGATATGCCGTGTTTGCTTGTCAGATTGGTACTATGAGCCAACCAGCTATCTTCGCCCGCACAAAAGCGGGTCTTAAGTGTCGTGAGGGCTGCCATGGATTTTGGCTTCTCTTGGCTGAGGTGCCAGGCGAGCCATTCGTCACGGATATTATGCTTAAATGCCGCTAAGGCCTCTGCATCCGGACAGTCGACTATTTGGCTCTTCTTGGTTAGGAACCGTGTCCAGAATTGCCTGGCCGATTCCCACGGCTGCTGACTTATATGGCTCAAGTCATCGGCATCCAGTGGTCGCACATAAGTGCCCTGGAAGTTGTCAAAGAATGCATCTTCCAGATCCTCCCAACAGCCAACGGAGTCTGCTGGCAAGCTATTCAGCCAATGCTGAGTTGGTCCTTTGAGTTTTAGTGGGAGGTACTTGATGGCATGTAGATCATCACCGCGGGCCATGTGGATGTGGAGGAGGAAATCCTTGATCCATACCGCGGGATCTGTTGTACCATCATATGATTCGATATTTACGGGTTAAAAACCCTCTGGGAATTCATGATCCATTACGTCGTCAGTGAAGCATAGGGGGTGTGCAGCACCTCTGTGCTGGGCTATATCACGACGTAGTACATATGAGTCTTGTCTGCTGTGTTCGGCCTAGCCGGATTTACTTTTACTGTATCCGGCGTGACGGTCATCGTCCCACGTAGGTGCGCACCCTCGTGACCCGTAGATCGATCTTGCGTGTTTTGCCCTGTTTTCTAATACGTCTCGCAAGTCCCGCGTGTTGCCCCGGGCCTTGGTATTTTTGTTTGAGTGGTGGCGGGGTGGAGGCTGAGTTTCAGGCTAAACTGCCTCTTTGTCTCGGCCACGAGGTGGCCGATCAGCCGCATCGTACGCTAGTGATGTAGGTTTCGATGCTTCCTCCTCGAGTCGGGGTAGCAACCTGCGCTTTGGGTAACCCTTGGAGGGGCGTTCAAGTTCATATTCCTCGGCCGCAAGGACTTCAATCTATCTGTCTGCTAGCAAATCTTGATCAGCTCGAAGCTGTTGTTGCTTTTTCTTCAGGCTATTTGTTGTTGCTATAAGCCGACGCTTAAAGTGCTCCTGCTCGACGGGATCCTCAGGCATGATAAATTCTTCGTCGCGGAGGCTCACCTCATCTTCGGAGAGAGGCATGTAATTGTCATCCTCCGCTTCTCCATCTGCTGCCCGCTCCAGGAGGGTTGGCTTGTTCGTCCTCCCGCTCTAAATCTTGCTGGAGGGGTGAAAGTGCGTTATATCGACTAGAGGGGGGCTAATAGGCGATTTTTATGAATTCATCACTGAGAAATTTGCCGGTGAGAAAATTCCTTAGCGAAGAACTACTTGCAGCGGAATAAGTACTCAGAAGTAAGCATAACAGAATACAGGCATAGCCATCATGATGAAATGAAGACAAGCACAGAGTACAGAAAGTGTAATCAGAGGATAACACAAGATGAAGACAAACAGACTGAAGAAATTGAACTGAGGAAATTGAGAAAGTCTTCAAACACAGATATGATGAAGCAATTAACACAGTAATGAGGAAATGAAAGAGTTGAGGAAATGGAACCAGTATGCTTGGTGAAGACAATGATTTGGTAGACCAGTTCCAACTGTTGTCTCAGTTGTACGTCTGGTTGGAGCGGCTGAGTATTTAAACTCGAGGACACACAGTCCCGGACACCCAGTCCTGAGCACGCAACTCGGGACACCAAGTCCTCACCGTATTCTCCTTGAACTAAGATCACATAGACCTCGTCCAATCACTCATGGTAAGTCTTCAGGCGACTTCCAAACCTTCACAAACTCGGTCACTCGACGATCCACAATTCCTCTTGGATGCTCTAGACCATGACGCCTAACCGTCTGGAAGAAGCACAGTCTTCAAAGGTAACAAGCGTCGGATCCACGCAGGATCAATCTCTTCAGTGATGCTCAATCACTTTGGGTTTGTAGGTGTTTGGGTTTGGATTTTCCTCACTTGATGATTTTCACTCAAAGTCCTCAGAGGATGGGATGCTCTCAATTGACAAGTGTCAGTTTCTCTCGGAGCAGCCAACCAGCTAGTGGTTGTAGGGGGCGGCTATTTATAGCCTAGGGAGCAGCCCGCCATGATAAGACATAAATGCCCTTCAATGATATTACCGTTAGGTGGATAAGATATTTTGGGACAGCCGGCCAGAGCACAAGAATGGTCAGAAATTTGAGGTTCAAATTCCTCGTGGCTATCATGTTCTCATGTGTAGGCAATCCGACTGGCGAATTCCTAACTCCTCGGTCGAACAAATTCTCAACGACCGGAAGAACTTCGTCTCGCCATCAAGAAATTGACTGAACTGTATGAGATTTCCAATGGCTTCACTCGAAGGGATTGGTAGGTGTAGGATTTTGAGTTGAGCATCACATGGAAATTTTTCCTTAGTATTTCCTCGACCCCCTTTAACAGTACGGTGTTTTTTATGACTCAAGAAAGAGAAAACGAAACAATGAAAACAAAATTCTTCACGCTTCATGTTCCTCAAATGAATACCAAGTCTTCAAGGTCACACCAATTTCTTCACTTTCAAAGTCTTCAGAAAGTCTTCAGAATACCAAAGTCTTCAGTCGAAGAACTTCATTTTTAGGGGTCGACTTTCTCTGTAAATATCAAACTCCTCATAGACTTATAGACCTGTGTACACTCATAAACGCATTAGACCCTTAACCTATAAGTCTTCAATACACCAAAATCACTAAGGGGCACTAGATGCACTTACAATCTCCCCCTTTTTGGTGATTGATGACAATATAGGTTAATTTTTTGACGGGGATAAACATATGAAGTGTAAATACATATATTGAGGAATTTGATTGCAAGATATAGAAGAACTCCCCCTGAAGATGTGCATAGTGAGGAATTTTCTTTTGAGGCAATGCACACTTGAAGAGTTGAATCATGGAGATCTCCCCCTATATCTTGTAATTCATACACGCATTTGACATATAATATGAAGAATTTGAAATGCATGATGAAATATGGTGACTGATGTAATTCAGCATGCGTGTATTAACATATAGCGAGGAATAAGCATGCAGAGGAACACAACAAAAGTATCAGAGCACCATCGGGTTTAAGATTACAACTCGATCCAATAAAGTTTCAGAAGAGCGAGAGTTGTAACTTAGCAAAAAAACGCCCATATAATAGACCCGCTTGAAGACTAACTCAACTTTCTCCCCCTTTGTCCTCGAATGACCAAAAGGATCAAAACTGAGGACTAACGCCCCTGAAGAATATCAAGTTGATGGAGGAGCGCCAGCGTTGTCGGGGTCGTTAGTTGTAGTAGGGCCTGCCGCGCTGTCGTCCAAGTCTTCATTTTCATCAGTGTCATGCGATGAAGAATAAGAGCTGGCCACCAAGGAAGGAACCTTGACCTTCTAGTATTTCTTTGGAGGAGGAGCAGACCAGACAAATTCTTCCTTCAGACCCATTTTCTTCAGATCTTCTTCGCTGTAGACATGAGACAGAACAGCCCAGGTATGGTTGAAGGTTTCATGGAGGTAGTATTGGTTTTTCTTCACTGCATTGTGTGTTGAGGTCATGTTGTGAAGAATTGAACCAAACTGACGCTTGACCCATTTATGATTGCGATCAACTTTCTGATGAAGACTGAGGAGTAACTCACGATCAGTCATCACCTTGGGTGCTGCGGCTTGAGGATTTTGCTTGGCAGAGTTGTTGGCGACAGAGTCATGAGTGGCAGAGTCATCATTGGTGGAGTAGGATGCAGCCTTGCGAAATTGACCATCCAATGGACGAATGCCTTCATCTATCACAGCAGTTGCCTTGCCTTTGTCATCAGCTGAGGAATATGTCCGTTTGAGGACTTCAATCGGAGGCAAGTACCTAGAGTGATTCAGAGTATCAGCCTTGTAATTGAGTGAAGACCTTGTCCTGATGAATCTCATAATCCATGGTGCATAAGGCTTCAGCTCAAAAGGTGACATAGCAACATTTGCCAGAGTCCTCATGAAGAAATCATGGAAGTTGACGGGAACGCCATGAATGATATTGAAAAGCAGATTCTTCATGATGCCAACGACTTCTTCTTCATTTGAGTTGTGGCCTTTGATAGGACTCAAAGTCTTCGTCAAAATGCGATAGACAGTCCCAGGCACATATAGTAATTCCTTGACGAGGAATTTGGTTCGTGGGGCCTGCCCTGGCTTCAAAGGCTTCATCAGCACTTGCATGTAATGATTTGCAAGCTCAGGTTCATTGTAGATGCAACAAGCACCGTCAAGGGGAGGACTGAGTGGGAGGGCATGAAGCAATTCAGTTGCTGGTGCCTTGTAGTGATTATTTTCTGACATCCAGTCCAGCACCCATGAGTTCACATCTTCAGAATCTCCTGTGATGTGCAGCATCGCATAGAACTGAAGAATGAGTTCTTCATTCCAATCACATATGTCAATGCAGAAGTTTAACAATCCAGCATCGTGAAGAACACTGAGGACTGTCTCGAAGCCCGGCAGAGATTCCATGTCCACATGAGGAATGTGTGCGTGATCGAAGACTTTGTCTTTGTTGAACATCACTGAGGAATAGAAATGGGCTTGACTAGCAGTCCAGAAACGCCTCTTCCTTATGCGAGCAGAGTCATATGGGTTGTAGTCAGTGAAGAATACATGCTCACTAAAGAAATCTTCATCCTTGAACTTTTGCTTGTGTGAGAATGGATCCATTGGCTTTCGCAGTGGAGTGTTTGTGAGTTGCATCAGGACCTCAGGAATCGCAATCTCAGGTTCTTCGGGCTGAGGAATTTCCGGTTCCTCTTGAGTGGCAGTCTGAGTTGTCATGTGATCAGCAGCAGCAGGTTCTTCAGCACTAGTGGCTGGAATTTCTTCATGCACAGACGAGGTGGGGTGAGTTTCTTCAAAGCCCAGTTGAATGGTTGGTGCAGGGGACTGAGTTATCTGTTGTAGTGGGGTGAAGAGTGGAGAATTGGGGTGCTGACTTTCCCAAAAGTCATCATTCATCACTGGAGTAGTACTCCCAATATCCACGTCTTCATCTTCAATTTCTTCAACGCCAGCCTCTTCAGCTGTGAACTGAGGCATTGGCGAGGAAACAACTGGTGGTGAAGGGATCGCATCCACTTCAATTTCTTCATCAATCTGCTCTGACGAAGCAGCAGAATGATTTTCTTCATCATATCCGCTAGGGATCACATATTCTTCACCAAAAGGAACAAGGCCCTTTGATGGCATGGTTGAGATTGGAACAACATCAATGGGATTTTCAAACGAGCTGGTCATAGGCTTCATTTTCTTCGGAGCTGAAGAGTCTGAAGCAGCTGATGCTTTCCTTTTCTTCACAGCAGCTCGCTCTGCAGCCTTGTTCTTCTTCACATCTGATGTAGATGGAAGGATAGGTGTTGGTGTAGGCGCAGGAGGAGCTGAGGAATCTGATGGAATTTCCTCAGGCACAACTGATGCAGTTGCCCTGACTTCTTCATTTTCTTCAGGCGCACCACTAGTGGATGCCTTGGCAATTTCTTCAGCGGCTGGTATGGAGTCATCAGCCCTGGAACTAACATTTTCTTCAACAGCCTGAAAGTCATCAGCGGTGCTGGCATGTTCTTCAGTAGGCTAAGAAGAAGCTTCAGCGCGAGGAACTTCTTGTTGCGTTGGAGCTGCAACATTTGTGAACTTCTCAGTCAGTTTAACAAACCTGACTTTGGCTCCTTGCCAATCAGCATAATAAGCATCGAAATCATCACTGAGGGCTTTGATTTCAGACTGGATCTTTGTAAAGTCATCAATCGTCAAAGAGACAACGTTTTTCCTCAGGAACTTCTCTTTCCTGTACCGAGCCTTCTTGATCTGCCTGGCCTTCTCAAATTTCCATTCTTCTTCAGAGATGAAATGGGTCAGCATGTGACTTTGGCCAGGAGTCAAATGGAAATCAGGCATAGGAGTGTCTGGATCCTTGTGCCAGAGGTCAATGTAATCGAGGATCAACTTGGGATCCACTAGCAGTGGCACAGTTGTGCCTTTGGCTCTAGCGGCCCTTTCTTGTCTGTCTCCGATGATTTCTGTGAGTTCATCATCATCAGCTTCATTGTCAAATGGCACTTGGAAGGCAACCTATTTCTTCTTAGGACTTGGCCGAGGACCTCATCCAGCCGTTGCCTTTGTCTTCAGCAGAGTGGGGCCTGATGAAGAATTTGGTGCAGCTGAGGAACTCGCTGAGACACCAGAGGCAATAGAGATGCCTGCAGTCCTTTGGCACGTGGCCAGATGCACAGGTGCTGAGGACTTTGCCGGAGCAGCTGAGGACTTTGGAGGAGCAGGAGCAGCATGAGGAATTGGCCGTGAGGGCTTTGAACATTCTGACCGTGAGGGCATTGCTGAGGAACTTGGCCGTGAGGGCACTGTTGGTGAAGCACTTTGCTTGCGCGCGGGCTTCTTTGCCATTGATTTCCTAGGCTTGACAGAGGCCTCAGTGCCAGCAGCAGCAGCAGAGTCTTCATTGAATTTCCTCACTGCTTCTTTGGCTTGTCTAGCCTACTTGGCTTGGCGCTTGGCCCATTCATTAGGAAAATCCTCACCACGCTTGATGCTGGTGGGGTCAGCTTCTTGGCCAGGTGCCAATGGAGCTCTTGGGCATGGAGGATTAAGTGCGAATTTCTTCATATACTTTGGAGTAAAATACCTGTACTCCCTCCATTCTCTTGCCCATCTCCTTTCAATCCTCTGTATGCGCACCTTGCGCTGATTTTTGTTCTCCTTTCCGAACTTGGCCACATCAGGTGTGCAATAGTCAGCATAGATGTCCTCAGGGATTTCAAAAGAAGTCATGACCTCAGGCTTCTTTCCACCTCACTGCGGCTTTTTACCGTCTACCATATTCTTCAGTTGAGGTAATTGAGCAATCGAATTCTCTGAAGAAGTATGCAACTTTTCTTCGAGGAACGCTGCAAATGAGTTAAGTTGATGAGAACCTAGTGATTCAAAGAAGGACATGAGTACCGTGAACAGAGTATAGTTGTGAGGAATTTGGAGAGGTCATATGCGTTCTCAGAAGGTTTTTGAAAAAAGAACAAGTTTGAGGAATTTGACCAGATGAGCCTTGAAGAATTTCACTAAGCGTTCTTTGTCTTAGGTTCCAGAGTTGTATAGACCGAAGATCCACACAATTGAGGAATCTTGAAGAAAAATGATGCTTAGAGAAACAAATCAAGAACAGATGACTAGTGAGGTGTTTTGTGTGTGAGGATTTGAAGAATAAAACACCTTTGAAGATTTTGTAGGAAAAAAATTGAATCAAAGAGGGCAGTAAAAGTAACTTTTAATTACCCTGGATGAAGAACACGACGAACTGAGAAGTGTAGATTTGAAGCTCGTCAGTTCAGATCTTCCACGCCCAAACTTGGCGGAGGAAGATAGCTACAACGGCAGCGGAGTGAAGATTTCCACGGCCGGCGCGAGTACGACGGCGACGAGGTCGAGGCAGTGAAGCTCTTCCTCACCGGCGACGATGGAGTAGCGGCGGCGCTAGGGTTGGAGAAGCTCGAGCGGGAGAGAGAGAGCGGTCGAGCGGAGTAAAGGAAGTGAGGAAGGGGTGAGGGGGTATTTATAGTCGCAGTGAAAAACAGTTTGCCCGAAGATTTAGGACGAACGTGCCCCTGACCCTTCTCATTCGCATGACATGTGTCACCCACGTACTGAAAAGTGGAGATCATGTTAGATCGTGGGTGAATAGATAAGTCTATCGTGGGATGTGGAACGGTTTGAGCGGCAAAGCCGAAAATTTGGATAAGATTAGTTTTAACGTTCCATTCGCAAATTCTTCAGCTGACAAGGACACAGTGAAGATTTTGAACGAGTTTCAAATAGAACGCACATGAAGAATTTGTGAATAGATTGGGTTGAGTATAGCATAGAGGGGGAAGGGTCTGATCACATTCACTTAGCAGAAAACGCAACGTGAAGAAATAGCCATAAGTGAATGCTGTAGAGGACATAAACCCATATATATATATAGCCAATGAAGAAAAACGACGGAAACAGTGAAGATTTTGCAAAGTTGAAGAATTTGAAAAACTGAAGAATTTCAAAACTGAGGAAAAACTCAAATTGAAGATTTTCAACTTTGCGGTGGCATGACCCATCAGATAAGAATGATGATTTCAGACACGCATACAATTGTCGAGGGTTCGAGAATCAAATTCTTCATTAATTTCTTCACACTTAGAGTGTTATTCTTCATTGATTGAAGAGAAACATTTCTTCATGTGTTGCACATCTAAGTCATCAATTTTGCATAAGTGTTAGGATGAGTGTCCTTTTCAAAGAACATTCGAAGACTCTAAGATATTTAGCTCACACCGCAACTTGCTAAATCTCTTCTCATCCAAGGGCTTTGTGAAGATATCTGCTAGCTGTTCTTCAGTCTTCACATGCTCAATAGAAATGTCGCCCTTCAACACATGATCACGAAGAAAATGATGACGAATCTGAATGTGCTTTGTCTTCGAGTGCTGAACTGGGTTGTGAGCAATCTTGATGGCACTCTCATTGTCACAGTAGAGAGGCACATTCTTAACGTTGATGCCATAATCCTTGAGAGTTTGCTTCATCCACAGCAATTGAGCACAACAAGAACAAGCAACAATGTACTCAGCTTCCGTAGTAGACAGTGATACGCAGTTCTGTTTCTTCGAGGACCAATAGACCAAAGATCGTCCGAGGAAATGACAAGTACCAGATGTTGACTTGCGGTCCACATGATCACCAGCATAGTCAGAGTCAAAATATCCAATGAGATCAAAAGCAGAGCCCTTGGGGTACCATAATCTTAGTGTTGGTGTGTGAGCTAGATATCGAAGAATATGCTTCACATCCTTATGGTGTGATTCCTTCGGTGTAGCTTGAAATCGGGCACACATGCAAACACTAAGCATTATATCTGGCCTAGATACACATAATTACAATAAAGAACCAATCATGGAGCGGTATACCTTGTGATCGAATTCGATACCATTTTCATCAGTGCATAGATGGCCATTTGTGGGCATAGGAATTTTGACGCCTTTGCAATCTTGCATGCCGAATTTCCTCAGAACATCCTTGAGGTATTTCTCCGAGATATGAATATGCCATTGTGCTGTTGATTTAATTTGAAGACCTAAGAAGAATTTCAACTCTCCCATCATAGACATTTGATATTCTTCACTCATCATATAGGCAAATTCATCACTATAACGTTGGTCAAGACAGCCAAAGATAATATCATCAACGATATTTGGCACACAAATAGTTCACCATCATAAGATTTAGTAAAGAGAGTAGGGTCGAGTGAGCCGGGTGTGAAGCCATTCTTCATGAGGAATTCCTTCAAAGTATCATACCACGCCCGAGGGGCCTGCTTGAGGCCATAGAGGGCCTTGTTGAATCTGAAGACTTTGTCAGGATTCTTTGGATCTTCAAAACCTGGGGGTTGAGCAACATATACTTCTTCCTCAATCTTACCATTGAGGAATGCACTTTTTACATCCATTTAATATAAAGTGATATCATGATGGTTAGCATAAGCAAGTAATATGCGAATAGCCTCAAGTCTAGCAACAGGTGCAAATGTTTCATCGAAATCAATTCCTTCAACCTGTGTGTAGCCTTGAGCTACAAGTCGTGCCTTATTCCTCACCACAAGGCCATTTTCATCTTGCTTGTTGCGATAGATCCACTTTGTGCCAATGATATTATGCTTGCGAGGATCTGGACGTTTGACTAGTTCCGAGACGTTGTTGAGCTTGAACTGATGTAATTCTTCTTGCATGGCCTGAATCCACTCAGGCTCCAGAAATGCTTCATCTACCTTAGTGGGCTCTGTGATAGAGACAAAAGCATAGTGCCCACAAAAGTTAGATAGATGTGAAGCTTTTGAGCGTGTGAGAGGACCTGGTGCTTCAATGTCATCGATGATCTTGTCAACTTGCACTTCTTTTGCAACTCGAGGATGAGCTGGTTGTCGTCGAGGAATTTGATCAGCATTTTCTTCAGCACCATTTTCTTCAGCATTATCTTCAGGTGCATCAGCTCGATGTTCTTCATGTTATGGAATGAATTCTTCAGCAGATTCTTCAGTAGGAATGGCATCCTCAGTAGCCTTGAACTTGATAGAATGCTCAGGTGATGGTTCATCTATCATAGAAGGGAGGTGCTATCTTTGCGAGCCATTAGTT
This sequence comes from Aegilops longissima, assembly GCA_021605205.1. NCBI lineage: Eukaryota > Viridiplantae > Streptophyta > Magnoliopsida > Poales > Poaceae > Aegilops > Aegilops longissima. Next base: position 352,483,382 of record CM038679.1, read on the forward strand.
TCATCGAACCGCACATCTACAGTTTCAACAACCTTGTGAAGAACATTGTTGAAGACTCCGTAGGTGTGCGAGACCTTTCCGTAACCAAGCATAAAACCTTCATGTGCTTTCGGTGCAAATTTTGAATTGTGATGAGGATCTCTAATCCAACATTTAGCACCGAAGACTTTGAAATAACTCACTTGGGTTTCTTGTAAGTGAGGAGTTCATAGGCAGCCTTCTTGAAGAATTTGTGAAGATATACTCTGTTGATGATGTGGCACGTAGTATCAATTGCATCAATCTAGAAACGACGAGGCGTTTTGTATTCATCAAGCAGTAAAACAGATATAGCAGTATGAGGACGTGTGAAATGAAAGTTCATTTCTTCATGATTAGCCTGCATCCTTTCAGGCATTTTCGTCAGGCCCCCAGCAAATTCTTCAGACGTTAAAGCAAGTCTGGGGACCTAACCCTGCAGAAGAGATTAGTTCTTTTCCTTCACCACCCACATCTGAAGGGGTGGCAAAGAGTTCATCATTCTGCGAGCTCCATATGAGAATGGTGGCAAAGAAGCCAGACCATTTCGTTTCACATAGGAGGGGTTAGGGTAAGCATATGAATAAGCAGAGAAATTCTTCGAGGACTTATGAACATAATGGTTTGAGGAATAATGCACATATTCATAGCCCTTAGCTCTACCCTGCGAAACAGAGTTGTTAGCACGATGATAATCATATGAGGACTTTGATCCTTTTGAGTAATTTGATCCACGTGAGGAATTAGGTCCATATGAGGACGTGGATCCATATGAAGAATTTGGTCCATATGAAGAGTTTGATCTAAGGTTCCTATTCTTCACAGGTGGTGTCATGAGGACATTCATCTGAAGACTTTCAAGGCAACTTTTGGGAACCCAGATTTTCTTCATAGGAGAACCGTTCCTGCAGTTAGTGCCAACATATCTAGCAAATACTTCACCATTCTAATTTTTGAACACTTTATAGTTGGAGTCAAATGACTCATCAGAAGAATGAGGAGATTCACTTATAAAGCCAGATAAGTTAGATGGATCAACTGGAGGTCCCTTTGCAGCAACCCATGAGGTTTTGGGGTACTGCTCCGGCTTCCAATATGTACCATCAGCATTGATTTTCGTCTCAAAGGCAATACCCTCTTTCCTAGGGTTCCTGTCGAGGATCTTCTTTTTAAGCACATCACAAAGAGTCTGGTGCCCTTTGAGGCTTTTGTACATGCCTGTCATGTACAATTCCTTCAGCCCTGCATCGTCAGTGATACTAGCAATGTCCTCAGATGAGGAATTAGTGATAGCAGAGGTAGGTGAAGAATTTGTAACAATAGAAGCATTTTAACATTCAGGTGAAGAATTAGCAGATTCACGTTCAATGCACTTTAAGCATGGAGGAACAAATTCTTCTTGAGCAGCGCTGATTTGTTGAGCAAGTAATGAATCGCGCTCCTTCTGAAGATCTTCATAACTCACTCTTAGCTTCTCAAGATCTTGCTTTCTTTGAAGAAATTCATAAGAAAGCTTCTCATGATCAGATAAGAGAGTGTTATGATGACCTTGAAGGCTGTCAAACCTAGACTGAAGTCTCTGAATATTTTCAGTCAAGGCTTTAGTGCGATCCATTTGTTCACCCAACATATCATCACTTTTGTCTAGCATGTTTTGAACCTTTTCAAAAGCCCTTTGTTGTTTTACAGCAATCTTAGCAAGTTTAGTGTAGCTGGGCTTGAGGTTTTCATCAGATTCATTCTCACTAGACTCAGAGGAGGTATATTTGAGTACCTTGGCACCCTTTTCCATGAAGCAATAGGTGGGAGCGTAGTCATCATTATCTTCATTAGCCTTGTTGGTGAGGTCAGTTTCTTCAGAGTTGAAGATAGACTTGTCGATTTAATGCAAGAGCGAGAGCCGACTCGCCACACCAGACTCGGACTCATCAGATGCCTTATCTTCCTCATGTTCCTCAGATTCAGCCTCAGAGTCCATTTCCTTGCCAATGAATGCCCGAGCCTTCTTGGAGCTGCTCTTCTTGTGAGATGAAGACTTCGAGGATTTTGATGATGAAGATTTTGACGATTTCTTCTTCTTCTTAACATCATCAGAACTGTAATCCTTGTATTTCTTCTTCTTTAATTCCTTTTCCAACTGAGGACAATCTTGAATATAGTGACCAGTTTTCTTGCATTTTTGGCATAGCCTCCTCTTGTAGTCACTGGATGAGGAATCACTGCTCCTTGAGGAGTTTCCAAAGCGGCCACGTCTTGAGAATTTCTGGAACTTCTTTACGAGCAGTGCTAGCTCCTGTCTCAATTCTTCAGGATCACCAAGGCTGCTACCAGAATCTTCACATTCAGATTCAGACACTGCCTTGGCCTTCAGGGCACGTGATCTGCCATAGCTCGAACCATAGAAATCTCTCTTTTCAGCAAGCTGGAACTCATGAGTATTTAGCCTCTCGAGGATATCAGCGGGATCAAGTGACTTGTAATCAGCACGTTCTTGTATCATCAATGCCAGAGTATCAAAAGAGGAATCAAGCGATCTCAACAATTTCTTCACCACCTCATGGTCGGTGATGTCAGTGGCACCAAGCGCTTGAAGCTCATTTGAGATGTCAGTGATGCGATCGAAGGTTTGTTGAACATTTTCATTGTTGAGTCTTTTGAAGCGGTTGAACAGATTGTGAAGAACATCAACTCGAGAGTCACGCTGAGTTGAGACTCCTTCATTTACTTTGGACAGCCTATCCCAGATAAGCTTAGCAGTTTCCAAAGCACTCACTCTTCCATACTGTCCTTTGCTCAGATGGCCACATATGATATTCTTCGCTTGAGAATCGAGTTGCTTGAATCTCTTCACATCGGTAGCGTTCAGTGAGGGTGAGACAGAGGGAACACCATTTTCCACAACATACCAGAGATCGTTATAAAAGGCCTCAAGATGCATTCGCATCTTATTCTTCCAGTAGGGGTAGTCTGTCCCATCGAAGGTAGGACAGCCAGCAGAGACCTTGATCATACCTGCGGTCGACATAACTAAAAATCCAGGCGGTTAAACCAAAATCACACAGAACAAGGGAGTACCTTGCTCTGATACCAATTGAAAGTGTGTTATATCGACTAGAGGGGGGGTGAATAGGCGATTTTTACGAATTCTTCACTGAGGAATTTGCCGGTGAGAAAATTCCTTAGCGAAGAACTACTTGCAGCGGAATAAGTACTCAGAAGTAAGCATAACAGAATACAGGCATAGTCATCATGATGAAATGAAGACAAGCACAAAGTACAGAAAGCGTAATCACAGGATAACACAAGATGAAGACAAACAGACTGAAGAAATTGAACTGAGGAAATTGAGAAAGTCTTTAGTCAAAGTCTTCAAACACAGATATGATGAAGCAATTAACACAGTAATAAGGAAATGAAAGAGTTGAGGAAATGGAACCAGTAAGCTTGGCGAAGACAATGATTTGGTAGACCAGTTCCAACTGCTGTCTCAGGTGTATGTCTGGTTGGAGCGGCTGAGTATTTAAACTCGAGGACACCCAGTCCCGGACACCCAGTCCTGAGCACGCAGCTTGGGACACCAAGTCCTCACCGTATTCTCCTTGAACTAAGGTCACACAAACCTCATCCAATCACTCGTGGTAAGTCTTCAAGCGACTTCCAAACCTTCACAGACTCGGTCACTCGGCGATCCACAATTACTCTTGGATGCTCTAGACCATGACGCCTAACTGTCTGGAAGAAGCACAGTCTTCAAAGGTAACAAGCGTCGGATCCACGTAGGATCAATCTCTTCAGTGATGCTCAATCACTTTGGGTTTGTAGGTGTTTGGGTTTGGATTTTCCTCACTTGATGATTTTCATTCAAAGTCCTCGGAGGATGGGATGCTCTCAATTGACAAGTGTCAGTTTCTCTCAGAGCAGCCAACCAGCTAGTGGTTGTAGGGGGCGGCTTTATAGCCTAGGGAGCAGACCGACATGATAAGACATAAATGCCCTTCAATGATATTACTGTTAGGTGGATAAGATATTTTGGGACAGTGGCCAGAAGCATTAACAACGGTCGGAAATTTGAGGTTCAAATTCCTCGTGGCTAGCATGTTCCTCATGTGTAGGCAATCCAAGACCGGTGAATTCCTAAATCCTCGGCCGAACAAATTCCTCAAGTGACTGAAGAACTCGCGTCTCACATCAAGAAATTGACTGAACTGTATGAGATTTCCAATGGCTTCACTCAAGGGATTGGTAGGTGTAGGATTTTGAGTTGAGCATCACATGGAAATTTTTCCTTAGTATTTCCTCGACCCCTTTAATAAAGACGGTGTTTCCTATGACTCAAGAAAGAGAAAACGGAACAACGAAAACAAAAGTCTTCACGCTTCATGTTCCTCAAATGAATACTAAGTCTTCAAGGTCACACCAATTTCTTCACTTTCAAAGTCTTCAGAAAGTCTTCAGAATACCAAAGTCTTCAGTCGAAGAACTTCATTTTTAGGGGTCGACTTTCTCCGTAAATATCAAACTCGTCATAGACTTACAGACCTGTGTACACTCATAAACGCATTATACCCTTAACCTATAAGTCTTCAATACACCAAAATCACTAAGGGGCACTAGATGCACTTACAAGGGGATTGTCGTCGTCTTCGGCACTATCCGGAGTGTTATTGTCTCTTGTGCCGGTTATACAGAGTCGGTTATAAGGGAGGAGATCTACATATCCGTATTATAAGGGAGCTAGGGATATACAGAGTCGGTTATAAGGGAGGAGATCTACATATCCGTATTGCTAAGCTTGCTTTCCACGCCAAGGAGAGTCCCATCCGGACACGGGACGAAGTCTTCAATTCGTATCTTCATAGTCCAATAGTCCGGCCATAGGATATAGTCCAGCTGTCCGGATACCCCCTAATCCAGCACTCCCTCAGCTAGCCTGCTCCAGCTCTTCACCGGCCCAACTCCAGATTCGGCCTTAAGGCCCGATGTGAGCAGCCCCCCTCCAGTCCCTCTCCTGTACACTATTGGGCCAGCCAGATTTGGCCCAGTGTGTTTTTTCCTTGCCTACGATTTTTTCCAATTATCAGTAAACTGCAGTTTTACAGAAAAACCCTAAAACATCATGCATTTAATATCTCACCAACTGTGCATCTAAATTACAAAAACTTCATATGTAAAATGCTTAGAATTTTGTCTAGTTTCATAATATGCTTCTTTCATCCATGTTTAAAATGTTTAAATTGTTGTTTGCATTAATTTGCATAAATAGCATGTTAAAATGGTTTATTTCATAACTAAATAACCGTATCTCCAAATTAAATAAACTTTATATGTAAATGGGGTAGAAAAATGCATAGTTTAACATGGTGGCTTTACTTTGCATGTTTAACAACTTTAAAATTTGGTTTAAGGCAGAACAGTAGCAAATTAAAAATAGGCACATGGGGATTTTTCGGCATTGTTGTTGTTTTTCCGGCCTGATTTAAACATGCCTAGATAGGTAGTTTTATTATGCTTCAACCATTTCCATGTTTAATAATATTTAATATTGGTGGGTACATAAACGAGAGAGAACTAAATAATTGATGTGGTGTTTCTTCAATATGCAACTCGTTGCATATTGAGCTCCACTTAATTTGTAGTGTTGTTTGTTGCATTTTGTCATGTCATGCCTGTTTAAACCGGACATGCATCATGCTTGATTGTGCATCATGCCATGTTCATGTGATGGTTGTTTACCATGTTGTTTGCTTCTTTCCGGTTGCGCTTCTCCTTATAGTTCCGGTTACGTTGCGATTGTGTGGATCCGTTCGACTACGTTGGTTCATGTACTTCATGGATTCGGTCTTCTTCCTAGCGGGATTTCAGGCAAGACGACCATTACCCTCGATATCACTTCTGTCTTTGCTTGCTAGTTGTTTGCTCTATCGCTATGTTCCGCTACCTACCACTTGTTTATCATGCCTCCCATTTTGCCATGTCAAGCCTCTAACCCACCTTCCTAGCAAACCGTTGTTTGGCTATGTTACCGCTTTGCTCAGCCCCTATTATAGCGTTGTTTGTTGCAGGTGAAGTTGAATATTGTTCCATGTTGGAACATGGATATTTTGGGCTATCACAATATCTCTTATTTAATTAATGCATCTATATACTTGGCAAAGGTTGGAAGGAGCGGCCTTATGCCTGGTGTTTTTTTCCACTCTTGCCGCCCTACTTTTCGTCATACCGGTGTTATGTTTCTTGATTTTACGTTCCTTACGCGGTTGGGGTTATGGGACCCCCTCGACAGTTCGCTTGGAATAAAACTTCTCCAGCAAGGACCAACCTTGGTTTTACATTTTCCTCACCTAAGCCTTTCCCTTGGGTTTTCGCGAGCCCGAGGGACATCTTATTTTACCCTCCCGGGCCAGAGCTCGTCGTGAGTGTTGGCCAACCTGTCAACCGCCGGTGGCCACCAGGGGCAACTCTGGGCTGGCCTACCGGAAGTTTGAACAATCCGGTGTGCCCTGAGAACGAGATATGTGCAACTCCTATCGGGATTTGTCGACACAGTCGGGTGGTCTTGCTGGTCTTGTTTTACCATTGTCGAAATGTCTTGTAACCGGGATTCCGAGACTGATCGGGTCTTTTCGGGAGAAGGAATATCCTTCGTTGATCGTGAGAGCTTGTGATGGGATAAGTTGGGACACCCCAGCAGGGTATTATCTTTCAAAAGCCGTGCCCGCGGTTATGAGGTAGATGAGAATTTGTTAATGTTCGGTTGTAGAGAACTCGACACTTGACTTAATTAAAATGCATCAACCGCGTGTGTAGCCGTGATGGTCTGTTTTCGGCGGAGTCCGGGAAGTGAACACGGTTTGGGTTATGTATGAATGTAAGTAGTTTCAAGATCACTTCTTGATCACCTCTAGCTTCTTGACCGTTGCGTTGCTTCTCTTCTCGCTCTTATTTGTGTATGTTATGCACCATATTTTCTTAGTGCGTGATGCAACTCCACCTCATTACCCCATACTACACATAAGCTTAAATAGTCTTGATCTCACGGGTTTGGAGATTGCTGAGTCCTCGTGACTCACAAATACTACCAAAACAGTTGCAGGTGCCGGTGATACCAGTGCAGGCGATGCTACCTAAACTCAAGTGGGAGTTTGATGAGGACCTTGGTCATTACTATGTTTCGTTTCCTGATGATGAGAAGTGGTGCCCAGTTGGGACGATCGGGGATCTAGCATTTGGGTCTATCTTCCTTTTCATTTGTAGTTGTCCATAGTCGGACTATGTGTGTACTCTGAATGATGTATGATTTATTTAAGTATTTTGTGAAGTGGCGATTGTAAGCCAACTCTCTTTATCCCTTTCTTGTTCATTACATGGGATTGTGTGAAGATGGCCCTTATTGCGACAAAACCACAATGCGGTTATGCCTCTAAGTCGTGCCTCGACACATGGGAGATATAGCCCCATCGTGGGTGTTACAAGTTGGTATCACTCTACAATGTGGTTTGTCTTTCAACCTATAAGGTTCTCATAATGTTCCTTGTTCCTCTCATGTAACGGAGTGTTCTCAACTTCATTCATCTCTGGCGTCTTCTTTCCTTGAAATGGTTTACCTCTCAAGGCTCATGGTTTCACTCTTTTGTCAAGAAGCAACTTTGTTTTACCTCTTCCTCTTCCATTTCTCTCCGGTGCCAACCTTAGATCTCGGGACGAAATGTGTTTTAAGTGGAGGAGTGTCGTAGCGCCCCATGACCGATGCTTCAGATGCCTTCCATGTCTTGAGTGTCAGTTGTGTTAATTATTTGTTTGTTGCATTCATCATCGCATCATTCGCATTGCATCGGCACCCTGTTGCCGTCATGTTTTCAAAAGTTTCATTCGTTCGTGGTTGCCGCCTCTTCTTTGTCTTTGTTGACCTTCTCTCGGACCAACCGGACAACTCTCTTCTCTCTTGTCTTCTCCGTGGCCTTTAGTCAGACCCTGTTGTCTTCGTTTTCCCCTCTCGTCTATATGGGCAGCCTCTCTACATATTTCATCGACCACTTGCGCGCGTTTGAAACCACTCCGAACACGACCCGCACGGTCATGACCAACAGATTCGGATCATCCCCAAATATCCCTAAAACATCTCTGTTTCCTTATTTGGACTCCCTACCTATTTATTCTCGACCACCCGATTACGATCGGACGGACCGAGTTAACCCCTACCCTAATCCCCTACCCTAATCCCCTACCTATATAAACAGCCTAACCCTAAAAACCAGGGACCTTGTCCCATCCATCCTTGTCCACCGCCTCCGCTGTTCTCTCGGGATCCATCCCGCAGCCACCTGGTCTCTCCTGCCACCCAGTCCCGGCGATCCATCCATCCATCGATCCCCAACAACCAGAGCTCCCCTCGATCCAACTCCACCTCACCCGCTGCCTCCTCGATCCTGTGCCCGAGCTCCTCCCGCAGCTCCCCGTCAATCTCGACCCCGCCTCGTCTGGCCGACACCGGCGACCGGACTCTCGCCAGAGATGAGTCCCGTCAGCCCTGCTCCTTTCCCCTCCTGCTTCTCTTTCTCTCTCGTCTCACATCTCCCCTCTCTCTCTCTCAGGAACCTCTTCTGCGGCCCGTCGCCATGGAGGGCCACAGGAGCTCCGCCGCACCCCCAAGCCGCATGTCGCCACCAGGGGACCGCCAGATGTCGCCTCTGCCCGGATCTGGCATCCCTGGCCCCAGTTTTGCTCCTCCTCCGCCCGGTTCCAGCAAGCACCGGCGTCCTGCCATTCTCCTTCGACACCGGAGCTCCCGCAAGCCATCCCCGACGCCGGTCCTCGTCTGCAGCACCCCGACCTCGCGCCGCTCCTACACTCCTCCCGCACGAACCCGGCGAGGCCCTCCTCACGTCTGCACGCGCATGAGCGCCACGAACGGAGGATCTCCACGCTGTGGCCGACAACCTCCACTCAAACCCGGCGCCGCCAAGCTGCTTCCTCGCTCGGATCCGCCCAACTCTGGCCTCCCTCGCCTCTCCCGCGTCACCGGAGCCCCGGCGACCCCTCCTGGACCTGCTGCTGCCGCCAAGCTACTGCCGCGCCTCTGCTTCCCCTGCATCACCCCTGCCTTCTGCCTCGTCCTCGTTCGAGCAGAGAACGAGCGCATGCAGCCGCTCGCCCCGTTGACCGCACCTCGCTCAAGCACGCGCCTGGGCTGCCTCCCCTCCAGCGCCCCAAGGCCCAGCCTGCTCCAGCTCTTCACCGGCCCAACTCCAGATTCGGCCTCAAAGCCCAATGTGAGCAGCCCCCCTCCAGTCCCTCTCCTGTACACTATCGGGCCAACTAGATTCGGCCCAGTGTGTTTTTTTCCTTGCCTGCGATTTTGTCCAATTATCAGTAAACTGCAGTTTTACAGAAAATCCTCAAACATCATGCATTTAATATCTCACTAACCGTGCATCCGAATTAAACAAAATTCATATGTAAAATGCCTAGAATTTTGTCTAGTTTCATAATATGTTGCTTTCATCCATGTTTAAAATGTTTAAATAGCTATTTGCATTAATTTGCATAAATAGCATGTTAAAATGGTTTATTTCATAACTAAATAACCCTAGCTCCAAATGAAATATACTTTATATGTAAATGGGGTAGAAAAATGCATAGTTAAACTTGGTGGCTTTACTTTGCATGTTTAACAACTTTAAAATTTGGTTTAGGGCAGAACAGTAGCAAATTCAAAATATGCACATGGGGATTTTCCGGAATTGTTGTTGTTCCGGCCTCATTTAAACTTGCCTAGATAGGTAGTTTTATTATGCTTCACCCCTTGCCATGTTTAATAAAATTTAATATTGTTGGGTACACAAACGAGAGAGAACTAAATAATTGATGTGGTGTTTCGTCAATATGCAACTCGTTGCATATTGAGCTCCACTCAATTTGTAGTGTTGTTTGTTGCACTTTGTCATGCCATGCCTCTTTAAACCGGACATGCATCATGCTTGATTGTGCATCATGCCATGTTGATGTGATGGTTGTTTACCATGTTGTTTGCTTTTTTCTGGTTGCACTTCTCCTTATAGTTCCGGTTACGTCGTGATTGTGAGGATCCGTTCGACTACATTGGTTCGTCTACTTCATGGATTCGGTCTTCTTTCTAGCGAGATTTCAGGCAAGATGACCATTACCCTTGATATCACTTCTATATTTGCTTGCTAGTTGTCCGCCCTATCGCTATGCTGCGCTACCTACCACTTGTTTATCATGCCTCCCATTTTGCCATGTCAAGCCTCTAACCCACCTTCCTAGCAAACCGTTGTTTGGCTATGTTACCGCTTTGCTCAGCCCCTCTTATAGCGTTGTTTGTTGCAGGTGAAGTTGAAGATTATTCCATGTTGGAACATGGATATTTTGGGATATCACAATATCTCTTATTTAATTAATGCATCTATATACTTGGTAAAGGATGGAAGGCTCGGCCTTATGCCTAGTGTTTTGTTCCACTCTTTCCGCCCTAGTTTCAGTCATACCGGTGTTATGTTCCTTGATTTTGCGTTCCTTACATGGCTGGGGTTATGGGACCCCCTCGACAGTTCGCTTTGAATAAAACTTCTCCAGCAAGGCCCAACCTTGGTTTTACATTTGCCTCACCAAAACCTTTCCCTTGGGTTTTCGCGAGCCCGAGGGACATATTATTTTACACGGCCAGTGATCGTCGTGAGTGTTGGTCCAACGTGTCAACCGCCGGTGGACACAAGGGGCAACTCTGGGCTGGCCTACCGGAAGTTTTGACAATCCAGTGTGCCCTGAGAACGAGATATGTGCAGCTCCTATCGGGATTTGTCGGCACAGTCGGGTTCTCTTGCTTGTCTTGTTTTACCATTGTCGAAATGTCTTGTAACCGGGATTCCGAGACTGATCGGGTCTTTCCGGGAGAAGGAATATCCTTCGTTGATCGTGAGAGCTTGTGATGGGCTAAGTTGGGACACCCCTGCAGGGTATTATCTTTCAAAAGTCGTGCCCGCGGTTATGTGGCAGATGGGAATTTATTAATGTCCGGTTGTAGAGAACTCGACACTTGACTTAATTAAAATGCATCAACCGCGTGTGTAGCTGTGATGGTCTCTTTTCGGCGGAATCCGGGAAGTGAACACGGTTTGGGTTATGTATGAACATAAGTAGTTTCAGGAGCACTTTTTGATCACCTCTAGCTTCTCGACCGTTGTGTTGCTTATCTTCTCGCTCTTATTTGCGTATGTTAGCCACCATATTTGCTTAGTGCTTGCTACAACTCCACCTCATTATCCCATCCTACCCATAAGCTTAAATAGTCTTGATCTCGCGGGTTTTGAGATTGCCGAGTCCTCGTGACTCATAAATACTACCAAAACAGTTGCAGGTGCCGATGATACCAGTGCAGGCGATGCTACCGAAACTCAAGTGGGAGTTCGACAAGGACCTTGGTCGTTACTATGTTTTGTTTCCTGATGATCAACAGTGGTGCCCAGTTGGGACGATCGAGGATCTAGCATTTGGGGTTGTCTTATTTTTCATTTGTAATTGTCCGTAGTCGGACTATGTGTGTACTCTGAATGATGTATGATTTATTTAAGTATTGTGTAAAGTGGCGATTGTAAGCCAACTCTCTTTATCCCTTTCTTGTTCATTAAATGGGATTGTGAGAAGATGACCCTTCTTGCGACAAAACCACAATGCTGTTATGCCTCTAAGTCGTGCCTCGACACGTGGGAGAAATAGCCGCATCGTGGGTGTTACATCTTCTCCCTCGCATTATATTATTTGTCATTTGCCTCTCGTTTTCCTCTCCCCCACTTCACCTTTGCAGTTTTATTTGCCCTTTTTCGTTCGTCTCTTTTCACTTGCTTCTTGTGTGTCCGTGTGTTAGATAGTTTGTTTCGCCGTCATGGCTGGCCCTCTCCCTCTTCCTTTGTCTCCCGATTTGAAGTTCTTCACTTCAAACAAATACAAGGAGAAAACTTAAAAGATGCTTGGCATAGGATGAATGGGCACTATAGAGGGAGATTTCAAGATTTTACTTCGTAATTTTTATGTTGGGCTAACCATGTCCCATAGACAACTCTTGGATTTTGCCGCTAAAGGGAGTTTTATTGAAATTGATCCCAGTATTGCGTATGAGATTATAGAGGGAATAGTAGGAGTACTACCCCCACATAAGGGACTTCATCATACTCAAGAAGGAACCGAAGTTTTTGAGGAAATATGCGAAGTAACTAAAATTTTGCAAAAATTTCTTGAACCTCTTAAAAATGTTAGTGGGAACCTCCACCGCATGAATATGTTGATCACTCTTTGCAATAAGCGGTTGGATGCTCTAGATCTAAAGATCTCCGAGTATAAAAGGAAACGTAAGGAACCTCCCAGATCCGAGCATAACCCCATTAAAAAGATAAATACCAAAGATGACAATATCTAGATCTATTCTTGTTTTTATGCCTAGCTAGGGGCGTTAAACGATAGCGCCTGTTGGGAGACAACCCAATTTTATTTTTGTTCCTCGCTTTCTTTCCTGTTTAGTAATAAATAATTCATCTAGACTCTGTTTAGATGTGGTTTTATGTTTTAATTAGTGTTTGTGCCAAGTAGAATCTTTGGGAAGACTTGGGTGAAGTCTTTGTGATCTTGCTGTGAAAAACAGAAACTTTAGCGCTCACGAGATTAGCTGCCATTTCTTACTGGAGAGTGATTTTAGGTTGATTCTTTTTGCATACGATTAATAGACAAATTCCTCATGTCCACCAATTTATTTCAGAATTTGTGGAGTTTCTTAAGTAAACGTTTGATACAGATTACTACAGACTGTTCTGTTTTTGACAGATTCTGTTTTCCGTGTGTTGTTTGTTTATTTTGATGAATCTATGGATAGTATCGGGGGGTATGAACCATAGAGAAGTTTGAATAAATTAGGTTTAACACCAATATAAATAAATAATGAGTTCATTTCAGTACCTTAAAGTGGTTGTTTGTTTTCTTACACTAACGGAGCTCATGAGATTTTCTGTTTAAGTTTTGTGTTGTGAAGTTTTCAAGTTTTTGGGTAAAGATTTGATGGATTTTGGAATAAGGAGTGGCAAGAGCCTAAGCTTGGGGATGCCCCGGAAGGCATCCCCTCTTTCGTCTTCGTCTATCGGTAACTTTACTTGAGGCTATAATTTTATTCACCACATGATATGTGTTTTGCTAGGAGCGTCTTATATGATTTGAGTCTTTGCTTTTTTAGTTTACCAAAATCATCCTTGATGTACACACCTTTTGGGAGAGACAGACATGAACCAGAATTTATTAGAATACTCTATGTGCTTCACTTATATCTTTTGAGCTAGATAATTTTGCTCTAGTGCTTCACTTATATCTTTTTAGAGCACGGTGGTGGTTTTATTTTATAGAAAATTGATCTCTCATGCTTCACTTATATTATTTTGGGAGTCTTTTAGAACAACATGGTAATTTGCTTTGGCTATAAAATTAGTCCTAATATGATGGACATCCAAGATGGGTATAATAAAAACTTCCATATATAGTGCATTGAATACTATGAGAAGGTTGATACTTGATGATTGTTTTGAGATATGAAGATGGTAATATTAGATTCATGATAGTTGAGTAACTGTGAATTTGAGAAATACTTGTGTAAGAGTTTGCAAGTTCCGTAGCATGCACGTATGGTAACCGTTGTGTAACAAATTTTAAGCATGAGGTATTTCTTTGATCGTCCTCCTTATGAGTGGTAGTCGGGGACGAGCGATGGTCTTTTCCTACCAATCTATCCCCCTAGGAGCATGCGCATAGTGCTTAGTTTTGATGACTTGTAGACTTTTGCAATAAGTATGTGAGTTCATTATGACTAATGTTGAGTCCATGGATTATACGCGCTCTGACTCTTCCATCATTGCTAGCCTCTTCGGTACCGTGCATTGCCCTTTCTCACCTTGAGAGTTGGTGCAAACTTCGCCGGTGCATCCAAACCCCGTGATACGATACGCTATATCACACATAAGCCTCCTTATATCTTCCTCAAAACAGCCACCATATATACCTATTATGGCATTTCCATAGCCATTCCGAGATATATTGCCATGCAACTTTCCACCGTTCTGTTTATTATGACATGCTTCATCATTTTCATATTGCCTTGCATGATCATGTAGTTGACATCGTATTTGTGGCAAGGCCACCATGCATAATTTTTCATACATGTCACTCTTGATTCATTGCCCATCCAGGTACACCGCCGGAGGCACTCATATAGAGTCATATTTTGTTCTAGTATCAAGTTGTAATCCTTGAGTTGTAAATAAATAGAAGTGTGATAATCATCATTATTAGAGCATTGTCCCGTGTGAAAAAAAAAGAGAAAGGCCAAAAAAAAGAGAAGGCCCAAAAAAAAGAAGAGAAAGGCCAAATAAAAAAAGATAAATCCCAAAAAAAGAGAGAAGGGACAATGTTACTATCCTTTTTCCATACTTGTGCTTCAAAGTAGCACCATAATATCCATGATAGAGTCTCTTATTTTGTCACTTTCATATACTAGTGGGAATTTTTCATTATATAACTGGGCTTGTATATTCCAGCAATGGGCTTCCTTAAATTCCCTAGGTCTTCGTGAGCAAGCAAGTTGGATGCACACCCACTTAGTTTCTTTTGTTGAGCTTTCATACATTTATAGCTCTAGTGTATCCGTTGCATGGCAATCCCTACTCCTCGCATTGACATCAATTGATGGTCATCTCCATAGCCCGTTGATTAGCCGCGTCAATGTGAGACTTTCTCCTTTTTGTCTTCTCCACACAACCTCCATCATCATATTCTATTCCACCTATAGTGCTATGTCCATGGCTCGCGCTCATGTATTGCGTGAAAGTTGAAAAAGTTTGAGAATACTAAAGTATTGAACAATTGCATGGCTTGTCATTGGGGTTGTGTATGATGAGAGCATTTTGTGTGATGAAGATGGAGCATGGACAAACTATATGATTTTGAAGGGATGAGCTTTTTTTGGCTATGTTATTTTGAGAGAATTGCTTAGTTAGTATGCTTGAAGTATTATTATTTTATGTCAATATTAAACTTTTGTCTTGAATCTTTTGGATCTGAACATTCATGCCACAGTAAAGAAAATTACATTGAAAATTATCTTAGGTAGCATTCCACATCAAAAATTCTGTTTTTATCATTTATCTACTCGAGGACGAGCAGGAATTAAGCTTGGGGATGCTGATACGTCTCCAACGTATCTATAAATTTTGATTGTTCCATGCTATTATATTATCTGTTTTGGACATTTAATGGGCTTTCATATGATATTTTATATTATTTTTGGGACTAACCTATTAACCGGAGGCCCAGTGCCAGTTGCTGTTTTTTGCCAGTTTCAGTGTTCCGCAGAAAAGGAATTTCAAACGGAATCCAAATGGAACGAAACCTTCACGAGGATCTTTCTTGGAACAAACGCAATCCAGGAGACTTGGAGTGGAAGTCAGAGACCCAACGAGGCGGCCACGAGGCAGGAGGGCGTGCCCAGGGGGTAGGCGCGCCCCCACCCTCGTGGGCCCCTCGTAGCTCCACCGAGCTACTTCTTTGGCCTATATATACTCTTACACCCTGAAAACATCCAGGGGAGCCACGAAACCACTTTTCCACCACCGCAACCTTCTGTACCCGTGAGATCCAATCTTGGGGCCTTTTTCGGCGATCTGCTGAAGGGGGATTCGATCACGGTGGGCTTCTACATCAACACCATAGCCTCTCTGACGATGTGTGAGTAGTTTACCATAGACCTTCGGGTCCATAGTTATTAGCTAGATGGCTTCTTCTCTCTCTTTGGTTCTCAATACAAAGTTCACCTCGATGTTCTTGGAGATCTATTCGATGTAATACTTTTTGCGGTGTTTGTCGAGATCCGATGAATTGTGGGTTTATGATCAAGATTATCTAGGAACAATATTTGATTCTTCTCTGAATTCTTATGTGCATGATTTGATATCTTTGCAAGTCTATTCGAATTATCGGTTTAGTTTGGCCTACTAGATTGATCTTTCTTGCAATGGGAGAAGTGCTTTGCTTTGGGTTCAATCTTATGTGCTCGATCCCAAAGGATGTAAAGGAACCGACATGTATTGTATTCTTGCCATCGAGGATAAAAAGCGGGGTTTATATCATATTGCTTGAGTGTATCCCTCTACATCATGTCATCTTGCTTAATGCGTTACTTTGTTATTATGAACTTAATACTCTAGATGCATGATGGATAGCGGTCGATGTGTGGAGTTATAATAGTAGATGCAGAATTGTTTCGGTCTACTTGACACGGACGTGATGCCTACGTTCATGATCATGCCTAGATATTCTCATAACTATGCGCTTTTCTATCAATGCTCGATAGTAATTTGTTCACCCACCGTAATATATGATATCATGAGAGAAGCCACCAGTGAAACCTATGGCCCCCGGGTCTACTTTACATCATATAATTTTCCAATCTATAATTCTAGTTTACTATTTATTTTGCAATCTTTATTTTGCGATCCATACAACAAAAATACCAAAAATATTTATCTTATTATCTTTATCAGATCTCACTTTTGCAAGTGGCCGTGAAGGGATTGACAACCCCTTTATCGCGTTGGTTGCAAGGTTCTTGATTGTTTGTGTAGGTACTAGGCAATTTGCGTGCAGTCTCCTACTGGATTGATACCTTGGTTCTCAAAAACTGAGGGAAGTACTTATGCTACTTTGCTGCATCACCCTTTCCTCTTCAAGGGAAAACCAACGCATGCTCAAGAGGTAGCAGTCCTCACCCAGTGAAAAACTAGGGGTAGCAAGGCACATATTGTATTTTTGCCATTAAGGATATAAAGATGGGGTTTTCATCGCATTGCTTGAGTTTATCCCTCTACATCATGTCATCTTACTTAAGGTATTACTCCATTCTTATGAACTTGATATTCTAGATGCATGCTGGATAGCGGTCGATGTGTGGAGTAATAGTAGTAGATGCAGGCAGGAGTCGGTCTACTTGACACAGACGTGATGCCTATATTACATAATCATTGCCTTGGATCGTCATAACTTTGCGCTTTTCTATCGTTTGCTCAACAGTAATTTGTTTACACACTGTATGTTTTCTTTCAAGAGAGAAGCCTCTAGTGAAACCTATGGCCCGCGGGTCTATTTTCCTTCATATATTTTCAGATCTATAAACCAAAATCCCCAAAAATACCTTGCTGCAATTTATTTATATTTACTTTAGTTTGCTCTTTTATTTATCTTTTATACCTATCTCTTTTAGATCTCACTCTTTTTCATGACCGTGAAGGGATTGACAACCCCTTTTTCGTGTTGTGTGCAAGTATTTGTTAATTTGTGCAGGTGCATAGTTTGGAGACTTGCTTGTGCCTCCTGCTGGATTGATACCTTGGTTCTTAACTGAGGGAAATACTTATCTCTACTTTGCTGAATCACCCTTTCCTCTTCAAGGAAAAAATCAACGCAAGCTCAAGAAGTAGCACTAGCATCCGTCATGGACGATCAGCGGCCTAGGTCCAAGATCCCATTGTCGGTGGATACAACCTTAACAGAGTCCTCATGGACGGAGGTAGCTGCCTCAACCTGATCTATGAAGATAGAGTCCGAAAAATGGGGATTGACCCGTCAAGGATCAAACCCAGTAATACCACCTTCAAGGGGGTCATCCCCAACATTGAAGCACGCTGCTCGGGCACCCTCACTTTGGAAGTAGTATTCGGCTCTTCGAATAATTTCTGAAGTGAAGACTTGATCTTCTACATCGCCCCCTTCCATAGCGGCTATCACACCCTCCTAGGCCGAACGACATTCGCTCGTTTTAACGACGTCCCCCACTATGCCTACCTCAAGCTAAAGGTGCCCGGTCCAAGAGGCGCCATTACAGTCATTTGTAACACAGAGGACTCTCTTCAGACGGAGGAACATATCATGGCCTTGGCGGCGGAATACGAAGGACCGAAGTGTGTGCCCACCATCAAGGTGCAAGAGGCGAACAAGCGAGCATGGGCCCTACCTCCATCCAAGGGACCTCCCTATGTTCGGCGTACATAGGAATACGTCCCCCATGGCCTACCCAACCCAGTAGCACACTATGTGCCTTGATATCACAATTTCACACTCAAAATACCATGGAAGCTATGGGGCTTAATCACCAAGAGTACGGTTCGACTGTACCATGGCACAATGCGTCTCCGGATGAAAAATAGGTACCATGAAGGACCTATGCGGCATCAAGCCTCAACAACGCAGCGATCTCTTGAAGGCTTCTTTTCAAGGACCCGCTAGTGGACAGCCAACCCATGATGATGACTGTCGGTGTCAAAACCAATAGACCTCGGGGTAGGGGGTCCCGAGCTGTGGATCTGAGATCAACGGGGAACAAGGGATGATGAACATAGTGTTTACCCAGGTTCGGGCCCTCTCGAAGAGATAATACCCTACGTCCTACTTGATTATATTGGATGTATATATGGTTACAGAGTGGATCTACCTCGAGATCAGCATGAACTAAACCCTAAGGTGATGAGGTGATATGTGAAGCTCTAACTCTAAAGACTATGACCCTCGGTTTATATAGACATCGATAGGGTTAGGGTTATAGGGAATCAATCATAATAAGAGGCAGAGATATCCTGTCTATCCTTGACTTGGAGGGCACTCCATGGCTTCATGAATCTCCAGTAGTTATACGACTCCACTAGTCCAGCCCTCACCCAATGGGCCAGCACCCTGAGGACCCATTAATCTATAACTCCCTTAGTAGCCCTCGAACTAGCCTCCAACGCCGGGGATTGTCTTCTAGTATCTTCATATCATCGGCTTGCGAGACGAGTTCTTCTATTCCTTCATTTAATTTATAGCCGCATCAATCTTCATCGAACACTATCTGGAATCCAGACCAGTATTGTGCTCAGGCCGGACAGTTTCAAGAATTCGGGATCCGAAGATACCTCGAGATTGAGGTGGGACCATTGGAGTTTAATGCCATGCCTTGGGGCAAGGGCTTCGTGCACCTTTTCAGAAGGCGTGTGGCCCAATGCCATCTTTCCGCGAGCCTGTCCTTCCCGCTTCAAGGCGAGACGCCAATTTATAGGCCCAAAGGTACAAGGGACAGGTGACCTTCCCCTTTCACAAGGAATAGCACCAAAGAAATTCCCAGGAGCCATGGCCGACCTCATCGTAGCACCTGCACGGTACACTCCTAGGCGAATGGTCGAGCTGTTCAGTCTCACACCTTCAACTGAGACGCTTGTGGACGTAGGGCTACCTTCCTCCGGCAGATTTGGTTCCTGTCCACGCCGGTCTTATCTCCGTCGACAGCCATGCCCTTGCTGAGAACTCCCCTGCTCCGGGTAAGGAGGAGAGGGTATGTCTCGTGCCCTTCCTTCTAAGAGGTTTGGGCTTTCCCATTCACCCTTTTTACGGGGTTTGTTAGAGTTCTATGGGACCTGATACTGAAAGCACAAGTGCTCCCTAGGTGGTTTTGGTAATTAATGTCAACATATCTCTTGTTGGACTAACACTTTTATCTAGTATGTTTCAGATAAGTTCAACAATGGAGTGGCATGGACTAAAGGATGTGGGAACCCCTTCAAGATGCTAAGGACAAAGGATTGGCTCAAGCTTCAAGCTCAAGACTCTTAATTTTATATTTTAGTTATCCAAGATCACATTGAGTCTATAGGAAAAGCCAATACTATCAAGAAGGGATGATGTGTTGCTTAATGAGTTTCTTGCTCCGCGGTGCTTAGTGATATGCTCCAAAACCCTCAACTACTTTCCCACTTCCACACATATGACCTAAACCTAAAGTCAAACTCAGCCACACCGATTCTTTCTATCCGGCGCCACCGAGTTCAGTTGTCATAGCCACTACTGAAGGAAATATGCCCTAGAGGCAATAATAATGTTATTATTTATTTCCTTATATCATGATAAATGTTTATTATTCATGCTAGAATTGTATTAACCGGAAACATAATACATGTGTGAATACATAAACCTACAGAGTGTCACTAGTATGCCTCTACTTGACTAGCTCGTTAATCAAAGATGGTTATGTTTCCTAACCATGAACAAGGAGTTGTTATTTGATTAACGGGATCACATCATTGGTTGAATGATCTGATTGACATGACCCATTCCATTAGCATAGCACCTGATCGTATAGTTTGTTGCTAGTGCTTTTCTTCATGACTTATACATGTTCCTATGACTATGAGATTATGCAACTCCCGCTTGCCCGAGGAACACTTTGGTGCTACCAAACGTCACAACGAATCGGGTGATTATAAAGGTACATTACAGGTGTCTCCAAGGTACATGTTGGGTTGGCATATTTCGAGATTAGGATTTGTCACTCCGATTGTCGGAGAGGTATCTCTGGGCCCTCTCGGTAATGCACATCACATAAAGCCTTGCAAGCATTGCAACTAAATGTGTTAGTTGTGAGATGATGTATTACGGAACGAGAAAAGAGACTTGCCAGTAACGAGATTGAACTAGGTATTGGATACCGACGATCGAATCTCGGGCAAGTAACATACCGATGACAAAGGAACAAAGTATGTTGTTATGCGGTTTGACCGATAAAGATCTTCAGAGAATATGTAGGAACCAATATGGGCATCCAGGTTCCGCTATTGGTTATTGACCAAGAATAGTTCTAGGTCATGTCTACATAGTTCTCGAACCCGTAGGGTCCGCACGCTTAAGGTTTCGATGGCGGTGATATTATGAGTTTATGAGTTTTGATGTACCGAAGGAGTTCGAGTCCCGGATGAGATCGGGGACATGACGAGGAGTCTCGAAATGGTCGAGACGTAAAGATTGATATATTGGACGACTATATTCGGAGTTCGGAAAGGTTCTGAATGATTCGGGTATTTTTCGGAGTACCGGAGAGTTACGGGAGAAGTAATGGGCCTTGATGGGCTTTAGTGGGAAGAGGAAAAAGGCTGCTGCGCCCCCCCTCCCCTCTAGTCCGAATTGGACTAGGGAAAAGGGGGCCGGCCACCTTTCCTACTCCTCCACTTCCTTCTCCCTTCCTCCCCTACATGGAAGGATTCCTAGTTGACTAGGAAAGGGGAATCCTACTCCCGGTGGGAGTAGGACTCCCCTTGGCGCGCCAAACATAGGGCCGGCCTCCTCCCTCCCTTGCTCCTTTATATACGGGGGCAGGGGGGCACCCTAGGACACACAAGTTGATCTACGGATCTTGCCTTAGCCGCAGCGGTGCCCCTTCCACCATATTCCACTTCGTCATATCGTCATGAGCTTAAGCGAAGCCCCTGCCGGAGAAGTCATATCGTCATGAGCTTAGGCGAAGCCCCGCGTCGGTGGAGCATCAACATCGCCACCACGCCGTCAGGTTGACGGAACTCATCCCGACACTTTGCTGGATCGGAGTCCGGGATCGCCATCGAGCTGAACGTGTGCAGAACTCGGAGGTGCCGACGCTCGGTGCTTGGATCGGTCGGATCGTGGAGACGACGACTACATCAACCGCGTTGTTATAACGCTTCCGCTTTCGGTCTACGAGGGTACGTGGACGGACACTCTCCCCTCTCGTTGCTATGCCATCACCATGGTCTTGTGTGATCGTGAGGAAAATTTTTGAAATTACTACGTTCTCCAACAGTGGCATCCGAGCCTGGTTTTATGCGTTGATGTCATGTGCACGAGTAGAACACAAGTGAGTTGTGGACGATACAAGTCATACTGCCTACCAGCATGTCATACTTTGGTTCAGCGGTATTGTGAGATGAAGCGGCCGGACCGACATTACGCAGACGCTTACGCGAGACTGGTTTCACCGCTCGAGCACTCGTTGCTTAAAGGTGACCGGCGGGTGTCTGTCTCTCTCACTTTAGTTGAACTGAGTGTGGCTACGCCCGTCCTTGAGAAGGTTAAAACGGAGTCTATTTGACGAAGTATCGCTGTGGTTTTGATGCGAGGTAAGAACGGTTCTTGCTCAGCCCGTAGCAGCCACGTAAAACTTGCAACAACAAAGTAGAGGACGCCTAACTTGTTTTTGCAGGGCATGTTGTGATGTGATATGGTCAAGACGTGATGCTATATTTTATTGTATGAGATGATCATGTTTTGTAACCGAAGTTATCGGCAATCGGCAGGAGCCATATGGTTGTCGCTTATTGTATGAAATGCAACGCCATGTAATTGCTTTACTTTATCACTAAGGAGTAGCGATAGTCGAGAAGCAATAGTTGGCGAGACGACAACGATGCTACGATGGAGATCAAGGTGTCACGCCGGTGACGATGGTGATCATGACGGTGCTTCGAGATGGAGATCACAAGCACAAAATGATGATGGCCATATCATATCACTCATATTGATTGCATGTGATGTTAATCCTTTATGCATCTTATCTTGCTTTGATTGACGGTAGCATTATAAGATGATCCCTTACTAAATTATCAAGAAGTGTTCTCCCGAGTATGCACCGCTATGAAAGTTCTTCGTTTGAGACACCACGTGATGATCGGGTGTGATAGGCTCTACGCTCAAATACAACGGTGCAAAACAGTTGCACACGCAGCGAATACTCAGGTTATACTTGACGAGCTATGCATATAAGATATGACCTCGAACACGGAGACCGAAAGGTCGAGCGTGAATCATATAGTAGATATGATCAACATATTGATGTTCACCATTGAAACTACTCCATCACACGTGATGATCGGTCATGGTGTAGTTGATATGGATCACGCAATCACTTAAAGAATTGAAGGGATATTTTTCTAAGTGGGAGTTCTTAAGTAATATGATTAATTGAACTTTAATTTATCATGAACTTAGTCCTGGTAGTATTTTGCAAATTATGTTGTAGATCAATAGCTCGCGTTGTTGCTTCCCTATGTTTTCATATGTGTTCCTAGAGAAAATTGTATTGAAAGATGTTAGTAGCAATGATGCGGATTGGATCCGTGATCTGAGGTTTATCCTCATTGCTGCGCAGAAGAATTATGTCCTTAATGCACCGCTAGGTAACAGACCTATTGCAGGAGCAGATGCAGACGTTATGAACGTTTGGCTAGCTCAATATGAGCAGATACAGACGTTATGAACGTTTGGCCAGCTCAATATGATGACTACTTGATAGTTTAGTGCACCATGCTTAACGGCTTAGAATCGGGACTTCAAAGACGTTTTGAACGTCATGGACCATATGAGATGTTCCAGGAATTGAAGTTAATATTTCAAGCAAATACCCGAGTTGAGAGATATGAAGTCTCCAACAAGTTCTATAGCTAAAAGATGGAGGAGAATCGCTCAACTAGTGAGCATGTGCTCAGATTGTCTGAGTACTTCAATCACTTGAATCAAGTGGGAGTCAATCTTCCAGATAAGATAGTGATTGACAGAATTCTCTAGTCACCATCACTAAGTTAGTAGAACTTCGTGATGAACTATAGTATGCAAGGGATGACGAAAAAGATTCTCGAGCTCTTCACGATGCTAAAATCAGCGAAGGTAGAAATCAAGAAAAACATCAAGTGTTGATGGTTGACAAGACCACTAGTCTCAAGGAAAATGGCAAAGGGAAGAAAGGGAACTTCAAAAGGAACGGCAAGCAAGTTGCTGCTCGAGTGAAGAAACCCAAGTCTAGACCTAAGCCTGAGACTGAGTACTTACACTGCATAGGAAATGGTCACTGGAAACGGTAATACCCCAAATATTTGGTGGATAAGAAGGATGGCAAAGTGAACAAAGGTATATTTGATATACAGATTATTGATGTATATTTTACTAGTGTTCATAGCAACCCTCGGTATTTGATACTGGTCCAGTTGCTAAGAGTAGTAACTCAAACGGAGTTGCAGAATGAACAGAAACTAGTTGAAGGGAAGTGACGATGAGTGTTGGAAGTAGTTCCAAGATTGATATGATCATCATCGCACACTCCCTATACTTTCGGGATTAGTGTGGAACCTAAATAAGTGTTATTTGGTGTTGAGCATAAATATGATTTGATCATGTTTATTGCAATACGGTTATTCATTTAAGTAAGAGAATAAATTGTTGTTCATTTACATGAATAAAACCTTATATGGTTACACACCCAATGAAAATGGTTCATTGGATCTCGATCATAGTGATACACATATTCATAATATTGAAACCAAAAGTTAATAATGATAGTGCAACTTATTTGTGGCAATCGCCGCTTAGGTCATATTGGTGTAAAGCGCATGAAGAAACTCCATGCTGATGGGATTTTGGAATCACTTGATTATGAATCACTTGATGCTTGCGAACCATGCCTTATGGGCAAGATGACTAAAGACTCGTTCTCGGAACAATGGAGCGAGCAAATGACTTATTGGAAATAATACATCTTGATGTATGCGGTCCGATAAGTGTTAAAGCTCGTGGCAAGTATCGTTATTTTCGACCTTCACAAGATGATTTGAGCAGATATGGGTATATCTACTTGATGAAACACAATCTGAAACATTTGAAAAGTTCAAAGAATTTCAGAGTGAAGTGAAGAATCATCGTAACAAGAAAATAAAAGTTTCTACGATATGATCGCAGAGGAAAATATTTGAGTTACGAGTTTGGCCTTCATTAAAACAATGTGAAATAGTTTCACTACTCACGCCACCGGAACACCACAGCGTTATGGTGTGTCCGAACGTCAGAATCCGTATTTTTATTTGATATGGTGCGATCAATGATGTCTCTTACCAATTTACCAATATCGCTTTGAGGTTATGCATTAGAGACAGCCGCATTCACATTTAAAAGGGCACCATCTAAATCCGCTGAGGCGACACCGTATGAACTATGGTTTAAGCAAATAAACCTAAGCTGTCGTTTCTTAAAGTTTGGAGTTGTGATGCTTATGTGAAAAGGTTTCACCGATAAGCTCGAACCCAAATCGAGAAGTGCGTCTTCATAGAATACCCAAAGGCAACTATTGGGTACACCTTCTATCACAGATCCGAAGGCAAGTTTTTCGTTGCTAAGATGGATCCTTTCTAGAGAAGAAGTTTCTCTCGAAAGAAGTGAGTGGGAGGAAAGTAGAACTTGATGAGGTAATTGTACCTTCTCCCTTATTGGAAAGTAGTTCATCACAGAAATCAGTTCGATGATTCCTACACCGATTAGTGAGGAAGTTAATGATGATGATCATGAAACTTCAGATCAAGTTGTTACCAAACCTCGTAGGTCTTCCAGAGTAAGATCCGCACTGAGTGGTACGGTAATCCTATTCTAGAAGTCATGTTACTAGACCATGATGAACCTACGAACTATGAGGAAGCGATGATGAGCCCAGATTCGCGAAATGGTTTGAGACCATGAAATCTGAGATGGGATCCATATATGAGAACAAAGTGTGGACTTTGATGGAGTTGCTCGATGATCGGCAAGCCATATTATATAAATGGATTTTCAAGAGGAAGATGATCTTGATAGTAGTGTTACTATCTACAAAGTTCGACTTGTCGCAAAAAGGTTTTCGACAAGTTCAAGGTGTTGACTACAAATGAGATTTTCTCAATCAGTAGCGATTCTTAAGTCTGTCCGAATCATGTTAGCAATTGCCACATTTTATGAAATCGGCAAATGGATGTCAAAACTACATTCTTTAATGGATTTATTAAAGAAGAGTTGTATATGATGCAACCAGAAGTTTTGTCAATCCTAAAGGAGCTAACAAAATGTGCAAGCTTCACAATCCATCTATGGACTGGTGCAAGCATCTCGAGTTGGAATAAACGCTTTGATAGTGTGATCAAAGCATATAGTTTTATATGACTTACGGTGAAGCCTGTATTTACAAGAAAGTGAGTGGGAGCACTACAACATTTCGATAAGTATATGTGATTGACATATTGTTGATCGGAAATGATGTAGAATTATTATGCAAAGCATAAAGGAGTATTTGAAAGGAGTTTTTCAAAGAAAGACCTCGGTGAAGCTGCTTATATATTGAGCATCAAGATCTATAGAGATAGATCAAGACGCTTGATAAGTTTTTCAATGAATACATACCTTGACAAGATTTTGAAGTAGTTCAAAATGGAACAGTCAAAGAAAGAGTTCTTTCCTGTGTTACAAGGTGTGAGATTGAGTAAGACTCAAAACCCGACCACGGCAGAAGATAGAAAGAGAATGAAAGTCATTCCTATGCATCAGCCATAGGTTCTATAAAGTATGTCATGTTGTGTACCAGATCTATTGCATACCCTACCACTAAGATTGGCAAGGAGTGCAATAGAGATCTAGGAGTAGATCAATGGACAGCGGTCAAAATTATCCTTAGTAGAATAAGGATATATTTCTCGATTATGGAAGTGAAAAAGGTTCGCCGTAAAAGGTTACGCCGATGCAAGTTTTAACACTAATCTAGATGACTCGAGTCTCAATCTGGATACATATAGAAAGTGGGAGCAATTAGCTAGAGTAGCTCCGTGCGAGCATTGTAGACATAGAAATTTGCAAAATACTTACAGCTCTGTATGTGACAGATCCGCTGACTAAAATTATCTCACAAGCAAAACATGATCACACCTTAGTACTCTTTGGGTGTTAATCACATAGCGATGTGAACTAGATTACTGACTCTAGTAAACCCTTTGGGTGTTGGTCACATGTCGATGTGAACTATGGGTGTTAACCACATATAGATGTGAACTATTGATGTTAAATCACATGGCGATGTGAACTAGATTATTGACTCTAGTGCAAGTGGGAGACTGAAGGAAATATGCCCTAGAGGCAATAATAATGTTATTATTTATTTCCTTATATCATGATAAATGTTTATTATTCATGCTAGAATTGTATTAACCGGAAACATAATACATGTGTGAATACATAAACCTACAGAGTGTCACTAGTATGCCTCTACTTGACTAGCTCGTTAATCAAAGATGGTTATGTTTCCTAACCATGAACAAGGAGTTGTTATTTGATTAACGGGATCACATCATTGGTTGAATGATCTGATTGACATGACCCATTCCATTAGCATAGCACCTGATCGTATAGTTTGTTGCTAGTGCTTTTCTTCATGACTTATACATGTTCCTATGACTATGAGATTATGCAACTCCGTTTGCCGAGGAACACTTTGGGTGCTACCAAACGTCACAACGTAATCGGGTGATTATAAAGGTACATTACAGGTGTCTCCGAAGGTACATGTTGGGTTGGCATATTTGAGATTAGGATTTGTCACTCCGATTGTCGGAGAGGTATCTCTGGCCCTCTCGGTAATGCACATCACATAAAGCCTTGCAAGCATTGCAACTAAATGTGTTAGTTGTGAGATGATGTATTACGGAACGAGAAAAGAGACTTGCCAGTAACGATATTGAACTAGGTATTGGATACCGACGATCGAATCTCGGGCAAGTAACATACCGATGACAAAGGGAACAAAGTATGTTGTTATGCGGTTTGACCGATAAAGATCTTCAGAGAATATGTAGGAACCAATATGGGCATCCAGGTTCCGCTATTGGTTATTGACCAAGAATAGTTCTAGGTCATGTCTACATAGTTCTCGAACCCGTAGGGTCCGCACGCTTAAGGTTTCGATGACAGTGATATTATGAGTTTATGAGTTTTGATGTACCGAAGGAGTTCGGAGTCCCGGATGAGATCGGGGACATGACGAGGAGTCTCAAATGGTCGAGACGTAAAGATTGATATATTGACGACTATATTCGAGTTCGGAAAGGTTCCAATGATTCGGTATTTTTCGAGTACCGGAGAGTTACGGAGAAGTAATGGGCCTTGATGGGCTTTAGTGGGAAGAGGAAAAGGCTGCTGCGCCCCCTCCCTCTAGTCCGAATTGGACTAGGGAAAGGGGCCGCCACCTTCCTACTCCTCCACTTCCTTCTCCCTTCCTCCCCTACATGGAAGGATTCCTAGTTGGACTAGGAAAGGGGAATCCTACTCCGGTGGGAGTAGGACTCCCCTTGGCGCGCCAAACATAGGGCCGCCTCCTCCTCCCTTGCTCCTTTATATACGGGGCAGGGGGCACCCTAGGACACACAAGTTGATCTACGGATCTTGCCTTAGCCGCAAGCGGTGCCCCTTCCACCATATTCCACTTCGGTCATATCGTCATGAGCTTAGGCGAAGCCCTGCGCGGAGAAGTCATATCGTCGGAGCTTAGGCGAAGCCCTCGCGTCGGTGGAGCATCAACATCATCACCACGCCGTCAGGTTGACGGAACTCATCCCGACACTTTGCTGGATCGGAGTCCGGGATCGCCATCGAGCTGAACGTGTGCAGAACTCGGAGGTGCCGACGCTCGGTGCTTGGATCGGTCGGATCGTGGAGACGTACGACTACATCAACCGCGTTGTTATAACGCTTCCGCTTTCGGTCTACGAGGGTACGTGGACGGACACTCTCCCCTCTCGTTGCTATGCCATCACCATGGTCTTGTGTGATCGTAGGAAAATTTTTGAAATTACTACGTTCTCCAACAACTACCACAAACCCTAGGCAAATCGGATTCACCGATAGGGATCTCGGTCTCACCGAGATGGGATTGTAATCTCTCTGTGTATGTACATTACCAAAATCGGTCTCACCGAGTTTGTGTAATCGGTACTACCGAGATTACAATGCAAACTCTCTGGTTTACTTATTACCAAAACCGGTCCCACCGAGTTTGAGTAATTGGTCCCACCGAGTTTGCCTGACCAACTCTCTGGTTAGCTAATTACCAAAACCGGTCTCACCGAGTTTGTGTAATCGGTCTCACCGAGATTACGTTATGCCCTAACCCTAATTAACCATATCGGTCCCACCGAGTTGCATGTCAGTCCCACCGAAAACCCTAACGGTCACTAGGTTTACTGAATCGATCCGACCGAGTTTTTTGATTCGGTCCCACCGAGTTTGGTAAATTGTGTGTAACGGTTAGATTTTGTGTGGAGGCTATATATACCCCTCCACCTCCTCCTCATTCGTGGAGAGAGCCATCAGAACAAGCCTACACTTCCAGCATCCTATTTCTGAGAGAGAACTACGTACTCATGTGTTGAGGCGAAGATATTCCGTTCTAACCATATGAATCTTGATCTCTAGCCTTCCCCAAGTTGCTTTCCACTCAAATCTTCTTGCCACCAAATCCAAATCCTGTGAGAGAGAGTTGAATGTTGGGGAGACTATCATTTGAAGCACAAGAGCAAGGAGTTCATCCAACACACCATTTGTTACTTCTTGGAGAGTGGTGTCTCCTAGATTGGCTAGGTGTCACTTGGGAGCCTCCGACAAGATTGTGGAGTTGAACCAAGGAGTTTGTAAGGGCAAGGAGATCGTCTACTTCGTGAAGATCTATCGCTAGTGAGGCAAGTCCTTCATGGGCGACGGCCATGGTGGGATAGACAAGGTTTCTTTTTCGTGGACCCTTCGTGGGTGGAGCCTCCGTGGACTCGCGCAACCGTTACCCTTCGTGGGTTGAAGTCTCCATCAACGTGGATGTACGATAGCACCACCTATCGGAACCACGACAAAAACATCCGTGTCTCCAATTGCGTTTGAATCCTCCAAAACCCATCCCTTTACATTCTTGCAAGTTTCATGCTTTACTTTCCGCTGCTCATATACTCCTTGCATGCTTGCTTGTTATGTATTGTGAATGTTAAACTTGTGCCTAAACTCCACTTAACCTGAAGAAGTTAAAAACTACAACTTTGGTACTTAGTGTCTAATCACCCCCCCTCTAGACACCTCTTCTCAATATCCTACAAGTGGTATCAGAGCATTGGTCTCCATTGCCTTGGTTTAATCACCATTGGAGGAAGATGGATGAGTCTACTTTGGGGAGTCTTAGACATAGAGTGCCTATTCTTGATGGAGAGTATTTTCATGAGTGGAAAAATGACATGCTTGTAATTTTCAATCAATATCATTTGAACAAGTACATTCATAGCCCTTGTGCACCTCCTGTTGATCCTATGCATCCTACCCTTGATGAATCAATTGACATGATTAGGAATCTTAGAACTGTTAATCTTATCACTAGAGGCTTGCCTAGAAACTTAATTAGAAACTTGCCTACTCTTGAGTGTGCCTACACTATATGGAAATTTCTTGAGGAACGCTTTCCAAATTATTCCTTGAAAAATCTAGATTAGATTCTCCATAAGTCTATTGCCTTGAGTAAGATGAATACTAGTGATCCTATCTTTGGTGATCGTCTATTTGAACTTACAGACCTTATGCGTTCCAAAGGAGATGTTGGAATTATTGGTGATATTATTTCCGAAGCTATAAGAATTCATAAGCAAGATCATTGTCAAACTCACTCTAACGAATTACCCTCTCTAGGACTTGATCCACCACATGACGATGTCGAACATGGATACTATGATGAGGATGATGATAGTGACTTCGATCTTCACGATGCAATGAGACATTTTGGTCTCATGGCAAATATTCGGGGATATATGTCAGGAGGAAAGGAATGGGTTCTTGACAGTGGATGTACCGATCACATGACCGGAGATAAAGACATGTTTCGTGAGCTTGCTGAAAATGATAGTCCTCGAAAGTATGTCACTTTCGGTGACAACTCAAAGGGTAAGGTGGTTGGCCTCGGTAAGGTGGACATCTCACATGATAGCTCCATTCAGAATGTTATGCTCGTTGAATCTCTTGGCTACAACTTACTTTCAGTATCTGGACTTGCTGATTTCGGTTTTAATGTCCTATTTACTGAAGTAGATTGCCAAGTGTTTCGTCAAGACAATCATAAAATGGTATTTACCGGTATACGTAGAGGTGATCTTTACATTGTTGATTTATCTAAAAAGGCACAACCTAAAACTTGCTTCATTGCTAAATCCTCAAAAGGTTGGTTATGGCATAGACGACTAGGTCATGTTGGCATGAGAAACCTTGACAAGCTTATTAAAGGAAATCATATCCTTGGAGTTAACGATGTCATATTTGATAAGGATAGACTTTGCAGCTCTTGTCAGGCAGGTAAACAGGTTGGAGGAAGGCATCCCGTGAAGAACATCATGACCACAAGGAGGCCACTCGAGCTACTTCATATGGATCTCTTTGGTCCCAACGCTTACAAAAGTCTCGGTGGAAATTTTTTGGTCTAGTTATAGTTGATGATTTTTCAAGATTTACGTGGGTATTCTTTCTCGATGATAAATCGCAGTTCCAAAAGATCTTCAAAAACATCGATAGGAAGGCTCAAAATCAGTTTGAAGTGAAGATCAAGAAGGTTCACAGCGACAACAGAACAGAGTTCAAGAACGCAAACATGGACACCTGTCTTGACGAAGAAGGATTTCACACGAGTTCTCGACTACGCACACACCTCAACAAAATGGAGTTGTTGAGAGGAAGAACCGACGCCATCGAAATGGCGAGAACGATGCTTGATGAGTACAAGACGTCAAGCACTTTTGGGCGAAGCGGATGAGACAACTTGTCATGCAACAAATCGCGTGTATCTTCACAAGCTACTCGGCAAGACGGCATACGAGCTCCTCACCGGTAACAAACCCCAATTTGGATACTTTCAAGTATTCGACTCAAAGTGCTACATTCTTGATAAGCATCGTCGTTCAAAATTTGCTCCTAAGTCACATGAAGGTTTCCTACTAGGTTATGGCTCGAACTCTCACACTTACCGTGTCTACAACAATTTCACCCGAAAGGTTGAAGAGACGGTAGATGTGAAGTTTGATGAATCTAACGGCTCGCAAGTAGAGCAATTTCCAATTGATGTAGGAGATAAAGATCCTTCGGAAGCAATCCAAGACTTGTCTATTGGCAAGGTCCGTCCAACGAAGGTGAAGGAGAGTACCTCGTCCGTCCAAGTGGAAGCTTCTACTTCACGAAAAGGTGAACCAAGAGTTTATACGGAGGCATCCACAAGTGGAACACACCAAGATGAAGAAAACGAGGAAGAACATCATGAACGTCAACAACCTCCTTCTCCACCATGACAAGAAAACAACAACGCCAACAATGAAGAAGATTAAGAAGAAGAAGAAGAAGAAGAAGATGAAGAAGATGTTCAACCAAAACCCAAGCAAAAGCTTTCACGAGTTGGAGCAAGAATTGCTAAAGACCATCCCGTAGAGCAAATCTACAATGATATTCAAACCGGGAGAATCACTCGCTCTAAAACTCGTTTAGCTAACTTTTGTGAAAACTATTCTTTCATCTCTAGCATTGAACCTATGAAGGTCGAAGAAGCATTGGAAGATCCGGATTGGATAAATGCTATGCATGAAGAGCTACACAACTTTGAGAGAAACCAAGTTTGGACATTGGTTGAGAAGCCCGACAACAACCACAACATCATCGGTACCAAATGGGTGTTTCGCAATAAGCAAGATGAAGATGGACAAGTAGTTCACAACAAAGCACGTCTCGTCGCCCAAGGCTACACACAAGTCGAAGGTATGAACTATGGTGAGACTTATGCTCTCGTTGCTAGGCTTGAATCCATTCGCATCTTACTTGCCTATGCTAATCACCATGATATCACCTTATACCAAATGGACATTAAAATTGCCTTTTTAAATGGTGAAATAGAGGAGGAAGTTTATGTTAAACAACCTCCCGAATTTATCAATCCTAAGAAACCCAATCATGTTTACAAACATCACAAAGCTCTTTATGGTCTTAAACAAGCTCCTGGAGCTTGGTATAAATGCTTGACCAAGTTTCTTCTTGAAAAGGGATTTGAAATTGGGAAAATTTATTCCACACTTTTTACTAAAAGGGTTAATGGAGAATTATTTGTATGCCAAATTTATGTTGATGATATCATATTGGGATCAACTAACCCTCATTTTAGTGAGAAGTTTGAAAAGATAATGTCAGAGAAGTTTGAGATGTCAATGATGAGTGAACTCAAATTCTTTCTTGGGTTGCAAATCAAGCAAACTAGGGAAGGTACTTTTTTTTCTCAAACGAAGTATACTAAGGACTTATTCAAGAAGTTCAATATGCAAGAGTGCAAAGGTATGTCTACATCCATGCCTACTAGTGGACATCTTGATTTGACCAAAGATGGTAAACCAGTTGACCAAAAGGTTTATCGCTCTATGATTGGTTCATTGTTATACCTACATGCCTCACGTCCCGATATTATGATAAGTGTGTGCATGTGTGCAAGATATCAAGCTGCTCCTAAAGAATGCCATCTTAAGGCCGTAAAAAGGATAGTGAGATACTTAATTCATACACCAAATTTTGGCATTTGGTATCCTAAGAGGGCCTCTTTCGATCTTGTTGGCTACTCCGACTCGGACTATGCCAGAGACAAGGTTGATAGAAAGTCCACTTCGGGTACTTGTCAATTTCTTGGTAGATCTCTTGTGTCTTGGTCCTCCAAGAAACAAAACTCGGTATCCTTATCTACCGCCGAAGCGGAGTACATTGCCGCTGGTTCATGTTGTGCTCAATTACTTTGGATGAACCAACCTCGTAAAGATTATGGGATATATGTGAAACATGTTCCATTGCTTTGTGACAATTAAAGTGCTACCAAAATTGGTCATAATCCCATACAACATTCTTGAACAAAGCACATTGAAGTTCGTCATCATTTCATTCGAGATCATGTTGCTAAGGGTGACATTAATCTTAAGCATGTTCGCACCGAAAAGCAATTAGCGGATATATTCACTAAACCTCTTGATGAGAAAGTATTTTGCAGGTTGAGAGGAGAATTGAACATCATTGATGCTTCAAACTTGGAGTAGAAACTCCATTGGATACATGCAAGACATGAGCTTATGACTAATCCTTGATATTTCTCTTATGATGAAAATCTTATGTCTTGGATACATTTGCATCTTGCATGTTATATAACCCATGTAGGTACTTGGTGGAACCAAATTCCATGAGACTGTAATCTACTCACATCTTGAGCAATCTCTACATCACCAAGTCTCTACACTATGGTTGTTGAAGACAAGGAAGCACGGAATCATTCAAACATATCCTTTGACAAACTCTATGTTGAGCTTCATGATTGTAATTTTTGGATACACAAGTGCTCCTCCTTGCAAGAACTAACCCATGTAGGTAGATGGACTCAAATTCCAAGTGGTGCTCCCAACTCTTGATGAGCTACATCAACCTTGAGCAACCCACACAAGTTCAACTACATGGACAACACCACCAACCAAGGTATGTTATTCCATCTTAGAGAAGCTTTACTCTAAGTCATGAGCTAAAGCAACTCGACAAGATGTGAATACATCAAGATGCTTAAATGAAAAATGGTAACCCCATTTTGAGCTTAAACGATGATTATGACCTATGATCAATTGATCTCACTTGACTCCTAAGTCAATATACTCTAACATAGGTGACTTTGTCGCCGACCATCTCTAGATGAGGTTCTCTCGTGTTCTTTTCTGTGTTTTTGTATTTGTCTCATGCATATTTGTTTCCCCTTTCAAAAAAAACTTCACCTAGATTTCTTTCTTTTCTTTTCTCTTTGCTCTGTATTTCCTGCATCCAATTCATTGCATACCATTCAGTAAATTCCTTGCAAATCTTTGTGAGATCTTACTAGTCTAGTGAGCTGAGGTGACAAGTGTTTTCTCTGCGATGAACTCGGTTTCACCGATTTGTTGTTTTCGGTCCTACCAAATCCTTTCGGTACAACCGAAGCATACCACTCGGTGCCACCGATTTCACAACAAAAAATAACAGTTTGCCACTTATTCTGTGTTTCTTCTGATCCAGCTCCACTCAATGAATCTTGTCCTCTACAAGCATCACATTTTTGTCCAGTGCTTTGTGTTGTGACTCAAGGATGAAACCCATTCACAACAAATTCCAGAAGGCCCTTCTTGGAAATTGATGTCAAAGGGGGAGAGAGAGATCACATCAAAGCTTATCACTTAGAGAGATCACATCAAAACTTATCACTTCCAAAGGGAGGGAGAGAGAGAGAAATCTCCAGGGGGAGAGAATACTCAAGCAGAGATTATTTCTCAAGGATCCCAGATGCTTGATGTTCAAGAGGAGAGATGCCACATGTCTTCTTGAGGGGAAAGACATGTTCATATGTGCTTATTTGCATTAGCTCTGTTCATTTATATCTTTCAGCTCTGATTTTCTGTTCCCTATCTTCTCCCAGTATCCCATGCTAGATTCAGGGGTAGCAAGTCATCTAAGGGAAAGAAATCATTTAAATTCATTGCATACCTTTACCCTTGGGGACATGTCTAATCCAATGTGGTACTTAGTACTCACTCTCTACATGTCATCCCAGTCTTGGTATTCTTGTGGTGTCTTCTGTTTGCTGTGGCTAGTAGATGTACCTGTGTTATCTAACCTTGTTTACGCAGGTTCATTCCATCTTAAGCCAACTCAAGACTACAAGGTAAGTATATGCATCACAATCATGTGTATGAGGAATCCTTGCTGATGTACATACTGTTTGCAAGAAGGACTCATGAGCATGAAGGTGTTTTCCTCAATATTCTTTGCTCTGATGCATATGGCCAAGATACATGTAACACATTTCCTACTCTATCATGGTTATGCTCTCACATTCTTCTATATTCCATATTCACATGATTGCATACATGTAGGGGGAGCCTATGCTTGTTACATGTCTTTCCGAAGCTTTACTTGCTATTTTTACATCTTTATCTAAAGCTTTGATGTATGTTGTCATCAATTACCAAAAAGGGGGAGATTCAAAGCACAAGTGCTCCCTAGGTGGTTTTTGTAATTAATGTCAACATATCTCTTGTTGGACTAACACTTTTATCTAGTATGTTTCAGATAAGTTCAACAATGGAGTGGCATGGACTAAAGGATGTGGGAACCCCTTCAAGATGCTAAGGACAAAGGATTGGCTCAAGCTTCAAGCTCAAGACTCTTCATTTTATATTTTAGTGATCCAAGATCACATTGAGTCTATAGGAAAAGCCAATACTATCAAGAAGGGATGAGGTGTTGCTTAATGAGTTTCTTGCTCCTCAGTGCTTAGTGATATGCTCCAAAACCCTCAACTACTTTCCCACTTCCACACATATGACCTAAACCTAAAGTCAAACTCGGTCGGATCGATTCAGTAAACATAGTGACCATTAGGGTTTTCGGTGGGACTGACATGCAACTCGGTAGGACCGATATGGTTAGGGTTAGGGCATAACGTAATCTCGGTGAGCCCGATTACACAAACTCGATGAGACTGGTTTTGGTAATTATCTAACCAGAGAGTTGGTCAGGAAAACTCGGTGGGACCGATTTTGGTAATAAGTTAACCAGAGAGTTTGCATTGGAATCTCGGTAGTACCAATTACACAAACTCGGGGAGACCGATTTTTGTAATGGACATACACAGAGAGATTACAATCCCATCTCGGTGAGACCGAGATACACAGAGAGATTACCAAAAAGGGGGAGACTGAAAGCACAAGTGCTCCCTAGGTGGTTTTGGTAATTAATGTCAACATATCTCTTGCTGGACTAACACTTTTATCTAGTATGTTTCAGATAAGTTCAACAATGGAGTGGCATGGACTAAAGGATGTGGGAACCCCTTCAAGATGCTAAGGACAAAGGATTGGCTCAAGCTTCAAGCTCAAGACTCTTCATTTTATATTTTAGTGATCCAAGATCACATTGAGTCTATAGGAAAAGCCAATACTATCAAGAAGGGATGAGGTGTTGCTTAATGAGTTTCTTGCTCCGCAGTGCTTAGTGATATGCTCCAAAACCCTCAACTACTTTCCCACTTCCACACATATGACCTAAAACTAAAGTCAAACTCGGCCACATCGATTCTTTCTATCCGACGCCACCGAGTTCAGTTGTCATAGCCACTGCCACAAACCCTAGGCAAATCGGTTTCACCGATAGGGATCTCGGTCTCACCGAGATGGGATTCTAATCTCTCTGTGTATGTCCATTACCAAAAGTGGTCTCACCGAGTTTGTGTAATCGGTACTACCGAGATTACAATGCAAACTCTCTGGTTAACTTATTACCAAAATTGCTCCCACCGAGTTTGCCTGACCAACCCTCTGGTTATCTAATTACCAAAACCGGTCTCAACGAGTTTGTGTAATCGGTCTCACCGAGATTACGTCATTCCCTAACCCTAACCATATCGGTCCTACCGAGTTGCATGTCAGTCCCACCGAAAACCCTAACGGTCACTAGGTTTATTGAATCGATCCGACCGAGTTTGTTGATTCGGTCCCACCGAGTTTGGTAAATTGTGTGTAACGGTTAGATTTTGTGTGGAGGCTATATATACCCCACCACCTCCTCTTCATTCGTGGAGAGAGCCATCAGAACAATCCTACACTTCCAGCATCCTATTTCTGAGAGAGAACTACCTACTCATGTGTTGAGGCCAAGATATTCCATTCCAACCATATGAATCTTGATCTCTAGCCTTCCCCAAGTTGCTTTCCACGCAAATCTTCTTGCCACCAAATCCAAATCCTGTGAGAGACAGTTGAGTGTTGGGGAGACTATCATTTGAAGCACAAGAGCAAGGATTTCATCATTGACACACCATTTGTTACTTCTTGGAGAGTGGTGTCTCCTAGATTGGCTAGGTGTCACTTGGGAGCCTCCGACAAGATTGTGGAGTTGAACCAAGGAGTTTGTAAGGGCAAGGAGATCGTCTACTTCGTGAAGATCTACCGCTAGTGAGGCAAGTCCTTCGTGGGCGACGACCATGGTGGGATAGACAAGGTTGCTTCTTCGTGGATCCTTCGTGGGTGGAGCCCTCCGTGGACTCGCGCAACCGTTACCCTTCGTGGGTTGAAGTCTCCATCAACTTGGATGTACGATAGCACCACCTATCGGAACCACGACAAAAACATCCGTGTCTCCAATTGCGTTTGAATCCTCCAAAACCCTTCCCTTTACATTCTTGCAAGTTGCATGCTTTACTTTCCGCTGCTCATATACTCCTTGCATGCTTGCTTGTTATGTATTGTGAATGTTAAACTTGTGACTAAACTCCACTTAGACCTAAAGAAGTTAAAAACTGTAACTTTGGTACTTAGTGTCTAAGCACCCCCCCCTCTAGACACCTCTTCTCAAGATCCTACAGATACGTCTCCAACGTATCTATAATTTTTGATTGTTCCATGCTGTTATATTATCATTCTTGGATGTTTTACAATCATTTTATAGCAACTTTATATCATTTTTGGGACTAACCTATTGACATAGTGTCCAGTGCCATTTGCTTGTTTTTTACTTCGCAGAGAATCAATACCAAACGGAGTCCAAACACAGTGAAACTTTTTGGAGAATTTTTCTGGACTAGAAGACATAGGCTGGGCCAAAGAAGTACCAGAGGATTGCCCCGAGGGGGCACAACCCACCTGTGCGCACCAGGGGGCCCAGGCGCGCCCTAGTGGGGGTTGTGCCCACCTCGGTAGCCTCCCGCACTACCTCTTTTACTATAAATACCCCAATATT
Source organism: Aegilops longissima (assembly GCA_021605205.1). Lineage (NCBI taxonomy): Eukaryota > Viridiplantae > Streptophyta > Magnoliopsida > Poales > Poaceae > Aegilops > Aegilops longissima. The sequence continues at coordinate 352,521,890 of CM038679.1, forward strand.
CCAGAAACCCTAGGGGAGTCAACGAAAATCAATTCCAGCCGCCGCAAGTTCTAAAACCACCAGATCCAATTAGGGATGGCAATGGGTCGGGTTTGGGGCGAGTGGAGCTGGTCCAAATCCAACCCATGACCCATCTTCCCGCCCTCTACCCATCCATCAAAGTATCCATGGGCACAACTTGTGCCCATGCCCAATCCACTGGATACCCAGATACCCATGGAGCTCCATGGGCATAGAAAAATCAACATGAATATTTCTCATAGTTCAAATTAACTCATCATCCATTTAAAATGACAACATAAGCTACAAGCATAAGTAGGCAGCAAGTACATTGTTCAGACATTGTCCACACACACAATGACAACTCAAATATTCTGATAGTAAAAAAGTTGTCTTATATCTTGTTACATCAAAAAAATTGGAAGAGACCACACAATGACAACTCAATTAGTCTCATAGTAGAACACTTGTCTTAAAATCTTATTACGTCATAACCGAAGTTGCATAAATAAAGTACATAACATATTTAATATTCAAATGCACTTCCAACAGTATGCGCACTAGTAATTAGAGACCCAGCGGAATGTTCACATGAGCACACTTGGCTCCAGATTTGTCTTCAGTAATTATGGATTCATTTGCATCCTGACATAAAGGCCCGCGTGTCATACAGGTATCCACTGGATATCCATGGAGAATAAATTATAACCGTGCCCAACCCGGCTGTTCCCGGGTATCCAGATCCATGGGTAGAAATGCGCTCCATACCCTTGCCCAACTGGGTCGGGTATCCATGGATATCTTGATCCATGGATAAAATTGCCATCCCTAGATCCAATCTAGAAACCATCACGGAGGGGTTCATCATCCTCATTGGTGCCTCTTCGATGATGCGTGAGTAGTTCATTGTAGACCTACGGGTATGTAGTTAGTAGCTAGATGGCTTCCTCTCTCTCTTTTGATTTGCAATACAATGGTCTCTTGGAGATCTATTTGATGTAACTCTTTTTTGCGGTGTGTTTGTTGGTATCCTTTGAACTTTGAATTTATGATCAGATCTATGTTTTTATCCATGAAAGTTATTTGCGTCTTTTGATCTCTTATATGCATGACTACTTATAGCCTCATATTTCGTTTTAGATTCTTTGGTTTAGTTAGGAGACTAGATCTATTTTTCTTGCCATGGGAAGACGTGCTTTGCGATGGGTGAGGGAGTCCTGGATTAAGGGGTCCTCGGGCGTCCGGGCTATGTGACATGGGCCGGACTAATGGGCCATGAAGATACAAGACAGAAGACTTCCTCCCGTGTCCGGATGGGACTCTCCTTTGCATGGAAGGCAAGCTTGGCGTTCAGATATGAAGATTCCTTCCTATGTAAACCGACAGTGTACAACCCTAGGCCCCTCCGGTGTCTATATAGACCGGAGGGTTTAATCCGTAGAGACAATCACAATCATACATGCTAGACATCTAGGGTTTAGCCATTACGATCTCGTGGTAGATCAACTCTTGTAATCCTCATATTCATCAAGATCAATCAAGCAGGAAGTAGGGTATTAGCTCCATCAAGAGGGCCCGAACCTGGGTAAACATCGTGTCCCCCGTCTCCTGTTACCATCGACCTTAGATGCACAGTTAGGGACCCCCTACCCGAGATCCGCCGGTTTTGACACCGACATTGGTGCTTTCATTGACAGTTCCGCTGTGTCGTCATAAGAAGGTCCAATGGCTCCATCAGTCACCTATAACAATGCCGCCTTGGGGGAGGTTTTTTCTCCCCGGCCAGACCATCGTATTCGGCGGCTTCGCACTGCGGGCCAACTCGCTTGGCCATCTAGAGCAGATCGACAGCTATGCCCCAGGTAACCAGATTAGTTTTGGAAAACTGGACTATGTCGCTGTCGGATGTGGGGTTCCGGCAAACCCTTAAGGTTCGAACTCTGGGGTGCGCGCGAAGTCTTTCCCTCCTACCGATCCACGCCCTAGCTCGCTAAGATCACGCGGACGAACTCGACGAACTCGCAACATAGAAAGACACGAGATTTATACTGGTTCGGGCCACCGTTGTGGTGTAGTATCCTACTCCAGTGTGTGGTGGTGGATTGCCTCTTGTGCTGATGATGAACAGTAGAAGGGGAAGAACAGCCTCCTGAGGTTGAGGTGTTCTTGTGGCTAGGGTAGGCTCTCGATCAGATCGGGTCAAGCTGAGTTGCCCCTACTGTGGTGGCTAGTTCTACTTATATAGGCCCTGGTCCTCTCCCCAAATATTGAGCGGGAAAGGAGCCAACAAGGCGGGAAAATTTGAAGGGGGACAGCTAGTACAAGCTATCCTGACAAAATTTGAAGGGGGAAAGCTAGTACAAGCCCCCATCCCATGCCCAAGTGGAAGCACCATGCTCCGTGCTAGCTGTCGACACTGCCGAGGAGCGGCTATGACCGTTCACAAGCGGAAGCGCTATGCTCCGCGCTGGTGATAAACAAAGGGCGACCCCACGGTCGTGCCAACCTTAGGGAGCCCAGAGCTCAGCGCCCAGCCTTACCGCAACGCCTCCCCTCGGGAAAGCCGCGCATGGGGGCTGGGCACGGGGGCTGCGCTCGGGTCATGCCCAAGCGCACGCCACCTAACCATGTCCCCCGGACCAGGGCATCGCGCGCCCCTCCCGAGGCCTCGGCGAGGGCAGGTATGGGAATTGTTTGCACGTCAAGGGGGGCTCCTAAGCATCACGACTCAGGAGCCTAACTGGTCACGTAGCCCCTCACTCCTTGGTCCGTCCTAGTCCCCGGTCGGCCCAATGGCGGTTGAGGTATGCGCGGGGCCAGGCCCTGCCGACGTAGAACATTAATCAACCCCCACGAACTCTCCCTATATGATGTTTGCGCGTCAAGGGGGACTCCTGAGCATCGCGACTCAGGAGCCTAACTGGTCACGTAGCCCCTCACTCCTTGGTCCATCCTGGTCTCTGGTCGGCCCAATGGTGGTTGAGGTATGCGCGGGGCCGGGCTCTGCCGACGCAGAATGCAAAGCAAATAGGAGGGAAATCGCGAAATCTCGAAGAAAATATTACAAGCATATTGTCTTCACAGTACCAAATTAAAAAGTCTAAACACCTCCACGAGGCCTGGTACATGTCACAGAAGCGGAATGGGAAGAATTGCCGTGGGTCACCTCTAGACGTCGCCGTCGCTTGCGGAAGGCACTCCCTCGTGAGCGGTTTTGTCTTCACCACCAGCCGCAAGGTCGACGACGCCAGAAAGTGGAGCGGAGACGAAGCCGCGGAACCTCCTCAGCAAGGCGCCCACCTGATCCTGCACGGCCGTGGCAGCCGCCTCGTATTGATCTTCAGCTACAGGCTCCAGCAGCTCGTCAAGGCAAGCGTTGGGGTCGCAAAGGTGCAGGTGGCTAAAGACGCGAGTCAGCCCGGCTGAAGACAGGACGCGAGCCTCTGCCTCCGCCATGGGACCAAGACCATCAATGACCTCCTCAAACGCTTTCACCATGAGAGGAAGCAGCTGGGCGGGGCCGTCCTCGTCGTTGTCCAGAGGCTTCTCCAGGCCGTGCTCGTAGAGCGTCTTCAGCGCCTTGCGAGACCTCTTCTCGAGATTGGCAAAGGCCATGCGGTCTTCCGCCAGGACTCGCGCCTTGGCATCAAGATCGGCCTCCCTCGTCCCCATCTTCCGCTCCAACTCTTCCAACCGGTTGCGCTCGGCGGCTTGCTTCTTTCCCAGCTCCGCCAACTCAGCATCACGGTTCTTGATGGCTTCTTCCCGGGCCTTCATCTCCTCTTCTTTCGCTTGGCGGCAGCACACCTCTTCAGCGTACTTGTCGCGCAGGCTCTGCAGCTCGCCTTCCAACACTTGGCAGTGGTCACGAGCGGCCTTGGCGTCCTTTAGCGCCGCCTCACGATCGGCTGAAGCGTTGGCGGCTCCTTGCTTTTCCTTCTCGGAAGCCGCAGCAGCCTGGCCCAGCGCCGCGCGAACTGCTAGGTCAGAGTGAAGCCAACCAGAGGCCAGCTCCAGATGCCCGGCCACCAGGCGCGGGTCCACGCTCAGGACATCCGCCTGCAGCTGGGTCATCTCCGAAAGGGAACGCTCCAAGACGGCAGCAGGAGCAAAAGGACCAGGGAGTGGAGATGCAACAGTAGGAGGAAGCGACATCATCACCAGGGCTTGGGAGACTGCAGGTTCCGGAGCAGCTGGGACCTCGTCAGCCACGCCAAGTACCGGCACCTCCGGAGCCAGCAGGGCCATGGGGGCTGACTCCACACGGCGATGCTCCTCTTGGCCCCGCGAGGACGATCGGGCCGGGGAGATGTGGGCGCTGTTGCCTCCTTTCTCCGCGGGGGGCACGGCCGCTGCGTCTTCCTTCCTCATCTTCGCCGAAGATGTCGGCCTGATCAACCAGGGGCGAGCATCAGGAAACAACGAGTACAAACAAGGACACGGCGAAGCTTAAGACACTTACCGATCCACTGTGATGTATTCCACCGACCGCCTGGGAAGCTTGAAGCCTGACAGCTTCGGGACCTGAGGAGCAGGCGCTCGGGCTCCGGCAGTGCCAGGCGGAGTAGAGACAGAACCGGAGCCCGCCCCAAGAGGCACCAGGACGGGGGCGGCTCCACGGGCTACCAGCGACGACCTACCCTTCGTCGGGATGAGGGGTTGCTCTCTCTCCCTTGGAAGGCGTTGGCCTCGGCATCATCAGGAAGGGCACGGAGAATCTCGGCCTTGCTCAGGGGGGAAGTCTCCCGCACCTCTTCTAGAGTCTTCTCCGAGTCCTCCTCCTCTTCTCCCTCTCTGCGGGACTCACCAGAAGACACCTCCACCGGTTTCTGTGCCGTAGGAACTCCCGGAGGCGTTGGCGGCACCAGCCCGCGCGCATCAAAGGTCGGCCTGGAGGTGACAAATTCCTCCTGGTCCCTTCATTGGAACAGGGGAACAAAAGCGCTAGGCGGGTACTCCTGGTTGTCCCCAACTATGAGGCGCAGGACGACGTCCAATTCATCGCCAGGCAGGTCCCCTGGCCTCAGGCGGGTCTTGTTCTCCTCTTCTTCAAGCTCCTAGAGGTCCTGGAGTGGGGCAACCCGCAGCGTCAAGAACTCCCTCAGGAGCATCGTCCCCGTTACCTTGGCCGCCCTCGCGTTGCCCGGTCTCAGGTCGGTCATCATCTGCCCCAACAACAACGATGCCTGCTCGTCGACAAGCTCCGCCTTGGGCCACCCCCTGCTAGGAGGGGGCGCCGCTGTTGGCAACACCAAACGCGGGCAAGCGCTGGGCATCCATCATGACCCATTTGGATCAAATGTTGTCGGCCCTCTTCCCCGTGCTCGAGATCAAGTTGGCCTTGCTGCATGCAGCGAAAGTAGCGCACCCAGACGTGTGCTCGCCACTGACGCGGAGGAAGAAGAGATGGCAAAGGAGCGCCACGGATGGCATAACGCCCAGGTATGCCTCGCAGTAGTAGGCAAAGATGGACAAGAGGAGGACAGAGTTGGGATGGAGATGCAACGCCTGCAGCCCGTAGTGGTCAAGGACTTCATAAAAGAAATCAGAGAAGGGAGGAACCAACCCGATGGTGAGGCTACTCGAGAAGAAGGGGAAGAAGATGCTCCCCTCATGCTCTGGCTCGTCGGACGCGAGCCGGAGCTCCGTCTTCCCCCACCCATTGCCCTCGCCCGCTGTCAGCAGGCGCACGGAGGCAAGGCTCTTCTCCATGACGGTGGGTGCCTCGAGGGCCGGCTCATACCAACTCGGTGCTGAGGAAGTCTTGACCTTGCGCGGCGCCATGGGCGGTAGATGCAGAGCAAGGATGGAGCAGATCTGGAGATAGCGGCGGCAAAGAGCGAGAAAGGGGATCTGGAGCGAGGCAAGGAAGAGGCAATGAAGGAAAGAACTGCCCGCGCCAGCCTCTGTCAGGGCAAGCAGTTGCCGAGGCAGCGTGGGGAAGCGGAGACACCCACGTCCAATCAACCGCCACGCGTTGACTAAGGCCGCAGGCTTTTGGGGCCCGTGGTGCTCTAAACTTGACCCTTGGCTTCGCCGCGAAGCCAAGCCCGAGCGCACCTTGGGCCCGAGGGCTACCATCGGCGTTCTGGGAACAGGGGTCCCCAGACTTGCCTGCCTGCGGCCCACAGCGTGGCCAAGCAGCAGGACATACGGCCCATCTTCGTCAACAAGGCACACAAGACCCTCGCGAGGGTCCAAGCCTGGCGAGGCAGACAACGCAAGACCTCCTCTGGAGTGGCCTAGCCAGGCAAGCTCACGAGGAGCGGAGATATCAAGGCAAGGCAAACCTGACGAGGCTCTCGTGACGTGAGCAATGACGAACGGTGCCAGGGGGGTGCCGGTGCGCACAGCGTCCTTATTTCCTCTTTGGTGCTAAGGAGGCCAGCGCAGGCGAAGAGTACCGAGGCATCAGGAAAAGGATGCCATATTGGTGCAACGAGACCAAGACCAGGAGGACGGCAAGGCAGAGGTCATCGTGGAGCCCAAGACGGTGTCACCCTAGAGCTTTTCGCAGGAGAAGACCGCTTTTGTCAAGATAGCTTGTACTACCTGTCCCCCATTAAATTTGCCCACCGTTGTTGGCTCCCTTCCCGCTCGATATTTGGGAAGAGGACCAGGGCCTCTATAAATAGGACTAGCCACCACAGTAGGAGGCAACTGATCCTGAACTGGTTCAGATCATCCTCAACTACACAAGCACAAGAACACCTCAACCTCAGGAGGCTGTTCTTCCCTTGTACTGTTCATCATCAACCCAAGAGGCAATCCACCACCACCACACTGGAGTAGGGTATTACACCACAATGGTGGCCCGAACCAGTATAAACCCCGTGTCTTTCTATGTTGCAAGCTCGTCGAGTTCATCCGCGAGATCTTAGCGAGCTAGAGCGTAGATTTGTAGGAGGGACAGACTTCGCGCGCACCCTAGTGTTCGAACCTTAAGGGTTTGCCGGAACCCCATATCCGACAACTACTTCAGCTCCGTAGACGAGGAAGAATGGAGTCTCGCCCGTTGGCTTGGTGGCGGTGGTGTGGATGGACCACAACACGGACTAGAGCTCGTCGTGCCAGCCCATACCGCAGGCCTCCAGCTTATTCTTGAAGGTCGTGGTCTTGAGGCCCTTCAGGACCTCCGCATTGGCACGTTCGTCCTGACCATTGCTCCTGGGGTGCGCCACCGAAGCGTAGCAGATCTACGTCCCAAGGTTAGCATAGTAGGTTTTGAAGAGGTTACTAGTAAACTGCGAGCCGTTATCTGTGATGATGCGGTTGGGGACCCTGAAGCGGCTCACGAGGCCCTTGATGAACTGGACAGCAGAGCCGGCCGGGATGGTACGGACAGCTTCCACTTCTGCCCACTTGGTGAACTTGTCAATGGCGACGTAGAGATAGCAGTAGCCCCCTGGCGCCCGAGGGTACGGGCCTAAGATGTCCAGCCCCCAGACCGCGAACGACCACGTGAGCGGGACGGTCTGGAGGCCCTGAGCTGGCTGGTGAATTTGCTTGGCGTGGAATTGGCAAGCTTCGCAGGACTTCAGCAGCTCGGCTGCGTCGTTGAGTGCCATAGGCCAGTAGAATCCATTGCGGAACACCTTGCCGACTTGGGTCCGTGACGACGAGTGGTGCCCACAGTCCCCACCGTGTATGTCAACCAACAACTCCCTTCCTTGATCGCTGGAGATGCAGCGCAGCGTGACATCGTTCGGTCGTTTCCTGTACAACTAGCCGTCTTGGATACAGTATGCCGTGGCCTGCCAGGCCACGTGCTTCGCATCCTCTTCCTTCTCCGGCAGCGTGATAACCCAAAAGTATAGGGGGTCACAATAGTTTTCGAGGGTAGAGTATTCAACCCAAAGTTATTGATTCGACACAAGGGGAGCCAAAGAATATTCTCAAGTATTAGCAGTTGAGTTGTCAATTCAACCACACCTGGATAACTTAGTATCTGCAGCAAAGTATTTAGTAGCAAAGTAATATGGAAGTAACGGTAAGGTAGCAAAGTAATATTTTTGGGTTTTGTAGTGATCGTAACAGTAGCAATGAAAAAGTAAATAAGCGGAGAACAATATGTGAAAATCTCGTAGGCATTGGATCGGTGATGGAGAATTATGCCGGATGCGGTTCATCATGTAACAATCATAACATAGGGTGACACAGAACTAGCTCCAATTCATCAATGTAATGTAGGCATGTATTCCGAATATAGTCATACGTGCTTATGGAAAAGAACTTGCATGACATCTTTTGTCCTACCCTCCCGTGGCAGCGGGATCCTAATGGAAACTAAGGGATATTAAGGCCTCCTTTTAATAGAGTACATGACCAAAGCATTAACACATAGTGAATACATAAACTTCTCAAACTATGGTCATCACCGGGAGTGGTCCTGATTATTGTCACTTCGGGGTTGCCGGATCATAACACATAGTAGGTGACTATAGACTTGCAAGATAGGATCAAGAACTCACATATATTCATGAAAACATAATAGGTTCAGATCTGAAATCATGGCACTCAGGCCCTAGTGACAAGCATTAAGCATAGCAAAGTCATAGCAACATCAATCTTAGAACATAGTGGATACTAGGGATCAAACCCTAACAAAACTAACTTGATTACATGATAGATCTCATCCAACCCATCACCGTCCAGCAGGCCTACGATGGAATTACTCATGCACGGCGGTGAGCATCATGAAATTGGTGATGGAGGATGGTTGATTTTGACGACAGCGACGAATCCCCCTCTCCGGAGCCCTGAACGGACTCCAGATCAGCCCTCCCAAGAGGTTTTAGGGCTTGGTAGCGGCTCCGTATCGTAAAACGCGATGAATCTTTCTCTCTGATTTTTTTTCTCCCCGAACACGAATATATGGAGTTGGAGTTGAGGTCGGTGGAGCTTCAGGGGGCCCACGAGGTAGGGGGGCGCGCCCAGTGGGGCAGGCGCGCCCCCACCCTCGTGGACAGGGTGTGGGCCCCCTGACATGGATTCTACTTCCAGTATTTTTAATATTTTATAAAAGTATGTTCCGTGGAGTTTCAGGTCATTCCGAGAAGTTTTGTTTCTGCACATAAATAACACCATGGAAAGTCTGCTGAAAACAACGTAATTCCGGGTTAGTTCCATTCAAATCATGCAAGTTAGAGTCCAAAACAAGGGCAAAAGTGTTTGGAAAAGTAGATGCGACGGAGACGTATCAACTCCCCCAAGCTTAAACCTTTGCTTGTCCTCATGCAATTCAGTTGATAAACTGAAATTGATAAAGAAAAACTTTTAGAAACTCAATTTGCTCTTGTTGTTGTAAATATGTAAAGCCAGCATTCAAGTTTTTTGCAAAGATTATGACTAACCACATTCGCAATAACACTTAGGTCTCTTGTTTACTCATATCAATGGCATAATCAACTAGCGAGCAATAATAATAAATCTTGGATGACAACACTTTCTCAAAACAATCATAATATGATATAATAAGATGGTATCTCGCTAGCCCTTTCTGAGACCGCAAAACATAAATGTAGAGCACCTTTAAAGACCAAGGACTGACTAGACATTGTAATTCATGGTAAAAGAGATCCAGTCATAGTCATACCCAATATAAATTAACTGTAATGGATGCAAATGATAGCAACGCTCTCCAGCTGGTGCTTTTTAATCAGAGGGTGATGACTCAACATAAAAGTAAATAGATAGGCCCTTCGCAGAGGGAAGCAGGGATTTGTAGAGGTGCCAGAGCTCGGTTGTGAAATAGAGATAAATAATATTTTGAGCGGCATACTTCCATTGTAAACATAACAACCAAGAGATGGCGATATCTTCCATGCTACACACATTATAGGCGGTTCCCAAACAGAATGGTAAAGTTTATACTCCCCCTCCACCAACAAGCATCAATCCATGGCTTGCTCGAAACAACGAGTTCCTCCAACTAGCAACAGTCTCAGGGGGAGTTTTGTTTGCAATTATTCCGATTTGATTTGCATAAAGCATGGGAATGGGCATCCCGGTGACCAGCCATTTTCTTGTGAGTGAGGAGCGGAGTCCACTCCTCTTGAGAATAACCCGCCTAGCATGGAAGATACGGACAACCCTAGTTGATACATGAGCTATTCGAGCATACAAAACAGAATTTCATTTGAAGATTTAGAGTTTGGCACATACAAATTTACTTGGAACGGCAAGTAGATACCGCATATAGGAAGGTATAGTGGACTCATATGGAATAACTTTGGGGTTTAAGGAATTGGATGCACAAGCAGTATTCCCGCTTAGTACAAGTGAAGGCTAGCAAAAGACTGGGAAGCGACCAACTAGAGAGCGACAACAGTCATGAACATGCATTAAAATTAATAAACATTGAGTGCAAGGATGAGTAGGATATAATCCACCATGAACATAAATATCGTGAAGGCTATGTTGGTTTGTTTCAACTACATGAGTGAACATGTGCCAGGTCGAGTCACTTAAATCATTCAAAGGAGGATACCACCCCACTATACCACATCACAACCATTTTAATAGCATGTTGGCACTCAAGGTAAACCATTATAACTAATAGCTAATCAAGCATGGCACGAGCAACTATGATCTCTAATTGTCATGGCAAACATGTTTATCCATAATAGGCTTAATCAAGAACGATGAACTAATCATATTTACAAAAACAAGAGAGGTCGAGTTCATACCAGCTTCTCTCATCTCAGTCAGTCCATCATATATCGTCATAATTGCCTTTCACTTGCATGACCGAACGATGTGAATATAATAAGAGTGCACATGCATTGGACTAAGCTGGAATCTGCGAGCATTCAATAAACAGGAGAAGACAATGCAATATGGGCTCTTGGTTAAATCGACAATGATGCATAAAAGAGCCACTTCAACAATTTCATTATGGTCTTCTCCTATCAACCCCAAAGAAAAGAAAAGAAATCAAACTATTTACACTGGAAAGCTCCCAACAAGCAAAATAGTAACATGAAATCTTTTTGGGTTTTTCTTTTAATTATTACTACTACAGCAAGAAAATAAACTAGCTAAAAAGCTACTACTAATTTTTTTTGGTTTTTCTTAAGATTTTTCAAACACACAAGAAGAAAGCAAGAAAAAGGAAAATAAACTAGCATGTATATTACAGTGAAAAAGTATGAGCACCGACATCTAGGAATGAGTGTGTGAACATAAATGTAATATCGATGGGAAATACGTACTCCCCCAAGCTTAGGCTTTTGGCCTAAGTTGGTTTATTGCACGGATGGCCTGGCGGATATCCATAGTTGTAGCTGGGGTCGTATTGCGATGCGGCGATTATTGCCTCCTGGGCTGCAGCATGGCGACGATCTGCCTCCGCCCTCCTCTCATACTCATCTGCCTCCTCTCTGGTAATAAAATGTCTTCCTTTTGCCTGATAATCAAAGAAGGCAGGAGCAGGGAGAGTAATACGGACAGCACGACGTCTGTCAAAGATTAAGCGATACCGGAGAGGTGATTCATTCCTCTCGACAAACTGGTGGTGAACCATAGCATTAAAGTCTAAATAAGTAGGAGGCAATTCAATATCATCATTACGTATGGTTAGTCCAAGAAAATCAGCTAAGCGGGTTGCATAAATTCCGCCAAAGAAATCTCCATTAAATCTATTATGATGCAACTTACGTGCAACAGTGGCTCCCAAATTGTAAGATTTGTCTCCTAGCACAACACTCCTAAGAATACTGAGGTCGGGGACACACATATGACATGTGTCATCTTTACCATTTATGCACCTACCTATGAAGAGAGAAAAATAATATATAGCAGGAAAATGAATGCTCCCTATGGTAGCTTGTGCTATATCTCTAGATTCCCCCACAGTTATACTAGCAAGAAAATTTCTAAATTCAGATTTGCGAGGTTCACTAGCACTACCCCATTGTGGAAGTTTACAAGAAGTGGTAAAATCCTCTAAGTCCATCGTATAAGATTTTTCATAAAGATCAAACAGGACAGTTGGAAAATTACGTGAAGATGAAAATTCAAACCTCCTCACAAAGGAACTAGTGAGATAGTGGTACTGGCGGCACTTTTCTTCCTCGAAGCTCACAAGATCAGCATTACGCAAATATGAATTAAATTATTCCTTGATTCCCGCTCGATCCATAAAGTTTTCTGAAGGCCATTCACAAGGCTGCACTGGAGCGTCCCTTGGTGGCTCATCGTCAGCATCACACATTGCAAGCCTGGGTCCTTTCTTCCTTGAAGAACCCCTTGGTACATTTTCCTAAGCATATTTCTTCCTCTGAAAAATTTCTGAAATTTTTTAGTAACTTCAAACAAAAGTGAACCAAGCTCAACAAAATTGATAGCTACTACTCCTACAAGTGCCTAGATACTATATCATGCATAAGAACTACTTGGAACCATATAAATTTGACATGCAAGCTCAAGAACATGGTCACCTAGGCAGCACAAATTTGCAATGAATAAAGCACTAGAACAAAAACTAATTGGACCAATGGAGGAGTCACATACCAAGGAACAATTCCCCCAAGCAGTTTTGTGAGAGGTGCTTTGAGCAAGGAGATCGAAAATCGCTGCAAAATGAGCTAGAACTCGTGCTTGAGCTGGATGGTGATTTTTTTGGGAGGACGAAGAAGTGTGTGGGTGCAGGAATAAGTGGAGGGGGGCCACAATGGGCCCACGAGGCAGGGGGCGCGCCCTGTAGGGGTGGGAGCGCCCTGGACTCTCGTGGCCAGGTGTTTGCTCCCCATGCTGTGTTCTCAGTTCAAGATATTCTCAAATATTCCAGAAAAAATCATATTTCATTTTCAGGGCATATGGAGAATTTTTATTTTCGGGGTATTTTTATATTGCACGGATAAATTAGAAAACAGACAGAAAATTACTATTTTTACTTTATTTCAACTAAATAACAGAAAGTAAAAGAAGGGTATAGAAGGTTGTGCTTTCTAGTTTCATCCATCTCATGCTCATCAAAAGGAATCCACTAACAAGGTTGATCAGGTCTTGTTAACAAAATCTTTCCGAATAACATGGAACCGGAGAAATTTCGAATAACACTATGTTACCTCAACGGGGATATGCACATCCCCAACAATAAGAATATATATTTCTTCTTGACAGTAGGAAGAGGAAATTCAAAACCTCCAAAAATATTCGATGGAATTTTTCTAATAGAGTTGATACTATGAACTTGAGGTTGTTTCCTCGGAAAGTGTACCGTATGCTCATTGCCATTTACATGTAAAGTGACATTGCCTTTGTTGCAATCAATAACAGCCCCTGCAGTATTCAAAAAGGGTCTTCCAAGAATAATAGACATACTATCGTCCTCGGGAATATCCAGAATAACAAAGTCCGTTAAAATAGTAACGTTTGCAACCACGACAGGCACATCCTCACAAATACCGACAGGTAGAGTAGTGGATTTATCAGCCATTTGCAAAGATATTTCAGTAGGTGTCAACTTATTCAAATCAAGTCTACGATATAAAGAGAGAGGCATAACACTAACACCGGCTCTAAGATCACATAAAGCAGTTTTAACATAGTTTCTTTTAATGGAGCATGGTATAGTTGGTAGTCCTAGATCTCCTAGTTTCTTAGGTATTCCACCCTTAAAAGTATAATTAGCAAGCATGGTGGAAATTTCAGCTTCCGGTATCTTTCTTTTATTAGTAACAATTTCTTTCATATACTTAGCATAAGGATTCATTTTGAGCATATCAGTTAATCGCATACGCAAAAAGATAGGTCTAATCATTTCAGCATAGCGCTCAAAATCCTCATCATCCTTTTTCTTGGATGGTTTGGGAGGAAAAGGCATGGGTTTCTGAACCCATGGTTCTCTTTCTTTACCGTGTTTTCTAGCAACAAAGTCTCTCTTATCATAACGTTGATTCTTTGATTATGGGTTATCAAGATCAACAGTAGGTTCAATTTCTACATCATTATCATTACTAGGTTGAGCATCATCATGAACATCATCGTTAACATTATTACTAGCTTCATGTTCATTACCAGATTGTGTCTCAGCATCGGAAATAGAGATATCATTTGGATTCTCAGGTGGTTCAGCAATAGGTTCACTAGAAGTATGCAAAGTCCTATCATTTTTCTTTTTCTTATTTTTATAAGGACTAGGTGCATCTATATTATTTCTCTAAGAATCTTGTTCAATTATCCTAGGGTGGCCTTCAGGATACAAAGGTTCCTGAGTCATTTTACATGTTCTAGTAGCCACTCTAACAGCATAGTCATTATTCTTACTATTCAATTCATTGAGCAAATCATTCTGAGCTTTAAGTACTTGTTCTACTTGAGTGGCATAGAAGCATGTTTACTAATGAGTTTAAGTTCACCTTTAACTCTAGACATATAATCACCCAAGCGTTCAAGCATATCGGAATTGTATTTCAATTGTCTACCAAAATAAGCATTGAAGTTTTCTTGTTTGACAATAAAATTATCAAACTCTTCTAAGCATTGTCTAGCAGACTTATAGTGAGGGATATCACCTTCATCAAATCTATAGAGAGAATTTACCTTTACTACCTGTGTCGGGTTATCAGGACCATGTGTTTCTTCAATAGGAGGTAAATTCTTAACATCTTTATCTTTTATACCTTTTTCTTTCATAGATTTCTTTGCCTCTTGCATATCTTCAGGATTGAGAAATAGAACACCTCTTTTCTTCGGAGTTGGTTTAGGAATAGGCTCAGGAATTGGCTCAGGAAGTGTCCAATTATTTTCATTTGTCAACATATTATTCAATAGAATTTCAGCTTCATCCGGTGTTCTTTCCCTAAAAACAGAACCAGCACAACTATCCAGGTAATCTCTGGAAGCATCGGTTAGTTCATTATAAAAGATATCAAGTATTTCATTTTTCTTAAGAGGATGATCAGGCAAAGCATTAAGTAATTGGAGAAGCCTCCCCAAGCTTGTGGGAGACTCTCTTCTTCAATTTGCACAAAATTGTATATATCCCTTAAAGCAGCTTGTTTCTTATGAGCAGGAAATATTTAGCAGAGAAGTAATAAATCATATCCTGGGGGCTACGCACACAACCAGGATCAAGAGAATTAAACCATATCTTAGCATCACCCTTTAATGAGAACGGAAATATTTTAAGGATATAAAGGTAGCGAGTTCTCTCATCATTAGTGAACAGGGTGGCTATATCATTTAATTTAGTAAGATGTGCCACAATAGTTTCAGATTCATAGCCATAAAAAGGATCAGATTCAACCAAAGTAATTATATCGGGATCAACAGAGAATTCATAATCCTTATCAAGAATACGATAGGTGAAGTAGAAAAGCAGGTCATGTTTCATTCTAGCATTAATAGATTGCTGCTTCCATTTAGCTAATAACCGTAAGATCACTTCTATCATTGCAAGCTAAAATAACTCTAGCAGATTCTTCATCCGAACATAACCCTCGCTGCACAACAGTAATTCATATTTATTAGGGGAGAGTCTTCATCATCACTATCTTCAAGATTATCGGTTTCAATAATTTCATTCTCTCTAGCCCTAGCAAGTTGTTCATCAAGAAATTCACCAAGTGGCACAGTAGTATCAAGCATAGAAGTAGTTTCATCATAAGTATCATGCATACCAGAAGTGGCATCATCAATAACATGCGACATATGAGAATGAATAGCAGAAGCAGGTTTAGGTGTGGCAAGCTTACTCAAAACAGAAGGTGAATCAAGTGCAGAGCTAGATGGCAGTTCCTTACCTCCCCTCGTTGTTAAGGGATAAATTTTTGTTTTCTCATCTTTCAAGTTCTTCATAGTGACCAGCAGATATAAATCCCAAGTGACACAAAGAATAGAGCTATGCTCCCCGGCAACGGCGCCAGAAAATAGTCTTGATAACCCACAAGTATAGGGGATCGCAACAGTTTTTGAGGGTAGAGTATTCAACCAAATTTATTGATTTGACACAAGGGGAGCCAAAGAATATTCTCAAGTCTTAGCGGTTGAGTTGTCAATTCAACCACACCCGGATAACTTAGTATCTGCAGCAAAGTATTTAGTAGCAAAGTAATATGGAAGTAACGGTAACGGTAGCAAAGTAATATTTTTCGGTTTTGTAGTGATTGTAACAGTAGCAACGAAAAAGTAAATAAGTGGAGAACAATATGTGAAAAGCTCGTAGGCATTGAATCGGTGAAGGAGAATTATGCCGGATGCGGTTCATCATGTAACAGTCATAACATAGGGTGACACAGAACTAGCTCCAATTCATCAATGTAATGTAGGCATGTATTCTGAATATAGTCATACGTGCTTATGGAAAAGAACTTGCATGACATCTTTTGTCCTACCCTCCTGTGGCAGCGGGGTCCAAATGGAAACTAAGGGATATTAAGGCCTCCTTTTAATAGAGTACTGGACCAAAGCATTAACACATAGTGAATACATGAACTCCTCAAACTATGGTCATCACCGGGAGTGGTCCCGATTATTGTCACTTCGGGTTTGCCGGATCATAACACATAGTAGGTGACCATAGACTTGCAAGATATGATCAAGAACTCACATATATTCATGAAAACCTAATAGGTTCAAATATGAAATCATGGCACTCGGGCCCTACTGACAAGCATTAAGCATAGCAAAGTCATAGCAACATCAATCTTAGAACATAGTGGATACTAGGGATCAAACCCTAACAAAACTAACTTGATTACATGATAGATCTCATCCAAACCGTCACCTTCCAGCAAGCCTACGATGGAATTACTCACGCACAACGGTGAGCATCATGAAATTGGTGATGGAGGGTGGTTAATGATGATGACAGCGACGAATCCCCCTCTCCGGAGCCCCGAACGGACTCCAGATAAGCCCTCCCGAGAGGTTTTAGGGCTTGGCGGCGCCTCCGTATCGTAAAAGGCGATGAATCTTTCCGTCTGATTTTTTTTTCTCCCCGGACACGAATATATGGAGTTGGAGTTGAGGTCGGTGGACCGTCAGGGGGCCCACGAGGCAGGGGGCGCGCCAAGGGGGGGCTGGCGCGCCCCCACCCTCATGGACAGGGTGTGGGCCCCCTGACGTTGATTCTTCTTCCAGTATTTTTAATATTTTCCAAAAATTTGTTCCGTGGAGTTTCAGGTCATTCCGAGAACTTTTGTTTCTGCACATAAATAACACCATGGAAAGTCTACTGAAAACAGCGTCAGTCCGGGTTAGTTCCATTCAAATCATGCAAGTTATAGTCCAAAACAAGGGCAAAAGTGTTTGGAAAATTAGATACGACGGAGACGTATCACAGCTTCCCTTGCCTCAGGTACTCCCTGAATTGCTTGGTCCAGCATTCCTCCTGGGGCTCGAGCGCCAAGAGCAGCCGAGCTCCTGAGGTCGGGCCACAGGCTGGGGCTCCCGTGGCTGGAGGCTGTGGGAGCTCCTCCCGAGGCTGAGTTGTGCTTGAAAGCGGTGGTGTAGCTGATGGCTTGAAGAGCCGCTCCTCAAAGACATCGGGCTCTTGCGGTTGCCGCTTGGATGCTCTCCTGGCGATGTTGTCGGCTTCCTTGTTGGTGCCCCGGGGCACATGCTGCAGCTCCAGGCCCGAGAACTTCTTTTCCATCTTACTCACCTCCGCGAGGTATGCCTCCATATGCTCGTCCTTCAGCTCATATACCTTGTTGGAGAAGTTGACGAGGAGTTGCGAGTCGCCTCTGACGGTAAGGCGCTTCACCCCTAGAGCTGCCGCAGCCTTCAGGCCAGCTATGAGGCCTTCGTATTCTGCAATATTGTTGGAGACCTTCTCGCCGTGCTGAAAGCAGAGTTGCACGGCGTAGTAGAGCTTGTCCTGAGTGGGCGAGATGAACACTGCTCCAGCCCCCGCGCCTTGGTGCGCGAAGGCGCCATCGAAATACATGCCCCAGTCGTCTGGAGCCTCGCTCCCTGGTGAGGTGGACCGGTCTTCACCTTCCTCAAGTGTCGGGGCATCCGTCCATTCCGCCACAAAATCAGCGAGCGCGGCCCCCTTGATGACCCTGGTAGTGCTGAACTCCAACTGGAATGCTTGCAGCTCGATGTTCCACTCAGCGACCCTTCCAGCCGAGTTAGGGCTCCTGAGCACCCTCTCCAATGGATAGGCTGAGACGACCTTGATGGGGTGGCCTTGGAAGTGGTGTCGCAGCTTGCGTGAGTCCACCAAGAGTGCGAGTAGGAGTTTCTGAGGCATGGGGTAGCGTGCCATTGTGTCCCGTAGCACGGTGCTGACGAAGTACACCGGGTGTTCGACGAGGGCTGGCACACTGTCGAGGCCCGGGTCATGCGGAGATTGGGGCATCTCCTGAGGTGGAGGGGTTCCTGAGACCTGACTGTCTTCAGGAGTTTCTGCGACGTTGTCCTGCCGAGCTTGGTCTTCTATCGCTGAGGCCCTTGCTGCGCCTTCCTGACCCTCCACCACCTTAGCTCCGGCTTGGCGCAGCACGCCCTTGGCTTGGCGCTCCTCCCGAACCGCCACCAGCGCCGCGCTGGCGGAGTACGGGGTGGCGGCAAGGTAGAGTACTAGGGGCTTGAGAGGCCGTGGTGCCACCATCACCGGAGGGCTGGTAAGGTATTTCTTGAGGTCTCGGAAGGCTTGGTCGGCCTCCGGGGTCCACTCGAACGTGCCCTTCTTCTTCATGAGCTTGAAGAAGGGTAAGGCACGCTCTCCCAGCTTGGAGATGAAATGCCCCAATGCGGTCACCCGCCCTGCTAGCTTCTGCATCTCTTTGAGGGTCTGTGGTGGGCTCATGTCCTTGATGGCCTTGATCTTCTCTGGGTTCGCCTCGGTCCCTCTATGGGATACGAGGAATCCCAGCAGCTTGCCGAAGGGGACGCCGAACACACACTTCTCCGGGTTAAGCCTCAAGTTCACTTGGCGCTGGCTCTCGAAGGTCTCCTCCAAGTCTCGAATCAATGTCCTCGCCTCGCGAGACTTTACCACTATGTCGTCGACGTAGGCCTCTATGTTTCTCCCGAGGTGCCGCCACAGGGCGATGTGCATTAGCCGCTGAAAAGTCGCGCCCGCGTTGTGCAGCCTGAAGGGCATGCAGGTGTAGCAGTACACCCCACATGGTGTCAGGAAGGCTATCTTCTCCACATCTTCCACCGCCATCTTGATCTGATGATACCCTGAGAACGCATCCAGGAAGCACAGTAGGTTGCACTCGGCGGTGGAGTCGATGATCTAGTCGATGCACGGGAGCGGGAACGGATCTTGGGGGCAGGCTTTATTAAGGTTGGTGAAGTCGACGCACATCCGTTCCTTCCCGCCTTTCTTCGGCACTACGACGGGGTTCGCCAGCCATTCGGGATATCTAACTTCGCGAATGGCACCTGCCACCTCCAGCTTGCGGGTCTCCTGGACGATGAAGGCCTGCTTCTCAGTGGACTGCCGTCTTCCTCGCTGCTTCATGGGGCGTATGTTGGGGCATACCCTCAGATGATGCTGAATCACCTACCTCGGGACCCCTACCAGCTGATTGGGCTCCCACGCAAATATCTCCTTGTTTGCGCGCAAGAACCTCACCAAGGCCTGCTCTTGACCCGGGTCAAGGCCAGCGCCTATGGCAAAGGTGGCTCCCAAAGACCCGTCCTCATTGACCGGCACCTTCTTGGTTTCCGCCTTGTCTTTGGTGAACAACTGCTTCTTCTTAGTAGGCGCGGCCTCCTTGACCTCGGGGATACCGGCGCCGGCGGGCTGTGTTGTCGCCGCGGTTTTTAAGGCAAGCCTGAGTGCTGTCATGGCCTCCTTTGTGTCCCCCTTGATGGTGAGAACACCTTTGCTCCCAGGCATCTTCATGAGGTTGTAGGCCGGGTGAGTCGCCGCCGTGAACTAAGTGAGAGCTGGGTACCCGAGGATGGCGTTGTACGGGAGACCGATGCGGGCGATGTCGAAGTCTGCCAGCTCGGTGCGGTAGTTGTCGCGTGTGTCGAAGGTGATGGGGAGGCGGATCTACCCCAGAGAGTGGGAGCTCCACCACCAACTCCTGAGAAGGACTTGCTGAGGCTGAGCCGCTCGAGCGACACGTGAAGAAGGCTGAAGGCTTCCACGGAGAGCAAGTTGAGGCCTGCACCACCGTCGATGAGGGTCTTGGAAACAACCACGTTGCAGATGGTGAGCGTGTAGAGCATTGGGAGCATGCCTGATAACCCACAAGTATAGGGGATCGCAACAGTTTTCGATAAGTAAGAGTGTCGACCCCAACGAGGAGCTAAAGTTACAACAAATATTCCCTAAAGTTCTATCGACCACGGATACAACTCTACGTATGCTTGACGTTCGCTTTACCTAGAACAAGTATGAAACTAGAAGTACTTTGTAGGTGTTTTTGGATAGGCTTGCAAGAAAATAAAGAGAGCGGAAATAAAACTAGGGGCTGCTAAGATAAAAACACAACCAAAGTAAATATGGCGAGTATGGAAAAGTGGTGATAGGAGTTGTGGAATTGTCCCTAGGCAACTGACTATATTACTAGACCGGTAATCACTATTGCAATTCTATTTGAGGGAGAGGCATAAGCTAACATACTTTCTCTACTTGGATCATATGCACTTATGATTGGAACTCTAGCAAGCATCCGCAACTACTAAAGATTCATTAAGGTAAAACCCAACCATAGCATTAAAGTATCAAGTCCCTTTATCCCATACACAAACAACCTACTTACTCGGGTTCTGTGTACATCACTCACGCCACCCACCATAAGCAAATCATAAACATATTGCAAACCCTACAGCGGGAATCCCTCACGCTTGCGCGACACAGAGGGCACAATAGGATAGCACCAATAATAAAATATGCAACTCAAACCAATCAAAGCAATTCATCAATCACCGATAGGACAATGGAAATCTACTCAGACATCATAGGATGGCAACACATCATTGGATAATAATATGAAGCATAAAGCACCATGTTCAAGTAGAGGGTACAGTGGGTTGCGGGAGAGTGGACCGCTGTAGATAGAGGGGGGAAGGTGATGGAGATGTTGGTGAAGATGAAGGTGGTGTTGGTGAAGATCGCGGTGATGATGGTGGCCCCGGGCAGTGCTCCGACACCACCAGAAGCAAGGGGGAGAGAGGCCCCCTTCTTCTTCTTCTTCTTCCTTGACCTCCTCCCTAGATGGGAGAAGGGTTTCCCCTCTAGTCCTTGGCTCCCATGGCTTGGGAGGGGCGAGAGCCCCTCCGAGATTGGATCTATCTCTCTGTCTCTGCGTTCTGTTCTGGCTCTGTTTCACCGTTTCGTGTATATATGGAGATCCATAACTCCGATTGGCCTAAAACCTTCGCCGTGATTTTTTCCCGAATATTAGCTTTCTTGCGACAAAAGAAGAGCGCCAACCGCCTTACGGTGGGCTCACGAAGGTAGGGGCGCGCCCTAGGGGGGGCGCCCCCCTACCTCGTGCCCACCTCGGACACCGGTTTGCGTTGAATTTCCTTCTAGATTTTCCATATTTTCCAAAAATAAGCTCCGTTCGTTTTTATCCCGTTTGGACTCCGTTTGATATGGATATTCTACGAAACCAAAAACATGCAAGAGACAGGAACAGACACTGGGCACTGGATCAATATGTTAGTCCCAAAAATAATATAAAAAGTTGCCAAAAAGTATATGAAAGTTGAATAATATTGGCATGGAACAATAAAAAATTATAGATACGACGGAGACGTATCAGCATCCCCAAGCTTAATTCGTGCTCGTCCTCGAGTAGGTAAATGATAAAAAGGATAATTTTTGATGTGGAATGCTACGTAACATAATCTTGATCATATGTCTAATCATGGCATGAATATTAAGACACGAGTGATTCAAAGCAATAGTCTATCCTTTGACATAAAAACAATAATACTTCAAGCATACCCACCAAGCAATTATGTCTTATTGAAATAACATAGCCAAAGAAAGCTCATCCCTACAAAATCATATAGTCTGGCTATGCTCCATCTTCACCACACAAAATATTGACATCATGCACAACCCCGATGACAAGCCAAGCAATTGTTTCATACTTTTGGCGTTCTCAAACCTTTTGAACTTTCACGCAATACATGAGCGTGAGCCATGGAAATAACACTATAGGTGGAATATAATATGATGATGGGGGTTATGTGGAGAAGACAAAAAAGGAGAAAGTCTCACATCGACGCGGCTAATCAACGGGCTATGGAGATGCCCATCAATTGATGTCAATGCGAGGAGTAGGGATTGCCATGCAATGGATGCACTAAGAGCTATAAGTGTATGAAAGCTCAACAAAAGAAACTAAGTGGGTGTGCATCCAACTTGCTTGCTCATGAAGACCTAGGGCATTTGAGGAAGCCCATCGTTGGAATATACAAGCCAAGTTCTGTAATGAAAATTCCCACTAGTATATGAAAGTGATAACTCAAGAGACTCTCTATATGAAGAACATGGTGCTACTTTGAAGCACAAGTGTGGTAAAAGGATAGTAACATTGCCCCTTCTCTGTTTTTCTCTCTCTTTTTTGTTTTTTCTTCTCTTTTTTTGGGCCTTCTCTTTTTTTTGGCCTATCTCTTTTTCTTTTTCGTCCGGAGTCTCATCCCGACTTGTGGGGGAATCATAGTCTCCATCATCCTTTCCTCACTAGGGCAATGCTCTCATAATGATGATCATCACACTTTTATTTACTTACAACTCAATATTACAACTCGATATCTAGAACAAAGATATGACTCTATATGAATGCCTCCGGCGGTGTACCTGGATGTGCAATGATCTAGCATAGCAATGACATTCAAAAAATGGACAAGCCATGAAAACATCATGCTAGCTATCTTACGATCATGCAAAACAATATGACAACAAATGCTCAGGTCATGTATATGATGATGATAGAAGTTGCATGGCAATATATCTCGGAATGGCTATGGAAATACCATAATAGGTAGGTATGGTGGATGTTTTGAGGAAGATATAATGAGGCTTATGTGTGACAGAGCGTATCATATCACGGGGTTTGGATGCACCGGCGAAGTTTGCACCAACTCTCGAGGTGAGAAAGGGAAATGCAGTGCATCAAGAGGCTAGCAATGATGGAAGGGTGAGAGTGCGTATAATCCATGGACTCAACATTAGTCATAAAGAACTCACATACTTATTGCAAAAATCTATTAGTCATCGAAACAAAGTACTACGCGCATGCTCCTAGGGTGATAGATTGGTAGAAAAAGACCATCGCTCGTCCCCGACCGCCACTCATAAGGAAGGCAATCAATAAACACCTCATGCTCCGACTTTGTTACATAACGGTTCACCATACGTGCATGCTATGGGACTTGCAAACCTCAACACAAGTATTTCTCAATTTCACAATTACTCAACTAGAATGACTCTAATATCACCATCTTTACATCGCAAAACTATTGCAAGGAATCAAACATATCATATTCAGCGATCTACAAGTTTATGTAGGATTTTATGACTAACCATGTGAATGACCAGTTCCTGTCATCTCTCTAAATAGATATAAGTGAAGCAAGAGAGTTTAATTATTTCTACAAAAGATATGCCCAAGCTCTAACAAATATAAGTGAAGCAAAAGAGCATTCTACAAATGGCGGTTGTCTATGTAAAGAGAAACAGGCAATCCAAACTTCAAATGGTATAAGTGAAGCACATGAAGCATTCTATAATTGCTATACTCAAAAGATATAAGTGAAGTGCATAGAGCATTCTATAAATCAACCAAGGACCATCTCATACCAGCATGGTGCATAAAATAGAAGTGAAAACTAAAGCAAAAGACGCACCAAGATTGCACATATCGCATGAACGAAACGAATCCGAAAACATACCGATATTTGTTGAAGAAAGAGGGGATGCCTTCCCAGCATCCCCAAGCTTAGAAGCTTGAGTCTCTTTGAATATTTACTTGGGGTGCCTCGGGCATCCCCAAGCTTGGGCTCTTGCCTCTCTTCCTTCTTCTCACATCGAAACCTTCTCGATCATCGAACACTTCATCCACACAAAACTTCAACAGAAAACTCGATAAGATCCGTTAGTATAACAAAGCAAATAACTACTCTAAGTACTGTTACAAACAAATTCATATTTTTTTTGCATTGTGTCTACTGTAATATAACTTTTTCATGGCTTAATCCACTGATATAAATTGATAGTTTCATCAAAATAAGCAAACTATGCATCAAAAACAGAATCTGTCTAAAACAGAACAGTCTGTAATAATCTGAACATTCACCATACTTATGATACTTGAAAAATTCTTCCAAAATTATGAAAAATAAAAATTTTGTACAGCAAGACAGTGCAAAAATAATCAGAACCATTTGACGTTCCAGTAAGAAATTAAAATTCGCGCACTACAGCCAAAGTTTCTGTCCTGCACCGCACAAACCAACAAGTATTGTAAACATCCTAAAGGCAAACCTTGGCACATAATTTTTATAATACAATGGAATTGTAAAAGGGGATAATTATTTTTGTTGAAAAGTTTCTGTAATCAAGATTCAAAAAGTTGTCGTGAGCATGAACAAAGTTCAAGGCTAGCTCCCACTTCAACAATGCTTGTCTTTCTCACTTTCGCTTTTCTTTTTGAAAAAAGTTTTGGGATCCCCTCTTTATTTTTGTTGTTTTTAAACTATATGAAAGCACTCAACAGAAGTAAATGACTCTCTAAAACTTCCGGGTTGTCTCCATGGCAGCGCTTTCTTTAAAGCCATTAAGCTAGGCATATAGTGCTCAAGTAGTGAATCCACTCGGATCCCAAGGTATATCAAAGCCAATTTTAATTAACAATGTTTTGTGATTTAGTAGTGAGCACAAAGTAACATATATCATTTAATGACGAAGTCTAACT
Organism: Aegilops longissima; assembly: GCA_021605205.1. Classification (NCBI taxonomy): domain Eukaryota; kingdom Viridiplantae; phylum Streptophyta; class Magnoliopsida; order Poales; family Poaceae; genus Aegilops; species Aegilops longissima. The sequence continues at coordinate 352,546,741 of CM038679.1, forward strand.
CTCTTCCTATGCATCGGCATGTCATAAAAGAACAATTCATGCACACATAGTAAAGGCCAATGCACAGTATAAACAATTTCTTGCAATTTTATCGTGTTGGAAACATAGAGAGGTGGAGATATAGTTCCTCTCTCATAATAATTGCAAGTAGGAGCAGCAAGCACATGCATATTATATCTATCAAAATCATCATGTGCAACAGTAAAAGGCAACCCATCAATATAATCCTTAATAAGTGCAAACTTCTCCGATATAGTATAATCGGGAGAATTCAAAAAGATAATAGGACTATCATGCGTGGGTGCAATAGCAACAATTTCATGTTTAACATAAGGAACTATAGCAAGTTCATCTTCATAAGCATCATTCATATTGGCATCTTGGCCACAAGCATAGCAAGCATCATCAAAAAGGGATATTTCAAAAGAATCATAGGGATCATAACAGTCATCATAGCAATCGTCCTTCGGTAGGCACGAAGGTGAATTAAATAATGTATGAGTTGAAGAGTTACTCTCATTAGAAGGTGGGCACGGGTGATCAATCCGCTCTTCCTCCTTTTGTTTTTCGCTCTCCTCCTCATCTTTTTCATCCAATGAGCTCATAGTTTCATCAATTTCTTCTTCCATAGATTCCTGCAAAATATTAGTCTCTTCTTGGACAGCGGAGACTTTCTTAATAGGTGCATTAATATAGGAATTATATTCATAATTCTCATAACAATATTTAAGGATAGCTAAATTTTCAGATCTACAACAAGCATCATCAAAATCCTCAAACTCTTTAAACATGGATTCAATTTCATAAGCACCCATAAAAGCAACAAATTCTTCTATTTGTTCCACATCATAGTAATCGTATATACCATTAGCATAAGAAGCTAAGGTTTCATTATCATTAAATTTGCATGAAAAGGGAAGGTGTGGAGCATTCATCCTAGAGCAACAAGTATAATCATATTCCGAGCATAGTTGTCTAGCATACCACTTCAATATATAAATTTGATCCCATAATAGTTTCCCTTTTTGAGTTAAGCGATAATCCCTAAAGTATTCACGCTGATCCAACGTTACTCCAATTACCAAATTGAATGAGGTTTTCTCAGGATTATCAAAGTGGTACATAATATTTTTCACATATTGAGCATCAAGGGTTTTAGGAGGTTCCTCATCTCCATGAGTAGCAAGTACACCTAATTTTTTTGGTATTTCGTGTTCCATATCCATAACTAAAGATAAATAACAACTAAGAACAGCAAATAAAAATTACTTAGTGATAAAGCAAACAAGCACACATGAGAACATCCACCCCACGCTATTGCTCCCCGGCAATGGCGCCAGAAAAAGGTCTTGATAACCCACAAGTATAGGGGATCGCAACAGTTTTCGATAAGTAAGAGTGTCAAACCCAACGAGGAGCTAAAGGTAGAACAAATATTCCCTAAAGTTCTATCGACCACCGATACAAGTCTACGTATGCTTGACGTTTGCTTTACCTAGAACAAGTATGAAACTAGAAGTACTTTGTAGGTGTTTTTTGATAGGCTTGCAAGAAAATAAAGAGAGCGAAAATAAAACTAGGGGCTGCTAAGATAAAAACACAACTAAAGTAAATATGGCGAGTATGGAAAAGTGGTGATAGGAGTTGTGGAATTGTCCCTAGGCAACTGACTATATTACTAGACCAGTAATCACTATTGCAATTCTATTCGAGGGAGAGGCATAAGCTAACATACTTTCTCTACTTGGATCATATGCACTTATGATTGGAACTCTAGCAAGCATCCGCAACTACTAAAGATTCATTAAGGTAAAACCCAATCATAGCATTAAAGTATCAAGTCCCCTTTATCCCATACGCAAACAACCTACTTACTCGGTGCGTGCTTACATCACTCACGCCACCCACCATAAGCAAATCATAAACATATTGCAAACCCTACAGTGGGAATCCCTCACGCTTGCGCGACACGGAGGGCACAATAGGACAACACCAATAATAAAATATGCAACTCAAACCAATCAGAGCAATTCATCAATCACCGATAGGACAATGGAAATCTACTCAGACATCATAGGATGGCAACACATCATTGGATAATAATATGAAGCATAAAGCACCATGTTCAAGTAGAGGGTACAGCGGGATGCGGGAGAGTGGACCGCTGTAGATAGAGGGGGAAGGTGATGGAGATGTTGGTGAAGATGACGGTGGTGTTGGTGAAGATCGCGGTGATCATGATGGCCCCCGGCAGCGCTCTGGCGCCACGGGAAGCATGGGGGAGAGAGGCCCCCTTCTTCTTCTTCTTCCTAGATGGGAGAAGGGTTTCCCCTCTGGTCCTTGGCTCCCATGGCTTGGGAGGGGCGAGAGCCCCTCCGAGATTGGATCTATCTCTCTTTCTCTGCGTTCTGTTCTGGCTCTGTTTCACCGTTTCGTGTATATATGGAGATCCGTAACTCCGATTGGCCTGAAACCTTCGCCGTATTTTTTTCCCGAATATTAGCTTTCTTGCGGCAAAAGAAGAGCGTAAACCGCCTTACAGTGGGCTCATGAGGGTAGGGGGTGCGCCCTAGGGGGGCTACCTCGTGCCCACCTCGGACACCAGTTTGCGTTGATTTTCCTTCCAGATTTTCCATATTTTCCAAAAATTAGCTCCGTTCGTTTTTATCCCGTTTGGACTCCATTTGATATGGATATTCTGCGAAACCAAAACATGCAATGATGTGAGGCGCACTGGGCACTTGATCAATATGTTAGTCCCAAAAATAATATAAAAAGTTGCCAAAAAGTATATGAAAATTGAATAATATTGGCATGGAACAATCAAAAATTATAGATACGACGGAGACGTATCAATGCCCGAGACGGCAGTGGAGTCGGGGTGGTCTTCTGAGCCGAAAGTGAGGTCGGCCTCTGGTGCAGCCCAACCCGGCGGAGCCCCCGGGCTCTTGGAGGTGGCCCTGATCTGACGGAGAAACGGCTAGACGTGGCGATCTGAAGGCGATTCTTGAGAGCCGCCCAGCAGGGCCGCGACTGAGTGGTGAGCCGGCACCGCGTAGCGGGCAGCGAAGAGGTCGCGGAGCTCCCCCCAGGACGCCACCGTGGATCCAGGGAGGTTGAGCAGCCAGGCGCGCGGCTCATCGGCGAGGGCCATGGGGAACCAGTTGGCCATGATCTTGTCGTCGCCTCCGGCCTCGAGGACAGCCTCCTCGTACGCCAGCAGGAACGTCGACGGGTCTTCCATGCCGTCGTAACGCGGCGGCATCTCTGGCTTGAACTTGGTCGGCCACCGCACCCGCCGTAGGGAGGGGGCCAGGGCTCGGCAACCAGACGCCGCGCTGTCGATGTCGGCCGCAGAGGTGGATGGCGGGGCACCTGCCATGGGGGCGAAGTGCGGCGGCGTGGGGCGCAGGCTGGTGGAGAGGAGCTACGGCGCACCCCTACCTGGCACGCCAAATGTCGGATGTGGGGTTCCGACAAACCCTTAAGGTTCAAACTCTGGGGTGCGCGCGAAGTCTTTCCCTCCTACCGATCCACGCCCTAGCTCGCTAAGATCTTGCGGACGAACCTGACGAACTCGCAACACAGAAAGACATGAGATTTACACTGGTTTGGGCCATTGTTGTGGTGTAATACCCTACTCTAGTGTGTGGTGGTGGATTGCCTCTTGGGCTGATGATGAACAGTACAAGGGGAGGTACAACCTCCTGAGGTTGAGGTGTTCTTGTGGCTAGGGTAGGCTCTCGATCAGATCAGATCAAGCTGAGTTGCCCCTACTGTGGTGGCTAGTTCTACTACTATATAGGCCCTGGTCCTCTCCCTAAATATTGAGCGGGAAGGGAGCCAACAACGGCGGGCAAATTTGAAGGGGGACAACTAGTACATGCTATCCTAACAAAAGTAGTCTTCGCCTGCGAAAGGCTCTGGTGGTGACGCCGTCTTGAGCTCCACGATGACCTCCGTCCTGCCGTCCTTCTGGTCTTGGTCTCGTTGCACCGATATGGCAACCTTTGCCTGATTCCTCGATACTCCTTGCTCGCGCTTGCCTCCTTAGCACCAAAGAGGAAACAAGGACGCTGCGCGCGCTGGCGCCCGCCTGGTGCCGATCGTCATGGCCCACATCATGAGACCCTCGTGAGGTTTGCCCTGCCTTGATATCTCTGCTCTTCGCGAGCCTGCCTGGCTAGGCCACTCCTGAGGAGGTCCCGCGTCGTCCGCCTCGCGAGGCTTGGCCCCTCGCGAGGGTCTTGGATGCCTTGTTGATGAAGATGGGCCGTACGGCCCACTGACTTAGCCACGCCATGGGCCGCAGGCAGGCAAGTCTTGGGACCCCCGTTCCCAGAACGCCGACAATCGCTGATATCCGAAGAGACTTGATCTTCTAAGGGTTCACGACCCCAATCTTCGCTCCGGCCTTAGAGCCGGAGCGCATCACTAGGTCCGAAGACGGGATTCTTGAGCCCGCTGGACTATCGGTGGCTTCTAAGCCCAGTACGGGAAAGCCGGAGGAAGTAGTCACTACAGAAAAAAAGACACATCCGTGACATTTTGGGCCGAACGAAATTTTTTCTGTCATACTTATGACACTTCTATAACGATAATTGTGACAAAACCCGGCATCATCATAGATGTGGTGGGCTCCTACTTCTATGACAAAAAATCATGACAGAAAATGGGCTTTTCATCCTGGGCGGGCCGGAGACGCAGCTGCATGACATTCTTTGGGCCGTCCATGATGGAAAAAACCGTGGTAGAAGCGATGGCGAGGAAAATATCGGGGTGTTCCGGGTCACGGTGGGTGGTCGGGGCCGAGCGATGCACGGAGGTTTGCGCGTTTCTCTCGTACACGCACGCGCGTGGGTGCGAGGCGTTGGGCTCTAATTGAACCCGATCGAGCGAGGCTTTCGCCATCGAACCCGGCGATTGACCGCAGGCTACGCGTTCATCGAACCCGAGCGATCGATCGATGGCTATTAATGAACCCGATCGAGCGATTCCTTCACTACTGCTGCTATCTGAAGCCGATCGATGCTGCCTCTGGATGAACAGTGAGCGTTGCGGGGGGCTGGATGAACAATTCCCAGTGGGGGTAGATGAACATGACCCCGTGGTGTTGCCTCTGGATGAACAGGACCCCGATCGATCAAGCCGGTTGGGGCTGGATGAACAGGTCCCCGTGGAGGGCTGCATGAACAGGACGACCCCATGGAAGGCTGGATGAACAGTAGACGGTGGAGGGCTGGATGAACAATAGCCCATGGAGGGGTGGTTCAACAGGAGCCCGTGGAGAGGGCTGGTTGAACAGTAGCCGGTGGAGTAGCGCGCGGTGGAGGCTAGATGAATAGGACCCCGTGGATGAATAGTCGCAGATGGAGGCTGGAGGAGGTCGACGGTGGATGACCAGTAGCCCGTGGATGCTGGAGGGGGTCGACGGTGGAGATGAACATGATGTCTACTACGCAACCTTCTCCTTGTAGACGTTGTTGGGCCTCCAAGTGCAGAGGTTTGTAGGACAGTAGCAAATTTCCCTCAAGTGGATGACCTAAGGTTTATCAATCCGTGGGAGGCATAGGATGAAGATGGTCTCTCTCAAACAACCCTGCAACCAAATAACAAAGAGTCTCTTGTGTCCCCAACACACCAAATACAATGGTAAATTGTATAGGTGCACTAGTTCGGCGAAGAGATGGTGATACAAGTGTAACATGGATGGTAGATATAGGTTTTTGCAATCTGAAAATATAAAAACAGCAAGGTACCAAGTGATAAAAGTGAGCGTAAACGGTATTGCAATGCTAGGAAACAAGGCCTAGGGTTCATACTTTCACTAGTGCAAGTTCCCTCAACAATAATAACATAGTTGGATCATATAACTATCCCTCAACATGCAACAAAGAGTCACTCCAAAGTCACTAATAGCAGAGAACAAACGAAGAGATTATGGTAGGGTACGAAACCACCTCAAAGTTATTCTTTCCAATCAATCCGTTGGGCTATTCCTATAAGTGTCACAAACAGCCCTAGAGTTCGTACTAGAATAACAACTTAAGACACAAATCAACCAAAACCCTAATGTCACCTAGATACTCCAATATCACCTCAAGTATCCGTGGGTATGATTATACGATATGCATCACACAATCTCAGATTTATCTATTCAACCAACACATAGAACCTCAAAGAGTGCCCCAAAGTTTCTACCAGAGAATCAAGACGAAAACGTGTGCCAACCCCTAAGCATAGGTTCATGGGTGGAACCCGCAAGTTGATCACCAAAACATACATCAAGTGAATCACGTGATATCCCATTGTCACCACAGATACACACGGCAAGACATACATCAAGTGTTCTCAAATCATTAAAGACTCAATCCGATAAGATAACTTCAAAGGGAAAACTCAATCCATTACAAGAGAGTAGAGGGGGAGAAGCAACATAAGATGCAACTATAATAGCAAAGCTCGCGATACATCAAGATCGTGCCAAATCAAGAACACGAGAGAGAGAGAGAGAGAGAGAGAGAGAGAGAGAGAGAGAGATCAAACACATAGCTACTGGTACATACCCTCAGCCCCGTGGGTGAACTACTCCCTCCTCGTCATGGAGAGCGTCGGGATGATGAAGATGGCCACAGGTGAGGGTTCCCCCCTCCGGCAGGGTGCCGGAACAGGGTCCCGATTGGTTTTTGGTGGCTCTGGAGGTTTTGCGGCGGCGGAACTCCCGATCTAATCTCTGTTCTGGAAGTTTTAGGGTAGGTGGAGTTATATAGGCGGAAGAAGCACGTCAGGGACGCCACGAGGGCCCCACGAGGCAGGGGCCGCGCCCTGGGGGGTGGGCGCGCCCCCCACCCTCGTGGTTTCCTCGTTCCTTCCTTGACGTGGGGTCCAAGTCCATCCGGTAGCTTTCCTTCCAAAAATAACTTCTCCAGTTGATTTCGTTCCATTTTGACTCCATTTGATATTCCTTTTCTTCGAAATACTGAAATAGGCAAAAAATAGCAAATCTGGGCTGGGCCTCCGGTTAATAGGTTAGTCCCAAAAGTAATATAAAAGTGGAAAATAAAGCCCAATATTGCCCAAAACAGTAGATAATATAGCATGGAGCAATCAAAATTATAGATACGTTGGAGACGTATCAAGCATCCCCAAGCTTAATTCCTGCTCGTCCTCGAGTAGGTAAATGATAAAAAAGATAATTTTTGATGTGAAATGCTACTTGGCATAATTTCAATGTAATTCTTCTTAATTTTGGTATGAATATTCAGATCCGAAAGATTCAAGATAAAAGTTCATATTGACATAAAAATAATAATACTTTAAGCATACTAACAAAGCAATTATGTCTTCTCAAAATAACATGGCCAAAGAAAGTTATCCCTACAAAATCATATAGTCTGGATATGCTCTATCTTCACCACACAAAGTATTTAAATCATGCACAACCCCGATGACAAGCCAAGCAATTGTTTCATACTTTTGACATTCTCAAATTTTTTCGATCTTCACGCAATACATGAGCGTGAGCCATGGACATAGCACTATATGTGGAATAGAATGGTGGTTGTGGAGAAGACAAAAACGAGAAGATAGTCTCACATCAACTAGGCGTATCAACGGGCTATGGAGATGCCCATCAATAGATATCAATGTGAGTGAGTAGGGATTGCCATGCAACAGATGCACTAGAGCTATAAGTATATGAAAGCTCAACAAAAGAAACTAAGTGGGTGTGCATCCAACTCGCTTGGTCACGAAGACCTAGGGCAAATTGAGGAAGCCCATCATTGGAATATACAAGCCAAGTTCTATAATGAAAAATTCCCACTAGTATATGAAAGTGACAAAATGAGAGACTCTCTATCATGAAGATCATGGTGCTACTTTGAAGCACAAATGTGGTAAAAGGATAGTACCATTGTCCCTTTTCTCTTTTTCTCTCATTTTTTTATTTATTTTATTTTTTTATTTGGGTATTTTTCCTTTTTTTATGGCCTCTTTTTTTTCGTCCAGAGTCTCATCCCGACTTGTGGGGGAATCATAGTCTCCATCATCCTTTCCTCACTGGGACAATGCTCTAATAATGATGATCATCACACTTTTATTTACTTACAACTCATGAATTGCAACTCGATACTTAGAACAAAATATGACTCTATATGAATGCCTCCGGCATTGTACCGGGATATGCAATGACTCATGAGTGACATGTATGAAAGAATTATGAATGGTGGCTTTGCCACAAATACAATGTCAACTACATGATCATGCAAAGCAATATGACAATGATGGAGCATGTCATGATAAACGGAATTCTGGAAATTTGCATGGCAATATATCTCGGAATGGCTATGGGAATGCCATGATAGGTAGGTATGGTGGCTGTTTTGAGGAAGGTATATGGTGGGTGTATGATACCGGCGAAAGGTGCGCGGTATTAGAGAGGCTAGCAATGGTGGAAGGGTGAGAGTGCGTATAATCCATGGACTCAACATTAGTCATAAAGAACTCATATACTTATTGCAAAAATCTACAAGTTATCAAAGCAAAGTACTACGCGCATGCTCCTAGGGGGATAGATTGGTAGGAAAATACCATCGCTCGTCCCCGACCACCACTCATAAGGAAGACAATCAATAAATAAATCATGCTCCGACTTCATCACATAACAGTTCACCATACGTGCATGCTACGGGAATCACAAACTGTAAAACAAGTATTTCTCAAATTCACAACTACTCAACTAGCATGACTCTAATATCACCATCTTCATATCTCAAAACAATTATCAAGCATCAAACTTCTCATAGTATTCAACACACTCATAAGAATTCTTACAAATCTTGTACGCTTAGCATATTAGGATTATTTAAGAAAATTACCATGATATTTAAGACTCTTAAAATAATATAAGTGAAGCATGAGATATCATCCATTTCTTCTAAATAAAACTACCACCATGCTCTAAAAGATATAAGTGAAGCACTAGAGCAAACAACAAACTACTCCAAAAGATATAAGTGAAGATCAATGAGTAGTCAAATAATTATGCAACTATGTGAAGACTCTCCCATTTAGTAATTTCAGATCTTGGTATTTTATTCAAACAGAAAGCAAAGCTAAAGAAAAGAAAATGATGCTCCAAGCAAAACACATATCATGTGGTGAATAAAAATATAGCTCCAAGTGAAGTTACCGATGAATGAAGACGAAAGAGGGGATGCCATCCGGGGCATCCCCAATATTAGGCTCTTGTTTATCCTTTAATATTACCTTGGGTTGCCTTGGGAATCCCCAAGCTTAGGCTCTTGCCACTCCTTATTCCATATTCCATTGAATCTTTACCCAAAACTTGAAAACTTCACAACACAAAACTTAACAGAAATCTCGTGAGCTCCGTTAGCGAAAGAAAACAAAACACCACTTCAAGGTACTGTAATTAACTCATCATTTATTTATATTGGTGTTAAACCTACTGTATTCCAACTTCTCTATGGTTTATAAACTATTTTACTAGCCATAGAGTCATCAAAATAAGCAAACAACACAATGAAAACAGAATCTGTCAAAAACAGAATAGTCTGTAGTAATCTGTAACTAATGCAAACTTCTGGAACTCCAAAAATTCTAAAATAAATTGGTGGACCTGAGGAATTTGTCTAGTAATCATCTGCAAAAATAATCAACTAAATAGAACTTTCCAGTAAAAAGTTCCAGCTAATCTCGTGAGCGCTAAAGTTTCTGTTTTTTACAGCATGATAATAAAGACTTCACCCAAGTCTTCCCAAAGGTTCTACTTGGCACAAACACTAATTAAAACACAAAACAACATCTAAACAGAATCTAGATGTATTATTTATTACTAAACAGAACCAAAAAGTAAGAAACTAAAATAAAATTGGGTTGCCTCCCAACAAGCGCTATCGTCTAACACCCCTAGATAGGCATGGTGATTTCAATGATGCTCGCATAAAAGATAGGAATTGAAACATAAAGAGAACATCATGAAGAATATGACTAGCACATTTTAAGTCTAACCCACTCCATATGCATAGGGATTTTGTGAGAAAACAACTTATCAGAACAATAATCAACTGGCATAGGAAAGCAAAACAAGCATAACTTAAAAACTTTAAGCACATAGAGAGGAAACTTGATATTATTGCAATTCCTACAAGAATATATTCCTCCCTCATAATAATTTTAAGTAGCATAATGAATGAATTCAACTATAACCAGAACCTAAAGCATTCTTTTCATGATTTACTTGCATAGAAATTTTATTACTCTCCACATAATCAAATTTCTTCTCATGAATAATAGTGGGAGCAAACTTAACAAAATAACTATCATGTGATTGAAAATTAAGATCAAGATGATAAGTTTCATGGTTATCATTATTCTTTATAGCATATGTGTCATCATAGATAGGAGGCATGCTTTCATCATAGTAAATTTGCTCATCAAAGCTTGGGGGACAAAAATATCATCTTCATCAAACATAGCTTCCCCAAGCTTGTGGCTTTGCATATCATTAGCATCATGGATATTCAAGAAATTCATACTAACAACATTGCAATCATGCCCATAATACAAAGATTTAGTGCCAAACATTTTAATGCATTCTTGTTCTAACACTTTGGCACAATTTTCCTTTCCATCATACTCACGAAATATATTGAATAGGTGAAGCGTATGAGACAAACTCAATTCCATTTTTTATAGTTTTCTTTTATAAAATAAACTAGTGCTAAAACAAGAAAACAAAAAGATTCGATTGCAAGATCTAAAAATATACCTTCAATCACTCACCTCCCCGACAACGACGCCAGACAAGAGCTTAGTTGACGGGGTGTGAGTGCCGCTTACCTAGCCTCCCTGGCAACGGCGCCAGAAAAGATCTTGATGTCTACTACGCAACCTTCTCCTTGTAGACGTTGTTGGGCCTCCAAGTGCAGAGGTTTGTAGGACAGTAGCAAATTTCCCTCAAGTGGATGACCTAAGGTTTATCAATCCGTGGGAGGCGTAGGATGAAGATGGTCTCTCTCAAACAACCCTGCAACCAAATAACAAAGAGTCTCTTGTGTCCCCAACACATGGTAAATTGTATAGGTGCACTAGTTCGGCGAAGAGATGGTGATACAAGTGCAATATGGATGGTAGATATAGGTTTTTGCAATCTGAAAATATAAAAACAGCAAGGTAACAAGTGGTAAAAGTGAGCGTAAACGATATTGCAATGCTAGGAAACAAGGCCTAGGGTTCATACTTCCACTAGTGCAAGTTCTCTCAACAATAATAACATAGTTGGATCATATAACTATCCCTCAACATGCAACAAAGAGTCACTCCAAAGTCACTAATAGCGGAGAAAAAACAAAGAGATTATGGTAGGGTACGAAACCACCTCAAAGTTATTCTTTCCAATCAATCCGTTGGGCTATTCCTATAAGTTTCAAAAAAAGCCCTAGAGTTCATACTAGAATAACACCTGAAGACACAAATCAACCAAATCCCTAATGTCACCTAGATACTCCAATGTCACCTCAAGTATCCGTGGGTATGATTATATGATATGCATCACACAATCTCAGATTCATCTAATCAACCAACACATAGAACCTCAAAGAGTGCCCCAAAGTTTCTACCGGAGAATCAAGATGAAAACGTGTGCCAACCCCTATGCATAGGTTCATGGGTGGAACCCGCAAGTTGATCACCAAAACATACATCAAGTGAATCACGTGATATCCCATTGTCACCACAGATACGCACGGCAAGACATACATCAAGTGTTCTCAAATCATTAAAGACTCAATCCGATAAGATAACTTCAAAGGGAAAACTCAATCCATTACAAGAGAGTAGAGGGGGAGAAGCAACATAAGATCCAACTATAATAGCAAAGCTCGCGATACATCAAGATCATGCCAAATCAAGAACACGAGAGAGAGAGAGAGATCAAACACATAGCTACTGGTACATACCCTCAGCCCCGAGGGTGAACTACTCCCTCCTCGTCATGGATAGCGTCGGGATGATGAAGATGGCCACAGGTGAGGGTTCCCCCCTCCGGCAGGGTGCCGGAACAGGGTCCCGATTGGTTTTTGGTGGCGCTGGAGGTTTTGCGGTAGCGGAACTCCCGATCTAATCTCTGTTCTGGAAGTTTTAGGGTGCGTGGAGTTATATAGGCGGAAGAAGCACGTCAGGGGCACCACGAGGGCCCCACGAGGCAAGGGGCGCGCCTTAGGGGGGTGGGGTCCAAGTCCATCCGATTGCTTTCCTTCCTAAAATAACTTCTCCAGTTGATTTCGTTCCATTTTGACTCCGTTTGATATTCCTTTTCTTCAAAATACTGAAATAGGCAAAAAACTACAAATCTAGGTTGGGCCTCCGGTTAATAGGTTAGTCCCAAAAGTAATACAAAAGTGGAAAATAAAGCCCAATATTTCCCAAAACAGTAGATAATATAGCATGGAGCAATCAAAAATTATAGATACGTTGGAGACGTATCAGAACAGTATCCTGTGGAGTCCCGTTTTGCGGTACGCCACACCTCTCCCGATGAACAGGACCCCCATTTCGACCGTAGCACTCCAACACAAGTCCGTTTACTCCGTTTTGCGGTATGCCACACCCCTCCCGATTGACAGGACCCCCATTTCGGCCGTAGCGCTCCAACACAAGTCCGTTTCCTCCGTTTTAGGGTATGCCACACCCCTCCTGATCAACAGGACCCTGTCTCAACCGTAGCAGGTCCAACAAAACTCCGTTTCCTCTGTTATGCGGTACGCTAGACCCCTCCTGGTGAACAGGATCCCGTTTCGACCGTGGCTGGTCGAACACAAGGCCGTTTCCTCTGTTCTGCGGAACGCCAGGCCTCGTTTCCGTCGGCTGTCCCATCCAAGCCCTCCCGATGAACACGACGACGCATTTCGTTCCGACCCAGCCGGTTGGCTCCCCATGAACACGACGACAATGTTGTTTCTCTGTTCCGACCCAGCCATGTACACGAGCCCTGGCCGTACGTATGTGCGAGTAGGCATTCGAGACCCTGCCCGTATGTACGTACGTGGCCTTATTTTCTTTCTTGCACACTGGCTGATGTACGTACGTATACATGCTACATGCGCGCCTCTACTACGACACGTGCGCGGTCTACATCGACCAGTATGTACGCACATGTTCGCGACCAGAATGACAACGCTACATATGCTTCGACTAGGTGGGTCCCGACTGTCAGGCACTTCCTTGCGTGCGAAGATATAGCTGGTGGGTCCCAGCAGTCAGGGGGGTTGAATCGTATTTTTTGCCCGGACGCACTTCCTTGCGTGCGAAGATGTAGCTAGTGGGTTCCAGTAGTCAGGGGGAAACATTTTTTTTGCGACATACGGTGGCCCGTCCGGTGGGTCTCTACTGTCAGGTGAGGAATAATTATTTTGCGCGTAATAAGGAGGCACTTCCTTGCGGCTGCCATGGACCCAGCTGTCAGCCTCTCCACGTACAGTACTCTTCCGATGGAAGTCGGTCATTGACCACATTGACCGCGCTGCGCCGAGAGAACCAAGGCGGTGGACGACGGCGAGGCCTAGGAAGGGGCAGTGGATGCCCACGCGGAGAGGAGTACGAGGGTTCACTGGTTCGGCTGCGGTGTGAGGCTGTCGTCGTCACGGAAAAACAGGGGGTGTGGGTGAGTAGAGGGATGGCCTGGCCAGCGGTGGGAGTAGTAGGGGGCGGTGAGGCCTCCGCGGCATCACAGTCGGCCACGGGAGGTAGGAGCACGCGACACGACCGACACTGGTTTGGGCGGCTGGAGCAAGAAGACCAGAGGTAAAGAAGCACTATGGCCGTTGGATGGACATCGTACGGTCACTGGAGCTACAATCATTCACATATTGACTAAGTTGACAAAGCCCTCCGTCCCCGTCAACTTAGTAGGCCCACAAGTCAGCCTCCCACTATGGTGGGTCCCAGCTGGCAGGGGGGTATTCATTTTTTTGTGCGCAATAACGAGGCACTTCCTTGCGTGCGAAGATATAGTTGGTGGGTTCGACCTATCAGCGGAGGGAAATTTTTTTCACAAAAATAGAGGCCCTTCCGTCAGGTCCGAGATTTCAGGTGGAGGAATCATTATTTTGCGCGTAATAAGGAGGCATTTCCTTGTGTGCGGCCGTGGACCCAGCTATCAGCCTCTCTACGTACAGTCCACTTCCGGTGGATGTCGTTCGTTGACCACGTTGACCACGCCGCGCCGAGAGCTCCAGGGCAGTGGACGATGGCGAGGCCTACGAAGGGAACGACACGGAGCCGGGGAAGACATGGCAGTGGCTGCCCACGCGGTGGAGAGTACGAGGGTTGACTGGTTCGGCTGCCGTCACCGGAAAATAACAGGAGGTGTGGGTGAGTAGAGGATAGACAAGCCAGGGATGCGAGTATATGATGGGGCCGTGAGGCCTTCCCGGCAGCACAGCCAGCCACGGGAGGCAGGAATAGGTGGTTCCGACGGCGCTGGTTTGAGCGGCTGGGGCAGGAAGATTAGAGACTGAAGAAGCACGATTGCTGTTAGATTGACATCTAAGGTCTGACGCTGGTAGAGTCGATTGTTGACTAAGTTTCTTTTTGAGAAACCTTGTGTACGCTTGAACTTAGTAGATCCACAAGTCAGCCTCCAAATCTGTGGCAGACAACATAGAGCCCATTTGCTATCTTTTAATAATTTTCAGCCCATTTGCTAATTCTTAAGTAATTTATTACATCCCATTTTCTGCCCAGGACCACGGTCAAAAAGTTCAACCTTATTTTGCATATTTCGGTGGAGTCCGAACTTTTGTAATCCCGAAATGATAAACATTTTTTTAAGAACTTATTGATTTGCCAAAAAAATTGTTTTGTTTTTGTAAGAAAATAAGACGTGGGACAATTGAGTTGGTTTAAGGGAAAACCGGTGGTAAAAAAATCAGCACTGGGAGGGAAAACAACAACAAAAATACGGATGTAAATATGAAAAGGGAATTTTATGTATTTTCAATATAATGATACGTGTATATGAACTAGTAAAACTATAGGTAGAGATTAGGAAACGGATGTAGGACATGCGTTTCAAGAGGAAAATAGAACTGGGATGTGTGTTTGATTCAGTAAAAAACTGCCTGCGGATGTTGTAAGACAAAATATAACTAACGCTAGCGGGCGAGGCCATGAGATACCTGCTGGATCTTTGTGCCCCGTTGTAAATCATGGGCTGTGCTGTTAAAAACAAAACCATGCCTGGGCAGTCTACAACCCAGTTGAAACTTGCTCGACCTGAAAAAACAATATACGTGCTCAATAAACGAGAGAATTCTGCAAGTACAGACTGATAACTGGGATGCAGCAGGGAATTTCTTTTTCATCGTGATAATAAGTGCATGCACTTGTTTCAAAAAATTTGGAGAACTAGGAATTCGAACGACAGGTGCTTATGCTACCTATCAAATAAAAACTAGGTGCCTGAAAATTAGTTTCGAAACAAATGATTCAGCTTTATATCCATGTCGACCCTCGGCATGATGGTTGGAAGAAAATGCCAAGTTCATACCAAAAGATCGTTAACAACAATACCAACTTGCAGACGACAAGGTAGTATAAGTATCAATACCAAACTAACTTATAATCTTTTTACTCCTGGCCCTAGTGTTCGTCTGGTAGAAAATCTTGCAGAGGACCAGCTCCCACTCCTTCTCTTGCTCTAGGTCCCCGAGGTGGTATTGGTGCATCACCCAGTTGGTCCTCTGCTGGTCGAAGTTCTTGTTGGTGTGCAGCACCAGAACCTTTTTGCTGCCCGTCTGCCGGCCGGTGACCATCACCGACAAGGTATTGTTGGTGTTGTGCCACATCGCGTGCATGCCACACTCTGACTATATCTTGCGACGCATCCACGTTCCCCTTTTGAACGCCCTGGAATTGCGCTGGAAGAAATGCTTGCTTAGGCCACTCAGTGTGATACCTGCAGTATAATCTAATACATGTTTTAGTGTACGTAGTTGGCATTTTCATAACATCTTTGGCATGTTGCAGTCACTTGTTTCACTTTTTATTAACTGTCAAATTGTAATTGCTTCACCAGGTCTGCGTCTAAAAAGAAAAATAGAGCTATAAACAAAGGAATATGTTTGTGCAAGTAGACGGCCGATCGATGTCTTAGTTGGAAGTTTCTCAAGATGGGTGTAGCATATGCCATGCTCGCTGTCGATGGTTGGTATGAACAAATCGATGAGAGGGTGAGATCTCACGCTGTCAGCACTCACTTTGGCCTCAAGGTGCTCGATCAGCTCCTGATCCGTGGGATCGAACTTGACGCCAGCCGGCAGCACCGGCCAATCCTTCTTCGACTTGCATCGGTTAATTCCAGTTATATGGTACTCAATTTATGATCAAGCGACTGTTTTAAGTGAATGATAAAAGATTTCGACAGATAAGTGGTACTCCAAATCTAAAGTCCAGAATACCCGAACACGCCGCCGGGATTCTTGTGTCACCTCACGCGCAGCGTGTTGTCACGTCAATTCAATCTGTGGACATGATGAACAATTTGACCGACGTATACTAGTACTGCTACTGTACTACTTACTAGTCGTATTTAGTGTCACATTTTAACCATAGGTTAACTAACAAGTACGCACATGAAACCTAATTGATATATATCCTTATCAGTACATCCTGCACTGGTGAGTTAGGATGCACTTGATCCCAGAAAGGTATCTATCCTTCAAACCAGAGGAGTGCTTCAAACTAACAACAGTACATAATATCCAACAAAAGAGGGTCGTGCTACAACAACAGAGTACATGGCTCGGTCTAGATATCAATACGAATCAAGTTATGCATATTTGCTATTGGCATGAACCACATCGCTGCATGTCGGGATTGCAAAAGCCATCCATCGCATGGAAGCTTGATGCCTTTCACATACTGAAGATTATCTGGCAACAAGCCGTGTCGACGAATATCTGGATATGGTGATTCGTGAAACCCATGGTATGATGTGTAAACACAGTCCCCCCTGGCGAATGGAAGTTTCATAACACGGTAATCATCGCCGGTGATATGATCGATGATTGGTTGGATGATCGGATAATTGAGCCCGAGGAACATGGAGTGGTTGCCGAGGCTGTAAACCCGACTCCAATTGAATACGCCTAGCCCAACGGAGCTGGGATCTTTCTCGAACACGAAGCAGCCATAGCCATCAATGTCACGAACGCCCCAGGCATTGTACTGCATGTGGTTTGATGTAATGGTTTGGTCAATTTGGTATGTGCGAATACGCATCAAATGACCGCCGTGAGCTGAACGAGCGATAAACCACCACCCATCGGCTAGTATGATTCCAGGTCCTGGAATCATGAAGGCCAGCGCATTTGCGTCTGCTGCAACAATTCAAATTGGAGACCAAAAGGACAGAAATAAACAATCATGTTCAGAGTATGTGTGGAATTAAGATTATTATAACAGTGACAATACTATCTATGAAAGAGCCTACTCATATTATACTTTTATGTGTGGAATTAAGATCATAGACAGAGAATTGCAATGCCGTGGTCATAATCATACCCCAAGTTAAAAAGATAAGCCAATGGCTTTCCTATTCTAGCAATATGTCATGGTTCAAACATCATGTAACAATGAGAGGAAAATAGCTATGACAGAGCCTACTCATATTCTACCATAGCACTTACTACTATTGTTCTCATATCAACTCTAAGCAATAACATGCGTTGTTATAAAAATCTTGGAAATGAGAGTAACATATGGCAATCATGATGTTATGCTCATAATATCTATTCTAACAATTATTAGATGCCAATTGTTCTCATATCAACTCTAACAATAACATGTGTGGTCATAAAAATCTAGGAAATGAGAGGAAGATATAGCAATGATGTGGTTATAGACATACTATCTATTCTAAATTTGTAACAATGAATAGGCAGTCGTATTCGTAAGGTAAAGATGAGATGAGATAGAACAATTACATGACGATAGATTCCACCAGTATAGGCAGCTAATCTGTGCGTCGACCGCATAAACGATGCCATCATGCACTATAACATCAGACAGAAATGTTGCCTCAACAGGATTGACGATCAGCCATAACCATGTATGGCGACCGGATTCCAGATAGACTAATCACATGTTGAACAAGGCAATGAGCTTGTAACCCATATAGTCTTCTGATGGTGTGGGCACTTCGCAGATTACAACTTCCAGCAAACTGAGGTCGAGCCAAAAGCTTGACGCATCTCGTTGTAGCGACCCGACCTCAGATGGTCAAGTCTCTCGTGTTTGATGTCATCCTGGATCGATAATCTTGACACACACGATTACTCGAAGGATTTATAACAGAGTAGCAATCACACACTTATTACATCGAATGTCTCAAAAGAGAACTTATTACAATAATATGGCTTAAGGCCATCTAATGCGATAACAGCGGAAGGCTTGGAAGATCAAGTGAGTCCATCAACTCCAACGGCATAGCTGAGCTGCACGGCAACGACCTAACAAACCTTACTCCTCGTCGAAAAGTACGCAACATAATACGTTGCAGCTCAAACGGGTCAGACACATGGAATATGCTGGCAATATAACACAATAGAACAAGAATAGAATAATGCTATCACTACATGCATATTTGGCTGGTGGAAAGCTCTATGGTTATAGTTTTGCGAAAAGCCAATTTTTCCCTACAACAAAGTGTCGGGGAAGCTGATCGACCCACGAACACCTATGGGACCGGCGGACCGAGCCCCTTCGGTTGGGGAGGCGGAGATCGCCTGAAGAGCAGATCGAGGCGAAGCACACGAGCAGTTTACCCAGCTTCGGAGCTCTCCGGAGAGATAACGCTCCTACTGCTGCATGTCTGAGTGTATTGAGTTCTTGCTAGGGAGCGCTGAGTGCTACAGTACACACCAGCTGCTAACGAGACCTAGCGTGAGTGTTTTACGCTTCAACCTTTGAACCCCCCTCACGTTAGCATGGGCCTCCTTTTATATGCTCAAGGGGTCTCAGGCAGGTGGCAGCGAGAGAAGGGCAAAATGGAAAGGGATGCGGTTGGTACATCTACTTGTACAGTGTATCATACCTAACCCTGACGGCAGGGGACAAAGGCATTAAATGCCCGTCTCGTCGCCCAAACAAGGCAAACAGGGACCGTCGGGACGCCACCGCTGCCACGATGGAAATCTTGTCGGCGCCGCTTGCCACAGCGCTCGCTGGCAAGACTGACCTCTCGCCACGCGCTACCGAAAGGTCCTGGCGACACGTTGGTGGATGTCTTTGGAGCGCAGAACAGTGGTAGTCTGCGCTGCAAGCGCCTTTGCCGCATGTTGTTGTCTTGTCGCGTCCGGAAGCTTGTCGCTCACAGGGCCTTCCCGAAAGCTCCTCTTGCGGGACCTTGTCTCCTTGGCTTGAATACTTTGTTCTTGAATGGCTCCAAAGGAACCACGGAGGACCTTGGCGGTCACCCGGCAAGCCTTGCCTTGGTGTCTTGAATCGCCCGTGCACAAGTTCGGGATACTAGTGTACCCTACTCTAGTACACCGACAGAGCCCTCGGCCTGGGCCACACACGGTGCCGAAGCGCTGTTGGGCCAGGCCCAAAACAGGCACGGGCACGCGCGTGGCACGGGTTACGCCATAACTCACTCCGGACCCACCACGCCCTCCACGAGCAGCACGCATCGAATGCGGCACCGTGGAGAGATAAATGGGTGGTTTCTTTATTCGAAGAGCGGGCGTCCGCCCCTCCCTCTTTATAAGCAGGGGAAGCAGGGCATTTCACCCATCTCACTAGTTGCTGTCCAATCTCAAAACCTCCGCCGCTCCCCCTTCTTCCCAAGGCTGAAAAGAGCAGCGCCCGCTCCCCATCGCCACCAGCACCACCAACGCCGTCGACCTCCCCACCACCTCCGCCATGGCTCGAAGCCGACAAGGGAAGGCCGTGAAGTCGGCCGAGGCGCAGCGTTCGCTCATGGCCGCTGAAGGAGCGGAAATCTTCCCCCCTCAGCTCGCCGAAGGATCGAGGGAGTACTACTACCTCTTCTCGTCGACGGAGACGCGGCGCATCCAGCGCCGAAGGTACTCCTAGCTGCCGCCTGGAACTGGCTCCAAATGGGTACCCTTTCTTCACGCTGTTCTTCTACTGCGGGCTCTGCCCGCCCTTCTCTGAATTTTTCTGCGATATCATGAACACCCACGGGTTCCGCCTCCTTGACTTCACCCCAATGTTGTTACGACCATGGCAGTTTTCGCACATCTCTCTGAAAACTTTGTCGGAGTCCATCCCAACGTAGCTCTTTTCCACCACTTCTTTATGCCCCGAGTTGAGAGAGGGAGCCCTTGTTGGCGGAATCGCTTGGATCTCGAGGATTGGCAAGAAGGAAGCTTATCTGGAGGAGAGCTCCGACAAGTGGGAGGAATGGAGGCAGATTGGTGTTGGATTGTTGAGGAGAACCCGCAGCCCTTTACCGCCTGGCGCCAAAACCCCAATAGTCTTGTGCAGCGATTGGAGCAACGTGGCTCCGGAAGACACTAGGCTGAAAATTGCCGTCACCCGGATCTTGCGCCTCAGGCTTGCCGGGCTCACTGTAGGCACCGTTGGCACAGACTTTCTTCGCCGCCGCATCGCCCCCTTGCAGGAGAGGAGGAGACCCGCCTGGGAGTTCCAGAATGCGGCGGATATCATGAGGCTGCGCCTAGGCCTCAACTTCAACTTCACCGTCTTGGAACTGGACGCGATGCTCTTGGAGCTGTTCAAGCCCGATCCTGATCATCCCGAAATGTTCAGGTTGCCGAGGGGTGTCGTTCCGCTCTGCAAGAATTCCTCGCTCGACCACATCCGTGCAATGATGCCACTATCCGACTCGCATGGAATTGTCCCAACTTGGCAAGAGCCTGCAGATGACGTCGTGCGGGAGTTCTTTGACAGCCTGGTAGAAGTGCCGGTCCGCCCCGACGAACAGAAGAGCCTCACCCGCGACACCACCGATGATGAGATGCAGCGCATCGCCACCAGGCTGGAAGAGGCGGCAGCAGCCGCTGCCGCGGGCGAGTTCGGATTCACCGTGGAGGAGGCAGAGGCAGCAGAGGCGGCAAGCCTTGTCGAGCGAGGGGAGTTTGCCGGCGAGGAAGAGCTTGCCGAGCCTGAAGCTGAGTCGAGCGAGCCCGCCGAGGGCGCTTCCTCCCCACCTTCAGAGAGCTTGCCGTGAGCGGAGCCCCAGCTCCACCAAGAAGGCATCTTCGCAAGGCCGGAGATGTAGCGGGGCGGCAGACGGGCCAACAGCCGCCGCGCCGCGCGACGCGCTCCACCGCGACAAGCACTGTTGCCGCGGGAGCACCTCACGCCGCTGCAACAACTGGAGCGGGGCCCTCCCGGGCCGCCACTTCTGCTCCCGCCAAGCGGCCAAGGGAACCCACTCCTCCGCCTCGTCGTACCGGAGGCAAGCCAGAATTTGATCTCTCCGCGCTCAGCTCCGACGAGGAAGAAGAAGAGTAAGATTCTTTGCCGTACTTGTAGTTCTTCGATTTTGTTGCTTTGTCTTGTGTCTGATTTGCTTCACTCTGAATCCATTCCTTTTCAGGACGCTGGCACAGAGAGCGTCGAAGAGAGCCAAGGCCCCGGTGATTGTCATTGAGGACGAACCCACCGCGACAGCAGGAGGCGCGTCTGAGACCACCTTGCCGGACGCGGCAACTCTTCCTCAAAGCAGCCCCCAGCGTAAGTATATGGTTTACTTTCTGCTGTTAGGCGTGCATGGGTGCTCTTTCTTTCTGATATCATTGTTGGTTTGTGTAGGAGCGAGCAGCCTCCCGAGTGCACGGAAGCTGCCCCCGAAATGCCATCTGCTTCGACTACACCGCCAAGGGAGGATCCCCCGGCAAGGGAGCGTTCTCCGTCAAGGGGCAGTTCTCCGGCAAGGGACAGCTCTCCGGCAAGGGACAGCACCAGCGATCCCCCGGTGGCGGAGACCATGACTGCAGACCCTAACACAGGTAATCCCCTCGCTTGAAAACTTCCCTTGTGTTCTTCTTCTTCTGATTTTCTTTTTGAATATTTGCTTGACTTTTCTTTCCTTTCCGGTCGTTAGATCCATCTGCCACAGAGCCAATGGAGACCGAGGTCGCCGGCGAGGAGGACGCGCGCGACCATACTGATGACGCCCCTGTCGCCGAAGAGGAAGCCGGCGCTGATGATCCTGCCGGCGAAGAGGCCGCCAAGGCTGCGGCCGCAAAAGCTGGCGAGGGGTCCGGCGATCGCACTGACGGCCCTGAGGCCGTAGGAGCGTCAGGCGCTACGCCGACCGCCGATCCCTTCGCCGCTGCCGCAGCGTCAGGCTCCGAAGAGCCCCAGCCCGGCGCCTATTTGAAGGCCAGCGATGGCGTCTTCATCAAGCTTCCTTGGGCATCGGGCTCCAGGGCGCCGACCGAAGGAGAAACCTTTGATGAAGAGCTGCTCGCCTCTGCCGGGCTGACGCTGGTCGACGCGCCAAGCAGCAGTAGCAGCGAGTCTGAGGAGGAGCAGCTGCTGCGGAAGCTGTTGTCACTCTACCGCGCCCGACAAGCCAAGCTGGAATCCCGAGAAGCGCTTGTCGCGAAGGCGGGAGCAGACATCGAGAAGCGCGCGGAGGAGCTCCGGGGCCTCAACCAAGAAGCTCTCCGGTCCCTGGCGAAGGAGCGGGAGCAAATCGCTGAGGAGCGCAAAGCCTTCCTCCTCGAGAAGGCCGAAGCTGAAGAGCAACAGCGGCTTGCCGTCGAGAAGCTGTCTGCGCAGGAAGGCGAGTTGGCGCAGCGGAAGGTTAATCTTGACAGCCATGAGGAGGATCTTGCCGCGCGCGAGCAGACATTTGGCGGGGCTCTCAAGGAAGCAAAGGATGCTGCCGCAGCTGCCGAGGCCACCAAGAAGGAGCTGGAGACGAAGGTGATGCAGCTGGAGGCCAATCTGAAGGAGAGCGGCGAGGAGCTTGCTGCACTCAAGCATGAGCGCGAGAAGGACGCCTACACTCTTGGCGAGCTGCAGGGCCGTCTCGCCGAGAGGAGCAAGGAGCTTAGCGCCGCCAAGGACTCCAATGCAGATCTTGAGTTGAAGCTAACTACTTTGACTCAGACGCTGGACGGCGCCAGGGAGCAGGAGGTGGCCTTGAAGGAGAAGATCAAGGCCGACGAGGCGTTGCTGGCGAGTGCTGCTGCCGCCCAGAACACTTTCAGGGATAATGTGGAGCACTGGACCAAGGGTCTTGTGGATGTTGCTGCAGCCATCGACAGGGAGCTGGCGCAGCTGGGGATGGAGGTTCTTGGATATTCCTCCGATGAGCACCTCCAACCCAGCGCCAAGCTCAGCTTGTTCTTCAAAGGCGTGGTGACGGCCCTCCAGCGACTCCGGGAAGAGATCCCAAAGCAGCTGGCCGACGAGTCGCGCGGATCTGCTGGAGCTCTTCAAAAGGTGCTGATGAAGGTGGCCTTCCGCAATCAGGCCTCAACCTCACCAACGTCCTCAAGTCCTTGCCGCGGATGTTGATGTGGAAGCGCTCAAGACCCTTATCGCACCAATCGTGGACAGGTGGCGGGATCAAGAGGGTTGATGGCGATCGCGTAGATTAGGCCGCCCGTTTTCTCTTTTTTCTTCTGCTGCTGATCATGTTATGAGAACAATCTATTAGAGCTGCGACAAGCTATCTTGTAATATAACACTATTTGGGTAGTGATTGCTATGTTATTTCCTTTACTTGATTCCTTCCTTTGTATGTTTTTGCCCTCGCTTTTAGGGAACTTGTCGTATGAGCACCTTTGTCATGAAGCGCTGAGTCTTGAGACGTCAAGAGCCTGTTGGCAGTGTTGCCACCGACAAGAAACCTTGTCGCAACTAATCGCAGCTCACTTAAGTTGTTGAGCGGACTCGAAACAAAGTAAGGCGCAACTAGCTACGAGTTGGTTCCTCCGCGCACAGGTTTTCCATACAAAGCACGGTCTTTCGAGGAGAATAACTTCAAAAATTTAAAATTGATTGCTCAAACTTTAGCAACTTAGCTTTTACATCGTTTGCTTCCCCGGTAAGGCGAAACTTCCTCGGCGACGCTTGGTCCACACCATTATCTTCTCCTCCCGGCTAACTTGTGGGCGAGGGAACCTTCTTTTCTTTGAGAAAGAGAAAGAAGAAAATAAAGATATGGAGCCTTACGGCTCGTTATTGCTTACCGGGGGTAGGTGCTGCACAAAATGTCAGATAATGCATGCAATAAAAAGAGTAGAAAGCATGAAATTGACAAGATGTGCGGAGCACATGAGCTTTACTTATGCACGGGTGCATGCTCCCGGCTTTGTACAAAGGATTACATGCAACATCGGCAAGACTTGTACAAAAGGTGGTTGCGGAACAGGTTCGGCAACTGCGCCTCACGGTAAAACTTACGAAGATGCTCAATATTCCAGGAGTTGCTCACGGAATGCCATCTTGGTCTCAAAGCGGACAGCGCCGAGCCTAGTGACTCGTTTCACCCAGAAAGGCCTTCCCACTTCAAGGCGTCAACTTGTTGGAATTCTTGGCGGACTGAGCGCGCGAAGAACAAGGTCGCCTTCCTCGAGACTTCGGCATTAACTGCGGCTATGGTAGCGGCGCAAAGCTTGCTGATATCGAGCAGCTCGTCAAAGAGCACGAAGACGGTCCTCCTCAAGGAAGCGGTCGTCATCTTGTCGCAATGCTCTTGCTCGAACTCATCATAAGCGAGCACTTGAGGTGACCCGTATCTGAGTTCCGTGGGGAGAACTGCCTCTGCTCCATAGACTAGAGAGAAAGGTGTCGGCGGTGGCTCGATTTGGCGTCGTCTGATCGACCAAAGAACCACCGCAGCTCCTCAATCGATTCTTTCCACACTTGTGCAGCCTGTCGAAAGTCCTGGTCTAGAGTCGCGCAGCACTTGACATTGCCCTCTCCGCTTGACCGTTACTTCTTGGATGAGCAGCGAAGCGAAGCGGAACCTTGGCGCCAAGATCTTGGACGTATTGCATGAAGGTGCGGCTCGTGAATTGCGTGCCGTTGTCGGTGATGATCTTGTTAGGGATCCCGAAACGGCAAACAATCGACCTGAAGAACTTGACTGCTGACTGTGCTGTCACCTTCCTCACTGCTTCCACTTCCGGCCACTTTGTGGACTTGTCGATTGCGACGTACAAGTACTCAAAGCCCCCAACAGCTCGCGGAAAGGGGCCGAGGATGTCGAGCCCCCAGACCGAAAATGGCCAGGATAAAGGGATCGTCTGGAGAGCTTGAGCTGGCTGGTGTATCTGCTTGGAATGAAACTGGCATGCTTCACACTTGGTTACTTGTGCAGTTGCATCCTGGAGGGCTGTCGGCCAAAAGAAACCTTGCCTGAACGCTTTGCCGGCAAGTGCTCTTGCGCCAATGTGGTGACCACATATGCCTCCATGTATCTCTGCCAACAGCTTTTGTCCGTCTTCTCAGTGAATACACTTCAATTTCACGCCGTTGAGTCTTCTTACATGCGGTGTGTTGTCGACAAACTGGTACATACTTGATTGCCGGGCTACTCTTTCCGCTTCTTCTTGCTCTTCGGGAAGTTCTCCTGTCTGAAGGAAATGGACAATCTGTTGTGCCCATGATGGAGCTTGCGGCTCGACAACAAGGACTAAAGGCACATCTGCTGCTGCGCGAACATCCGCTTCTCTGGCGAGAACTGCGGCTCAGCCGGAGCTTGGCGTTCCGGCAAGCTTGCGAGCAAAACTTGTCGGGGCGTGCGCTTCAGCGAAACAAACCCTAGGGCTTGTCGGAGCAGACTGCTCCTCGGCACTCTTGGTGCTGATCACAGGGACCTTCTTGGCGGCGGCTTCGGGAGCTCTGGGAAAATAGTCACCGAAATCAACTTCCTCTTCTTGTTACATCCGGTTGATGGCGTTACAGACGGTTGAGTCGGTTTGAGCACAAAGATCCCTGGTTCCACAGGTAACTTAAGTCTGGCGCACTTGACGAGCCATCTGCAATGTTACGAGCTCTTGGAACATGTTCCATCTGTAGGCCGTCAAAGTGCTCTTCTAGCTTTCTCACCTCATCAACGTAAGATTCCATCAACGGACTCTGATAATTCTTGTTCACTTGGCGGACGACAAGCTGTGAGTCACCCCTGACAATGAGCTTCTTGATCCCAAGGTCTACTACGATCCTGAGACCGGCAAGCAAACCTTCATACTCTGCTGTATTGTTTGTTGCTTGCTCCTTGGGAAAGTGCATCTGGACAACGTACTTGAGGTGCTCTTGGTGGGTGCAACAAGTAGCACGCCCTTTTGGCGCCTTGCAGCGCGAAGGCACCATCAAAGTACATCAGCCACTCTTTGCTTGCTTCCTTGACGGGATGCTCGTTTGGAATTTCTTCATCTTGTGTTGGTGTCCATTCTGCTATGAACTCCGC
The DNA here is from genome assembly GCA_021605205.1 of Aegilops longissima. Lineage (NCBI taxonomy): Eukaryota > Viridiplantae > Streptophyta > Magnoliopsida > Poales > Poaceae > Aegilops > Aegilops longissima. The sequence continues at coordinate 352,573,193 of CM038679.1, forward strand.
CAATGCTACGCTTTGGATAGTTGAGGTGCTCTCAAACTTGAGGCCAAAGCTTGGCAGTTCGATGCCCACTCGACAATCCTGCTGTAAACACGGATTTTGCGATATCCTCTTCAGCGGAAAGCTAGTAGCGAGTTGCGATCTCATGTGCTTGGAAGTAATGGCGCAGCTTTTCGAGGCCATGAGAAGGCGAAAAGCAATTTACGCACACAGTACCTTGACCTAGCCCCTGCAGAAGGGAACCGACAAAATAAACTGGGCGCTGCACCATCCTTTACGCATCTTCTCACGCGTGCGCAGATCCATCCTTGTCGGGACGAGCTTGCGGTGAAGTCCCCTTTTGCTTGTCGCTGGATGTATCTGCCGTGGTTGCTAGCTCATCATCCGCCTCCCTCTCCGCTACTAACGCAGCACTAACCACTTGATTGGTTACCGCTATATACAGCAGCAACTTCTCTTGTGGCTTAGGTGCGACAAGTGTTGGAGTGGAGGACAGTATCTCTTTAAGTCCTGCGGCGCAGCCTCCGCTTCGGAGTCCATTTCATTGGACCTGCCTTTTTCAATATTTTGAAAAATGGCAGAAGCCTTCAGCGAACCTAGAGATAAACCTCTTTGAGAGCAGCTACATAACCGGCAAGTCTTCGTACATCCTTGGCGCTTGGTGCTTCAATCTGCTCAATGGCCTTGATCTTGTCGGGATTGGCTTCAATTCCCTTGAGACCACGAAGAACCGAGAAGCTTGCGGAGGGACTCCAAACACACACTTCTCGGGGTTGAGCTTGAGGTTGATCTTGCGCAGATTTGCAAAGGTTTCGTCTAAATCTTGAATCAGAGTCGCCTTGTCCTTGCTCTTGACCACTATGTCATGTAGGCTTCCACATTTCTGTGCATTTGTGGCTCAAAAGCGTCATGGACTACTCTTGCGAATGTCGAACCAGCATTCTTTAAAACGAAAGGCATCCGTACGAAACAGTATGTGCCACATGGGGTGATGAATGCGGTCTTCTCCTTATCCTCTTCTACCATGAAGATCTGATGGTATCCTGAGTATGCATCAAGAAATGAAAGCAAATCACATCCAGCCGTGGAGTCAACAATCTGGTCGATGCGCGGCAAGGGAAATGGGTCTTTGGGACAAGCTTTATTAACATAGGTAAAGTCGATACAAAGCCTCCATTTCCGTTAAGCCTTCTTGCGCACTACTAGATTGGCCAACCACGTGGGATGGAGCACTCCTCTGACAAGGCCTGCTGCTTCCAATTTCTTGATTTCTTCTGCGATGAATTCTTGGCGCTCCACTGCCTTCTTCCTGACTTTCTGCTTGACGGGTCGCGCATGAGGACAGACAGCTAGGTGGTGCTCGATTACTTTCACAGGAACACGGGGATGTCGAGCGGTTCCCATGCAAACACGTCGGCGTTCGCCGCGGGGAAAGCAATGGCGCTTTCCTATTTAGGGTCGAGAGTGGCAGCGATGGTGAAGGTACCACCAGTGCCGTCCTCCTTGGCGGACACCTTCTTGGTCTCTGGTGGAGCTGCCATCGTCTTCTTCTTGCACTTACCGGTGGAGCTCGATGGTGCGTCCTCGACGGTAGCGCAGCACTCCGAAGAGGTGCGCTTGCCGGAGTGGGCATCAGAACTCCTGCCGGACTTGATCTTCTTCTTCGCCCCGGGAGCTTCAGCGGCAAGTGGCTTGCAATCTGCTGCGGCTGCTGCTTCCGGTAGATCTTGTCGGCGCTTGAATAAGAGCATCCTTCTTGTCGCCGAGGGGCAGAGATGACACTTATCGGGCTGGCATCTTGACATGTTGTATGCATAGTGAGAGGCCGCCATGAATTTGGCGAGTCTTTGGACGGCCAAGTATCAATTGTAAGGCAATGGAAAGTCAACAACGTCAAAAGTGACCCTCTCGATCCTGAAGTTTAACTTCGCTGCCAAATGTCACCGCACAGCGTGATCTTTCCCTTTGGCTTGCTCCTTCCCGGATTGATTCCTTGGAATGTGCGGTCTCTTGAGCTTCGCCATCGGGGATCTGGAGTTTACGGAGTACCTTGAAGGAGATCAGGTTCAAGCGGCCTGCCGTCAACTAGCATCTTAGTGACTTTGAGGTTGCGGATAGTTGGTGAAACCAACATCGGCAAGCACCGGCTGCGATTATCGCGATCGGTGGTCCTCAATATCAAAGATGATTGGCGTCTTGGACTATTTCAGAGGTTTGCGTGACTTCGACGGATGGTTACGCGCATTGACTTCCGCATCCTTTGCTTGAGCTGGCGGTGTGAAGTATGTAGAGAAGCACCGCCGTCAACGCATAAGACCTCTGTGGCTTTCTGGAACTCCTGTTCATCAGTCTCGTCATCATCCATATCTTCATCGTCGTCGTCATCTTCATCCTTGTCGCGGCCGCGGGGAGGTCTGTCTCCTTGCCGCTGCTTGGCCTTGCCGCGGCGTCCTCCCCGGCCGGGGCGTTTCTTGCCAGCTCCTCCAACACCTTCCTGGGCCTTCTCCTTGTCGCGTCGCTCATATTCAGCCTTTTGCTGCTCGACAAGATGCTCGACCTTCTTGCAGCTCTGGAGGTCATGGCCCTTGGTGCGGTGGATCTTGCAGTACTACTTGTTGGCTCCATCCTGCTTGTCGGCGACCGCCACAGCCTGGCAGTTGGTGCCTGCGGCAACCTCCTTGCCAGAGCTACCAGCTTTGGCTTTCTTGGCGCCATCTCCGTTGCCGGACTGCTCAACGACTAGCACATCTTTGCCTTTCTTCTTTCTGTTGTTCCGCCGCCGACTTTTCTTTGCCGGGGCAGCCTCCTCACTATCAGATCCTCCTGCTTCTACATTCTCTCCGGGGAGTTTCCTCCCTTCCTCAGCACGTGCACACTTGTCAGCCAGAGCATATAGCTCACTGACGTCTCTGATCTTGCACATCGCCATCTCCTCCCGCATCCTGCGGTTTCGCACGTTTTGATGGAACGCGCTGATTACCGTGGCAGGGTGGACATCTGGGATGTTGTGTTGTACATGGCTGAATCTCTGAATGTATTTGTGCAGGGGCTCTCCTTCCTTCTGGGCGAGCAGATGAAGATCGCTCTCTTGGCCATGGGGCTTGTGGCCGCCTGTGAAGGCACCTACAAACTGATGGCATAGATCCGCCCAAGAAGATATGGAGTTGTCCGGCAAGTGCATGAGCCAGGTTCTGACATTGGGCTTGAGTACCAGCGGGAAGTAGTTGGCTAAGATCTTGTCGTCTCGCCCCCCGGCAGCTTGCACCGCGATGGTGTAGATGCTGAGGAACTCCGACAGATGCGTCTTGTCGTCGTACTTCTCTGGTACGTCTAGCTTGAAATTCTTCTTGCTGGGCCACTGGACTTGCCGCAGCTCACGAGTGAGCAGGGCAACCTACAGCGTCTGACAAGTCGCTGGTTCCCCTGGCGCATGCATGTCGACGGAGGGCCCAGTAGCGCTGGTCCGATTGACGCCGTGCTTCTCTTGGCGCTCGATCGAAGTTCGGCGTCTTCTTGTTGTCATTCGTGAAGAACTTGGCGCTGATCACGGCGGGCTCGTGGATCCGATGACGCGGTGGAGTCATTTGTCGAGGTGGATCCGCGAGTCGGTGATCTTAACCTTCGGGTGGAGAGTGCATGGTGGTTGCACCCCACGGTTTCGGCGCCACCGGCTCGTGCTTAGCAGTCCTGCGCGGCAGCGATGTACTCGGCTGCGCGAGTGTCGCCATTGGCAAAGCCGATGAGACTCGAATGGTGGCCCTCCATTCATCGACCTTGTCGGCTGTTGGAGGTAATCCAGAGCAGTTGAGCTCTCGCCAAAGCCTGCTGGAGTGGTGGGTGGCGGTGGCGAGCGGCGCGAGGCGGGATATGCTCGGACTTCTAACTATGTTAGAAGGAGCAGTATACCGTCCAGGCGACCGTGCCTCGCTCGTGCCAGTATGTTGGCGTGCATGCTGATCTTGAGGGCCCTGAGATCCACCAGCTCGATCTTGGTCCAGCGAGCGTGTAGTGCTGTGAATACCATGACGCTTTGTCGGTCCCGCGCCTCCCTGAGATGGGCGTGGTGCATGTACAGACGCCGAGGTCTGCGCAGCCTTGTCCTTGGACCTGGCAGCACCATGGACTCCCTCGTCGGCGCCCGTTCTTCCGTCGGCGTCACCCCCCCACCCATTTGCTCCGGTGGTGGTGGGATCGGCGATGGGCGGATCGCTGCCGCGAAGCCTTCTTCTTGGTGGCATGTTGATGAAAACGATGAAGATCTAGCTTCGTGTGAATGCGGATCAGGTTCACACACCTCGGCGCTTCTACGGGCGCGCCAAAGATGTCGGGAAGCTGATCGACCCACGAACACCTATGGGACGGCGGACCGAGCCCCTTCGGTTCGGCGGGGGGCGGAGATCGCGACGAAGAGCAGATCGGCGAAGCACCGAGCAGTTTACCCAACGGAGCTCTCGGAGATAACACTCCTCTGCTGCATGTCCGAGTGTATTGAGTTCTTGCTAGGGGCGCTGAGTGCTCACAGACACACCAGCTGCTAACGAGACTTAAGCGTGAGTGTTTTCGGCGAATCTTTGAACCCCCTCTATATTGCGCATGGGCCTCCTTTTATATGCTCAAGGGTTCTCCGACAGGTGCAGCGTAGAGAATGGCAAAAATGGAAAAGGGATGCGGTTGGTACAGCTACTTGTACAGTGTATCATACCTAACCACGGCGGGGACAAAGGCATTAAATGCCGTCTACATCGCCCAAACAGTGCAAACAGGGACCGTCGGGGCGCCACCGCTGCCACGATGGCAATCTTGTGGCACCACTTGCCATCGCGCTCCGCTGGCGCACAGACCTCTCGCCACGGCGTCCGGAAAGGTCGGGTGACACGTTGGTGGATGTCTTTGGGCGCAGGAACAGTGGTAGTCCGCTGTGACAAGCGCCTTGCCATGAGGCCTTGTCTCCTTGGCTTGAATACTTTGTTCTTGAATGGCTCCAAAGGAACCACGGAGGACCTTGGCGGTCACCGGCAAGCCTTGCTTGTGAGGTCTGAATCTGCCGTGCACAAGTTCGGGATACTAGGGTACCCCTACTCTAGTACACCGACACAAAGGAATAGATTTTAATTTAACTATCATGGTGGTTGAAACATTGAGAAGGTATAACCCCAACTCAATCCCAATTAAAGTAGTTAACAACCCAACAATATTAATTAGAAGTGATGAGATACATGTGATAACTCAAGTACTAGATACTCAAAATTGTCCATAACCGGGGACACGGCTAACCATGATTAGATTGTACACTCTGCAGAGGTTTGTGCACTTTTCCCCACAAGACTCGATCGCCTCCGTTGATTTCTCGCACTACATGGTATTTGAGAAACGGATGACCGAGACATAGTCTTTCAGAAACATGAACTCTCTACTCCGGGTAGACCATACCAAACCTACAAAACCTACTACATGCTGATCTACCTCTTCAAGAGCTTCACGTAACTTACTCAACTATGCTAGAGCCGATAGTAGCTTGTGGCTGCACACGGAAGTTTCTAGCATGAATAATCTCAGTTCCCTTTCAGCCTGGGTGGCGGTCCATAGGAAGATCACACGGGTACCCCGAGATTTCAAAAATAAAAGAGGCGACCTTTGGGTTCCCTAGGTGCCTCAATCCACCCAGATGTGTATTAAAGTTGCCACCTTAAATTAAACCATTAATTAACAATCTCACATCTGTCATGGATTCACTCAAACCCAACCACGTCTACGAGCATAGCATAGCAATATAAGCAACACGTAGAAGTAACTCCCAAGGGTTTGATAGTAACAGGGCAATAGGTTCTACCTCAACTACTACTTCCCAACCCACAAGTTAAAGATATCCTAACCATGCAATGTTTGAGGATTGAGCTATTGCATAAAAACTGGGTATGAGAAGAGTATGATCAAAGTGTTACTTGCCTTGCTGACGATTCTCTAATCCTAGAGACTCGTAATAACACGCTTCGCACTCCGGGAATTCTAACGCAAGCAAACAATAACATACATAAGAAACAAGCAAAGATGCACAAGCAAAACTCAAATAAACGAGGCTGACCAGAAATTTCAACTTAAGAACTCCGGTTCGCAAAAGAATCAAACCAAACGGAGCAACGAAACTCAAACGACGAAAGAAATAAGGTCCGTTTACTAATCTGAACTAGGGTCAAATTTTACAGTATCAAAATCTTGTTTAAGTTGATTAAGAGGAAAGAGGGTCTCATGATGAAGATCTGGGCACTTGAATCGCATGATTCCGACTAACGAGCGAAAAGATAAACAAAAACTAAGATCGGATCAGAAATCGCGATCAGAAAAATCACGGAATAAATCCGAGAAAATGAAAACTGACGAATAGGCTACGAACGAACGTTCGTTATCTGGATCTAAACGAAGAACGCGTTCGTTAAAACGAACGAACGAGCGAACACTCGCTAAATAAATAAACCAGAGAAAAATCGATCTATTTAAAAAACGAGAACTAGGGTTTCTAAAAAAACTGAATGGTTTAAAAAAACCGGCGGCTCGGATCCGGCCGATACCTCCGGCGAGGGGGTCCGGCGAGGGGGCTCTTGGGCGGGCAGCGGATCTCGGGCGGCGGGCGGCTCGGCGGGCGGGCGGCGGCGGGCGGCGGCGGCAGGCGGGCGGCGGCTCGGGAGGCTGGCGAGGCGGGCGAGAGGGCTGGTGGCGACTTGGGGCTCAGGGGCCCCGGGTGATATTTAAAGGGGGGAGGCGTGGCGGCTCGACTTGGGAGGGTCGGGCGGCGCGGCTCGGACTCTCCGAGTCCGGCGGCTGCACCGGACCGGGAAGCGGTGGCACAGGCGGGCCGGCCTGGCTCGGCTGGGCTTCGGCCGAGTCGGGCTCGGGAAGTTTTTTTTATATTCCGCCGACAGAAAAAAAACCCTATAAAATAAAATAAAAATCTAAAAATTCCAAAATAAATTTTCACCGTCTAAATGAAATATTTAGAACGAGATGAACATTTTCTTGGCCCTAAAATGCAATTTTTAAAACGTGCAATTTTTGTAATGCAAATAAAATCCAAATAAACTCAAATAAAATCCAACAGATGATTTTAACATTTTTCCTCCAATATTTCAATTATTTTGGAGAAGTCATATTATCTCCTCTCATTTATTTTAATATGAAATATATTTCGGGGAGAAAAATAATTAAAATCATAAATCCTCGTTTTCGCTATTTGACAAAAATCAAATATGAAAACCGGAAAATCCCCAACTATCTCCGAGGGTCCTTGAGTTGCTTAGGATTTCGAGGATTGCGGAACGAAGATGCCATAAAATATGATATGCATGAATGACTTATGTATAACATTCCAAATTGAAATTTGGGATGTTACAAACCTACCCCCCTTAAGATGAATCTCGTCCTCGAGATTCGGGTTGGCTAGAAAATAGGTGCGGGTGGTCCTTGCGAATATCATCCTCTCGTTCCCATGTGGCTTCCTCCTCGGTGTGGTGGATCCACTGAACTTTGCAAAACTTGATAACCTTGCTGCGAGTGACTCGGCTGGCAAAGGCAAGAATCTTCACTGGCTTCTCTTCATAAGTCAGATTACTGTCCAACTGAATTGCCTCCAAGGGCACTGTATCTCTTAACGGTATATCGGCCATCTAAGCATGACACTTCTTCAGCTGAGAGACGTGGAACACATCGTGGACTCCTGACAATCCTTCAGGTAATTCCAGCTTGTAGGCAACTTGTTCCATCCATTCCAAAACACAACATGGTCCTACAAATCTCGGAGCTAATTTTCCCTTAACTCCAAAACGTTTCACTCCTCGCAAGGGTGATACTCGCAGATATGCTTTGTCTCCAATTTCATAAGTTACCTCCTTGCGTTTTGTGTCTGCATAACTCTTCTGCCTGGACTGAGCAATCTTCAGTCTATCTCGTATCAGCTTAACTTTCTCTTCAAACTCCTTGATCAGGTCTGGTCCAAACAGCTGTCGGTGTCCTACCTCATCCCACATCAGCGGTGTTCTGCATCTGTGTCCATACAGAGCTTCGAATGGTGCCATCTTCAAACTGGCCTGGTAGCTATTGTTGTAGGAGAACTCTGCGTAAGGCAAATTGTCATCCCAACTAGATCCATAATCTAGCGCACAGGCTCTCAACATGTCCTCTAGAATCTGGTTGACTCTCTCTGTCTGTCCATCTGTCTGCGGGTGAAAGGCAGTACTGAACTCCAATCTCGTACCCAGGGTCTGGTGTAACTGATGCCAAAACTTTGAAGTGAACTGTGTTCCTCTATCTGATACGATGGTCCTCGGAACTCCATGCAAACATACGATCCTGGACATATATATCTTGGCCAACTTTGCACTTGTATAAGTTGTTTTCACTGGGATGAAGTGAGCCACTTTGGTCAAGCAATCTACTACTACCCATATTGAGTCATATCCTGCTTTGGTCCTGGGTAATCCGGTGATAAAGTCCATGCCAAGTTTATCCCACTTCCATTCGGGTATCGGCATAGGCTGTAACAGTCCTGCTGGCTTCTGATGCTCTGCCTTCACTCTCTGAGATACATCACATACGGATACATACTCGGCAATATCCTTCCTCATACCAGTCCACCAGAAACGTTCTTTTAAATCCAAATACATCTTGGTGTTTCCGGGGTGTATCAAGTATGGTGAGTCATGAGCCTCCTGAAGTATTAACTTCCTGATCTCTGGGTAATTAGGCACATAAACTCGGTCCTCAAACCATAAGGTATCGTGCTCATCCTCGCGAAAACCTTTGGACTTTCCTTTGCTCATCTTCTCCTTTATCTCAGCAATTTCTTTGTCCTCCTTCTGAGCTTCTCGAATCTTGTCCAACAATGTTGACTGAACTTCCATTGTTGCAATGAAACCTCTTGGAACAATCTCCAACCAAAGTTCCATGATATCGTCAGCTAACTCCTTCGGCAATCCCTTACTTTCAAGGATATTGGCATAACTCTTCCGGCTCAAAGCGTCTGCTATGACATTGGCCTTTCCGGGATGATAGTGTAGCTTCATATCGTAATCTTTTATAAGCTCCAACCATCTCCTCTGCCTAAGGTTCAATTCCATCTGTGTGAAAGTGTACTTCAAACTCTTATTATCCGTGTACACATCACAACGGTTCCCACTAAGATAATGTCTCCAAGTCTTCAATGCATGCACTACGGCTGCTAGCTCCAAATCATGCGTGGCATAGTTCAACTCATGTGGCTTCAGTTGTCGTGAGGCATACGAAACAACTTTTCCGTCCTACATAAGCACACATCCAAGTCCCAAGCATGAGGCGTCACAATACACTTGAAACTCCTTATGTATATCGGGTAAGGTTAACACTGGGGCTGTAGTCAAACGTTTCTTCAACTCCTGGAAACTTGCCTCGCAATCTTCTGTCCACTTAAACTTAGTATCCTTCTTCAGCAACTCAGTCATTGGCTTAGCAATCTTGGAAAAATTCTCAATGAATCTCCGATAATATCCTGCGAGTCCAAGGAAACTACGGATATCGCTAACTGAAGTGGGTGCCAACCATTCAGTGACTGACTAAACCTTGCTGGGGTCCACTGCTATACCTTCTCCTGATATAACATGTCCAAGAAATCCAACTTCCTTCAACCAATACTTGCACTTGCTGAATTTGGCGTACAACTGGTGTTCCCTGAGTTTCTCGAGAACTAACCGCAAGTGCTCCTTGTGCTCCTCTTCGTTCTTCGAGTGTACAATAATGTCATCAATAAACACCACAACAAACTTGTCCAAATACTCCATGAATACCTTGTTCATCATGCTCATGAAATAGGCAGGGGCGTTAGTCAGTCCAAAAGACATGACCGTATACTCGTATAATCCATACCGCGTGGTGAACGCTGTCTTTGGTATATCCTTCTCTCGAATCTTCAACTGATGGCATCCCGATCGTAGATCGATCTTCGAAAACACCTTGGCTCCTTGCAGCTGATCAAATAGATCATTGATCATTGGCAGTGGGTACTTGTTCTTAATCGTTACTTCATTCAAGGCTCGGTAATCAACAACCATCCTTAGGGATTTATCCTTCTTCTCAACCAAAAGCACTGGGCTCCCCAAGGTGATGAACTCCTTCGAATATAACCTTTTTCCAACAACTCCTTAATTTGTTTCTTAATTTCCTCCAGATCATTTGCGGGCATCCGATAGGGTCTCTTGGATATTGGCCCTGTACCTGGCAATAGCTCTATCGAAAACTCGATGTCTCGATCCGGTGGCATGCCTGGTAACTCCTCTGGGAAAATATCCGGAAAATCCTTTACAACCGGTACTTCCTCCTGAACAACTCCCGTGAGGGCATTCGCACATGCCTAGATACATACTTAATCCTTTTTCCCTCCGGGGTGGTAAGATAAATTGACTTACTCGCACAATCGATGCTCCCTCCATACTTTGACATCCAGTCCATACCTAATATCACGTCCAATCCTTGCGACTCCAAGATAATTAGGTCAGACGGAAAAACATGTGTGCCTATGGTTAGGGGTATCTGGTTGCACCATCGGCTAGCCATGTACTCTGCTCCAGGCGAGCTCACTAAAAGAGGGGTCCTAAGGGTTTGGGTTGGTAGCTTAAACTTATCCACAAATCCCCTTGATATGTATGAATGCGATGCACCAGTATCGAAAAGAACAAGAGCGGTAAATGACTTAACCAAAAACTTACCTATTACCACGTCCGGCTGCTCTTCAACCTCTTCCAAGTTAACGTGGTTCACTTGTCCTTTGTTGAATGGGTTGGGCTTCTTCCCAGCGCTCCCATTTCCGTTTCCATTCCTTCCTTCAGGGCAATCATTGGCATAGTGCCCTGTCTTCCCACACTTGAAGCAAGTAACTAGACTTAGGTCTCTTTTGGTGGGTGTAGCTGGGTTGGAGCGGTTCTGGTTGTTATTAACTCCGTTCCCATTTCCGTTCTTGGCACCATTGTGGTTATGCGATCCTCCTCCAGTGTGGTTGTGACCTCCATGGTTATGAACAATTCCTCCCGAGTTCGGGGTTAAGCGGGGCTTCTGTTGAGCTCCTGAATTATACTTCCGTTGTCCATACTTCCTCTTATGGCTCTCAATCTGTTGCTGCTTCCCTTCAATCATAAGGGCCTTGTCTACCAACTCCTGGTAGTTGTTGAAAGTTGCCACCATCAACTGCATGCTCATCTCATCATTCAGCCCTTCCATAAACTTCCCCTGCTTCGCGACATCTGTGGCCACATCATCAGGGGCATAGCATGATAACTTGCTAAAATCATCCACGTCTTGAGCTCTGAAGACGGTTCCCTGGCGTAAGTTGCGAAACTCGCGCTTCTTCATCTGCATGGCTCCAGTTGAGACATGGGCCGTGCGAAAGGCTTGCTGAAAGTGGTCCCAAGTGACATTGGCTATAGGAAAAGTAGCCGTGTAATTCTCCCACCATGCGGCTGCTGGTCCATCCAATTGATGTCCGGCAAAGCGCACCTTCTCAACATCTATGCATCATGCGGTGGTTATCTCCCTTCCAATACGGCGTAGCCAATCATCAGCAACTATTGGCTCGTTGCTACTGGAAAACACCGGCGGCTGTAACCTCAGGAAACGGGCTAGATTGTCCACTGGCGGCAGGTTGTTGTTGTTGTTGTTGTTGCCCTGGTTCTGAACTAGCAATTGCATCAAAGCATTTTCCTGCTGGATCAACTGGGTGAGCTCCGGTGGAAAAACAAAACCGGTGTCACGTCTCGGAGGCATCTGATGGGTTTAGATGGAAGAGATTAGAATAGAAAAAGGTCTAATGAGAAAACACTACCCATATGCCCATGAGGCAAACACAAACATTTCAATCAATCAATCAAGCAAGGGCATACAAACGGTCTAGAACTATCGCATAAGTGCTCACCGCTACTAAATACATGGGGGAAATACTACTAATGTATGGTGGTCATATAGAATTTTTGATCGGTGGAAGACTCCATGATGTCTACTCCAGCTTTGTCTTCGTAGTCATCATCACTTGGATCGGAATCGGTGTCGTCGATGATGATGTAGTTGTCCGGGCAAGTGGGGTCGTCGTCTTCTTCTTCCGGTGCTGGTCCTCCCATGAATACTCCGATCTTCTTAACTAGGTCGTCGTTCTTCTCCAGTAGTGTCTTGATTTCCTCCTCATATCCATCGCGTGTAAACTTGAGTTCTTCCTCCAGCTCGATGATCCTGGTCTTCGCCTTCTTCAACTCCATCATGTCTGCGCACATCTGGTTCTCCTAACGTCAAATGTGCTGGTTTAGCTCCTGGATGAAAGCTGCAATGGATCTATCCTTCTTGGTGCTGATTACTTCCCATTGCTCGTCTCAGCGCCCACATATTTGATAGATGGTGTCCTTAAGCTCCCTGTTGTATACTTCTCCAATGCGTCCCATGGTAATGTGGGCTGCCATGCTCTTGCCTAGGCTCCAGGTGGGTGCTTTGAAAGAAAATTCTATGGGCTTAGAAGTTGGCGAGAACGTCCTTCCGGAACTTGTACTTGAATCATCCAGCGCTCCTCTTACGGTAAGGTGGCATTATGCGTCCGGTGAAGCTTGGTATTCCAATGTTCAAGCACCTAGTGACTTCCTTCAAGTGGCGTCCAAAAGGTGTGTCTTCATCCGGTTGTGCAAACTTGTTCTTCATCTCCGTCATCCTAAAGAGTGGAAAAATGGAGAGGAGTCGGAAATGAGTAGAGAAGAGTGACCTATGGTTTATCTTAGTGGTCGTGTCCTACACTCAGCATGTGCTCTGATACCATCTTGTAGTGACCCGACATCAGATGGTCAAGTCTCTGTGTTTCAGTGTCATCCCTGGATCAGTAATGCTGACACACAAAGTACTCGAAGGATTTATAAGAGAGTAGCAATCACACACTTATTACATCGAATGTCTCAAAAGAGAACTTATTACAATAATATGGCTTAAGGCCATCTAATGCGATAACAGCGGAAGGCTTGGAAGATAAAGTGAGTCCATCAACTCCAACGGCATAGCTGAGCTGCACGGCAACGACCTAACGAACCTTACTCCTCGTCTGAAAAGTCTGCAACATAATACGTTACAGCCCGAAATGGGTCAGCACATGGAATATGCTGGCAATATAACACAATAGTACAAGAATAGAATAATGCTATCACTACATGCATATTTGGCTGGTGGAAATCTCCATGGTTATAGTTTTGCGAAAAGCCAATTTTTCCCTACAACAAAGGAATAGATTTTAATTTAACTATCATGGTGGTTGAAACATTGAGAGGGTATAAGGGTATAACCCCAACTCAATCCCAATTAAAGTAGTTAACAACCCAACAATATTAATTAGAAGTGATGAGATACATGTGATAACTCAAGTACTAGATACTCAAAATTGTCCATAACCGGGGACACGGCTAACCATGATTAGATTGTACACTCTGCAAAGGTTTGTGCACTTCTCCCCACAAGACTCGATCGCCTCCGTTGATTTCTCGCACTACATGGTGCTTGAGAAACGGATGACCGAGACATAGTCTTTCAGAAACATTAACTCTCTACTCCGGGTAGACCATACCAAACCTACAAAACCCACTACATGCTGATTTACCTCTTCAAGAGCTTCACGTAACTTACTCAACTATGCTAGAGCCCATAGTAGCTTGTGGCTGCACACGGAAGTTTCTAGCATGAATAATCTCAGTTCCCTTTGAGCCTGGGTGGCGGTCCATAGGAAGATCACACGGGCACCCCGGGATTTCCAAAAATAAAGCAGACAACACTGGGTTCTCCAGGTGCCTCAATCCACCCAGATGTGTATTAAAGTTGCCACCTTAAATTAGACCATTAATTAACAATCTCACATCTGTCATGGATTCACTCAAACCCAACCACGTCTACGAGCATAGCATAGCAATATAAGCAACACGTAGAAGTAACTCCCAAGGGTTTGATAGTAACAGGGCAATAGGTTCTACCTCAACTACTACTTCCCAACCCACAAGTTAAAGACATCCTAACCATGCAATGTTTGAGAATTGAGCTAATGCATAAAAACTGGGCATGAGAAGAATATGATCAAAGTGTTAGTTGCCTTGCTGACGATCCGCGAATCCTAGAGACTCGTAGTAACACGCTTTGCACTCCGGGAATTCTATCGCAAGCAAACAATAACATACATAAGCAACAAGCAAAGATGCACAAGCAAAACTCAAATAAACAAGGCTGACCAGAAAGTTCAACCTAAGAACTCCGGTTCGCAAAAGAATCAAACCAAATGGAGCAACGAAACTCAAACGGCGAAAGAAACAAGGTCCGTTTACTAATCTGAACTAGGGTCAAATTTTACAGTATCAAAATCTTGTTTAAGTTGATTAAGCGGAAAGAGGGTCTCAAGATGAAGATCTGGGCGCTTGAATCGCCTGATTCCGACTAACGAGCGAAAAGATAAACAGAAACTAAGATCGGATCAGAAATCGCGATCAGAAAAATCACGGAATAAATCCGAGACAAAGAAAACTAACGAACGAACGTTCGTTATCTGGATCTAAACGAAGAACGCGTTCGTTAAAATGAACGAACGAGAGAACGCTCGCTAAATAAATAAACCAGAGAAAAACCGATCTATTTAAAAAAACGAGAACTAGGGTTTCTAAAAAAACCAAACGGTTTTTAAAAAAACCGGCGGCTCGGATCCAGCAGATACCTCCGCGAGGGGTCGGCGCGAGGCTTGAGGCGGCTCGGCGGCTTGGCTGGCTCTTGCGGGCGGCGCATGCTCTGCTTGTGGCTCGGGAGGCTGGGAGGCGGCGGGCGGCGAGGCTGCGGTGGCGACTTGGGGCTCGGGGCCCGGGGTGATATTTAAAGGGGAGAGGCGCCGCGGCTCCGACTTGTGGAGGGGGTCGGGCGGCGGCGGCTCGGACTCTCCGAGTCTGGGCGGTGTACGCAGGGACGGGAGGCGGTGGCGCTGGCGGGGCGGCCTGGCTCGGCTGGGCTTCGGCCCAGTCGGGCTCGGGAAGTTTTTTTTATATTCCGCCGACAGAAAAAAACCATATAAAATAAAATAAAAATCTAAGAATGCCAGAACAAATTTTCACCGTCTAAATGAAATATTTAGAACGAGATGAACATTTTCTTGGCCCTAAAATGCAATTTTTAAAACGTGCAATTTTTCTAATGCAAATAAACTCAAATAAAATCCAACAAATGATTTTAACATTTTTCCTCCGATATTTCAATTATTTTGGAGAAGTCATATTATCTCCTCTCATTTATTTTAATATGAAATATTTTTCGGGGAGAAAAATAATTAAAATCATAAATTCTCGTTTTCGCTATTTGATAAAAATCAAATATGAAAACCGGAAAATCCCGAACTCTCTCCGAGGGTCCTTGAGTTGCTTAGGATTTCGAGGATTGCGGAATGAAGATGCAATAAAATATATGCATGAATGACCTATGTATAACATTCGAAATTGAAAATTTGGGATGTTACACTCGTGCGTAGTAGGCAGGAGTGTCCGGCTGGCCGCGAGGCTCGATGGCGGTGGTATCCAAAGATGGAAGGGTGATCTCTCGCTGGGTTTAGATATCCACGAGACGCCAAGGACTACCGGATTGGTGGATGAGGACGATCCAGTTGGCCTTCATGCCCGCCCAGTAGTGGCCGCGCATGAAGGACAGGTGGACAGGTAGTGGTAGCATGTCGAGGGGCACCACGACAACCTCCGTAGGATCGTCAAGTTGGTGTCTGGGCCACCTGCGAGGATCGGGCATCAACAAGCAGGGTGTCTTGAAAAGAGTCGGCCGGTTGCAGAAGAGTAGACGGTACAAAGACACCGAGCATGTGGCCAGACAAACGGTGTTGAGTAGGTCCATACGATTACAGATCTGCTTCAAGAGAACATCGGGGAGGGAATTCCAATCGCGGCTCTATGTGTCAGTCGGTTCTGCCATTGGGGTTTTCGGTGCCTGCGAGCCAGCGGGGAAGTGGATTGGTGGCGGCGAAGAAGCTTGTCCTTGTGTGGCGAGCAAAGTGAGCGGGGGGATATGGTACACGCGAGCTACCAAGGAAGATAGCGTGGGCGGGCGAGCAGTGAGCGGGGGGAAATGGTGTGCGGCCGACGATGGGAAAGAGAGGAGGAAGAAGAAGAGAGGAGGAAGAAGAGTGGAAGATGGAGAAGAAAGTGCATTAAATCTCAATTCTACTAGTACTACTACCAGGATATACCGTCCTTCGGAGTGTAAATAGTTACACCGATGACATGTGGGTCTACCACAAGAGGGCCCATATGTCAGTTAATGGAGGACAGAAGCATGCTCTACTAGCAAACATGATGGCAGTACTGGGTAAGGCTGATTTAGTAACACCAACACGCTGATTCACCTTATTAATTAAGTGTCCCATCTGCTGCAGCGTGTATCGTCACTTCACTGCGAAGACTAGTTGAATAGTTCTCTCTGACTGAGATGGGGAGTAATGAACCGTGAAGACTTCCTTTCTACATTATCCCTATGCCTCTACGCTCACTTCACTCATTTTGCTCCGTACGTAGTCACTTGTTGAAATCTCTAGAAAGACAAATCCTCCATATTTGGGAACAGAGGGAGGATTTTACTCCGTATTTGGGAACAGAGGGACTATCACCATATGGAGGGAACAGAGGAAGCTTGAAATATGAACATGTCAATGGGAGGGAGTAAGCCCCATGCATGCATGCATGCATGCAACATGCAACACTCACACGTACACATGGGCGCACGCAACACTCATGCACCCATGTGGCACACAGCACATGACGCAACACACACGCTCACGCTCAAGTGCTCAATCTACTCCCTATGTCCGTGAAAGACTATACATTTAGAGATTTACACATTGACCAGGGCATAATTAACTCCCAAAAGTAGCAGACTTATGTGTGCATGCGACCATTGAGAGAAGAAGATTAAATGAAGGTCGTTGCATGCTGTAATTAAGGATAGACATGTAACCTATACCTACAGCACAAGTTGGTGCATTAGTCAATCAATATCATTTTAGATTAAAGGCTAAATGCATTGGAAGTGTAGATGTACTACACTCTTTGTTTTTTAGCCGATGTACACTCTTTGTTGGAAGACCGAGGGAGTACACGTGCATGCACTCACATACACAACCAGGGTGGTTCGTGCGCAAGGGTTTAACTGATTTCTTTGCTCTGCCAACTGACAGGTGGGACCCAGAAACCAGGTGACAATTTAACCAGTCAACAAAGTGCCATGTCGACTATGTGGCCGGTCAGTAGGGTGCAATACGGTGCTCTACGATGATCTAGTGATCATGTAATCACCGCAAAACTATATATAGTGACTGTAAAGAGCGTATTGTTACATACGTTGACCGCAAGTGTATTTTTTCTCGTTTCAAATTAAGCCATATTAACCGGAAAGGACGCAGTAGGACTAGTACTAGTACTGCTTTGATGTGTCCCATAAACTCGCCGAATGAGGAGAAGCTTGCTTACTACGCCTCTCCCTCGCCCACGCGTACGGTGGTTCGCAGGACGAGGAGAGGGTTTTGACTACAGCGACCTCTCCCTTTCCCTCGCCCTCACCCTCGCGGTGGACGTGCAGCAGTTCAATCGGTGTCAGATTGCCAGAAGCATGTTGTACTATAGTATCATCATTGTTGGACCTTCCGAAGAGGCGAAGAGCCAAGTGCAAGGTTCGCACGAGTACGAACTGTTGTACCTCCTGAAGAGGCAAAGAGCCAAGCACAAGGTTTTATAGGAGTTGTCGTCCTAGTAGGAGTGTACTACAACTATGGCGAACGATGCTACTGTATGATGCCGCCACGTCACATATATCCAAAGCTGTGCCACCTTTTTTTTCAAAGAGCGTTTTGGAGCCCGTGCAACAACCACACAAGTTGCACGTACACATAACACATTTACTAGTAATAAATTCTAAAGGACAAATGCCAATATGCCACACAAGTTCATCTCCAATTCATGTGATAAATTTGTGCACGACTAGTCTACATATATTTACAGTGCTACCCTTCACAATTTACCATACTCCACTTACACGTTATAGATGGGCTACATGTCCTCCTCCAAGTTCCAGTCCTAGGTGTTCTTCATGGATGGCACGATCCATAGCGGTGGGAAACGGGAATCATTGTCGCAACTTTATAGTCCTGTTCCACACGATGGAGACTCATCCAAGCTGAAGCGACATAAATCAGGGATAGCGTGTCCCAGCATGTCGTTCATCCGGCGGTGCACACTGAAGACACAAACATGCTTCATGAACGGCAGGCCTTCCGTGTCGTACACGGAAGGTGGCATCCGCTTCACAATGGGTTAGTTGTCCCCAATGAAAAGCGAGTACTCTCGAAGAGTGTTCCTCGGCACCCATGTAGCATCACGGGGGTCGAACTCGATGCCGTTTATCTGGTACACGCGGCATCTCAGATCTGGACACATGGTGACAGACATAGTCAAGGTCCATGCATAATCACTACTAGGAAAAGGCCTACTAATGGCGCACCTAATTTGGCCATTAATGGCGCATTAGTGGTGCGCCATTAGTGCCATGCCATTAGTATATTATACTAATGGCGCACCACTGGTGCACCATTAGTATCTGGTATACTAATGGCGCACCTCAGATGCGCCATTAGTATATACAACAGTGCGCCATTAGTATGCCTCCGAGGGGGCCATGTATACCAGTGCTTTGGCATACTAATGGCGCACAACAACAAGATGCGCCATTAGTAACCGGCATACTAATGGCGACTGTTTAATGATGCGCCATTAGTATCCTTTGGCATACTAATGGCGCCTTTGATGTGATCGCCATTAGTATGAATATTAGGTTTTTTATTTTTTATTTTCTGTTTTTTGCACAGGTTACAAAATGTATAATTGGACAAAATATAGACAGCACACATCAACAACAGATTCATCGAATACAATAGAAGATTAGTCTCTGAATACAATTCATCATATTAGTCTTCGAATACAATTCATCATATTAGTCTCCGAATTGAAAAGACCGAACAAAGATAGAACATTATATTACAAGTCTCGAGACCGCGAGTAGCGAGTTTGTCTTCAAATTACAAGTCGATATCGATCATCTAAACTACCATCACATAGAAGAGAGCTGCGGTCATCACGATGAGCATCATCACGATGAAACTTGTCTTCATCCGGTTCCTCCAACGCTCCCTCCCCTCTCCCGCTAGATAGCGGGCGTATCTAGATTCGGCCTCGGCCCTAGTGGTGTACCCTTTGTAACTGTTACCGCTGAATCGGTGAACCTGTCTCGACACTCCTCCCGGTCGTCGAGACTCCGGGAACCTTACCCTTGTACACGACATACGACGGCATCGCTATGCACTAGCCAAACGTAAGCGTTAGTACCAATTCACAGACAATACATAAGCAATATATAAGTATGCAAGCGAGCGATCGGAAGAAAAGCAGGACATTAATAGCATCGATTACATCTAAGTTGAGCGACTCTCGAAACCAAAGAGACATACTACAAGTTCATTAAAGTTTAATTACAACATGAGCCAATCGATGTTTGAGAACTAGACACACATCACCGCTTTCGACTCGACTCAAGGGACCGGGCGTGGATGAAGCCGCCGTCACCGTGGGAGTCATGAAATAACAGGCGTTGTCAGCCTGCATTTGTAGCATTGTGTCGATGTCTTTGTTGGACGGTTGATTTCGAGGTAGAACTGCCCCGAGTACGAAGGACATCTTGATGGATGATTTCCGCAAACTCCATTTGGATGCGAAAGAATTCTTGTCGATGTCCGCGTCTGGATTGCCGACACGCCATGGCCCAATCTTTGAGTTTACTCGGTAGCGAAGTTGATGATGGTCGTCGATCGCCGCATGTGATGGATGGCGTAGTAGGCACCCTTCCGACCGCCAAAGCGGCTGCTTGGCGCAGCGAACGTCGTATTGTGGGAGAACACGTGCTTGCCGTGCTTACGAATAGGCCTGGTGAAGGTGCCTCCAGTTAGGCGTGGCCGGGAGAACATCATCAAGAACCTTCTTGACATTTGTGTAGTCTACGTTCGATTGACGGTCCGGGTCGAAATCGTGGCCATGGAATATTTGGGGCTTAGGAGGATGGCGTGCAATGTGTGTCACTGCAGAAAACACGGAATGTTAAAAGAAAAACGATCGAAATCTAAGAATTCATATGTTACGGGCGGGTTGAGGGGAGGACTTACTCGGGAAAGTAAGGCACGCGGAAGTTATCCTTATCTTGGTTTGCCATAATGAGCGCCTTCGAGGTAAGAACTTCGCGACTTGCGGTCCCAGCGCTGCCCAAGATCTTGGCACGCATGTAGAAGGGTCGACTATCACGATGTCCGGGGTCTTGTCGCGAATGTTCCGCATCTCCATACTCAGCGAAAATAGCGAGCGAAGGTGTAGTGCAGCGGATGAAGGTTCAACATAGCGTGGATGTCATCAAACCGCAGGACGATCGTACGCCCGATGGAGTTATCCACAAAGCCCTTGTCCTCGGCACCTTGGCCACGAAAACCGGGTATGCCACATCCTTCTCTACGAGATGCTACTTCTCCAAAGAAAGAACACATCATCATGCAGACTCCGCATAGCACGGTTGCAGCATTGAGCATATTTGTCGTTAGCATCGCCCTACCGCCACATGCACCCTCCTCGAGATATCCTCAGGTGAAGGTGGCCCGTCCTGAGCACGGATCGTACTCGGTGCCGGCTGGCCCGCACCCTTGTTAGTCTTTCTTTTGTGTGCCTTCTTCTTCTCCTGTAATGGGACCGAGTTCTGCTCACAGACCGCCTTCTTGAGTGTGTTGGGGCTGATAATATTTCGCACCTCACCTATCTCGAGGCTCGGTGAAGTCGGCAGTGGGCGCTCTCGAGAGCTGAGCGCGACGGCGCTGTTGCAACTTGGCTTCTCCGCGGTACCACCTAGATCGCACACGTCTTTTGTTGGGTTGGGTTCTTGAGAAGGAGGCCCCATGAAGTCGCCACCGTACACATGATCGGCAAAGTACTGATCGACGTTGGCAAATGTATTGTCATCGTCGTCATTCTGATCCTGTGCCATATGCATGTTTGGATCCAGTGGCATAGGGATGTCCGGCACCGTTGCGGCGGTCTTTCCATGGGGCCGACTTGGCGCCGGCACGACAGGCGGTGTTGTCTTTGGGGTGGTGTCCCCCGCCCCCAAACGAATCTGGCTCTTCGGCCAAAGCAGGGGCCAGCTCAGGCAGGCGCTAAGGGTCATCACGTCATCATCGTCGGCCCCGACGGGTCGAATCGGAGGTAACAACTTGTCGCAGCCTGGCAGCACCCGAACCAGTTGAACCCTAAACAAGTTGGGTGGCATCTGGGTACCGTGGAACAAGGGGTTGCCCGGTTGAACGATTTTTCCCTTGGCGACATCGACCAACTCGTTCTTCATGAAGTGCAGGAGAGTGCACGGAACGTCGGCGGCGCCCTGCGAAAACATGTAGGGCGTCAATGCCCAGTCAAAGGCAAGGAGATGAAGTCCTCGGCCGAGAGAGGCTTAATTAGTTACCGTGATGATGGCGTCGAGCTCGGCTAATGTCGAGGCACCGCCAACGGCGGGCGTGCAGTTGACGGAGGGGCCGCTTGCTGCAGAGGTGGTGGCCGGCGTACACCCGGGTGCATTAAGCTCCCGTGCCGGTGTCGGAGACACCAATGCCACCTCCGTCGGAGACACCAATGGCCCCGCCATCGCGTTCAGCGAGTTGCTGGCCGTGAAGCTAGGAATTGGGGCGGCCCTGTTGGCGCCCGCAATCCACGACTCAACCCCTCGATCAAGGTAGGCACAATGGCGGTGATCGTTGCTCGAGTTGTTGTTGCACTTGCTCTTGGACAATCTCCGGAATCCGCGCCACCTGTGCCTTGAGTTCTTGAACCTCGCTACCGGCTTTCCGAGCTGGTCTTTTCTCCTTTCGCCCACCGGTGTTATAGTATGGCGACCATTTTGTCGACAAGCCTTTGCCGACCACACGACCAGGTGACGTCGGACTTCGAGCTTATCCTTGTTCTTCATTACATTCAATGCCCTATTTAGAGTGGTGTCCCAAGGGTTGCTCTTAGTCGACCCCACGCTACTGCTTTCAGTCGCCTGCGGAAGGAATGTGAACCATTTAGAAATTTGGCTTCATTAATTAGAATGCGACCATATGGAGCTAATTACACGGGGGTGTATTCCTTACCAGAACAAGCTCAAGCGCCCTGGTCTTCGGATCCGTGGTAAGCTCCTTTGTTTACGGGTCCTTCTTGTACCGGGCCTTGACAAAGTACCTGGTCTGCTTGTCACCGTATTTATCGAAGAGGGGCGGTAGGCCTTGCCCGGCACGGTTCGCCTCCTCCTTGTCCCATATAGGCTCCGCCACTCTGTAACCGCCGGGACCGAGTGTGTGTTCCCCTAAGTTCAGCTCCCGCATTTCTTTCCTCCACTGACTTGATTCGGAGTTTGCGGTGCTCGAGCAATTGATCTTGAAGTCGTTGTAGTCATCTTCGGTGATCGAAGGATTTTTCTCCTTGATCTTCTCATAACTCTCACCTTTCTCGATCATTCTCTTCACATTGCTTTTCCAAGTAGACAGGGCCTTGCTCATCTTCGTGAGGGCAGCATTGTTCACTTTATTACCTTTGAGGCTTGTGTTTTCAAATTCAGCGGGAACTTGTATCGTTCGTGCAACCGTGAAGAGGAGGTTGCGCAAATTCCCTCGGTCGGGATGCCTCGGGTTCTCGGTGTTGATCGAGATGGTGCTCGGAGAATGCACCCGAGCTGAAGCGAGTACCCTTGACTATTCGTTCGGGCGCCGTTGGATTCTCGTCGAGTCGACTTGATAACTTCCTCCTTGAGGTGCGGAACACGGTCGGGCGCCGTCCTTCCGTTGCCTCTTGGTTGGCTGCCATCAGGCGCGCGCCGCCATCATCGATGGTGGCATACTCGGCGGCACCATCGGTGGTGGCATCGGTGGGGTCATCCTCGGCGGTACCATCGGTGGTCTCGGGATCGGTGGGGAAGGCGGCGTCCTCATACAAGTGAGGTTGTTCCTCCATCTCTGGGACAGCTCGAGAATGCCTTGCCGCCCGAACCCCGGCCTCATCGTTGTTGGCCATGTTTCTCTCTAAATAGGAACAAAGTTTGGTCAAAAGTTGGTTATTGTGAAGGAACAAGATCATGGTCTCATCATTTAGGGTTTGTCGACACGAGGCATCCTAAAAGCTAAGCTTTTATCATTGAGGGTTTTTGGCCGAGGCACCCTAAAAGCCTAAGCTTTCATCATTAGTCACAAGTACCCCAGCCCATGCATTAGTCACAAGTACCCCATATGTCCTATTTTAGCAAAGTCATGCTAAAATTCACGGAAAATTTCAGCATGACCTTTGCTGAAAATAGGACATATGAAATACCAATTCTTTGGAGCGGAAGTTAATCGACATTCCAGCAAATTCAAGGGCCTCTCGGTGGACAAGGCAAAAAAGGCCTTCATCACAACATGGAAAAAACATTAGCATGTGAAGAGGTGAAACAATATATGCATCTCCAAGCAGTATCATTCAGCATTTTGGACAAACCACTACAAGCAATCTTGGATCAGAATAACTTTGTTGTGTATTAGAGTTCTACTTGCTTTTATTGTTTCCACCCTTTCTTGTCACGTGGTTTATAGTGTCCTGCAGAAAAGCTCGCTTTTGAGTATGTGTGAAGAGAAACTTTCCTAGTATTTACTCCCTCTGTTCCAAACACTTGTCGTTGTTTTAGTTCAAATCTGAATTAAAACCAAGACAAGTATTTTGGAATGGAGGTGTAATAACAGTTCAAATCTGAATGTCAACTCCAAGGACCTGCATGTCAAGCTGAATCAGCTAACCAGCCGGAAATTACCAACATAACCTCCACCCTCCCTCCACGGTAATCTGGTATACTAGTAGTACAAGTATATGCCATGGCATGCCACATGCTCCTCCTCATACTCCTCATTTATTATTGAGTCATCACTCTGGTGAGGTGATTTGTTGTTTTGCTCCCATTCCATTTCCATTCCTGGGCTATCTAGCTAGGGGAATCCAATGCCATCGATCGATCTTAGGTTGTTAGCACTTGATCTAAACTACCTAAATAAATGATTTTTTTTATTTCAAAATAATGGTAGAGTGAAGTAGTACCTTGAAATCCAAATGAAACCACCGAAAAATCACAACTGGATTTGTTCCCACCCTTTAATCAGATGTGATGGAGCAAGTGAAAAAAAGTCCCAACAAAACTGAATTGTTTTGACACCACTGATTAAAGGAGCCATTGGTAGAAGGAAGTTCACCCTCAACAAACACACAAACAGCTTCAGCTTGGAGTTGCAGTTGGAGATGGACTGCACATCCTCCATTCCCTCTAAATAAATAACAAAAAGCGGCCTCCTTTCCTCCCTCACTAAGAAGCAACAGCAGCAGAAGCACAGTGCTCTGCACTCTGTTTCTCCCCCTCTCCATTTTATTTATTTATTTATTTATTTTATTTTACCACTCCCCTCCCATCCTCTCTATCTAGTATCTATTCTTCTTCTTCTTCCAGCCCACCGACGGCGACGGTGATGAGGCCGGAGACGCGCCTCGACTCAGCGGCCTTCCAGCTCACCCCCACCCGCACCAGGTAATCTCCATACCCCCCATACTATACGGATCTGCGCCGCCACCAAAGCTCTGCTCTTTTCTTCTGCTACACCCAACTTAGCCCAGCAACCAATTCTCCGAAAACCGTTTGATGAGACACAATTCAAGGTAACTTTAGTCAGGTTCTGTAGTTTTGCCATCTTGATTTGTTACTTGGCTGAATTCGGGGCTGGGATATATAGCAGATTAGTATTGCATCTGAAATTCAGAGCTGCTCAACTAAACATCTTGGACCTGTTGAACATGTTTGTGTGCTCTGTTGCCTGAAATTCAGAGCTTGGATACAGCACTACTTATGTTTGGAACATAGATATATCTGTGATTCACAAGTTAATAATGGCCCGGCGATATATAGCAGAATGGAGGTGTAGTAACTTAAGAAATTTGACTTACAAACAGCCTAGAGATTCAATTAATTTGAAGCGGAGAGAGTAATTGAAAATTATGCAATTACTCAAAGCATGTATCTTGGATGTCGCAAGTAGCAGTTATGCAGCTGGCAATTATGTGCCCCAGGATATATGCAAAGTTGATACTTGAGCATCTACATAAGCACTGCTATATCGATTCCTAATACATTCATTAGGTGTTTGTAAAAATAAATCTGTATAATTCAGGCATCTAATATCTACGCTATGCATCGAGCTTGATTTTGACCGCATATATACACTTATAAACACTGCATCCTTGATTTGGGCAGTAGCATAAATTGGACGATGCACAACTTGCTAGAGGTGAAGACTTTAGAGAACTGGGGTCGGGAGTTGCAACACTTACCTAGAAGGGAGGTGGTCGGGAGGAGCTCCGGGAGGGAGAGGTCGAGGGCGGCGTCGCGGAGGTCGGAGAGGTCGCTAAAGCGCTGGCGGCGACGGGCGCCAGTGAGCCCCAAAGAG
Source organism: Aegilops longissima (assembly GCA_021605205.1). Lineage (NCBI taxonomy): Eukaryota > Viridiplantae > Streptophyta > Magnoliopsida > Poales > Poaceae > Aegilops > Aegilops longissima. The sequence goes on from CM038679.1 coordinate 352,598,817, forward strand.
CGAGGCCTTGACGTGACACAGCCCCACTATGGCGCCCTCGTTCGACAAGGAGGCGGAGGAGGTGGGGCGGAGCGGCCTTGGGCTTGGGCTGGGCGGAGGCGCCGGGAGGAGCGGGCGGGCGTCGAGGCGTCGAGGCGGCGTCGGGGCGGCGTCGAGGCGGCGGGGCAGCGGCGTCGGGAGAGGAGAGGGGAAGGGGATCGAGGGCGAGGGCGAGGGAGAGGAGAGGGAAGGGATCGAGGCGAGGGGCGGGAGAGGAGAGGGAAGGGATCGAGGGCGGGAGGAAGTATGGATGGTGGGGCGGCACAATACTAATGGCGCACCACACCTCGAAGGCGCATATAAGTACATCCATACTAATGGCGCACCTGCGGGTGCGCCATTAGTATTTTTTTTATTTCTGCTCGAGCCAACAGGTTATCTTCCACCTGACCTGATCCACATCAAGCTCCCTCTACTAGCTTGACTGGTCAGCAGCCAGTTCTCACACCAGGAGGTCTTGGGTTCGATTCCCAGGCTACACAATTTTTTTATGCATTTAAAATGTTGTTTGATACTTATTTGTGTTTAAATATGTTCAAACTTGTTTAAATCATAACAGTAATATTTTTTTTATAAGACTGTAATAAATTTTTTAAAAATATCATCAAACAGTAATGCCGGTGGAGCGGGGGAGGGTGCGGGGGGTGCGGGGGGTCGGCGGCGGCGGTTGAGTAGGGCCGGGAATCGAGGGTGCGGGGGGTCGGCGGCGGCGGCCGGTGGACCGGGGGGTGCTCGGCGGTGAGGGGACCGGATCTGGCGAGGTGGGATAGCGATCGAGGTGGAGGGGGATCGAGATCGAGTGTCCATGAAATTTAAAAATATTCATGATAGTTGAAGAAGTGCCCATGAAATACAATCGAGAAATGAAGGCTACGATTTAAATACAATCGATCTTAGCTAGCTATCTGTTCACAATCTTCTTGCCCTTCTTTTTCGCAAATGGAGTTCTTCTGTGGAATGGACGTCCATTAGGTAGCGTGGTCCTGCTTCTTCTTGTGGTGTATGCTGCTACTTCATCATCGTCGTCATGTTCGATCCTCGGGTCGCCGTACTTGTCGAAGTCTTGCTCATTGGCTACTCCATCCATTCCGATGATCTTCCTTTTGCCTCTCCTCACGACAACACGACTGGGCTTTGACGGGTCGGTAATGAAGAAGCATTGGTCAACTTGAGAAGCCTCTCCTCATTTTTCGCGGTGACGTTTGCGCCCGCGGTCTTGGATTTGGCTTCGGGTATAACCATGGTGGTGAAATACGGTCTTCTTTTAGGGCGCTCTTAGCCCATCGACACGGAACATCGGGACCTTCTCTCGGCAGTAGCTCAGCTCCCAGATCTCCTCGATCCTTCCGTATTATATGTCCTTGTCATTACGGTGTAGGATTCCATCGTTACCCGGAGTTCGATAACCATCGCTCTTCATGTCCTTGGCCTCGGTGTAGAATGTGTAGCCATTGATATCGTGACGCCTCATAGGTCATAAGGTTGTGCTCGGCACCTGTGACAAAGCGAATATGAGTTGTTCTTCCGCGGAAGAATCCTCATGTAAAAAGTGCGACGAAGCTTCTGCTTGAACCAACGCGTGAAACATGAGTTGTGCTCTTTGATTATATCTCCGTCGTCCTCTGTTGGCCTCGGTCATTGTACGTCTTCTTAATAAAGGTTTTGTGCTCTACCACCCAAGGATCGACCACGTCTATGTGTTGTAGCGCGACTAGGTTTGCTCTTTCAAAGTCGGTGAGTCGACCCTCTAAGTCGACATGCATTTTGGCGACCCTCACGGTGACCCCATCCAGCGAGCCTGCCGAGGTGCTCGCTGACGGGCAGACCAGCGGGTTCTCAATGCCTAGATAATTCATGCGATAGGAGATGCACTCTTGATCGAAAGCCCTGGCTATACTTCCCTCTGGATGTGACATGTTGCGAACGTATCCTTTGATGACACCATTCATCCTTTCGAACGGCATCATGCTGTGCAGGAATGTCGGCCCAAGTTGGATGATATCCTCCACTATATGGACCAACAGATGCACCATAACGTCGAAGAATGCGGCGGAAGTACATCTCAAGCTCGCATAGTATCACCACGATCTCTTCCTGTAGCCTTCGAGTAGCCTCCGCCAATCGACTTCCGAGAGATGGCGTCGAAAAAGTTGCATAGGCCAAATAGCGTTTCACGGACGTGCGCGTCCATGATCCCACAATTGCAGCTGGAAGTATCTGCGTCATCGAGACGTGACGGTCGTGAGACTTCATCCCATCGAACTTCGCTTCGCTGGGTCTAGGTATCTGCTTATCTTCCCCGCGTAACCGTAAGGAAGTTTTACTCCTAGGAGGCAGGTGAAAAACTGCTCGATCTCCTCCTGACTTAGAGTGAAGCACGCGGGAGGGTAGTCATTTCCGGTCTTCTTGGCCTTTTTGCCTTTGCGACAACTTACTGTGTCCTGCTTTGCCTCATCATCATCATCATCATCATCATCATCATCATTAGCGTGAAGCTCCTGCCTGATGCCCATTGATTTCAAGTCTGCCCTTGCTTTCGGCCCATCTTTGGTCCTCTCTGGCATGTTGAGCAGGGTACCAAGCAGACTCTCGCACACGTTCTCCGTGATATGCATGACATCAAGGCTATGAGGCACACGGTGGATCTTCCAGTACGGCAAGTCCCAGAAAACAGACCTCGTTTTCCATACCTTCAGCAGCGGCTCTGGCGCCTTTCGCTTCTTTCCCGGCTCTGGCGCCTTTTGCTTCTTTCCCGGTAGTGGGCAGTCTTTCCAATTTTTCAACAGCTTGTCTATTTCCTCGCCGCTCCTCGTACACGGGCGTTTTCGGGGTTCGGTTTCACCATCGAACAGATCCTTGCGTTTCCTCCACGGGTCATCGTCGCGAAGCCACCTTGATGTCCCATGAACACGGTTTTCAAGACCGGGATCTCTATCTAGCTAGCGATCGTTGTGTCATCCATGCACCTTACGCATCCGAAAATCCGTGGATTACCTGCCCCGAGATATCCGTAATCGAGATAGTCGTGCACCGTCGTGGCGGTGCGGCTCTCATAGGGAAATATTCTTTCTGCGGCGCCCCACGTATTGGCTGGCGTTTTCCACAGCGTGTCAAGCTCCTCTTTCAGCATCCCGGATCTGATTGATGTCGTTCCCTGGTTGTTTGGCCCTTCAATTAGCATACTCATGTGAATGTACTTCCTCTTCATGCACAACCAGGGGAAGGTTGTACATCTACACAAACATAGGCCAGGTGCTATGTGTGCTTCTCGGCTGCCAAGCGGATTGACTCCATCGGTGCTCGCGCCCGGCCACGATGTTCCTTGGATCCTTCCCAAATTCGGGTCTTGAAGTTCAACGCTTGCCACGGCTCGCATCCTTAGGGTGACTCAGCATCTTGTCTTTTTATCTATCTCCGGATCATTTGCGTCATCTTCTCTCTTCTTCTCCTCCCTATCCGCGTGCCAATGCAGGAGCTTTGCTACCTTAGGGTCCGCGAAATACCGCTGCAGATGAGGAGTGATCGGGAAGTACCACACCACTTTTCGAGGAGCTTTCTTCCTCTTCTTGTATCGAGTGACGCCGCAAACCGGACATATGGTAGACTCCGCATGCTCGTCCCGATAAATGATGCAATTGTTCATGCACACATGGTATTTCACGTGCGGTAAATCCAGAGGACATACGATTTTCTTAGCCTCCTCCAAACTGGTCGGGCACTTGTTCCCCTTGGGAAGACGTTCGTGCCAGGATGACATGTTCTCGTCGAAGCATGCGTCGATCATTTTGTTTTTTACCTTCATCTCCAGAGCCATGAGCGTTACTTTCAGGTGGGTATCCTCGGGCCTGCATCCTTCATACAATGGAGTAACCGCGTCTAACTCAAGTTGATCCATCTTGGCTTTCTCTCGGGCGGCAGCTCTTGCGTTATCCGTCTGCTTGAGAAGCAGCTCTTGAATATGAGGGTCCTGCACCCAGCCCATCGATGGTCCACCGTCGTCTACTCCGCCGGCATCATCATCTTCATGATCATGCCCGTCGTCTGCTCCGGCATCTTCCTCATCATCATGTCCTGCATCTTCTACATGATGACTGTGTACAGCATCACCGTCGTGATCATCTCCTGGGGATTCTTCGTCTTCTCGCCCGCCCGAGCCGTGGTGGTTGTCTTGCTGCCCTTCCTCATTTCTTGCCCGGCCCCCATGGATGACTTCGTAGTCATCTTCATCACCTTGCCACCGATAGCCATCCATGAAACCACGCAAGAGCAGGTGGTCCCGCACCTGCCCAGAATCCGGGTCCGCAATAAGGCTCTTCAGCTTGCATCTTCGACACGGACATATTATCTCCGTCTCGTTCGTTTGAAGCATCTCGGCCTTCGCGGACCTCAAAAACCATATTCACGATGCCTTCGGTCATCGTGCGGACCATGGTCGCCTGCGGGGTACAGCAAAACGATATTTTAGAACCAAGAAAAAATTTGGCATGACTTTCCTAAAATAGGACCAAAAAATGCTTAATGCCAAAATTCTCTTGAAACGGAAATGAATCAACATTCGCAAAATATTGGCAACTATCGCATTTCAAATACCGGTACACCTCCAAACAACACATATGCAACACCACAAACATATGCAACACCACGAACATACATAGATCTAGCTAGGCCATAAAAAGTGCATGTGCACATTGTTGTAGGGAGAACAACATAAATATAGCTTCCCCCCTTACTTACCTATCAAAACAAGGTAATTTAACCACTTAATTTGAATGAATCTATGGTGGCAATGAGGTGAAAAAGAGGAGGCACCCGAGACAAGGAGGAGGTGGAGAGAATGAAGTGGGGAGAAAGTGAGTGTGGGTAGGGGAGAGGCTGTCCAAAATATCTTGTTACTGCCCACTTACTAATGGCGCACCAACCCTAAATGTGCCATTAGTAACCCAGGTTACTAATGGCGCACCCTCTGGTGGTGCGCCATTAGTAGTTTTGCAAAAACAAAAAACAGTGCGCCATTAGTAGTTTTGCAAAAAAGGAATAAAAAATATAATAAAAAAACAACATTAGTGGCGCACTTTCCGACAGGTGCGCCATTACTAGTTACAACTAGTAATGGCGCACTGGGTCTGGATGCACCATTAGTATGTTTGGACAGGCGCACTAGTTCAAAAAATTTGATACTAATGGCGCACCTTGGGCCAGTGCGCCATTAGTAGTTTCAACTCTAATGGTGTATCGGAAGGTGGTGCGCCATTAGTATATACTAATGGCGCCCGCTTGTGCAGTGCGCCATTAGTGTCAATCCCATCTATAGCCCTTTTTCTAGTAGTGAATAATGTTGTGCTCAAATATGGCGCTCAGTAATACTATGCAGCAAATAGTACTACTCCGGTATAGAGGAAGTTAAATAACCGGCTTATTATATATAGCCACTCTTGGCTACATGGATGAGATAGTAAGACATGGAAAAACAAAAATGGTGGCAGCTAGTGGGTTCAAGTCTTCAAGGACTTAGCTAGCTATACGCGTCCTCCAAGGTAAAAAGTACTCCTACTAGTACGTAAGTAGAGTACTAGTACAACAATGAAAGAGAAGGCGAGAGGGTTAAAAAATGGAATATCTGGGTATATGGTGACGGTCCGGTCATGGAAGACTGTGTGACCATGTGGCACATGAGTGGTACCATGGGTAACGACTGCTAAGATAGTTGATCCCAATATGCCAAAGTCAGCTACAAGGTTCCAGGTTAGACCGAATTGTGAATGCAAATGCACATCCAGAATCGGCGATCTTATTTTGATCGCGTGATGACTGGTCCCTGCAAAATAATGGAGTACCGTTAGGGATGCAAATGATGGTTTGTGCATTTCGTTTGTAATCTCCCGTACCATAGGATGGCAACCAGATGAAACAAGTCCCATGGCTTGTCACCGCGAAGATGCGGCCTAGATGGCGCACGACGTCTTCGAACGTGTAGGGGTACAAATCTTCCGCCACCAACATGCGCCAGCCTCTGCCGTTACTGCCTCTTGCATTGATAGCAATCCTTATGTCGAACACCGCGATGAGATAGTAATCATCGTAGCCGCGTCGCTTTGTCGGCGGGTCCGCAATTGCTATGTTCTTCAATCTCATGCAGGCATCATCATACGTATTCAAGCCCAGCCAGTCCGGAAGGCCGATCCGAATGGTGGAGAAGGGGTCTACCGGAATGGCTGCACTGCTGTGGATGTTGTGCAAAATGATGGTGGTATCCGGCTGGAGGTATGCAAGCCAATCTTTGTTGGCACCGACCCAGACCTATATATAAGATGGTGGGCAGCGGAGAAATTACAGGATGGAAATGGAATAACTAAGTACTACATGATCAACCTCCATTACTGACCTGCTCATCGGACAAAATCTGACTACCTCTCAATGTCGGCAACTCTAGCGGAGTCAACATGCAACCATGGCCAGGGAGCGGTGGACTGTTCGAAGGATTGTCCCATAGAAGAATCTTCTCCTCGAGGACGCATGGAAGACCAACAAGCATGGCCTTTTCCCAAGCCTTTTGAAGCACCGTCTTGAAAAAGTTGTTGCAGGAAGCACCGAGTCTTGCGGCGGTGAGGACGTCGGAGCAGCGTGCGATTTCTCCCAGAGGATAGTCGTCCAAGGTGTCCCAGCCCCGACGAGGAGGAGAACCGCCTGGCGAATCCATGGGAGCAGCGACGAACTTCCTTCTCTTCGGGGGGAGGGGAACTGGCGAGGAGGAGATAAGAGCGTAGTAACTGCAGGGCCTCGTCCCTTCCAACTGTAGATCATTCCTTAGCGAAGGGGTGAGGCTATTATTTACTACTAGTACTAGCATTATGGGACGTTATGGGATTGCATTATACTGTAAATAATAGCACTAGTAAGAAATTTTTGGCACTAGCTAGTAGTTTTTGGCGTGGATTAAGAAATTTTGGGTATGTTTTTGCTATTTTTTGTACACGCCAACTAGTGTCAAAAAATGTCTTACATTATGTGACGGAGGAGTACATACTCGTACTGTAGCAGTACTAGTACTACTTTCTCAACTAGTAGTGCGATGTACTGTACTTCTAGTATAGTGCACCAGTTTTGAACTCTTGAATCTCAGGGCCAAGGAGCTACAGTTGGAAGTGGAGGGTACTACTATTCTCTAGAACCATTGTTGTACTATCAATGCAGGGAAAGTACACCTGCGTAGTAGCCTAGTGGGTACTCTCGGTGCTCTATTCAGCCGCTCCTCTCACATAGCTGGCCTACTCAGCCGCTCCTGTCACGCACACACTAGCAGACTGTTTATCAGCGACGGATACTGCGAGGGAAGAACATTTGAGTTATTTGATACAGCGAGACTAGGATTTTCGCTTCCATTTGTGGAGGTGTAATGGATCTCGTCGAACTTTATTAGTAGTTCCTTCTTTATGAAATGAGATGAAGCAAAGCTTTTGCCTCCATTTAAAAAAACACATCAAGAGGAATTTCTTTTATAGTAGAGCCGATAATGGAGTGAAATCCATGCGTGCAACACCACAAGCTACAGAGTAGTAGTAGAGCACTTTACGTACAGAGCCATATTGCACAGTTCTCAATGCCCCGCCAGGCTTTTCCGGCTCCTCGGGCTTAATTGGGACGCGCTAGTTTAAATATGCTACTAGCTGATGATGAAGCTGCAAGCGAGGTGCGGCTAGGGCGAGCAAGCGAGTCACGGGATGCTGGGAAGGAAAACCCGTTCACGTGGCTAGGCTATCCAGTGCACCCAGATTGTGGTGCCGCACGTCCTTTTGACTTCAAAACTCAAACTACCTGTGCAAAATATTGGCTCGCAGCAAAGTTACTATTTTAAAAAAGGCTGCCCTGCATTCGGCTGTGGTCGAACACACAAAACGAGGTATACACTCCCGCGACCACTACTAGTACTCGTTGGAGTACAACGCAACCTAGAATTGCCTTTTTTCACTAGTAGTACATTGTTCCTTACAAGAAAGCCCTAATAATGCAAGAAACCACTAATAATGCCAAGAAACTACTACCACTTGCATACGTGGCATACCTAAGATAATACTACCTTACCAACCATTGTACATGCTCTTACCAACCAGCCCTACCAAGAAACGACTACTCTACAAAGTGCCGTTATAGGCACGTTTCAATCCATGGCCCTGTTTGGATACATTTGTTCTCAATCTAACCCTGCCATCCAAGCACCACTTTGGTTAGAGTTAGTTTTGGGTTAGAATCTAACTCTAACCTCTGACTTGAGTATCCAAACAGGGCCCATGTCGCCCATTAAGTCAACACCTTCTATCCGACCGGGCGTTATGACTTGTGGGACCTACATGTCAGTCTGCACAAAAATCCCCGAGTGACCTCCTACCTCTGGCCCGTCCACCTAGTCATCCTTGGCCATGGGACGCAGCTACCGCCACTGGCAGAAGGCGAGGTCAAAACCGCCGGCGGTGCGGAGCCCACCTTGCGGCAGCCCAGATGCCAGCTCCGTCCGGCGCTCGCGGCCGCTAGCTATCCAAGATAGCTCCGTCCAGCTGCTTGTCTGCAAGGTTTGCTAGCTAGATTGGCACGGCGGCGCGGCGGCTTGCTCGTGTGCACCGCACTAAGGACAGTGATCTGGCTTGAGCGAAGGCCAGCGTGGCGGCTTGCTCACTCGTGAGTCACGCTCGGGCCAGCCTGCCAACCCATGCGGAGGCCAGCGCGGCGTCCGGCCCGTCCGGCGGAGCGGCGACCAACTCGCTCATCACCGGCGCCACCTACGAACATGCATCAGTACTGTTTGAAGTAATGTTCAGGAAAAATAATGATTTGAGGGGGAATAATAGGATAGAAGGTCAGATGTGGGTCCCTCGGGTCAACGGTCAAACAAAATGTGTTGGTTTAAGCTGCCTCATCAGCACGGACGTGTGGGCCAACCCTGTCATAAATGGGTTTAAACTAACCTAATCGGTACTCCCTCTGTCCCATAATATAAGATGTTTTTGCAAGCTAAACTAGCTTGCAAAAATGTCTTACATTGTGGGATGGACGGTGTACTAGGTAGTAGTTTTTGGCGTGGATTAAGAAACTTTGGGTATGTTTTTGCTATTTTTTGTACAATAGATTCTTCCTAGGGCTGGTTGAAAGTGGTAGTTTTTTTGTTAAATACTCTACATATTGTAACTAGGAGTGAAAGTTAAGCTTTGGAACCCAATAAGCAAGGCTAGTTACATAGTGCATATGTGTACATGATTGAAAGTAAATATCAACCATGAGTGACTAATATCTTGATGGAAAACTCAAAACTATGGAATACTAGGAAAAAATTGCATGGTTTAAAATACTAGCAATGTTCATGTGCGTTGCAACGGATCATAATTAGAATAATACTTATTCACAAACTTGATACAAAACACTCTAATTTTGATATACATATATCACTAGAGATATATTATGTTTCAATTAGAATATATTCCTTGGGCTGTTTTGGTGAGGTCAGGGAGGGTTGGTTTTAAGATACTAATTATGGGTTTTTCTGCAAATTGGAAGACAAGTGGGATGTTGGTGAGAAAAGGCAACACCTTACCTCACAATTGTTAGATGTAGATCTAATGGTCACAAATGACGGATGGCAGACACACCATCATCACCAACTTAATTAATCTTTTGTAGGAGTACTAGCAAGATCCGTGCATTGCACGGAACATCAAGATGCATTTTTTTATAAAACATTTGTTGTGATTGGCCCATGCGGGAGTAATCCCATGTGTAAAAACTAATGATATCTCGATAAATAGGAGATAAGGTGAAGAGGAGTGGGGCGTGGTGGTGATTGGTGGTCGGACTGAGCGGAGGAATGGGGATTGACGACGCCGGCGGCGGCCACCGAGCCGCTTTGTTCAGAGGCTTCCTTTCTTAATTTCTCAACAATGAGGTTGTTGGAGATAAGGATGAACGAGGGAAGGCCTTGTCTGCAAATGTGGAGAGGGGTGCGAGTATCTTTTAGTTTAATTTCCATCCATTAGATATAGATCGGACGGTTTATATTGCAAGATGGCACGCATACCATCATCGCCAACTCGGTTTTTCATAAGAGAAGAAATATAAGTATGGAGATACAAACGTATTATCGATACTTGTTTCCGTAAACTAGCGTCTACGTTCTATTCAACGCCTCAGCATGTGGGGCCTTAGCACAATGACTTCTCGACTGTGTAAAACAAAGGTTTTCCCATCGCCGATAAGGAGGGGGTGACGGCGGCGCGCTTTTTGGCTTGCTCTAGTACTAGTAGTCATACTAGGTGGTCTAAGCACGTGTAGATTTATTCTTTTTCACGTCTTGTGTTCGCCGTACTGCCACGGCTGTTGATGAATAGACGGTAAGTTATTCATGGGGAAACCCTTGTTGAGCGTGTTTGCGAGAGAGAGAGAGACAGTGTGCGTGTGTGATATGTCTAGAGACTGAGGCAATGATAACAGATTCTTTGTGTCTATGTGTGTGGAGGATAGAGAGAGACATGTATATGGGGCTTTGTGTTGTGTAATGTGGAGACACGTATACATAATTAGAGAGTGAGTGTGTGAGATACACATGCGGACATGGGGAGAGATGAGGATCCAGATTAATGGGTGTTTGTGCGTGTCTGTGTGTGTTTGTGCGCGCGTTTGTGTGTGAGAGTGAGTGTGTGTATGTGGAGTAGAGAGACCACTAATGATGTAAACCTAGTATAAGGGAAGGGGGAATGGTGTGACATGTGTAGTAGTGGGATAGCATGGGTGCGGGTGGGGGGAGCAGACTATTTGGAAGAGACATCGAGTGTGTGCGGGAGAGGGGTGTGAGAGCGAGAGAGAGAGAGAGAGAGAGCCAGCAACGGATAGAGATGAAGAGAGAGAGAGAGAGAGAGAGAGAGAGAGAGAGGAAGAGAGGGGGCGACAGAGGGAGCGTTTGTCTCCATAAATGGCGTATAGATAGGGAGACAATGTTGATGTTGTTTGAAATTGTCCTATGTATGGAGATGCAAGGGAAGCGAGTCATCGTTTGTGTGATAGGGACTTCATGAGAGATCTAGAATAGATGATGTAGAGAACAATGTGCGAGATCGAGAACGATGATACATTAGGGAGCTATGGAAAGAGTCACGACACATATGTATACAGGGAAGGAGCTGGGGCGGGTCCGCATGTGGGAGAGATAGAAAGAGGAGAGTGGTGCACAAGGAGACAAAGTGTGCTTGTTTGTAGTGGGAGTAGTGTGTGAGGTGAGTGTGTGAGAGCCACATAACTAGGGAGATAGACGTTTGGGGCGACGTTTTGTGTGTATGGGAAAGATACACTCTACATAGTGTGTGTGCTTGGGAAAGAGAGATGCCGGGAGACCTAGCTAGAGAGTGGGGGAATAGATGTGTGCAAGACAAAGTGATAGAGACCTATATTGGGGTCCGGACTTTAGAAGAGAAAGGGGTGTTAATGTGCTCGTGTGTTGGTGTTTGGGGGAGAGAACGACTTCTCAGTGTGTTTGTGTGTGTGTGGGGGGGTGACGGGGGGGGGTTGGCAGGATAAAGAGTGAGGTGTCTATATTTGAGGGACTTTAGCGTAATTGAGATATACTTGGTCAATAGTGTGTGCACTCATGGTTGATCAATTTGTTTCACATTTTGGACTATGATATAACGATACTTTTGAACATGCGTGATATACCTTGATGTACCAGAATTACAAACCTAAGATTGGAATTTTGGAATTCGACTCCATCATTAGCTTTTGTAATTCATTTAAATGGAGGTAAATTTTTTTAGCCGGGATTTCGTGATTTCAAATTCATATATCAAATCTAGAGATATACACATACATGCATGTTCAAACTTTAATCATCCACTTTATTCATACACATAAACATTTTTGCTTTTGTCATCATATTTAGGATAAAGACATTTGGAATTTCATTTGAATTGGACCGTATGATGGTATTTGCTTGTAGTAGCTCAATGATCCATATTTGAATTGAATGGACAATCTAAGTTTCGAGTTGGAGACGTTGATTTTCAAAACTTGCACTTCTTTTGCATGCAAAACAAACAAATTCTCGGCCATGATATCATAGTCGGCCGTACAAGAGCAGAATATAATTTCAGGCGCCAAAAGCTTTCAAACTTCCCGCTCACATCGAAATATCCCGCGACCGAAAGTTTAGCCCTGCGTTATTCCTGTTTTACCCCTACCACATGAACGGAAAAGGGCTGCTTTGGTAACTCCATTGTTTTCCCCTCTTTGCCCCCAACATTCTTCCCCAGAGCCCCTCCCCTTCCCCTCCCCGACCCCCCCAACCACGGCAAGCCGCTGAATCTAGTCCTCCGCCGCAGCGGTGGACCTCACACCTCGACGGATCTACCTTCCGCACCTTGGAACCCCCAACTGCCAACTCACCACTTCACCGGAGCCGCTTCAGCGACTGGCTTGTCCACCGCTCCAGATCTCCTTGACCACCATCATGGTCCACCGCACCGGATCTGCTTAACCAGCGCCCTCGTCCACCACAGTGTAGGCCTTCAATGACTCCCTCGTCCGTCCCTTCGCTGGCCCTTCATACAAGCCCTCGTCCGCCGCAATAGATCCGCCTCACCGAAAGCACTATACAATGCGCCCGCCGAAGCCTTCGTCCACTGCACTGGACCCGCTCCACGGATGCCATATTCAACTCCACCGACCCTGCTTTACCGATGCCGCAGCCTCATCAGGTTATTTCGATTTGTACTCCTTCAGTTTTTCTCTTTATCGTGCAGCTGTTCACTTACCACAGATGAGCTTTCTTGTATGTCGACAGGTGCCGCAACCGTAGCACCAGAGCCGCTTCAGCGACGGCGACAGCCGTCCCAAACTCAACCGCAACACGAGCACCATCGACGATCCTTAGCTATCAAGTATGATAACGAAACCCATACGCCGCCGAGAATCAGGTACTATTATCCAACGGCCGGCGCCTACGTTCACTTTCTTAGCATAAGCACCGCACCATTGAATTTCTTCAGGGCATCATTCAGTTTTTCATGAGACGCGTTATTCTTCTTGCACCCGTAGGGCCATACTTCTCGCAGTGAACATGTTATATGTGCTAAATTACATACCAGTGCACATATAGTTAATATGCTTTAGTTTTGTCCTAAGTATTACTGTACTTCCTATATATCACTGCCTACTATTTTACTTTTTGAATGTTATATTTATGATAATGGTGTTGTTCTGATGCCACCTGTTGGTTCCATCAGACTGCTTAATGTTCTCTATGCTTAATTACAATCAGCAAACTAGCATGTGGTTCCGCTGCTTTTTGTTCCTTTTACCCTACATTTTCTGATGCTAGCTATTACATCACTGCTCCGAGCCTCTTTTCATTACTTGTTTGTGTGTTCTTGATCTTCCCAAGTTGCATGACTAATTTTATGCTTCTATTAATTATGGAGCTGCCAACCCCATCAAGCGAAATATTTGTTCTTTTGGGGCTGGCACCTCGAACAAGCATAAAAATAGAGGGAAGCATATATATTGTCGTGTATGCACACACCCTTCTTTCATTAGTTTAGATGAACTATTGATGATAAATTCGGACCAGTGCATGCGATTAAAATTAATTTTACCTAAATAGAGGGTGCAGAATAAACTACAACAACTAGATTTGCAACCACGGGATGCTGACGATATCTTCAAAGAACATTGCAACAGCAGCGAGGCTTCACTGCAACATATGGTAAGACAATGTGTTTTAGTACATGTGAAATGTAATGCGAGTGGGCTGCTTTCTTGGCTTGAGCCCTCAACCTGTAATCCTACAGAATTACAAATAGTTCAGTTGTCTACTTTGTTGTATTGCTTGATTCGAATTCTTGTTTGTTGTTACGCTATACCTGAGTTGGCCAATATGTCAGCACTGCCTGTTGTACTATCGTAAATAAATGCATGCCTAGTTCATTTGAGTCCTTAACTTTTCCTCTGAACTTCATCACAAGACTGTCTTCGTAGTTTATATGAGGCCACACTGTTAAGTGTTTTCTCAGATTATTTCAACTGCTTAGATGCCTTGGCAACTTAAATATAGCGGTGGTAGACTCCCTTTCAACTTTCATCTTACCATTTTAATTTCTTTTCGGCTGATGCTGCTTCGAACCATTTAAATATAGCTTGCCATGCTCGGCAATAATTCGTATGTTGTTTACCCTGTAAGCTTACTGCCTGGATCATGCGATAACTATCTCTTACTTATGTCCAGCGGAAACCTTTCAGGATGCCGTTCACACTAGGACACAATGTACAACCCCAGAATCTATTTGTGGAAGCAGTGCACCATCCATGTTACCAGATGGTAGCAGTTTAGAGGCAACACCTCCGGAGAGCAGTCTGAGCACAGATATTATAGTTCTTGAGGCTCTACTAGAGGCATAAAGAGATAGTGTGGCTGGCATGAATGAGGTAATCTTTATCTTGAGGCTGGAAATTATGGAATTAGCGGCACGCATTATGCAAGCAACCCAAGAATTGGAGGAAGTAAGAATGTTGACTTTGAAGACGGAGGAGGTCCTCTGTTTCTACTATTTGAAGCCCGGGGTAATCCCGGTTCTTCTTTAGATACCAGTTGAAATTGTCATTAGATTATTGTACTTCATGTTGTGTCATGTCTCTGAATGGATTATGTTGTAAGACCCCCTATGTTTTCCATGTGTTGTAATGATCCAAAATTTTTAGGCGAGGTAATCCTCAGTACTTGTATGATTGACATAAGGTGAACTGCTTTTCGTGTGAGCATATTGTATTGGATGAAATAACTATTTGACTCAAAGTATATCCAACCTACTGAATTCGAAGATCACGACATTTCTAAATCATAATCATATATAAAGGTGGAATAAATATTTGTTGTGGTTTTGAAGAAATAAATAACAAAACATAGAATTATATGTGGATATTTGTAATCGAATACAAATTGGATTTGAATTTAGTTTGCCAGGGCCCAGGGCAAACGTGAATGCTAATTCTCCCAAGTTTTGAACAAAGCGGCTAAAAACCCACTATAATTTGTGGGCTGCCCGAAGCAAGTGTTTGCGAGATGGAAATTACTATCTACCCCTGACACTTACATCCTTATCGACCGGATTTACACTGCTATCAATAGGGGTAGACTAGTAACTTCAATCAGACGTGACACGATGGCCTCTGAGCCCATTCAAACACGGTGGGCGCCAAACGTGGGCGGCAAAACACATTTGATTCAAGCTCGTCCGAAAGACATGTGTCTCTCCCTCCATTTCCCCATTCATACACGATGGGTGGCAAAACAAACTCTCCTCGTCCGATATCAATGTAGGCAATATTTTAAATAGGGGCAGATGTGTAACTTCCCTCAGACCTGACACGGCCACCCTACCTGTCAGCCCCGTTCATACACCATGGGCGCCAACCGTGGGTGGCAAAACACCCTCTCCTCTCCCGAAATAGTTACCGGCAAATATTTGGGAGATGTGAGATTACCGTCCTATCCCCAACCGACACGATGTCCAAAATTTTAAATGGGGGATAAGTTCGTAACTTTCACACATTACAGAGAAGTGCATCCCAAAGTTTGAGAACCCCCTCCCCTCCATTTCCCGATTCATACACTGTCGGCGCCACGACAACCTCCCCACTGCGGCCAGCCTCCTCCGTCCGCCACCCCATCCTCCACCGTCGTCCACTGCAAGAGATGGACGTCTCTCATCGACGGTGCTGGACCAGGATCCTTTCATCGCGTCCTATCGCTTCATCGGCGCCATCGTCCACCTTGCCGTTGATGCTCCTACGACCGCCTTGTCCACGGCAACATGACTTATCCCCCGACCCGGCCGTATGCCGTCTAAAGTCTTCTTCCCCGCTGCCGACAGCCATCGCACCCGCAGCACCCTCAACATATGAGTAGAGGCCTACACGGCGTCGCAAGAGAGGTGGTACTCTTCCTCCATATGTTCTTCAGTTATTGATTTCACCCGAAAAATAGATCGTAATTTGTTTGCTGTACTTTTCTTGTCCGTACCAAATCATAGTGGCTAGTTGAAAGCAAACTGTGAAGTAGCTTTGTCCGTTTTGCACCTTCAGATCCGCCATGGCACGAACACTATACTCATAAAGCTTATGGTTTCCCCCCTTTATATTCACTACCGTCATCTTAGGTGCTTCGTTTCGTGCTAGCATTACTCCTCAAGACCTCAACCCAAAGCTTACGTGTTGAAATACAAATCTGATATGATGCTCATATCACTAAAACAGAGAACGTTTAATTGGTCACCTAATGTTCCCATATTCGTTTCGAAAAGCATGTGCGCCACCCACTGGTCCAACTAGTTCCACTTTCCTGATTTTTCTCTTAATGCTTAGGGTTTTCCCCTTTTATCTACTCTACTATGATCTGCGTAGGTGCTTTCTGTCATACTAACATTACTCCACCCTTCAAGCTAATCAACACAACACTCAAAATTTGAAAGCTTAGTTGTTCAAATATGATTGTGATATGATACTGATATTAGTTAACAGACACATTTAATTGGTTAGCTAAAGGTCCCACTTGAGTTTCCAAATGCATGTCGCGACATATAGAGAGACAGCAGAATTGCATTTCTTTGTCACTTGTTGAATGTACTTTCTTGTCCATACCAAATCTTAGTTGTTATTTCAAAGCAAACATCGGTTGCTAACTACCCTTTGCGCAGTTTGCAGCTTCAGATCTGCCATCCCACTTCCATGGTCAACACTGTACTCATCATGCTTATGGTTTCCCCATTTTATGATGACCACGACCAGCCTACGTGGTCCGTGTCGTAATAGCACTGCTCCACCCATCGAGCTAAACAAGCTTAGTTTTACAAATTCATATATGATATTATGCTGATATTAGTAAAACTGAGAGATGTTTAATTGGTCAGCTAAATGTTCCTACTTTAGTTTTGAAATGCATGTGAGCCACATATGGAGAGACCGGAAAGAATAGTATTTCTCTGTGCGCTCTGGTTCATCATGGGTGGCCAACCGACATTGTATTGAAAGATTTGTAATATCTTCAATCTGCTTGCTCTTCTGCTCTTCTTTAAGATGATCCTCTTCTCTTGCGGTATTTGGTCGGTCGAGTTGTTCTCCTTAGTATATTTTGAATCATCGGTCAGGTCGACTTGTTCTTATTTACTATATGTTGAAGTTGTCATCTGCGAAGTGTCATCACTTCTGGAGCTCTCATATTTTGAGTAGTAGGCCACATTATATTAATGCACACACCAAATTACAACAGGCATGTCATCTCTTAAAACAATTGCAGAGATATCACAAAGGGGTTTACAGGGAGGCAGTATTGGATTAGAATCACTTCTCCATTACAAAGATAATCTCACTTTTTTTATGTTTTCATGCATGTCAGATATTGAACATTATCGAAATGAATATGAAAATGGGCGCACGAGAGGAATATTGCGGAACAATCCACTGGCTAACAAATGGCATGGTGGAGGATGACCTATCTTATTCACCCATCAAAGTGCTTGCTCTAACTTGGCAAGGTTGTATTGGTCGCACATATTTTGCATCTGACCTCTTGCATTACTTCTACTTTGTCACACCATCTTCTTAGTCTAAGCATCATATATGAGTATATGCCATACCTATCCATTCTCTGTACCTATTCCATGTGTTTTTCCAGTCAAATATTGTTCTTTCGTAATAGATGTCCAAAAGGAAGAGGGTGAGTGCAGGTCCTCAAGGAGTACAAACTAGGTATTTGGAAAAGGTAGTGATACCTATTAAATCAGATAGATCAGCAGCCACAGAAAACACAGGCCCAACTGTACCACACTTTACCCCTAGTCCAGTGGCCAAACCCCTATTAGAACTGCTGGGAGCCCAGCGTCAGGTACTGTCTATGATATCAAATCAAAATTTGAACTCCTAAATTTCTGCTTGTGCCTTACCTTCTCTCTTGTATGAAAACTAATTTCAGATGAATCTCCTTGCTCAAAGGATCATACGTTCTCACAACAATACCGGGCTCTGCATTGCTCTTGTCAGTACCTCTCTCCCTTTTGCCTTGTAGCACTGTACTTAATTAATTGCTATTTGATTATGTATCATTAGTCTGCACCTGAGCTTCATTATCCTCTATTTCTTCCAATATTATTTGATCTATATTTACTCTTTGCAAAATGTAGAATAATGGCAACGCTTATAAAGAATTTTCTTTGGGGAATTTATTGAATTATCCTCCATCAACATGGAGAAGGGCTTTGTCCAGCGTGTGTTAACATGTAATGTAAGTTCATCCTTCTCAAGCCTTCAAACTTTGTTCTAGTATATATTTGGATAGGAATCATTTCCTCCACTGCTGTTTGCTTTGCTGTTTGCATCTGATTGGATGTTTGCAACAACTACCAGTTTCAAATTGTAGTTGTAAAAACATGTTCCTTATGTAGAACAGATCCATTTATTTGCTTATATAATTGTGAAACCTGTTACGTGTCTCCTTGTTTCTCTTTCAGAGTCGTATCTCTTATGCCAGGCAGAATTTTAGGGAAGATAGTGAGCCAAACCATCTCAAGGACAGCGAGATGACCCCAAGGTCCTGTCTTGATGAAGACAGTGAGTTGAAGCTACTCACCATCAGGTGTGAGACAACCTCTGTGCAGTCGCTGCCTCAATTAGTTCGACTTCTTTAGTCTCAACTTAAAGCGGAAAGGCTTGCTTCAGCTCAGCTCCGACTTGAAGTCAAAAATATAATGAAGGTGTCAGAGGACTGCCTTGCGCACCATCATGCCATACAGCTACGGATGATGCATCTATCATTAACACAACTGAGGTCTAATCAGCTTGTTCGGCTGTTTGGGGGGGCCCGACCTGGCCAGGCCTAGTGCCTTCTGAAGTGCTCTCTGTTTTGCATATTCTTTGGTCGGCGCCTTTATTTGCACTGGTGGCGAACTTTGATGCCCAGTGGATGTAATATGTGTAATAGCCGTGATAGCCTAGCGTAAGTTTGCTGCTTATTTATTTCCTTGTTGTCTTGTTTATTTGTTTGCTTGTAGTCAGTGCAGTTCTTTTTTCGTTGTTTGCTAGTGGCCGCAATAACCTATTTTTTAAAACTAGGCCGCCATAACCATGTGCTACATATTTACTGTAGTGACACTGGGCCTCCTACGGGCCGTAGAAACAATGGGCCTTCTATGGTCCGTAGAAACAATGGGCCTTCTACGGGCTGTATCATCAATGGGCCTTATACGGGTTGTATGATCGATTGGCCAAACATGGGCCAAAAACAGACCGCATTATGGCCGTAAATGGGCTAGAGTTGGAGTCGTCCGTTCATGGGCCAACCATAACGAGCCATCGTTAATAGGCCGTATTTGATGATGATATGAAAACGGCCTAACATATTAACGGGCCACAAACGGGCCGACTGTAACCACGGGCTGAATTTGGCCCACAGGCAGAAAATAGCAGTAACGGGTCGTAAGTAACCGAATGCTAGAAATGAGCCCAAGAATAATTGGGCCCTGAGAAGGCCGAAAGATAACATGGGATGCAATGGCCCAATGGATTAATGGGCCGTTAATGGGTATAAAGTGATACACTGTTCATTATGGCCCAGTTTCACCACGGGCCGTTAATGGGCCAAGAGTTACAAAGGGCCTCATATGGGCCGAAAGACGTCATGGGCCATACATGGGCCAGAACTTAAAATGGGATGGAATCATATTGGACGGCCCAGATGACGCTACTGGGCCTAATTCAAATAGGTCGTAACGGGCCCTGGGTTAGCGGGCTGTAATGGGCTATATGCAAACAGGCTGTTAACAGGCTTTCCGTGGGCCGGCCCGCCACCTTTTGACCAAGTCAAACAGGCTGGCCTTTTCACAGGAATGGGCCTTTGTTCGGCCATGCCACGTGTCGACGCATCATAGCCTCCTTCGGTCCAATGAGTGGCTGACATCTGTCCCAATGGTGAACCGACACGTGTTTACTCCAGCCAATGATGATTTTACACGTGGAAATCCCCATTGGCCGGGGCTGTTAGCGTGTTATCGGATCAAAAACCGGACCCCATAGCTTAACGGCGTTCCGTTACGGTGGATGGCACATGTCGGTCACCCTTGACGAAAGCACTTCTGTGACGAGTGATTTATCGTCATGGAAGTGGACACTTCCGTGATGATAATTTTGGTAATGTCATGGAACACTTCTACGACAGCACAGGTATGACTATCTTGATTCTGTCATAAAATCGTCATGGATGTACATGCATGACAAAAAACGCGACCTACTGTGACAAACACGTATCATCACGGAAGTGTATTTTTTTTGTAGTGAGTGTCACTGGCAACCGTCACGAAGCCGGACTCTTCTCCGTACATTGGCTCCGAACCCTCGGAGTCAGCATCATGTGAGCTCGGCCAAGGAGTCTCCTTCCCGCCATACTCCACGGACTCTCTTCTCTCAGGCCAAACCTCGCCTTTAAGCGAGGCTCTGTACTTGATGCGATCCCTCGTCATTACAGAGGAGCAACGTCCATACTACACCCAGCTCGTACTAGGGGCTGAGGCGAAATTACGCCCCACCACCACCCACTTCATAGCCCATCGCCGAGGACTTAATCGACATGCTCGACTATGGCTCCAAGACATCGACGGTATGGACGGCGATGCCGGAGAGGAGCAGGCGAAAACCGCCGTTCTACGGATCTTTGGGCGACCACCGCTTTGTATGACGTGTACATGGTGGATACACCCAAAGAGGGTAACGGCGATAACGAGAAGAATCCAGTCGATGATAAACCTCCTGAGATACAACCAAAGCACCGATGTTAGCGGCGTCTCTCTAATCACGCCGGAAAAGACAGCAATACCAGCACGAGAGACAACAATACTTCGGACGATGCCGAAGACGAAGGAGAACCCGTCGAGCCAACCTCCGAACAGGACGATCGAGAAGATGGGCAAGTTAGACCTGATGAACAGGCCGTAGACGAAGACTCGGAGGACAGCAATTATCTTCCACTCTCCGAGGATGAGGTGCGTCTTGGCGACGAAGATTTTATCGTGCCTGAGGAACCCCTCAAGCAGGAACGCTTTAAGCGCCGGCTAATAGCCACTACAAGGAGCCTGAAAAAGAAGCAGTAGCAGCTTCAAGCTGATCAAGATCTACTCAACGACAGGTGGACTAATGTCCTAGCAGCCGATGAATACGACCTCAAGTGCCCAACCAAAAGTTACCCGAAGCGTAAACTTCTACCTCAATTCAACGACGAGGCACTGGATCCCATACCATCAGCGCGTAACGCGGCTGACCGACCACCACGTGGCCGGGACAAAACGACAACTCAAGCCGAACACTAGCCCATACCACCTCGCCGTAAAGGTAGAGACACAACAGCTCGGGGATATACATATGACCTGCGGCAGGACCCACAAAATAGAGCAGGCCAGACCAGATCGATCTACGGATCGCGGGGGCGTACCCCGGTGCGCGACGACGGCTATCTAGCCGGACGTGACAGGAACAACCACGTCCGGGCCGAAAACCACAGACGGACTCCATCCGAGCTACGTCCCGACTTCGCCCGATATAGAGGTGTCGCACACCCCCTCTGCTTCACTGCTAAAGTAATGGAGCACGAATTCCCAGAAGGGTTCAAACCCGTAAATATCGAATCATATGATGGAACAACAGATCCCGCGGTATGGATTGAGGACTTTCTTCTCCATATTCATATGGCCCGCGGTGATGATCTTCATGCCATCAAATATCTCCCACTAAAGCTCAAAGGACCGGCTCAGCACTGGTTAAACAGCCTGCCTAAAAACTCCATTGGCAGCTGGGAGGACTTGGAAGACGCCTTCCGCGACAACTTCCAAGGTACATACGTCCGAACTCCGGATGCTGATGACTTAAGTCATATAGTGCAACAGCCTAGAGAGTCAGCCAGGAAACCCTGGACTAGGTTTCTAATTCAAAAGAACCAAATTGTCGACTGTCCGGATGCCGAAGCACTCGCGGCCTTTAAACATAGTGTCCGTGATGAGTGGCTTGCCCGCCACCTCGGCCAAGAAAAGCCAAAATCTAGGGTAGCTCTTACCGCACTAATGACCGCTTTTGCATGGGGGAAGATAGCTGGCTCACTTGTAGAAGCAGTAACGCTAGCAATCCTGGCACCTCCGAAGTAAGAGACGGCAACGGCAAGCCACGTCACAATAAAGACGAGCGTCGCAACAACAATGCAGGAACCCCAAACATAATGGTCAATGCCGGATTTAGTGGCCCGAAAGCCGGTCAATAGAAGAAGCTATTTAAGTCAAACAGAGATGGTCCATCCGGTCTAGACAAGATACTGGATCGGCCCTGTCAGATTCATGGCGGCCCTGATAAACCCTCCAACCATATCAACAGAAATTGTTGGGTTTTCAAACAAGACAACAAGCTCAATGCCGAACACAAAGGGAAGGGGCCGCCCAGTGACAGTGAAGAAGAGGAGGCTCGCCTACTTAGCACCGGGGGACGGAAGCAATTTCCCCCCTAAATAAAAACAGTAAACATGATATACCTCTGAAAGGGAGCGCAAGCATGAACTACGAGACGACCACGCCATAAAGCTAGACGACCCAAAATTTAACCCATGGGCGGCCTGATCGATCACTTTTGATCACAAGGACCAACCAACCAGTATCCCTCACGGAGGTTCAGCAACTCTGGTCCTCGATCCAATTATCGACGGATTCCATCTCAAGTGAGTCCTCATGGATGGCGGCAGTAGCCTTAATTTACTCTATCTAGACACTGCCTGCAAAATGGGTATTGAATCTTCACGGGAGTAATACCCGGCGTAGAAGCTCACGGCACAGGCTCAATCTCACTTGAAGTCGCCTTCAGTTCAATGGAAAATTTCCGACGCGAAGACTTGATCTTCGATATTGTCCCATTCCAAATTGGCTACCACGTACTGCTCAGGCGGACCACTTTTGCTCGTTTCAATGCAGTCCCAAGTTACGCCCATCTAAAGCTTAAGATGCCCGGTCCACGCGGCGCCATAACAGTTAACGAAAACACGGAACGCTCCCTCCGCACTGAGGGGCATACTGTGGCAATCACAACCGAAGTACAAAGCGGCCTCCTCAAGCCGCATATCTCGTCGGTCATTAAACCACCGACCTCTACTGCATAGGATCGATCAATTTTAGAGTTGGATTAGCAGCTCCGCCTCCGTCGTTCACCTCTTCCACCCACAGATTTTGCACCGCGCATACAAAATTATGCACTCAAAATACCTTGGTCATCGGCGGAGGCACAATACGGACAGGCCTACAAAGCGGTTCGTCCGGACTTTAACCTTTTCTCTTTTTCCTAACTTCTTTCTTATCTTTTTGCCATGGGTGAATCAATACCCGTCCGTCCTATGGACCTGAAAGGACTCTTCATGAGCCCGGCTTTCCTACAAGTAATCGGGGATTGCTCCCTTTAAGGAAGCCTTTTCACAGGCAGCGCAGACGTGCGACAGGAGGTCCAAAAGATTTTTTGTATACCAAAAACTCTATTTGAAACCTGTATAGATCCTTTTTTCCTTAGCCCTCGACCCCTGGCACGTAAGATGTCCTGGGTGGTGGTGTCATAATCTGTAAAATTACGTTCAACATATCAATCAGATTTCAGTGAACATAATCCGTCTTCAGTATTTGCTTTTCCGCATACAAACGTACCTTGCTTCTTCGGTTGTTTCACGCAGACACCTCGACACACATCGCCAGGGGCTTGATACGGCAATATATGGGTTGCCGAAAAAAAGTCCGAACAACTCTATAGCATACTTCGGCGTCACGAGTTTAGCATTATATGCATCAGCTCCGAATCATGTCTTCAGTCAATAGTTGGGTTGCCCGGCTCCTGTGCTTGCTACCCTACGTTCCGTCTTATCAACTAGGGTAGTAAAGGGAGAACTACAGCGATTGTGTTTCCGGTTCACCTGGTCAAACACCTAAGTAGGGAAAGCCGAAAACTGACTGTCATGATGCGGTGAGAGCTGGTTAACCACTCGGCGACTTATCAGAATCTTTTGCGATTTCTTCCGTATTACACGAAGGACTGTCTTTCTGGTCACTTATGTAATGCAACCGTATTCGGATAACTGCATACATACCAGGGGCTACATCATAGACCCACCGTAAAACTCCTATGGTTAAGTGAAGGTGTTAAAGCCCTATAGTCTGATTTCCTAGTTCGCCGCACTGACACCTCCGTTTCGGACCAAGACGTTGGGTCAAGAGTGATCAGGTGCTATTCCGAACACCCCCGTATTATATGCGAGGGGGCTGAAGCCGATGACTGGCAAACTTTCAGGTTATAAGAAACGACCGCACAGGAGGAAATAAATGGCAAAGGTATATAACACAACCTTAATGTATTATAATATTGTTTTCACAATTCTGGTACATTTATTCAAACATAATATCCTTCAAGCACTGACCCTCTATCAAGCGGGCACCCTCTAGGACATCCTCGAAATAATGCTCCGCCGTGCGATCCTTGCCTCCATGCGGACCCTTGGTTGCAACATCGGTGGCCTTCATCTTTGCCCAATACGTCTTGACGCGGGCGAAGGCCATCTGGCCACCTTCTACGCACACAGACCGCTTGACGATGTCAATACGCGGCACTGCATCGACAAGCCGCTGCACCAAACCAAAATATCTGCTTGGAACGGGTTCGGCTGGCCATAGCCGAACCACGACGTCCTTCATGGCGGCTCCGGACATCTTGTGTAACTTGGCCCATTGGGCCATCTGCTCGTTCAACAGCGCCGGACGCCTTGCCGCGTTGAATTGCGACCAGAAAAGCCTCTCCGCAACATGTCCTTCCTGTGTTTGAAAAAACTACGCTGCGTCAGAGACAGTCTTCGGCAGATCCAAAAGCGCGTCTAGAGAACTCCACATTTGGTTAAACAGAGCATACTTTGGATCGCCGAACTTAGTCTATAAAAGAAAGGGCTTACCAGCCGCTATCTCCCCAGCCTGTTGTACCTCCTCAAGAGCCACTCTGGATTCGGATCGCGCTTCTTTCGCCTCTAGTAAGGCCTTGTCGAGTTCGGCTGCTTTGGTTTTATTATCTTCCTCGAGAGATTTGCACCTCCTAGTGACATCCTTCAGCTCCCGCTCCATGGTAGACATTCTCTCCTGGCACTTGCGCTGAGCGGCCTGTTCAGCCTTTAAATCTGCAGCCGCCTTCCTGGCAGCGGCGTCGCTCACTCTACCCTGCTCCTTGGCCCGGGCAAGTTCAGCCCGAAGGGTCTCAACCGCGGTAACACCATCTACAGTTATGCACGTCACAGTATATGATTTTCACCCCCGTGCTCATACTAGTATACATGCATAAACAAGCTGCCGACCACATACCTTGTGCCTCGTCGAGCTACCTGTTAATAAGAGTGATGTCCTCATCTGCTAACTCACATTTCTGCTTTAGATCTGCAACTTCCGTAGCTTGGGCGGTCGCCATGGACGTAACATCCTGTAAAAGCCAACCAAAGCCTCAGGGGCTACTATTTGTACACGGGCGCATTGTGCATGTAAAAATAGTTATGCTATCACATTACATACCTCGAAGCCTCTCAACAGGCCCATGAAAGCTTCAGTCAAACCACTTTTCACGGATGGAACCCTTTCAACTACCGTACCCATTAAGGTATGATGTTCCTCTGAGATGGACACACTTTGTAGTGTGCTCATCAGAGTATCCGACACCTCCGGATTCCTGGAGGCTGTTGCGGGAGTATGCATTCCCTTCAAAGGGGTACATCAGCTTGACCCTAGAGTTGTCTTTGGCTATAAGACGGATAGTTCGGGGCCTTCATTGTTGGCCCCCGTAGGGGCTGCGCCCCCTGGACCCTTGACGATCGAAGTACCACCCTCAGGCGTTGTTTTCATTGTCCCCCACGCCGCTTGGTGGTCAGGGGAGATTCTCCCAGATGACACCTCGAAGTCGTCCACCCTAAGAGGCGAGGAAGCATGAGAAGGCGTCTCGCTTTCCATCATCCCTGGAGTTAAGTCTCCTGATGAGGAGGGCTGTCAGGGTGGACTATAGGCCGAAGTACAAGCATATAGTTTAAATGTTACCCCTGCAACCCAAAAGGAATATGATAGGTCTAAAGCATCCTTGTTCACTTACAATTTGGCAAGGGTCTTGTCCCTGGAAAGGTGCCTTGCAACGACATCGGCTTCGGAACCCGAACCATATGGTAGGACTACCTTCCCTCTCTTGGGTGCTTCCACCTCCAAGTCTTCGGATGCAATCCTTTTCGTCCCATATGTGGAAGGGATATCACCTTCTCCCTCCCCTTCGTCTATCAAAGAGGGAGCTTCAGTCTCCCCGGACATAGTGTCTGGCATACCTGTAGAGTGGAGGCTGCTTTCAGCCTCTTCGCTCTTCTTCTTGTCCTCTGGCGCTGGCACTTGATACGGCGCCGGGACCAACATCCTCGTCAACAAAAGATCGGCCGAGTCTTCGGGAAGTGGAGCAGAACACCTAATTCGTTCCACCTTATTTATCCAGCTCTGGTCAAAGATAGAGCTCTCAATTCATCGCTATGGGATAATCAACCGAGTTGCGGTCAGAAATTGGGTGCTTACCGGGGTATCCGGATGGTTGCAGTCGAGACCAATGTCCTCTGATGTGTCCGGCCACTTCTTTCGAGTCTTGAAGAATAGTTTGCACATCCCTTCGTGCGTTGTGTCGAAGAATTGCTGAAGTGTCCGCGGTCCTTCCGGATTAAACTCCCACATACGGAGGGGCCGTCGCTGGCACGGGAGGATCCGGCGGACTAGCATCACTTGGATCACGTTTATAAGGCCAATGTCCCTTTCAAGGACACTCCGGATATGACTTTGCAGCGTTTGTGTCATCAGCTGACCCCCAATCTAGCCCTTTATTTACCCACGATGCGAGCCGCAACGGAGTGCCAGATCGGAACACAGGTGCGGCTGCCCATTTGGTTCCACGAGGTTCGGTGATATAGAACCACTCCTGTTGCCATGAGTTGGAGGTTTCCGCGAAGGTGCCTTTTGGCCAGATAGTATTGGCAAGCATACTCACTATAGCACTGCCGCACTCCGCTTGCTCCCCGTTAATTAACTTCGGCTTCACATTGTAAGTCTTGAGCCATAGGCCGAAGTGTGGGGGGATGTGGAGAAAGGCCTCGCACACGACAATGAATGCCGAGATGTTGAGGAAGGAGTTTGGGGCCAGATCATGAAAACCTAGCCCATAATAGAACATGAGTCCGGGGACGAAGGGGTGGAGAGGAAACCCTAACCCGCGGACGAAGTGGGGAATGAATACCACCCTCTCGTGGGGCTTCGGGGTGGGGATGATCTGCCCCTTGGCCGGAAGCCGGTGGGTGATTTCCTGGGCCAAGTACCCCGCCCCCCAAAGCTTCGTGATGTCCTTCTCCGTGACGGAGGAGACCATCCACTTACCCTGCGCTCCAGATCCGGACATGGTCTGAGTGCTTTTTTGAGGCAGAAAGGATGGAAGCTTGGGCGCTGGAGCTCAAGAATGGGTGGGCAGAGAGAAAGAAGGCATGGGTGAAAGGGTGAATCCTTATCTCTTTATAAAGGTAGCGAATTTCAAGCGCCTCCCCATTTGCCTTAAAACTCGCCTATTCCCCAAGGGCCGTGCAGGCGGTGCGGTTGGGTTACCCACATCCGCATTGATTAGAATCCCGCTATAAGGGGACATGATCTCTGCTT
The DNA here is from genome assembly GCA_021605205.1 of Aegilops longissima. Classification (NCBI taxonomy): domain Eukaryota; kingdom Viridiplantae; phylum Streptophyta; class Magnoliopsida; order Poales; family Poaceae; genus Aegilops; species Aegilops longissima. The sequence goes on from CM038679.1 coordinate 352,626,629, forward strand.
TGACAAGATGTGTCAATGCAAACCGCATCTCAAAACATGGAGCGGGCGGCTAAAAAACGGTTCGAAATAATGACCGGGCGGAGACGTGGCGTCTCACTACAAAAGATGTTAGTAGATGGGACATGTTAAATATTATACTCTTAGCGGAGCTTGTTTTGCAGAGCCGGACACGTTCTCTGTGTTCGAAGACTGCTTTGAAATATTCGGAGGAGGAACCTGCCTTGCAATGCTGAAGACAATCTGCGCGCCGGACACATCATCATTGAAGCCTGGTTCAGGGGCTACTGAGGGAGTCCTGGATTAAGGGGTCCTCAGGCGTCCGGGCTATGTGACGTGGGCTGGACTAATGGGCCATGAAGATACAAGACAGAAGACTTCTTCCCTGGTCCGGATGGGACTCTCCTTTGCATGGAAGGCAAGCTTGGCGTTCGGATATGAAGATTCCTTCCTCTGTAAACCGACTCTATACAACCCTAGGCCCCTCCGATGTCTATATAAACCGGAGGGTTTAGTACGTAGAGACAATCACAATCATACATGCTAGATATCTAGGGTTTAGCCATTACGATCTCGTGGTAGATCAACTCTTGTAATCCTCATATTCATCAAGATCAATCAAGCATGAAGTAGGGTATTACCTCCATCAAGAGGGCCCGAACCTGGGTAAGCATCATGTCCCCCGTCTCCTGTTACAATCGACTTTAGATGCACAGTTCGGGACCCCGTACCCAAGATCCGCCGGTTTTGACACCGACAATGGGTTCGATCTTATGGTGCTTGATCGCAGTAACAGAAGGGGAAACGACACGTATGTATCATTGCCATTAAGGGTAAGAAGATGGGGTCTAATTCCTACATGAATAATCTTGTCTACATCATGTCATTGTTCTTATTGCATTACTTTATTTCTCCATGAACTTAATACACTAGATGCATGCTGGATAGCGGTCGATGTGTGGAGTAATAGTAGTAGATGCAGGCAGGAGACGGTCTACTAATCTTGTACGTGATGCCTATATAACGATCATTGCCTGGATATCATCATAATTATTTCAAGTTCTATCAATTGCCCAACAGTAATTTGTTTACCCACCGTATGCTATTTTTCTTGAGAGAAGCCACTAGTGAAATCTACGGCCCCCAGGTCTCTTCTTTAACATAGTTTCCTTTGAGATCTATTTTTACTCGCTTTTATTTTCATATCTATATTTCCAAAAACCCAAAAATACCCTGATGCACTTTATTTTATTTTGCGTTCATTCGAGATCTATTTATCCAATCTATCATATTGTTATCCTGTCAACTCGACAATTTCTGGCACTGTTACCCGAAAGGGATTGGCAACCCCTTTAACACGTGGGTTGCAAGTATTTGTTCTTTGTGTGCAGGTACCTTTTATGTAGTGTTGCATGATTCTCCTACTAGTTCGATAACCTTGGTGAGGGAGTCCTGGATTAGGGGGTGTCCGGATAGCCGGACTATAGCCTTTGGCTGGACTCCTTGACTATGAAGATACAAGATTGAAGACTTCGTCCCGTGTCCAGATGGAACTTTCCTTGGCGTGGAAGGCAAGCTTGGCGATACGGATATGTAGATTCCCTACCATTGTAACCGACTCTGTGTAACCCTAACCCTATTTGGTGCCTATATAAACCGGAGGGTTTTAGTCCGTATGACGAACAACAATCATACCATAGGCTAGCTTATAGGGTTTAGCCTCTCTGATCTCGTGGGAGATCTACTCTTGTACTACCCATAGCACCAATATTAATCAAGCAGGAGTAATGTTTTACCTCCATCGAGTGGGCCCTAACCTGGGTAAAAACATCGTGTCCCTTGTCTCCTGTTACCATCCGCCTAGACGCACAGTTCGGGACCCCTACCCGAGATCCGCCGGTTTTGACACCGAAATTGGTGCTTTCATTGAGAGTTCTTCTGTTTTGTCATCCTTAGGCCCGATGGCTCCTCCGATCATCAACAACGATGCGCTCCAGGGTGAGACTTTTCTCCCCGGACAGATCTTCAGATTCGGCGGCTTTGCCCGCGGGCAATTCGCTGGCCATCTGGAGCAGATTGAAAGCTTCGCCCCGCCACCGTGTCAGATTTGGAAGTTTGAACTACGGCCGGCGTCCGCGGAGACTTGATCTTCTACGGGTTCGAGCCACAGCCAGCGCCCGCAGACCGTCACGAGGGCATGATCTAGCCCCGCCACGGACGGTGTCACCGAGATCCGCACGATGTCCGCTCCGACCTTTAGCTTCGGGCAGCTGCGCCGATCGAGGGCAGGTGGCTGGACACCGCCTCGGGGGCTGCGATCTCACGACGGTTGAGCCATACACCTACCCGTCCTTCTTGGCTTCGTGACTCAAGGTGTCGGACTCCTCTCCGGACTCCGAGCCTTCCGCGCCCCCGCCAATCAAATCCGATTGGGCGCCGGTCATGGAATTCACCGCCGCGGACGTCTTTCAACACTCGCCCTTTGGCGACATCCTGAATTCACTAAAGTCTCTCTCTCTCTCTATCAGGAGAGCCCTGGCCGGATTATGGTCAGGAAGGTTGGGATGCGGGCGACGAAGAAATTCAAACCCCACTGTCGGTGTCAATCCGGCGGATCTCGGGTAGGGGGTCCCGAACTGTGCGTCTAGGCGGATGGTAACAGGAGACAAGGGACACGATGTTTACCCAGGTTCGGGCCCTCTTGATGGAGGTAAAACCCTACGTCCTGCTTGATTGATATTGATATTGTGGATGTTTACAAGAGTGGATCTACCACGAGATCAAGGAGGCTAAACCCTAGAAGCTAGCCTATGGTATGATTGTAAGGGTTGTTGTGATTGTTGTCCCACGGACTAGAGCCATCCGGTTTATATAGACACGGAGAGGGCTAGGGTTACATAGAGTCGGTTACAATAGTAGGAGATCTACATATCCGTATCGCCAAGCTTGCCTTCCACGCCAAGGAAAGTCCCATCCGGACACGGGGAAGTCTTCAATCTTCTATCTTCATAGTCTTGGAGTTCGATCGATGATGATAGTCCGCAAATGATAGTTCGCTGATGATGGTAGTCGGCTATCCGGACACCCCTAATCCAGGACTCCTCAAGAGCCCTGAACCAGGCTTCAATGACGATAAGTCCGGCGTGTATATTGCTTGGCATTGCAAAGCGGGTTCCTCCTCAAATGATAGAAGATTGGGAACGCCAGGATAGTGTCCGCTCGCAAAATAAATTCCACATTCCACAATAGAGAGAATAATAATATGTACACAAGTTCAATCTGCTGACGTTTTCCGTGGCATGACGTCACACCACTACCAAGCCATTACTCGAATTGTTTTTTACTTTACCACCTCAGTGCATTTAGCGAAGCGGTTTCCTTGGCACGTCTTGTCGAAGCAGAGATCGTGTTTCCCCTTAATCCGGGATTCTCATCAATACGGGAATGGGTAACCCAACCGCGCCCGTTCGCCACGCCCCCTCTATCGAAGGCGAGTCCCAAACGGTCATGGAGACGGCTCTTGGTATTCTCCCTCTTTATAATGGGACCAAGGCTCGTTTCTTTTTCTTCAATCTTCCATCGAATCCTCTCCACGCTCCAAGTTCCAACACCTAGAGCCCCAGATTCGAGCGCTTCGGACCTTCAACGATGTCCGGTTCCGACCTCCAGGGCCGGTGGATGCCCTCCTCCGTCACGGAGGAGGACGTGCTAAAGCTGCGGGAGGCCAAGTACCTGTCTTACGAGATTTCGCACAGGTTGCCTGCCGAAGGGAAGGCCATCCCTACCCCTGAGCCTGGCGAGTATGTCGTCTTCGTATCCCACCTCCGTCGGGGTTTAGGCTTCCCAATGGATCCTTTTGTGAGAGGGCTCATGTTTTACTATGGGTTGGAATTCCATGACTTGGCTCCGGAGTCCATCCTCCATATATCCGCATTCATCGTTATCTGCGAAGCCTTCCTCTGCGTCACCCCACACTTCGGCCTGTGGCTGAAGACTTTCAATGTGGCGCCGAAGATGATCGGGGGGGCGTCAAGCGGAGTGTGGCGGGGCGGCCATAAGTAGGAGAGCCGATGCCCCGTGGCCCGCTGACTCCTTCCAAGAGGAGCTCGGCCTGTGGCAGCAAGAGTGGTTCTATATTACCGTTCCGAGGGGCCGCAGACAAAAGCCGCCGCCCCTATTCCGCCCGGGACCTCGACGACGATTGATATCGTGGGTCAACCAAGGGCTCAGCCGGGGCCGTCAAAGGACGTGCCCCTCTGCGGGGCAGTTCGAGATCTCCTAACGAGGGAGATCGATATGGTGGTGGTGATGCAGGTTATGCTAATTAGGTGTCTCCTGCCTGCAAGCGCCGTCCTCTCCGGCTATGGGAGTTCAATCCGGAGGCCCACAGATTCTTCAACACTTCATGGGTATGACACCCCGGAGATGTATAACTTATTCTTCGGATCGCAAGAGGTGCGCCGGAATTGACCGAGGATGCTGGACTAAGCTGCAATCGCCGGATACTCAAGTAAGTAGTTCCAAGTCCGGATATACCGTTTGTTTGCCTTTCGATGATCCACCTTATGACCGATCTCCTTCTACACAGGAGTGGATAGCGGAAGCAAAATTATCGATGTCCGCCCCCCCCCGAGACCGCGCGGATCCGTGCTGGTCCGGATCTTTGGAGGTTGCGCCGGAGGAAAGCGAAGGGAAAGCGGAAAGCTACTTGCCTCGCCTAAGGAGGCTTTTGAGCGAGGGGGATCGAGAATCCCTCCTACCAAGGGAGAAGAGGACTGCCTCAGAGGACCCGGGAAAAAAGCCCCTAAGCGGGGAAGAAATCTTCGCGGAGGGTCCCACGTCCGGGAAGCCCGGCGCACAATCTCCTTAATGAGCCAGCCCTCCAACGAGCCGTAAGTAGAAAGAAAGGAGTTTTATAATAAGGGACATCCCTATTTGTGCTACGAGGATAACAAAAGTTTTACCTTGTAGTTCGGATCTCCGTCCTTCACAGATGAGCTCGTCTTTGGGGACCTTCGTCCGGAGATGATAGAGAGCGAGACGCCCCGTCCGGGCGCCGTTGGATAGGGAGGACGAGCCAGAAGTGTAAATCACGGAGGAGCCCCGAGTGTGGCAAAGCCGGATAGTTCGGCACCAAGCGGTGTCTGGTGAAGGATCTGCTTGAGAAGGCGTCTATCTCGGAAGATCGCACGCATTGATGAGCGTGGTGATTGAAAGGATTTAAATCGCCAAGGCGGGTTGCATAATGCCGCGAGGAGTTCTTGGCGGGGTTTGAGGTATGTAAAATGACACACCTTTTAACAGTTTTGCATATAGAATCGCCTTTGTATAGATAGTAGCCCCGAGACTCGGTAGGTTGTCGATATCGACAGCGTGCCGAGGATCAAAATCGCAGGTTTGAAATTCCCGTCGTGCCTATGCAGGTGGCGGGTCGTCCGGGGTCCAGCCGGACTTATGGAGTTGCTGAACTAAAGCGGCAACTCGATGTGGCGGATGAAGACATCGCGCTGATCAACAGGCGACTTGATGAGTCGCAAGGTAAGTGTTACTACGCGGACACATGGTAAGGGAGCCGAAGCCAACTCCTTACAAAATTTGCGTGAAATGCAGATAGTGCCGCTGCTGTGGAGAGTCTTCGGGACGAACTTGCTCAAGCCAAGGAGCAGGCCGAAGGAGTGATCGGCAGCCTGAAAGGCGGCCGAGAGTTAGCGGCGAAAAGGCCGCTGCTGCCGAGCAGGGAAGAGGTAGCGAAATGGCTGTGAAGTTAAAGAGGCTACCGACCGCAATGAGGCTCTTGGGAAGGGCGCCCTAGCGGGCAGGAAGACATGCGAAGGCCACCGCTGAAGCCAAGAATGCCCGCTTCTGCAATGCGGGCCATGAAGGATGAGCTCGCGCCGGGCGGGAAATTGTAGCTGGCAAGCCTTTTACTGCTGCCGAAGGTTCACGGATTCAAAATATGCTCAGCTGGGCCAACTGTGATGTCCGGAGGACCTTATATGGACTTAGCAGCGAAAAGCGGCGGATGCGTTGTGCATTTTCGAAGCGGAAAGATCACCGAACGGAAGAGCTGTTTTGGTCTCAATTCCATAGTGGAGCGTTCACTTCGCCGACCGATCGTTTGGCTGAGTGGGCTGAGCTAAATAGGTTGTCCGGCTTGCTATGGCGGATGTAGTGACCCATATCCGGCGGATAGGCCCCACCAAGAAGTTACTTTGGCTTATTGCAGCAATTTCTTGGGGCGGTGCCGCATATCAAGGCGATGAAGCGGTCGGCCTGCATAGAGGGTGCGCGGATGGCGCTTGCCCGTGTGATGACACATTGGACATAGATGGATGCCACCGCTGTTGCGACCCCGGGCTCGGATAATAACCGGCTACCTGCCGAGCACTATTTTGGCGAAGTGCTGCCTGGTGCTCGTGTAATAGAGTCGTAGTGCTCGAAAAATGTTACGTTCGAATGAACGTTTATATAATGTAAAAACGATTTTTATGATGTAAGCTCCTTTTATACTTGTGCATTCAAGTAATAGAATATCTCCTTTGCGGCCGTTCATGTATACGTATGTATAACCTGAAAGATGGCGTCGTTTTCAGCCCCACGCACAAGGGTGCGGGGTGTTCGCAAAAATAGCGTTTTCACACTTAATCCGGCGTCTCGGTCCTGTAAAGGAGGTGGTAGCGTAGCAAGCGAGGCAACCGGACTATAATGCTTTATCACTTTCATTTAGCCATGGAGTTCGAGGTGGGGCTACGACATAGCCCACAGGGCACCGTGCTCTCGAATTCGGTAGCGTATGTGCTGGCGGAAGCGGCCCTTCGTCAGCGGAGGAATCCTAAACATTCCCAAGGTCGTCGAGTGGTTGACCAGTCTCTCGCTGCATCATGACGGTCAGTTTTGGCTTTCTCTCTTGAGGTGCTCGCCCAGCCGAACTGGGCACAACCGCAGTAGTTCTCCTAGAGCCGCGTTAGCCGATGATCTGAGCGTAAGGCAGCAAAACACAGGAGCCGGGCAAACCCAACATTTGACCAAAGACATGATTGGAGCTGATGCATATAAGGCCTAACTTTCGAGGCGCCGAACACTCCGAAGGTGTTCGGTCTTTATAATAGTGGGCAAAACAAAGCCCTAAGCCCCTTGTGTCCAGTGCGGGCAGGTTCTCTGGCGGCCGATGCCAAAATGCCAGTCTCCACTCTGGTTATCTTTGAAAACTAGGGATTATAGCAACAAGAGCAAGAAGAAAGGTTTACGAGGGTCTTAGTCCAAAAGAGTCCTTGCAGCGGGTCCCTACTGCACGTCTCACGCTGTGTCTCCATTGTGCCGTATCACGGACGGGTGTGCACGCTGTTCATCTGTAAAAGAGAGGAACTTGGTTGGAAAAGAAATCGTGCGAGAAAGTTCATAAAATTGAAATATAGGTTAAGAAAGCTGAGCACATGCTAGCTCATTGTGGCTTGTATGGGCAAACCCTTGTGAAGGGTGTGCGGCTAGGTAGCCCTAGCTTATTTATTCGGACTCGTCTAGCCGTGTCCGGGGTCTCAGCGACCCTTTCATGAAGCGATGCCACGTGGACGGGCATTTGAAGCGTAAGACGGCGGAATGTGGTATTGTATGGAAGTGGGCGAGAGCTTCTCGTCCCAGTGGTGCTTGATAGCGGGCTTAAGGGCCTGGCGCCACTCCTTTGAAGGAAGTGCGGCTATGCCGTATTGTAATAGGGTCTATCCCCACTTGCGGATTGTGTCCGGATATAGCAGGTTTAAGTCACTGCCGCCGTCCATCAACACCTGCGTTTAATTGCAGTCCGTCTATTATGGGATCCGATATCAGGGCAGTCTATCCTGCGCTCCGGATACTTCTGGACTAATCCAGGTGGTCGAAAGTGATTGGTTTTGACGTCCAACCTTGGTCCACTGGGGTGGATCGTCCGACACTTGTCTTGGCGAGTGCCGTGTTGGCTTTCCGTGTTATCACGTGAAGCGAGTTTACTGTTTTGACTTCTCGAGGGAAAGTCCTTTGACTTCGGTGCTATCTTTGGTGGGGCTCGTCATTGTCCTCGCTTGGCGTGCTCGAGCCCTTGTTTCCGGCATTAAGTCTGCGGACTGTTTAAAACCCAACAATTTCGGTTGGTATGGTTTGCAGGCCTTCGAGTCTTGTGGATTTGACATATCCGATCTAAAATTTGTTTAAATTTGATAGCTCGTCTCTGTTGTCCTTAAGAGGCCGTGTTTTATTATGCGCGCATGCTTTTGAATCCGGCGTTGACCGCCGTGCCACTGTGGGCTTTTTTCTTTATTCCGCGCTGATCTTTCTGCGCGTGACATTCCGTTCCATCTCTCGATCTCGGATGTACTCGGGTCGTGGTGCTGCATCTTGCTAGCCAGCTGTCTTCTCTAGCAAAGCGCGTCATGAGGCTTGTTAAGCGGCCATTGTTCTTGGCTTCTCTTGGCGAGGTGTCTCAGCGAGCCATTCGTCTCGGACGTTGTGTTTAAAAGCTGCTAAGGCTTGCGTCCGGACAATCGACTATTTGGTTCTTTTTGGTAAGGAACCTGTTCCAGAATTTGCGCGCTGACTCTCCGGGCTGTTGGGTTATATGACTCAGGTCGTCGGCATCCGGAGGGCGGACATAAGTCCCTTGAAAATTTGCTCTAAACGCGTCCTCAAGCTCTTCCCAACTTCCAACAGTGTTTTCTGGGAGGCTTTTGAGCCAATGCCGAGCTGGCCCTTTGAGCTTGAGGGGTAGGTATTTTATGGCGTGGAGATCGTCTCCTCTAGCCATGTGTATGTGTAGTATGTAGTCTTCTATCCAGACTCCGGGGTCTGTTGTGCCGTCGTATGCCTCTATGTTTATGGGTTTAAACCCTGCTGGAAATTCATGATCCAGCACCTCATCGGTGAAACATAGCGGGTGTCTTGGCGCCCTGTATTTGGGTGTGCCGCTGTCTTCGAACACTTGTCGTGGTATGTTACTTCCTGGGGTCCTATTTTTTGGCCCGTAGATGGACCTAGTTGGGCCATCCGTTTTACCAGGATTATAATTCGGCTTGTGTGCAGCCCCGTTTGTCATTTTGGGCCTGTCGTCTAGCCGTCTATCCGGCCAGGCGGCCTCTTTATTTTTTGACTGTGAAGGCTCGATGGCTTCCTCGTCAAATTCTGGCATCAACTTGCGCTTCGGGTAGCTCTTGGTTTGATGGCCGTTGCCATATTTGTCTGCGGTCTTGAATACTTTGCTCCACTTCATTACGGCGTGTCTTACGCTGTTTTGAGCTTCCGTTTCGCCTTCTTCAAACTTCTTGCGATGGCGACGAGCTTTTTGCGTATGTTCTTATGCTCTGGTGTTGTGGCCGGACTGTTGATTGCTTCGTGAAGGGGTTGAATATCCGGCCCGTCTTGTTCGTCGTCAGCTGGCTTGCCCTGCTCTATCGCTAGGTTGTTAGGAAGGCTGCTTTGATCGGCGGGACTTGGGCGGCGTTTGCGTCGCCGTTTTGGTTCTTTATCGGCGAGATTATCTTCTGCCGTGTCCGTTGTTCCTCGTTATCGCTTTCTTCGGGTGTCCACCATGTATCGTCGATGACGAGGTGGCCTTCCAAAGTGTCCTGTAGGCACTGGTTCTTGGTAGTCTCGGCATCGTCGTCCATACCGTCGATGTCTTGAGTCGTAGTCGAGTATGTCGGTTAAATCATCGACGGTGGCTACGAAGTGGGTGGTGGGTGGGATCTGAATTTCTTCGTCATCCGCGTCCCAACAATCCTGGCCGTAGTTCGGCCAGGGCTCTCTGGATAGCGAGAGATGCTTCAATGAGTTTATGATGTTGCCGAAGGGCAGGTGCTGAAAGATGTCCGCAGCGGTGAATTCCATGATCGGCGTAATCGGTTCCACCGCTCGGTGCGGGAGGTTGAGTCCGCAGGAGTCCGGCACCTCGAGTCATGGGCTTTATGTGGGACAAGGTAAGTGTTGGCTCCATCGCCCGAGAAATTGCGGCTCCCGGCGGTGTCCAGCCATCCGTCCTCGATTCAAGCGATCGGCTCGGACTATGAGTCGGAGCTGATCCGGTCTGACCTCAAGGTCTGTCCGCGGCAGAGTTAGGTCATGCCCATCGTGACAGCGCGCGCTTCGGTTGTGGCTCAGATCCATCGAGATCAAGTCCCCGCGGATATCGGTCGTGAAGTTTAAGCTTCCAAACCTGACTGACGGCCAGGGCGTAGCTCTCGATCTGCTCCAGATGGCCAAGGGAGTTGGCCCATGATCTGAAGCCGCCGAATCTGAAGATCTGTCCGGGAGAAAGGTCTCACCAGGACTGCGTCGTTGTTGATTGAAGATGCCATCAAGCCTATCGGTGACGACAGAGGAACTCTCAATGAAAGCACCAATGACGGTGTCAAAACCGGCGGATCTCGGGTAGGGGTCCCAAAGCTGTGCGTCTAGGCGGATGGTAACAGGAGACAAGGGACACGATGTTTACCTGAGTTGGGCCCTCTTGATGGAGGTAAAACCCTCGTCCTGCTTGATTGATATTGATATTGTGGATGTTTACAAGAGTGGATCTACCGGGAGATCAAGGAGGCTAAACCCTAGAAGCTAGCCTATGGTATGATTGTAAGGGTTGTTGTGATTGTTGTCCTACGGACTAGAGCCATCCGGTTTATATAGACACCGGAGAGGGCTAGGGTTACATAGAGTCGGTTACAATGGTAGGAGATCTGCATATCCGTATCGCCAAGCTTGCCTTCCACGCCAAGGAAAGTCCCATCCGGACACGGGGGGAAGTCTTCAATCTTCTATCTTTATAGTCTTGGAGTCCGGTCGATGATGATAGTCCGGCAAATGATAGTTCGGCTGATGATGGTAGTCCGGCTATCCGGACACCTCCTAATCCAGGACTCCCTCACCTACCCACCACCCACTTCATAGCCACTGTCGATGATTTAACCGACATGCTCGACCCGACCAAGACATCGGACGGTATGGACGATGATGCGAGGCGACCAGAACCAAAGTACCACAGGCTGTTGGAAGGCCACCTCGTCATATGACATATACATGGTGGACATCCCAAAAGATGGGAATGGCGATGGAACAACGGAGGATGACCCCTCCAAGAAACAGCCTAAGCGCTGGCATCAGTGGCGCCGCTATAAATCCCGCCACAGCAAAAACGGTGATTCCGGCACGGGAGACAATAACACCCTGGACAGTGCCGAAGATAACCCCCTCCAGCATGATTCAGCGCAGGAGGATGGAGAAGCCAGCCCTCATGAGAGAGCAGCAGAGAGAGAGGTAGAGGACGATAACTACATGCCTCCCTCCGAAGATGAGGCAAGGCTCGACGACAATGAATTCGTCGTGCCTGAGGATCCCGTCGAACAAGATCGTTTCAAACGCAGGCTAATGGCCACGGCGAGCAGCCTCAAGAAAAAGCAGCAACAGCTTAGAGCTGACCAAGACTTGCTAGCTGACGGATGGACTGAAGTCCTTGCGGCCGAAGAGTACGTACTCGAGTGCCCCTCCAAGAGCTACCCAAAACTTAGGATGCTACCCCGAATAGAGGAGGAAGCACCCAAACCTACATCACCAGCGCATGATATGGCTGACCGGCCACCTCGTGGCCGCGACGGAGAGGCCTCTCGGCCATCAAATCAAGCCGCACCCCGGCGCCGCTCAAAAAATATCAAGGCACGGGGAAATGTGCCAGACCTGTGAGATATATTGGAGGACAAGGCAAGACAAACAAGATCGATTTACAGATCGCCTGGGCGCCCCACGACACGTGACGATAACCGTCACGCCGGATATGGCAACTCCAGTCGGGCCGAACAAAGTAGACAAAGCTCATTTGAGTTGCGTCGTGATATAGCCCAATACAGAGGCGCCGCACACCCACTATGCTTCACAGATGAAGTGATGGATCATCAAATCCCTGAGGGTTTCAAACCAGTAAATATTGAATCATACGACGGCACAACAGATCCAGCGATTTGGATCGAGGACTATCTCTTTCACATCCACATGGCCCGCGGTGATGATCTACACGCCATCAAATACCTCCCACTCAAGCTTAAAGGACCAGCCCGGCATTGGCTTAACAGCTTGCCAGCGGAGTCAATTGGTTGTTGGGAAGACCTGGAAGCCGCATTCCTCGACAATTTCCAGGGCACATATGTGTGACCACCAGATGCCGATGACCTAAGCCACATAATTCAGCAGCCAGAGGAATCGGCCAGACAATTCTAGATATGGTTCCTAACCAAGAAAAATCATATCGTCGATTGTCTGGATGCCGAGGCCCTTGCAGCCCTCAAAGACAACATCCGCGACGAGTGGCTTGCCCGGCACCTAGGACAGGAAAAGCCGAAATCCATGGCAGCCCTCACAACACTCATGACCCGCTTTTGCGCGGAAGAGGATAGCTGGCTAGCTCGTAGTAACAATATGACCAAGAGCCCTGGTAATTCGGATACCAAGGACAACAATGGCAGGTCGCGTCGCAATAAGCACAAGCGCCGCATCAACGGCGATAATATTGAGGATACAGCAGTCAATGCCGGATTCAGAGGCTCTAAACCCGGTCAGCGGAAAAAGCCATTTGTCGGTGTCAAAACGGCGGATCTCGGGTAGGGGGTCCCGAACTGTGCGTCTAGGCGGATGGTAACAGGAGACAAGGGACACTATGTTTTTACCCAGGTTCGGGCCCTCTCGATGGAGGTAATACCCTACTCCTGCTTGATTAATATTGATGATATGGGTGCGGATCTCGGGTAGGGGGTCCCGAACTGTGCGTCTAGGCGGATGGTAACAGGAGACAAGGGACACTATGTTTTTACCCAGGTTCGGGCCCTCTCGATGGAGGTAATACCCTACTCCTGCTTGATTAATATTGATGATATGGGCAGTACAAGAGTAGATCTACCACGAGATCAAGTTGGCTAAACCCTAGAAGCTAGCCTATGGTATGATTGTTGTTCGTCCTACGGACTAAAACCCTCCGGTTTATATAGACACCGGATAGGGTTAGGGTTACACAGAGTCGGTTACAATGGTAGGACATCTACATATCCGCATCGCCAAGCTTGCCTTCCACGCCAAGGAAAGTCCCATCCGGACACGGGACGAAGTCTTCAATCTTGTATCTTCATAGTCTTGGAGTCCGGCCATGATGATAGTTCGGCTATCCGGACACCCCCTGGTCCAGGAATCCCTCAGTAGCCCCTGAACCAGGCTTCAATGACGATGAGTCCGGCGCGCATATTGTCTTCGGCGTTGCAAGGTGGGTTCCTCCTACGAATACTTCATAGAAGGTTTTGAACACAAGGATAGTGTCCGGCTCTGCAAAACAAGTTCCACATACTACCGTAGAGAGAATAACTTTTGCACAGATCTGCTGATGCATTCCGCGGCATGACATCACACCACGGCCAGGCCTTTATATGAATCATTTTTTACTGTTCCACCTCAGCGCGTTTAGCGAGGCGGTTTCACGGCACGTCCTATCAAAGCATAGATCATGCCCCTTATTCGGGATTCCCATCAATACGGACGTGGGTAACCCATCTGCGCCATTGATTCTGGCGCTAGGGAGATAGCGAGTTTTACCAGGCTGGTGGGGACGATAGCTTCATCCGTCCATAAAAGGATAAGGATCCACCTTCTCACCTCGCCTTCTTCTTCCTTTGCTTATCCATTTCCTTTTCGAGCTCCAATACCAAGTCCACACATCCACCTCAACCTTCTCCAACTATGTCCGGAGCGGGAGGCAGGTGGATGGCCTCCTCCGTCACGGAGGGGCACATCACAAAGCTGCGGGAGGCCGGATACCTGTCCAGCAACATCGCACACCGGCTACCCGACGAGGGGCAGATCATTCCAACCCCCAGGCCCCATGAGAGGGTGGTGTTTCTCCCCCACTTCCTCCGCGGACTAGGTTTTCCACTTCAACCCTTTGTCCGGGGGCTCATGTTCTACTACGGCCTGGACTTCCACGATCTGGCCCCGAATTTCATCCTCAACATCTCGGTGTTCATCGTCGTGTGCGAGGCCTTCCTCTGCATCCAGCCCCACTTCGGCTTATGGCTGAAGATCTTCAATGTCAAGCCGAAGGTAGTGGGCGGCCGCCAAGCAGAATGCGGAGGCGCCATGGTTGGCAAGATGGCCAAAGTCCTATGGCTCGAGGGCTCCTTTGTGGAGACCATAAAGGGGTGGCAATCGGGGTGGTTCTACATCACCGAGCAGCGCGGCTCCAAATGGGCGGCGGCCCCCGAATTCAGATCTGGCTTCCCCACACGGCTCTCATTCTGGAAAGAGACGGGCCTAACATGGGGGAATTCGGACGAGCTGTCCGGACTCAAAACCTGCGTCCGAAACCTGATGGACAAGAATCTCAGGCTTGTCAACGTAATCCAGGTGATGCTCATCCACCGGATTCTCCCATGCCAACAACGGGCCTTCAAATTGTGGGAGTTCGATCCGACACATCACTCAATGCTGAAAAGGCTCTTCGACACTACGTACGAAGATGCCTGGAAGGTGCTGTTCAAGGGCGCCGAGGCTCCCACATCCGCTACCGAAGATCGCGGATTCAGCTCGCAGCGTCAAGCCAGCGAGGTAAGTTATTTTATCCTTTATGGGACTCTTTTTTCATAGTTTGACTCTATGCGGGATCTTAAACTCCCTAACCTTTAACAGATGGCTGAAGGCGTCCGGACAGGTTAATCGTCCGCCCTTTGCTTGAAGACCAGCGGACGCCCGATTGACAGGGCTGCTGGCTCCGGTACCTTATGTGGTGCCGGTGAAGAAGGCAAAGAAGGAGGCCACGGGAACTCGAAAGAGCTCCCGGCACCAGGCGCTGTCGGACTCACCGCCCGACAACTCTGAGGCGGAATCCTCTCCCCCAGCAGGGAGAGAGAAGAAAAGGAAGGCCGCCCCAACTGGGGAGGCCGGAGGGTCCAAGAAGGGAAGGGCCCTTCATCCGGACTTCTCCACCAACGTCGACAACGACGAGGAGGAGTGGCCAACAAGGGCTAAGCCCCTGGCGAGATCGTAAGTGTCCGGATACCCATGGTTTTTTTCATTGCATAGTGTTCTCTAATGCCGAACAATCATGCAGCCGCCTAAGGGCAGAGTTCACCGCTTCGTCGGCGGGTCCTCTGAGTTAAATCGGAAATGGAGAGTACTTCACTTCCGACGCCTCCTCGCCACGCGCGGACGATGCCGAGGTGGGGCCCCAAGGGGCCTGGTCAAGAGGAGGTGGCGCAGGAGGCGCCGCAAGGCAACCTCCCGACTCAGCGTAGCGTGGGGCGAGACCCCTGGGGTTTCTAAGCCCGACCCTTGTCCGGACTCCATACCGAACCTTCATGGTTCCAAAGTCCGCAAGCGGTCCCTTCATAGGAAGGTAAGACGCCGTGTCCTCCGTCCAACCGGAGGCACCGGATAGCTACTGAGGCGCTTAACAGCGCTTCCGCGAGGAGGAGCACCGCCTTGTTATGAGTGTGGTGATCCAGAAGTTCAGTCCGCCAAGAGCGGTGATCAAGCCTGTACCAGCCTTCTAACAGGCTTTGAGGTAAGTTTAGAATATGTAAAAATATTACCACATAGACAGTAGCTCCTGATGCTTAGTTCGGTGTTCGGAAAGAAAAGCCGGACTAAGGATCTAAAAAGATATACGCAGGAGTCTAATATAAGTATGTCAATATGGGAATGCAGGCTGCGATGCTGACCTCTGCCGCACTGACTGCAGAGGTCAATGCATTGAAGCAGAGCCTCGAGCGGTCCGAGAACGAGCCCGGCCTTGCCAAGAAGCAGCTCGAGGACAAGGAAGGTAAATAATACCTTATTAAAGAAATACCTTATAGAAAGGATTTGGTTGCAAAAAATAACAGGAATAACATGGGTAGTGCAGGGGCCTCGAGCGAGGTGGCGACCCTGAAGGAGGCGGTGTCCGCGGCCGAAAACAAAGCGGCTGCGGAGCGCATCGAGCGAGAGAAGGGGGAGGCGCAGCTGGCGGAGGTGCGGCAAGAGCTCTAGACTCTCATGGAAAAATACGAGGGTTTGGAGCGTGACTCGAAGACCCGAGAGTCCGAGCTTGCATCGGCTCTTGAGAGTGCCAAAGCTGCTAAGGCCGAAGCCCAAAAAGCCCTCCAGGAGATTGAGGCAATAAAGAAGATCGCGGAGGGTAAGGCATTCTTTATGCAGAGCAAGAATGTAAAAGTCAATTATCTAGTACTTACCCGAATCCGGAGCTCTCCAGGAGCGTTCGCAGATTTGCCCCATAGTGTGTCTGATGCTGCCGCATTCTACCGCGCCAAGGAGGGGAGCTCGACGGAGAAGGTGTTCTGGTCTCAGTATGCTGAGACCGGACATCCGGTGCCCCTAAGCGACCAGCTGAAGCAGCTGGTCGAGCTCCACAAGGTCGCCGAACAGGCCATGAGGGGCCTCATAGTTCGGCTGTGGCCATTGGAAGCCATGCCTGTGGCCTATCCATGGATTGAAGTCATCAAGTGCTCCGTCTGTATTGAAGGTGCCCGTCGGGCCCTTGCCCGTTGAGGGAGTCCCGGATTAGGGGGTGTCCGGATAGCCGGACTACCGTCATCAGACGGACTATCATTTGCCGGACTATCACCATCGACCGGACTCCAAGACTATGAAGATAGAAGATTGAAGACTTCACCCCATGTCCGAATGGGACTTTCCTTGGCGTGGAAGGCAAGCTTGGCGATACGGATATGTAGATCTCCTACCATTGTAACCGACTCTATGTAACCCTATCCCTCTCCGGTGTCTATATAAACCGGATGGCTTTAGTCCGTAGGACAACAATCACAACAACCCTTACAATCATACCATAGGCTAGCTTCTAGGGTTTAGCCTCGTTGATCTCGTGGTAGATCCACTCTTGTAAACATCCACAATATCAATATCAATCAAGCAGGACATAGGGTTTTACCTCCATCAAGAGGGCCCGAACACAGGTAAACATCGTGTCCCTTGTCTCCCGTTACCATCCGCCTAGACGCACGATTCGGGACCCCTACCGAGATCCGCCGGTTTTGACACCGACATTGGTGCTTTCATTGAGAGTTCCTCGTGCCGCCACCGATAGGAAGGATGCCTCCTCCGTCTTCAAGGACGGTATCTTCGCCAAAGGAGCCTTGGCCGCCGCCAAACTATCCGCTAGGTGGTTTTCTTATGACCGCCGTCCGCCATCGCTCGACAACGACTCTCAAGTCGTCAAAAGCAATCTTCACGTTAGCTCGGAATTCGCCGAGCGGCTGGATCCAATAGAGCTCTCGTCCGTAAACGAGCTCTTGGATCGCATCGCCGCCCTGGGAGTCGCTACAGACTACGATCAGATTGGGCTTAAACCCGATCTGAGAGAAATTAACTCTCCCCAGGTCACCCACCACGTTGCAGTGGTAGAGGAACAATGCGGCGACGCTTCTCCTGTATTGAAAACTAGTCATGTCCGGATCCCCGAACCCCTCATGCCGGATTCCCGCGGAGGGACGGGCTTCGATCAAACACTGAACTTAAAGTCGCATCGGACTGCACTTGTTGGACAACGCCCGTAAATCCAAGCTTCCAAAATTGGAAACTTCGGCCTTGAGCCCTGAGATGGGTAGGGTTCGGACTTAGTTCCACCCACCCGCCCGGACATATGCGATCTAACTCTAATTCGGCAAGAGCCCGCCGAGACAAGACATCACTATCGGGCCGATTCCTCCTGGTTATGGACATGATAAAGGACTGCCGAGAGGAAAACATAATCTCGTCTTACGCAATAATTGCATGGACAAGGGAATCCTAAACGCCATAAGTCGCCGCGACATCACGCGCTTCGCTGACTTGGAGACCATCGTACAAAAGTACTGTGCGATGGAGAGCGCCTGGAAAACCGAAAGTAAATTTTGGGATAATCCGGTCACGAATACATCCCTAGTCCGGAACCAAAGGGTGCATCATAATCAAGCACCTGGGCAGAATACCAAAAAACCAAAACCCACCGTATTGGAGGGCTGGCTAAACGGACCCTGCAAAATTCATAGCACAGAGGGCGCCACTCCAACTCATAGCCTTCGAGCATGTTGGATACTACGGCAGGTGGCCAAAAGTGGCGAGGAGCTTCTAGCTCCAGAATCCCAGCCCAGCAACACCAGTACGGTGTTAACAGTCTTCGAGACTTTCGCATCCAATAACATGCGAAAACGACAACTCCGCAACCTTGCCGAAGTCTACCAAGTAGCAATAATAAATCCATGGAGCGACACGGCTATTACCTTCAATGCCGGATTTAACCTAAATTCAACTGCCGGGCACCAAACCGCATTGGTCCTCGGCCCAATAGTAGACGGCTTTCGCCTTACTAAGGTACTCATGGATGGCGGCAGCGGACTAAACCTCATCTATGAGGAAACCCTCGAAAAATGGAAATAGACTGAACCGCATTGAGCGAAGCAGCACAACCTTTAGAGGAATAATCTCACCGGAAGCATGCTGCAGGAAAAATCACGCTGGACGTAGTGTTCGCTCGCCGGACAATTATAGGTCCGAGGAGGTCACGCTTCAAGTGGCCCCATTCAGCAGCGGATATCATGCTCTATTAGGACGAGAGGCATTCACAATTTTTCAAGCTATACCCCATTATGGGTACATGAAGCTTAAAATGCCCGGTCCCAACGGAATTATCACTCGCTAGTGATCCGGACATAGCACTCCGCTACGAAAACAAGACAGCCGCACTAGCCCTCGAGGCACTATCCAAGCCCTAGCGCCGAGGAACTCACCGCGATGCGCTCCACGGTGAACAGGGACGATGTGATACTTGATAAAAGATCCAAGTCCACCTCTTTTAAACCAGCGGATGAAATAGTCAAATTCCAGGTCCACCCAACGGACCCCACGAAGACGGCCTCCATCGGGGCACAATTGAACCCTGATGTAGACGCCGCACTGCGAGAATTCCTTCGGGAAAATTGGGACATTTTTGCCTGGCACCCATCGGATATGCCCGGAATCCCACGCAGATTGGCAGAACACAGCCTAAACATCCTAAAAGGATTCAAGCCAGTCAAACAGGCTCTTCGACGATTTTCCGAACCCAAAAGACAGGCAATGGGAGAAGAGCTAGCCAAGCTATTGGAAGCCGGATTCATCAGAGACATCAAGCACCCGGATTGGCTAGCAAACTTGGTGATGGTACCAAAGAAGGACAAATCCTGGCGCCTATGTGTCGATTTCAAAGACCTAAATAAGGCCTGCCCAAAGGATCCCTTCCCCCTCCCCCGCATCGACCAAATCATCGATGCCACCGCAGGGCACGATTCATTGTGCTTCCTGGACGCATACTCCGGCTATCATCAAATCAAGATGGCAGAAGCGGATCAAGCCGCAACAGCATTCATTACTCCATATGGACCATTCTGCTTCAACACGATGCCCTTCGACTTAAAACGCCAAGCGCAACATATCAGCGCATGATTCGTACATGTCCGCTACCCAGATCGGCAAAACAGTAGAGGGATATGTGGACGACGAGTCGTCAAACCAAACACGCCGAAACTCTAGTAGACGACTTGAGGCTCACATTCAACAGCCTCGAGCATATGACATCAAGCTGAATCCGAAAATGTGTTTTCGGCGTAGTAGCTGGAAAGCTGCCGGGCTTCATCGATCCGTAGAGGAATTGAAGCAAACCCAGCCAAGATCCGAGCTCACACAGCTAGATATCCCAAAAGACCTCAAGCAAATACAAAATTGACGGATGCGAGCGGCTCTAAGCCGCTTTATCTCCCGCCTAGGAGAAAAGGCATTACCCTCTATCGCCTCCTCAGCGCATCAACACTTCGAGTGGACGGATGCTGCCACCACCGGACTCAAGAAATAAAGGCCATATTGGCAACAATCCGGTCCTGGCTGCGCCAACCTGGGTGAACCAATGTTGTTATACATCGCAGCTACGCATCAAGTTGTAAGCGCGGTACTGTCGTCGAACGAGAAATGAAGGGCATAAATTCTCTTCAAAAACCAGTATACTACGATCCACCGTGTTAACCCCTTGCAAGTCCTGCTACCCACACTATCGTAAGATAGCGACGCGTGTTCATGGCATCCGGAAGCTCGACACTACTTTCAAGAGTGTTCGATAACAATGGCCTCTCAAGTACCACTTAACGACATTATAAACAACCGCGACGCGACGGGCAGGATTGCAAATGGGCCATTGAGCTCTTACCATTTGATATATCTTACAAACCTCGACGAGCTATCAAGTCTCAAGTTTTGGCTGACTTT
Source organism: Aegilops longissima (assembly GCA_021605205.1). Taxonomy (NCBI): domain Eukaryota; kingdom Viridiplantae; phylum Streptophyta; class Magnoliopsida; order Poales; family Poaceae; genus Aegilops; species Aegilops longissima. Next base: position 352,646,900 of record CM038679.1, read on the forward strand.
GTCGCTGAATGGACCGTCGAACTCCCTAAAGAATACGGCGATACTCCAATTGGATTATGCACTTCGACGGCTCCAAAATGTTAGCGGAATGGGGTGGCGTCAGATTGACGCCCCCAACCGGAGACACAGATCCAATACGCATTTGAGATAATGTACACGGACTCTAACAACGCAGCCGAATACGAGGCCCTTTACACGATCTCCGGATGGCAATTCCATGGGCATTCAACGCCTAGAGGTGCGGGACTCAAACCTCGTAATATCCCAAATAAACGGAGACTTTGACGCCAAAGATCCGAAAATGGCAGCATATCGCAACGCTGTCCTCAAAATGTCAGCCCGGTTCAAGGACTTGAATTCCATCACGCCACCCGGATAATAACCAAGCGCCGACGATCGCACGCATTGGCACAAAACGCGACGCTGTCCCTCCTAACATCTTCTGGAACGGCTCTTCAAGCCATCCGTATTTATGGGAAGAGGAGTCCGAACTAACAATCCGGAACAAGCCGCACCAACCGCGATCCAGCCGATGACATAACACCTTCCGCCCCGACATAATGGCAGTAATTGCCCTGTGGATGTAACCATTCTCGCCTACTTGCTTAGGCAGGAGCTTCCTCAAGACCAAAATGAGGCCCGCTGCATTATCCGCGATCAAAAGCCTACAAGGTCTATGAGGAGAACTTTATAAGAAAAGCACAACCGAGTCCTTCAAAGGTGTATCTCCAAGAGGAAGGGCGAAACCTCCTGGCTGAAATTCATGCCGGACTAGGCGGACACCACGCCGCAGCTCGGGCCCTTGTAGGAAAGGCATTCCGACAGGATTTTATCTGGCCGGCGGCTCGGCGGATGCCTGTGACTTAGTCCAAAGATGCGTCGGTTGTCGACTCTTTGCTAATCGAGCCATATGCCACCCACGCCCTCAAAACTATACCAATTACCCGGCCGTCATGTCTGGGGCTTGACATGGTTGGACCACTTAAAGGGGGAACCCACAAGCAAAGGTACCTATTGGTCATGGTGGATAAATTCACCAAATGGATAGAGGCCAAGCCGGTTAAAACGGCAGAGTCCGGACCAGTGATAGACTTTATATCCGGGGTAGTACACCGTTATGGTGTCCCCACAGCATCATCACCGATAATGGCACGAACTTCACCGCCGACGAGGTTAAATCATGGTGCAAAAATATGGGCATCAAGCTCGATTACGCTTCGATCTATCATCCTCAAACCAACGGTCAAGTGGAACGAGCAAATGGTCTCATAATGAGCGCATCAAACCCAGCATTAGTGCGGTCCTCACGAAATATGACATGCCTTTGGGTAGAGGAGCTCGACCAGACTGGGGCTGCGGACAACGCCTAACCGCATTCACCGGATTCACACCATTTTTATGGTGTACGGCGCAGAAGCAGTTTTGCCTCATGACATCATTCATGACTCACCTCGAAAAGCGCATGTACGAAGAAAGAGAAGCCGAGTTGGATCGGCAGGACAGCTTGGACACATTGAGGAAGAGCGCGACGTCGCCAAGGCTCGCTCCGCATTCTATCAACAACAGGCTCAAGATACCAAAGCAGAGAAGTACGGGCCAAGACTTACAACGTTGGCGAACTGGTTCTACGCTGCGGACAAGAAAAGGACAAGCTCAAGCCCAAATGGGAAGGCCCTTCATCATTGATCAAGTCTTGACCGGCGGAGCGCACCATCTCTGAAATGCATCGGATAACCGACTCGAGCCGAACCCATGGAACGCAGCCCGCCTCCGGCGATTCTATGCCTAGCGCCGGACTAAGAGTTCGTCCCCTTCCCCCGTCCAAAAATTTTTCTTTTATTTATTTCAGCTGCCTTTTGTTCATATTTTTCTTCTCAAACCTATTCATCCAAACCTTAAAGGGCTTTACCCGCGCAACGTTCGCACACAATTGATGTGCTACCCGCACTCATTATACCTGGGGGCTTCTTTACCAGAAGCTTAATTATACGGCTTTATGCCCAGACATGTGTCAAGCCTCCACATGTACCTTTTATTCACCATTATATGCATCGATATGACTTAAGTTTTGGCCAAGCTGGGTTGCTCGGATCCTGTGCTTACCCCTACGCTCCCGATTGTTCGGCTAGGAGGTAAAGGAGCACCTCTGCGATTGTTATCGGGTCAGCGGATGTGTACCTCAGACGGGTGAAGCCGAAAGCTAGCGTTCTTAAGGGAATATTCGGTCGGTGACTTAAAAGATGATTTTTATCCACTTATTTACCTGCCCCAGATGTTTTCTGCTTTTTGCTTGGGGACATGCACTTTAGGGCATGCCACCCCAGCCGAAAGGAACCCTTAACGGAACTATTCTCCCCGAAGATGTTTCTTACTAACCATGTAATATAACATAACTAGTTGGGCACTTGTCCGATAAAGCACCGATGACCCCTACGCCTGGTCTCCACGCATACCCGGTTGTTTCATAACCGAGAAGGTATTCGGACACTCGGACTCTAGGGTCCCGAGGTCGGCTTAAAAGGTCGGCAAAGACAAACGATCTACAATCCGGCTAGAAGACATTTTGTATGTCATTTTATAATACATTGTCAAATCGACCGATTGTATTCTTCCTCAATCCCGCCTAACAGGTTGTCTAATTTGCAGTCCTGTTGGGAAAATTTATGACCAACTCCACTTGGCCGATACTAAACTCACGGGATCTCCTTCCCATCGGGCCCCACAGGTCCGACTTCGCCATGTGGTTGGGATCCGCCTTCTTGTACCGCTGTCTTTACCATGGCCTGTGCTTCCTCGGCACCTTGGCGGCAGGCGAAATCTTCCATAAATGGAAGCTGCCAAGACTCCTCAGCTTCCCGCAAGCTCCCCAAGATCCTCGGGTATGGAGAAGGCCGCCATAACGCCTGGATGACGCCTCTCATAGCCCGCCGAACTCGCTCGATCAGTTGCAACAATTCGGAAGTTGATCACCCGTTGTTACGGCATCTCCTCGCAGGCGACTGTGAGCATACCTCTGCATATATTCTCATCAAATTGACTTCTCGCCAAACTCTTCTTTTCAAAGGAGTTCGCTCAAGCACTTACTATATATGCCGCGACGAAGCCGCTGATTCTCCTTAACGGAGCTCGACAGCTCGCCCGAACGCCTTTCAGCTCTTCTCCAAGCTGGGCATGGGCATCCTGGAGCTTGTTCCTTTCATGCTGCACCTTATGCAGCACCCTCTCGCCGCCTTTAGTTGGCGCAGGTTCTCGCCTGTCCGGATCTTGTCCGCAGCACCTGCAACGTCGTTTTTAGACTTGCGCAAAGGCCAAACGCTACTTATCCTTCTAAAATAATGCGTTACTGGGAGAGGTCCTTGCGCTTCCTCCTGCGCTGCATAATGCGGCCTCAAGTTGGGCCTTGCACTCTTGCAGCCCCGAGACAGTTGGGTATTCTTCTTGGTAAGATCCTCAGATTTCATATGATCCTTAAATCAGTTAATATAACTACTTTAAGTCTCGGGGCTCTTGGCATATACAACCGTTAAAATCTCTTACCCGTATGTCTTTTACATACTGCTCCGTGGCTCGTAAAACTATCTTGAGCGGCACGAAGGTGCGCGTCCCCGTGTTAAAGGCATTCAACGCCGGGAGAAGCACGCGCCACGAATACTGTCCGTGGCGCTTTGTGGTTCAGGCACTCTCCACCTCGGACTTGGTGGCGGACAGTCTTCGGCATCCTCTCGTCGGAGGAACGTCCGCTCGCCTTGCGCCGCCCTCTCTCGACCAAAAAGGGAGCCCGGCTGGTAGAGGCTGGATTGACAACTTCCACGCCAGCAGATCCGCGGACGCTTTTTCCCTACAAAAAGTCATGAGCACTCAAACGCTTCCTAGGAACATTGCTCTAAAATAAGGAATTGTGAGCTACACCTTTGCGGCGACGCTTCAGTCCGCCAAGGCTCCTCTTCCGCCTACCGGTCCGGATGGCCCTTGTTGGTCAGCCACCGCTGGCTTCGGCCCCAGAGGCACCTCCTGCACAGTGCCATCATGTACGGTGGTCGAAATAAGCAAGGAAGGAATGACGGTGTCGGGGCTTCGCCGCAATCACCGGGAGCCGGTTTAGTCCGGGGTAGTCGGCCGTGATGGCGACTAAAGCATTATCCATGCTGAGCTGGTGGAACACCCCGCCGATTAGCTCCACCTTTATGTTCGTTCCTCTTGGAGGCGGATCCGGGATCTCTCTCGATCCTCAAAGGCGGAGCCGGACTTAGCATTCCTCCACAGTCCGGCGCAGTTCTCGTGGTCGAAAGAATAACACAATGTAAGAAACTTAAGTTTCAAAAGGCACGGTCGGACACGCTGAGTGTTCACTTACCCAAGGCCGGGATTGTTCATGGAAAACCCATTTAACGGGTTCGTTCAAGGAAATCCTCCTTCTCCCCTTATACAGGCGGACAAGATCGTCACTAGATCTTCGCCGATTCGCCCTTTGCGGCCATGACGGGTGGCATCATCCTCCCTTTGAAATCCCACATGGGGTGGCCTCAGATTGTAGTGGCTGCACCCCGCGTAATGCATGTTGCCATGACTCCGATCATGGTCAACCGGCATGGGCCAAGAACCTTATTCGCCCATCGATAATGGACGCTCTTGTCTTCCTCCATCGGGGGCTCATGGACGCCAACTAAAGGCGTTTCTAGAGGAGCGTTGCTGAACTCCGGAGGCCGATCCGAACAGGGTCCGCAGCGGAGCGTCTTCTATATAAAACCATTCGAAGGCCAGTCTTGGCGGCTTCTTAGGGGTTCGGATGGATATCCGGTCCGCAATGCGCCATATTTCGGCGCCGCCCACTTGATATATGGACCCCTCATGAGAGCGGGGGACAAGGCAAAATAACCTCTTCCACAACGCGAAGTGGGGCTCGATGCCCAGGAAAATCTCGCAAAGAGCTACGTAACCCGCGATATGCAGGATTGAGGCGGGCATGAGGTGATGGAGCTGGAGTCCGTAGAACTCCAGGAGCCCGCAGAGGAATGGATGTACAGGAAATCCGAGCCCCCTTATTAGATAGGGGACGAAGCATACCCGCTCCCCTTTGTTGGGATTAGGGGTAACCTCTGCTAGCTTCCCACCTTTGTAGGTGGCGAGCCCGGCTCGAACCGGAACCATGAAGGCGGAGGAGATATCCCCCATTTGGAGCTTCACCAGCTCGTTGAAACAGTAGCATCTCCTCCAATCTCTGGCGAAGGGCTGGGAGCGCGAGAAGAGGAGCAGCGTTGACGGTCCATGATGGAATGGATTCTTGGTCGAAAGCGCTCTGATGAGTATTTGCGAGAGGAAGATGGTGATTTGGATCTGGATTCTTGCGTCCCTTATAGGCAGATTATTCGCACAACTAGGGGGTAAAACATAAAAGACACCCTGGCTTTTCACATTCGCACGACGCGTGGAAGAAGGCCCTTATTGGGCGTGGAAGCCAAGACGCGCAACATTGATGAGGAAGCTGGACACTGTTCGGCAGGTACATGGAACTTAAAGGAGAACCCGCCTTGCAACACCGAAGACTACACGCATGCTGGACTTATCGTCATTGAAGCCTGGTTCGGGGGCTACTGAGGGAGTCCCGGATTAGGGGGTGTCCGGATAGCCGGACTACCGTCATCGGCCGGACTATCATTTGCCGGACTATCATCATCGACCGGACTCCAAGACTATGAAGATAGAAGATTGAAGACTTCACCCCGTGTCCGGATGGGACTTTGCTTGGCGTGGAAGGCAAGCCTGGCGATACGGATATGTAGATCTCCTACCATTGTAACCGACTCTATGTAACCCTAGCCCTCTCCGGTGTCTATATAAACCGAATGGCTTTAGTCCGTAGGACAACAATCACAACAACCCTTACAATCATACCATAGGCTAGCTTCTAGGGTTTAGCCTCCTTGATCTCGTGGTAGATCCACTCTTGTAAACATCCACAATATCAATATCAATCAAGCAGGACGTAGGGTTTTACCTCCATCAAGAGGGCCCAAACCTGGGTAAACATCGTGTCCCTTGTCTCCTGTTACCATCCGCCTAGACGAACAGTTCGGGACCCCCTACCCGAGATCCGCCGGTTTTGACACCGACACCCGTGCTAAAGTGCACTGGGGCAAGCTAGATGCGGAGAAGCTTGTGACTGACGGGCCACCGAAGGGCAAGGAGCATCGCATGCCCGAAATGTACTATGAGGGCCTCCTGAAGGGTGCCCGCCGTATAGCGGATGAGTGCTCCAAAGATGTAATTTTTGAATAGACTCGCATTTGTTATCCTGTAGGCTGAAAACTTGTTCATATGCTCTAAGCAACGCTTGTTAATTTAAAATATTACCTTCTGTGTGGCCGTTTATCAAATTTGAGAGATGGCAAGTCGTTGGCTTCAGCCCCCATGCCACGAGTGCTAAATGTTGGCTTCTAGGGTTTAGCCTCTCTGATCTCGTGGTAGATCTACTCTTGTACTACCCATATCATCAATATTAATCAAGCAGGAGTAGGGTTTTACCTCCATCGAGAGGGCCTGAACCTGGGTAAAAACATCGTGTCCCTTGTCTCCTGTTACCATCCGCCTAGACGAACAGTTCGGGACCCCCTACCTGAGATCCGCTGGTTTCGACACCGACACTTGGTCTCATCATTGAGGGAAATGCCTACCGTCGTTGTGTTGCATCACCCCTTCCTCTTTGGGGAAATACTGACATAGTTCAAGCCGCATCAAAAGGAATTTCTGGCGCCATTACTGGGGAGACATCATTAACATATACCAGGTTCCTAATCACAAATCTCATCTCCATGCAATTTACATTATTTGCCATTTGCCTCTCGTTTTGTTCTCCCCCACTTCAAAAAAAGATTTGCCATTTTATTCGCCCTTTTTTCCGTTCCCCCTTTGTCAGGACCCCGATTCCAAGTCACATCGATCTAGCCGGTAACACCTCATATCACTTTGCGGCCTCACACACGGTATTCCCATGGGTGTCGCCTTACCATGGCCCGGGACCGTTTGTGCCTATTGGCTCACGTATATGATAGTGTCGCTAGCATCCATATGACAGAGAACCCGGGCCGACATGACTAGTCGTGAACCCAAAGTGGCACTAACTTATAGGGACAGACATACATGAATCAACATCGAGCATGTCGGTCAGCAGTGTGCGAATCCGGGCTGTAGCACTGGGCTAACAGGACTCCGGGAACCCGGGCTATTGCAGGCTAGGCAGGACTCCGGATGTCACCGCGTGACATTTCCCTGAAGGGACAGACACAGGAACAAAGTGAATCACATGCCGGCCACTCAAGTGTTCCGGAGTAGTAGTGTTGGGCTAGCAGGACTCCGGTGAACCGGGCTGTAGTGGACTACTATGGCTCATGGAAGCACAAGACTACATTTCCCCATAAGAGAGGCTACCAAGGATAAACAACTAGGTTGTAGGATCCCACAGATACCAAGCATTTCAATCATACACACAATATGCTCGATATGTGTAAATACAACATGGCATCACAACATAACTCTACGACTCAAGTATTTATTCATTAGGCTCCGAGGAGCGAGATATTACAAACATGGGTCTCATGACCCAACATTCAGAGCATACAAATCAAAGCACATGCGGAAGCTTAACATGTCTGAGTACAGACATCTACAAATGAAAAAGGCTTAGAAGCCTGACTATCTACCAGATCCTGTCGAGGGCACAAGATCGTAGCTGAGGTATCAAGCTAAACGTCGAAGTCCACACGGAACTACTAGCGAGACTGATGTCTCTCTACAAAATATAAAATAAGCAAACGTGAGTACAAATGTACCCAGCAAGACATACATCAGAACTAACTACATATGCATCGGTATCAATAAAGGGGTGGTGGAGTTTAACTGCAGCAAGCCAGCTTTGACTCGGTGGCTATCCTAAACTACGACTACAAGTAACAATTTTGAGGTGGTGCACACCAGTCCACATATTCACCATATCAATACACCACTATGGATCCGCTCTCGTCTCCCTACAAGAAAGCCATCCATAGCACTCACGCTTATCTTGCGAGTTTTAGAGTATCCACTTTCACTTGTCTATGAACTGTTATAGGAAACCCAGAAGTCCTTTACCGTGGACGCGGCTATTCGAATAGATCATTAATAACCCTTCAGGGGTGTACTTCTTCACACATGTTTCCACCACTTAGCGTCTGCACACGACATGTGCTCGGCAGACTTCAAGCGAAAGCCGACGTGGGTGTAGACCACGACCTGACTAACCACACAAGTCTCTAGTCCAGGTTTATCGTCTATTCGGTTTCCATCCGCAAGGATATCCGGCCGGAGTTTCGCTCACAGCCCCAAACGATGTGTGCAGGGTTCCCGAGACACCAAAGAGGCGCTCGGTACACCGGGCCACGGTGTATCTACCGCATCATAGCCCACCCCTAGGGTCAGCGCTACGCACGGCCTCCAACACATATCCTACAAACACCAGAAACTAGTTGCAACTCCTGGACAGAGGACAAGGGCTGTTAATAAGTGGAGCGGGGTCATATTTCAGGGCCTAACGTGTGGTAGTAGCTGTTCATGGATCACAAACACAGAACTCAGTTCCTGAGGACGACTTCAGTGAGACAACCCACCATGTACTCCTACATGGCCTCTCACCGCTACCTTTACCAAATCGTGTTCACACACTTAGCTCACACATAGTAGGACATGTTTACACACCTCCGATTCATCCCCCATGAATCAGACCTGACTCAACTATATGCAGTAGCAGGCATGACAAACAAGCATGAATGAGTAGGCACAACAGGGCTCAAACAACTCCTACTCATGCTAGTGGGTTTCATCTATTTACTGTGGCAATGACAGGTCATGCAGAGGATAAAGGGGTTCAGCTACCGCAGCAAGTAACACATGAGTCGTTGTTGCCCTAATGCAGTAAAAGAGAGTAGGAGCGAGAGAGTAGGATTGTATCGGAATGAACAAGGGGGTTTTGCTTGCCTGGCACTTCTGAAGATAGTATAGCTCTTCATCTGTGTCATCGATCTCATCGTCGGTATCACGTCTATCGAGAGGGAACAAATACCGGCAACAGAGAAGGAAAACACAATTAATGCAGTGCACAATATGATGCATGATCATGACATGTCAATATGTTGTGTTTTGAGCTAATGCAACTAGCAACATGTTAAATGGAGTTGGTTTGAACCTTAGGTTCAAATTCAAACTCCATATGTGAGAGTTTAAATGCCATTTATATGATTTGGCATAAACGTCAACCATAAGTTTATCTAACATGCATGAAAGTGCTACAGATGGATAGATTGGATTTTTCTGATCATTTTTCATATATAAATTATTTCATTCTGAACTACGGTTGATTTTCTATGAATTTTAGAAGTTTTGGCTATTTTCTGGAATTTCCTGTAAAAGAATAAATCCAGAAAAAGAGTTACTGCGTCAGCACTGCATCACTGTGATGTCAGCAGGTCAACGGGGCGGTCCTGGTCAAACTGACCAGTGGGTCCCGTGTGTCAAGGTAATTAGCCTAGCTAATTATTTAGTTAGCACTAAAACTAATTTAGTTAGCAGACGGGCCCCACCTGTCATGGACTCAGGGGGAAGTCAACCTGGGCCCACACGGAGTCAACTAGGGTCAAGCGCAGTCAAACTCGCCGGCGTTATCCGCCGGCGAGGCCAGATGCAGCGGTGGGAGTGCGGTTTCGGGCTCCGACGACCAAAGCGACGACGGAGCACGTCTACGTGATGCGGGGAGCGAGCCGCATCGTTTGGTGGCGGTGGTGGAGCTCATGGTGGCCGGGAACGTTGCCGGCAATGACCTTGGCGGTCGCCGGAGTTTGGCCGAGGTCAAACACGGCGCTAGGGGGCACGGCGAGGCAGGTGGGGTGGTGTTTTGGGCTCCTGCGAGTGCGGTGAGGGCGGTGGTGTGCTCAGAATCGAGCCAACCTGGTTGTGGCCACGACGGCGACGTGCGGTGGCGGCGGCGAGTGCGGCCGAGCTCGGTGCGGTCGATGCAGGGGTCGAGAGCGAGAACGAGAGAGATGGAGAGGTGTAGCAGCTCACGGCGAACACGACGGTGCAGACGACGCGGTCGGGGACGAGCTGGTGCGGCGGATACGGCGAGGGGGATCTGCGGCAGCGTTCGGTGAAGACGAGCTCGATGGAGACGAGGGAGAGCATGCGAGCGCTCGGGGCTCGGCTAGCTTGACATTGCGAATGACGGCGGAGCTCGTGGACAAGTCAGCGCGGCGCGGGGACGACGGCAGACGTGTGTTTCACGGTGGCGCGGGCGCGGCAGCGTCGGCCATGGTGTGGGAGAGCGAGGGAGAGAGGCAGGGGGCGTATGAGGTGTCTGCGGGGTCGGGGTGGCGACGTGGAGCCTGCCCAGGTGTTCAGGGGCGCGGGCGGCAAGCAGCTGATGTCGTGGCGAGCTCACACTCGTCGGCGTCACCTCTCTGCCTGCTCTGGCAAGAGGAAGCAGCTGGCTGGCACGGGCCAGCCTGGTCTGCGCCACCGAAGGCTCCTGTAGTTTCTCTCCCTCTCTTTATTCTGTTCTTGTTTTTCTATTTTTCTGTAACTGTGTGGCTTTATTAAAAATAGTTAGGCACTTTAAAAAATCCTGAAAGTAATCAGGGGCTCTGTTTAGATTATATCCAACAGCCCACACTTATTTCCAGAATTATTTGGGCATTTAAAATATTTATAGGATTTAAATTGCCCAAATGCAAATACTTATGGCTTGGTGCAAAAATCCAGAATAGCCTCCAAAAATATGAAACCATTTTTGGCAGAGGATTTAGCCAGGACCAAAGATGGTGAACATTTATGAAGGCATTTTGGGTTTATTGAAATTCCAATTGTTGGAACCTAGTATTCCAAAGGGGGTGTTGGGGTTTGTTAGTCCCCATTTCAAGTTTAAGAAAAAAAATTAGACATGAAGCACAAACATGAAGCCATCCTAGTGCAATGCCAGAAGCTAGGGATGTGACAACTCACCCCCACTAAGCAAGAATCTCGTCCCGAGATTCAGGACGTGAGGTAGGAAGACAAAGGGACACAAGCTAATACAATCTTCACGATCCAGATATCTTTCTTGAGGATATTGACTCATTGCATCACCTTGGTCTCAACGTCTTGCTTTGAGAACTACATCCAAAATGACAACGAGAAGAAATGGAGGATTTTACAAGAATCGATCTTCTTGATGTTCGAACAATTTAGGATCATCTTAATGATCACAAGATCAACTCACAGAATGAGACATAGAAACATCTCTGGAGCTGAGAGGCAAAGCATGCATCAGGAGCGACATAAGAAACAATTTGACGAGGGTTTCAAAGTAGCGAGAGAAATCGCCATGATTCCAAAATGGGGCACCTCAAGGAAGGTGACTTGAAGAACTATTCCCTTAAGTGGCAAAAAGAATTACTTTTGATATCTAGATCATTGAAACTCTTTATACCAGCCAAAGGCAATCACAAACGATCGTTTGGCGGAGTTCAAAGAAATGGCACATTCGGATTCGAATGGATGATGTGGACTACCTTGTTGAAGACAACGCAATTGATGACTTTTGCTTATCACCGGAAATGGATGGGACCCATGACAAGTCCACTTTTAAGGATGATCTTGGACAGCAACTGCTGAGAAGGGCAGCCCATGGGAAATTGGCACAATGGCTGTGCAAGCTGGGAACAAAATGCAACTTTTGGGAATGTTCCAACCATCATATCTTCTTGAGATTTAGATCCGATTGGTGATAGGATACTTCAGACTTAGCATGTCGGAAAGAAAGTTTGCAACATGATTCGACGAGATGGCATTGCGAGATTCTCGAGGAATGAACTAAGATAGCAAGCTCCAAAACATGAGCTGGTTCTGCTACAAACCTGTGAACACGCTATCCAAGTCAAGCATGACCACGTAGTAGTCTTATAATAAAACGCCACCGAGTTCAGGTGGGGGACCATCATCGAGGATAACGAAATCTTGTACAAATCCGTCTGGTACCTTCAGGACTAGCACTTAGACCTTATTATCTTTGAACAAATCAACCAGTGGCTTGGTGTGCTAGGAATACGAATGGAGTGGAGGTAATTAATCTACCAAACCATAGAATACTTCGCACGTATGCATGACTGATTTGGAATGATTCCCAAGGAACAAAAACAATCTTTCTCGAACTCACGGCTCCAACTTGCACAAAATGCACATGAATTCGAGGAAGTCACTTCTTCCATCCAAGCATAAGCTTCATGAAGGAGCACGAAGGCGTTGCTTATAAATTTTTTAACACTAGGTTGATGTTCAGCATGAATCATGGGGGAGACAAAATTCTGCTGATGGGCTCAATAGCAACTCATCGGAATTTCCATATCAGTGGATTTCCACCATTATGTGAACAATGTGATAGTATTGGTCAGACCAAAAGATGTAATGGTGTATGCTCGAGGGATCAACCACGAGTAAGACAACATTACGAACATCATTGGTTCTGATTTGACTTGACGATAGCCCATACCCAAGTCAAAGTTTTGACAAGGAAATAGATCCAACAACTGATCACGAGGACCAATCGATGGAGATATCATCTTTCTTCAACACACACTCAAAAGGATATCCCTTAAAATGAACCAAGTCAGACAAGCTTTTATCTTCCAACTCTCCAAGTTATTGTCTAGTTCAACCAACTAGCTCAGGAAAATCCAACACAGATTCTTGGAGAAAATCTGGTTTACAAGAAAACCAACTTGATCACGAGTTCAACATAATAGTCGGGGGACAACCTGGTGATACTTCCGAGAAGATATTCGGAAAATCACGAACCACCGATATGTTACTAAGCTCGAGAACAATCTTGCTTTTCAGACAAGACGATATGATCAAACGAGCAAGGGATTAAATCCTAACTCAAAGATCAAAGAGTGCACCAGAAATAAGGACAAGGTAGCACGATCAATCCTAGAATAGTGTTTCGATAACCAACACGCTAAGAATGATATTAGTGTCCATTAACTACTAAGCAACACGGTTGCTAGGAGTATTGATTTCACACATCATGGTTCACTTGTCGGCATTCCGGTTGCAAAAAAACGGAACCGAGGAATGAAAAATGATGGCAAGAAGTATCACTGCGTCAAGAATTCATGAGAGATGGTGAAATTCTCATGACGTTCCTGGCATAAAGTGGGTAATACTTCAGGGTAGAACAGAACAAAAGCTTGATTGTATTTGATCTGCGGAATACAACTGCTTTGACCCAATCCTAGAAATGGATGAGGTACTGGAGTTTGTTTCTCCTAGTCATTCCGGAATAGAATGACTTGACGGACCACAAGAATAATAGGCAACAATGAACGCGGATGCACAACTATTCCTGGCTATCAATTGATAGACTAGGGTCGGAATACAGCTGAGGAGGGTCAACTCAAGGAACATATAACTTTCTGAGTTGTGGATGCATAGATTAGTATGTCGAACCAAGTTCAACAGGTTTCTTTCGGATAACCCATGCAGAGAGGTAGAACTGGCAGAATCACGATTGTGAATGGAGAACTCCTCAAGAGTACCCTGGTTGTAGTATTTTGGTTCAAAGAACTTCTGCCTTAATGGTTCATGGTATTTGGAAGAAGGAAATACCACATACCTCGAGGACTATCGCAAAGTTACTAATATCCTAAAGGAACTAGCAACACTATCAACATGAGGTAAGTAGGGTGAATCTCGGGTTCAAGAACCCAGGAATAGAATACCTACTAACTAATAACATCACGGGATGCTTTCGAGAATGATGGCCAGAATCATCACATGGGGAACACAAAACATGGCTAGTTTACTAGGTAATCTAATAATACACCTAGGGTCATAATAATAACTCCAACATATATGTCGAGGCAATAAATTACCTCAACGCACTGATTAGTGTTCTTATTCTGACCATAAAGGACATCGGGAACGGAAAGAAAGGATTTGCAAATGCATCAGACTATTTAGAAACCTGGGATGACTCGGACAACATAACGGCTGTAAATGCTCAAAATGATTTGAGACATCCTGCAAAATGGTGGCATAACCACTTAACATCACAATATCAAAGTTCTGAGATGAACTGTCAACACACAGAAGTAGTAGGAACCGAACTCGGGCTTGAATCCATCAATCCTATAAGTCTCTATCATAGTAACTCGTCATCCTGATAGATAGATGAGAAGACCTAGTTCTTAATCCCCCGTAGAGAGAGAAGAGGATGACCCGGATCAGAGGGCATGAGGTAAAGGAGTAAAAAGAGCCTTACGTTCCATCCCACAATCAATTCCCCTACATATAACTAAAGCATTTCTAGACTCAACTTCGACCGGTTTGGCTTGGTAATCCTACAGGCAGTCAGGCTCTGATACCAAAGCTGTCAGGACCCCGATTCCAAGTCACATCAATCTAGCCGGTAACACCTCATATCACTTTGCGGCCTCATGCACGGTATTTCCTTGGGTGTCGCCTTACCATGGCCAGGGACCGTTTGCGCCTTTTGGCTCACGTATATGATAGTGTCGCTAGCATCCATACTACAGAGAACTCGGGCCGACATGACTAGTCGTGAACCCAAAGTGGCACTAACTTATAGGGAAAGGCATACATGAATCAACATCGAGCATGTCGGTCAAGCAGCGGCATGAATCCGAAGCTGTAGCACTGGCTAACAGGACTCGGGAACCCGGGCTATAGCGAGCTAGGCAGGACTCGGATGTCACCGTGACATTTCCCAAGGGATGTATACAGAACAAAGTGAATCACATGCCGGCCAGTCAAGTGTTCGAGGCAGTAGTCTGGGCTAGCAGGACTCGGTGAACCGGGCTGTAGCGGACTACTATGGCTCATGGAAGCACAAGACTACATTTCCCCATAAGAGAGGCTACCAAGGATAAACAACTAGGTTGTCGGATCCCACACATACCAAGCATTTCAATCATACACACAATATGCTCGATATGTGTAAATACAACATGGCATCACAACATAACTCTATGACTCAAGTATTTATTCATTAGGCTCTGAGGAGCGAGATATTACAAATATGGGTCTCATGACCCAACATTCAGAGCATACAAATCAAAGCACATGCGGAAGCTTATCATGTCTGAGTACAAACATCTACAAATGAAAAAGGCTTAGAAGCCTGACTATCTACCAGATCCAGCCGAGGGCACAAGATCGTAGCTGAGGTATCAAGCTAAACGTCCAAGTACACACGGAACTACTAGCGAGACTGACGTCTCTATACAAAACATAAAATAAGCAAACGTGAGTACAAATGTACCCATCAAGACTTACATCAGAACTAACTACATATGCATCGGTATCAATAAAGGGGTGGTGGAGTTTAACTACGGCAAGCCAGCTTTGACTCGGTGGCTATCCTAAACTACGACTGCAAGTAACTCTTTTGAGGTGGTGCACACGAGTCCACATATTCACCATATCAGTACACCACTATGGATCCGCTCCCGTCTCCCTACGAGAAGGCCATCCATAGCACTCACGCTTATCTTGCGAGTTTTAGAGTATCCACTTTCACTTGTCTATGAACTGTTATAGGCAACCAAGAAGTCCTTTACCGTGGACGCGGCTATTCGAATAGATCATTTATAACCCTGCAGGGGTGTACTTCTTCACACATGTTTCCACCACTTAGCGTCTGCACACGACATGTGCTCGGCAGAATTCAAGCGAAAGCCGACGTGGGGGTAGACCACGACCTGACTAACCACACAAGTCTCTAGTCCAGGTTTATCGCCTATTCGGGTTCCATCCGTGAGGAGATCCGGCCGGAGTTTCGCTCACCAGCCCCAAACGATGTGTGCAGGGTTCCCGAGACACCAAACGGGCGCTCGTTACACCGGGCCACGGTGTATCTACCGCATCATAACCCACCCCTAGGGTCAGCGCTATGCACGACCTCCAACACATATCCTACTACACCAGAAACTAGTTGCAACTCCTGGACAGAGGACGAGGGCGATTAATAAGTCGAGCGGGGTCATATTTCAGGGCCCAACGTGTGGTAGTAGCTGTTCCTGGATCACAAACACAGAACTCAGTTCCTGAGGACGGCTTCAGTGAGACAACCCACCCTGTACTCCTACATGGCCTCTCACCGCTACCTTTACCAAATCGTGTTCTCACACTTAGCTCACACACAGTAGGGCATGTTTAGACACCTCCGATTCATCCCCGATGAATCAGACCTGACTCAACTCTAAGCAGTAGCAGGCATGACAAACAAGCATGAATGAGTAGGCACAATAGGGCTCAAACAACTCCTACTCCTGCTAGTGGGTTTCATCTATTTACTGTGGCAATGACAGGTCATGCAGAGGATAAAGAGGTTCAGCTACCGCAACAACTAACACATGAGTCGTTGTTGCCCTAATGCAGTAAAAGAGAGCAGGAGCGAGAGAGTAGGATTGTATTGGAATGAACAAGGGGGTTTTGCTTGCCTGGCACTTCTGAAGATAGTATAGCTCTTCATCGGTGTCAACGATCTCATCGTCGGTATCACGTCTATCGAGAGGGAACAAATACCGGAAACAGAGAAGGAAAACACAATCAATGTAGTGCACAATATGATGCATGATCATGACATGTCAATATGCTGTGTTTTGAGCTAATGCAACTAGCAACATGTTAAATGGAGTTGGTTTGAACCCTAGGTTCAAATTCAAACTCCATATGTGAGAGTTTAAATGCCATTTATATGATTTGGCCTAAACAGCAGCCATAAATTGATCTAACATGCATGAAAGTGCTACACATGGATAGGGATTTTTCTGACCATTTTTCATATACAAATTATTTCATTCTGAGCTCCGGTTGATTTTCTATGATTTTTAGAAGTTTTGGCTATTTTCTGGAATTTCCTGTAAAAGAATAAATCCAGAAAAAGAGTTACTGCGTCACTGTGACATCAGAAGGTCAACGGGGCGGTCCAGGTCAAACTGACCAGTGGGTCCCGCGTGTCAAGGTAATTAGCCTAGCTAATTTTTTAGTTAGCACAAAAACTAATTTAGTTAGCAGACGGGCCCCACCTATCATGGACTCATGGGGAAGTCAACCTGGGCCCACACGGAGTCAACCAGGGTCAAGCACGGTCAAACTCGCCGGCGTTTAACCGCCGGCGAGGCCAGACGCAGTGGCGGGAGTGCGGTTTCGGGCTCCGACGACCAAAGCGACGGCGGAGCACGTCTACGTGATGCGGGGAGCGAGCCGCATCGTTTGATGGCGGTGGTGGAGCTCGGGGTGGCCGGGAATGTCGCCGGCGACGACCTTGGCTGTCACCGGAGTTCGGGCGAGGTCGAATACGGCGCTAGGGGACACGGCGTGGCGCGTGGGGTGGTGTTTTGGGCTCCTGCGAGTGCGGTGAGGGTGGTGGTGTGCTCGGAATTGAGCCAACGTGGTTGTGGCCACGACGGCGAAGTGTGGTGGCGGCGGCGAGTGCGGACGAGCTTGGTGCGGTCGTTGCAGGGCTCGAGAGCGAGAACGACAGAGATGGAGAGGTGTAGCAGCTCACGGCGAATACGATGGTGCAGACGGCACGGTCGGGGACGAGCTGGTGTGGCGGATACGGCGAGGGGGATCTGTGGCGGCGTTCGGTGAAGACGAGCTCGATGGAGACGAGGGAGAGCATGCGAGCACTCGGGGCTCGGCTAGCTCGACGTTGTGGATGACGGCGGAGCTCGTGGACAAGTCAGCGCGGCGCGGGGATGACGGCGGACGTGGGTTTCACGGTGGCGCGGGTGCGGCAGCGTCGACCATGGTGCAGGAGAGCGAGGGAGAGAGGCAGGGGGCGTGTGAGGTGTCTGCGGGGTCGGGGCGGCGACGTGGAGCCTGCCCAGGTGTTCAGGGGCGCGGGCAGCAAGCAGCTGATGCCGTGGCGAGCTCACGCTCGTCGGCGTCACCTCTCTGCCTGCTCTGGCGAGAGGAAACAGCTGGCTGGCACGGGCCTGCACAGTGCTGGGCCGGCCAGTGGACTGCCACGTAGGTTTCTCTCCCTCTCTTTATTCTGTTCTTGTTTTCTATTTTTCTGTAACTGTGTGGCTTTATTAAAAATAGTTAGGCACTTTCAAAAATCCTGAAAATAATCAGGGGCTCTGTTTAGATTATATCCAACAGCCCACACTTATTTCCAGAATTATTTGGGCATTAAAAATATTTATAGGATTTAAATTGCCCAAATGCAAATACTTATGGCTTGGTGCAAAAATCCAGAAGAGCCTCCAAAAATATGAAACCATTTTTGGCAGAGGATTTAGCCAGGACTAAATATGGTGAACATTTATGAAGGCATTTTGGGTTTATTGAAATTCCAATTGTTGGAACCTAGTATTCCAAAGGGGGTGTTGGGGTTTGTTAGTCCCCATTTCAAGTTTAAGAAGAAAAAAATTAGACATGAAGCACACATGAAGCAATCCTAGTGCAATGCCAGAAGCTAGGGATGTGACACCCTTTTCTCGTTAGATCTCTTGTTTGTTATGTCTACTTGTGTTGCCATGTGCCTTCTATATGCTTGCATCTTCGCTTGCTAAAATATATTGATATGTATCCCCATCCACTTTCTAATCTTTTTAAATGATCCAATCATGATGAACCAATTGCTAGTGAGTTGAGTGCGCTAGATTATCTTATGGAATTTTGCTTGATATTCGTGAATCTGAAAATTGTAATGAAGAAATTTATGAAATTGTTCATGATAGCTCCTTAAATGAAAAGCATGATTGCAATGAATTTACTATAAACTCTATTAATGTCAATTGTGCTAATAATATGCAAAACCGTATGCTTGGGGATGCCAATTTCGCTATGTCCACTATTTATTGCAATGATCATGATTCAGGTGATTCTACTTATGATCTTGAAAATTTATTTAAGCCTCGTGATGAATATGTATTAATAATAATGTTTGCAATAATATTGAAAGTGGGTTTGGAAGAGCGTCAACTTTAGGTAAAAATAATCCCACATATTTGCAGAGTGTTCAATCTTACGAATTTTTTGATGAAAGTGGGTTTGGAGAGGTCATGACTTTAGTTGATGTTAATCCCACTATCTTGGAAGATTATAAAACTTTTATGCATGTCGATCATGAAGAGAAAATTTTATATGATAGTTATATTGTTGAATTTGATTATGATCCTACATGTAATTATTATGAGAGAGGAAAATACGGTTGTAGAAATTTTCATATTACTAAATTACCTCTCATTATGTTGAGATCGTCAATGTTTTGCTCCTCTTCTTTGCATATGTTAGATGTTTCTTGTCTTGATAATTTGTTTGCTTATAAAATTCCTAGCATAGGAAGTACGTTAGACTTAAATGTGTTTGTCATATGTTTCTTGGTTCTCTCTTTGTGTTTCAATTCTTATCTTCCGTGTTAGCATCGTTGAAATCTTATGCCTAGCTAGGGCGTAAAACGATAATGCTTGTTGGGAGGCAACCCAAATAATAGAATTTATTTTTGTCTTCTTCTTTCTGTTCTTGAGTGTTTGCACAATTGTGCTACTATTATGATTGTGTTTTTTATGTTTTAATTAGTGTTTGTGCAAAGCAAAGCCTTTGGGATCATGTTGGGTGATAGTTGATTTGGTTTTGTTGAAAAATAGAAACTTTTGTCTCCAGTAAAACAATTTTGAAAATTCACAGAAGCATGATAAAATTCTAATTTTTTACACAGGATTGATATAAAAATTTCCCACGTTGCCCTAAATTTTCAAAAAATTTGGAGTTACAGAAGTATTCAAAGTATTCAGATTGCTACAGACTATTCTGTTTTTGATAGATTCTGTTTTCTTTGCGTTGTGTGCTTATTTCAATGAATCTATGATTTTTATTTGAGGGTATAAGTTATAACAGACTTCGAATAGAGTAAATATAATGCAAAAAATATGAATGGGTTTGCAACAGTACTTATAGTAGTAATTTGCTTTGTTATAATAATAGATCTCACGAAGGTTTTGTTGAGTTTGTGTGATTGAAGTTTTCCAGTTTTGGGTGAGATCACGATGGATGAAGGAATAAGGAGTAAGAAGAGCCTAATCTTGGGGATGCCCATATATCTGAAGCTACTATGTGAAAGAGAAGCAAGCAACTAAGCTTGGGGATGCCCGAGTGCCATCCCCTCTTTCTTCTAACGACCATCAGTATTTTACTTGGAGCTATATTTTTATTCGTCACATATGATGAGTTTTGCTTGGAGCGTGTCGCGATGACCACGACCACCACACACGTGGGCCAGCGCCTCCCTAAGGCCCAGCTGCACCCTTTGGCCGCTAGTACACCGTCGAGCCAACCCATTTTCTCCTCTGGGCCCAATGTGAGCAGGGCGCCAGTTTCAACCTAGTGCCCTTTTTTCCCTTTAGTGAATTTGCTAATAACCATTGAATTACAGATTTGCAGAAAAATCCCCCATGATCACGCATTTAATAACTCACAAATGGTTCATCGGTTCAAAATGGTTTAAACATGTAAAATGCTTAGAATTTCATGTACTTTCATAATATCCAACTTTCATCCATGTTAAAAACATTTAAACTTGTTGTTTATTTAAATTTGCAAAAATGCCATGCTGAAATGGTTTATTCCATAACTAAAAAACCGTACCTCCAATTGTTTATTTAAATTTGCAGAAATGCCATGCTGAAATGGTTTATTCCATAACTAAATAACCGCAGCACCAATTTAAATTTGCAGAAATGCCATGCTGAAATGGTTTATTCCATAACTAAATAACCGTAGCTCCAATTTAAATAAACAACAAGTTTAAATGTTTTTAACATGGATGAAAGTTGGAAATTATGAAAGTACACGAAATTCTAAGCATTTTACATGTTTAAACCATTTTGAACTGATGCACCATTTGTGAGTTATTACATGCATGATCATGGGGGGGGGGGGGGGTTCTGCAAATCTGTAATTCACTGGTTATTAGCAAATTCACTAAAGGGAAAAAAGGGCACTGGGCTGAAACTGATGTGCTGCTCACATTGGGCCCAGAGGAGAAAATGGGCCGGCTCGTTGGTGTACTAGCGGCCTAAGGGTGCGGCTGGGCCGGTCGCAGGGGCTTTGGGGAGGCGCTGGCCCACGTGAGTGGTGGTCGCGGTTATAGCTGGCCAAATAGGCCGGCTCGGCACGGCACGGCCCGGCCCGCGACGGCACGAATACTAGCCGGGCCGTGCCGTGCTGGCCCATGGGCAGGGGTTCTGTGACGCCCCCGATTCGACCGTACACTAATCATGCACGCAAATGTGTACGACCAAGATCAGGGACTCACGGGAAGATATCACAACACAACTCTAGACACAAATAAAATAATACAAGCTTTATATTACAAGCCAGGGGCCTCGAGGGCTTGAATACAACCTCGACGCACAAGAGTCAGCGGAAGCAACAATATCTGGGTACAGACATAAGTTAGACAAGGATGGCTTAAGAAGTCTAGCACATAAATCAACGATCGAAGAGGCAAGGCCTCCTGCCTGGGACCTCCTAACTACTCCTCGTCTTCGGCGGTCTCCACGTAGTAGTATCCGTCGGCGGTGGCATCTGGCTCCAGGGAACCACCATCTGGTTGCATCAACCGGAAAGAAGAAAGAAGGGGGAAAGGGGTAGCAAAGCAACCGTGAGTACTCATCCAAAGTACTCGCAAGCATCAGATCTATACTGAGTATGCATTGGTATCAAATGGAAGGGTTGTATCTGTGGACTGAACTGAAGAAAGCTAGAATAGAGGGGAAGGCCTAGCCTATCGAAGACTAGCATCTTCAAGCAGCTGCAAGCATCTTGCAGCATGTAGAAGAGTAAAGAATAGCAGTTTATATTTAACAAACATGTTGTAGTATCAACGCCCAGAGATCCTTCCTCGACTCCCTACGAGAATGCAATCTCGGAGCCACATATCCATCACATATGTCAAGTATCCATTTCTAGTTATATAAGATCTGGATACAAGTCTGAATGTCCATTACCGTGGACACGGTATTCGAATATATATCTTCCCTATAGGGGTGCACCACGTTACCCAACACGCTCGATCACTCTGGCCGGACACACCTTTCTGGGGTCAATGCCCGGCCTCGGAAGATCAACACGTCGTAGCCCTACCTAGCTCAGAAGAGAGGTCCCCGCCGGTCTACATCCTAAGAACTCCGGGGTCTGGGCCCATCACCCGTTGCACTCCGGGTCGTTGTGCGCAAGGGGATAGCAGCACCACCTGTGAAGTGGATGGCACGATCTGGCCTGGCCACAATGCTGAATTGGACGTCTGACAAAGCTTCAGCTGATACTGCGACGTTGAGGCCCATAACTATTCTCGCGTGGTGGTTAGTGCGTAAAGGCCAAAGGACAACTCAGAAGAAATACCCAAACCTGTTAGTGCATTGGGGGCTCGTAGAGACGAGCAGAGACTCGTGATAATGTGACCCCGTCGCCCCGTCTCATGGACTTACGGCAAGGGCCCAGGCTGCCCGGCCGTGCCACATAGAAAACTCGCGGGTGCTCCATGGGCCCGCCCGACTTTCACATCAACTCGCGGGTACCCCTCAGAGCCAACCCGACTTCAACAATGGTCTCAAGTAAAGTCAAGCTAACCGTGTGTCCAAAAATCAAGGGGAAAACCTGAGGAATCACCCATGGAGGATTCCACTCGATGTAATCATCAAGGTGAACGTAAGAGGATCCACCCTCGAGATTCACACTTGAGGTGTTGCACGACAGAGCTGTATCGGGAATGGTGAAAGAGGAACCACCCCCGTTGACCATGACCGAAAGCTACACTACAGAATTATCATCAGGAGTGCGTTATGAGGGATCACCCTCGGCACTCGATAGTAGCTCTGCAGAGTCGAGCAACTAAAGGGGCGTGATGTGATGTGAGGTGTCAGGCTCTAGTCATCGATCACGTTGATCAATTCATCAAAGATGAAGCAGGGGCAACAAGGACAAGGTGGGGGTCACTGATGGATCACTAACCAACCTATACTAAGCAGTTTAGGATAAGCAGGTAAGTAACAATAAGCAAGTTACAAAAGCTGGCTATGCATCAGAATAGGAGCAATCAATTACAGTAGCAAAATCTAATGCAAGCATGAGAGAATGGAATGGGCGATATCGGGATGATCAAGGGGGGGGGGGGCTTGCCTGGAAGCTCCGATGAAAGGGAAGAAGGGTCGTCGTCGATGTAGTCGATCACAGAAGCATCAGCAACAGTCTCGGGGTCTATCGGAGAGAACAAGAGGGGGAAGAAACAGTAACTATAAGGCACACAGATGCATGACAAGACAAAAATCAGCACTAGGCATGTTCTAACGCGGCTCTACACGCTACCGGCGAAGGGAGAAACATCCGGGAAAGCTTTCTCGAAGTTTGGCATTTTCGGACAGACGAAACGGAGGGGAAAGTTTGCATGTT
The DNA here is from genome assembly GCA_021605205.1 of Aegilops longissima. NCBI lineage: Eukaryota > Viridiplantae > Streptophyta > Magnoliopsida > Poales > Poaceae > Aegilops > Aegilops longissima. The sequence continues at coordinate 352,670,384 of CM038679.1, forward strand.
TGCTATGATAGGGACGTGTGGCGGACGAACGGACCTCGTATTCGTATTCGTCTCATTATTTTGAGCAACTTTCATGGATAAAACTTTTTCATCCGAGCTACGGTTAATTTTATATGATTTTTCAAATATTTAACAAAATTCTGAAATTAACGGATTTAGTTTAATTTCGAAAATACTAAATACAGAAACTGCTATGGGTACACAGAAATGTACCCAGGACTGTGTGTAGGTGTATGACAGGTGGGGACAGCGGGTGGAGTCAGCAGCCCAGTCAGCAGTCAAAGTTTGACTGTTGACTGGTCAAACTGACCAGTGGGTCCCCACTGTTAGTGAGACAGCTTACTAACAGGTTTATTTATTTAAAACACCTAAATAAACTATGGGCTCGACATATCAGAGATGGTTAGGGGGTTAATTAGCCCGACCATGGCCAATTAACCGTGCCACGTCAGCGTTAACCGCCGGCGCTAATCCGGCGGCTCGGCGCTCGCCGCCCGGCCGATTCCGGCGGGCATAGCAAGCGCTTCTAGGCTCTGCAGGTTCAGCACGGCGAGGCGCTCCTAGTGGTTGCATCGGCATGGGCATGGGTGGGCTCTAGCAGCGGCGACGACGATGAGTGCGGCGGCCGACGCTCGGCCAGAGTACGACCCGCAGGCATGGAGGTGTAGACAGATATGCACGAGCGCGCACCGCGCGAGGCGAGACCGCGCCCAGGGGTGGTGAAGGGAGGCGTGGTGGTGGTCGAACAGCGACATCAGCGACAGCCGAGCGGCAGCTGGAGAAAGCAGCGCGGGTGCGGGGGCTGGGCGGCTCAGGGGGAGTCCAATGGCGCCACCTACGGAGGGTAGGAGGAGGGGGCACGCGGTGCTCACCTCTGTTGCAAAGGAGGCCCGAGGGAGAGTCGAGGCGAGCGGAGACGGCTACTGCGTGCGGCGGCCCGAGGAAGGAGCCGAGCTCGCGGTGGCGCCGTGGGGGCGTCCGGGTCATCGTGACTTGGCGTAGAGGAAGAGGGGGTCGCGGCGGAGCCCATGAACTCGTCGAGGAGGCTCGTCGGAAGCGGTCGCCGCGGCTACGGCACAGACATGGCGGTGGTGGCGCTCGGATGAGGTGGGCGAGCGAGATAGAGAGGAGGGAGAGCGGGATGGATCTGGGAGGCGAGAGAGGGGAGTGGAGGTAGGTGGGAAGGAGGCCGAGGCGTCGAGGGGGGTCGATGTTATCCTCTCCGGGGAGTCGTCGTCGAGGCGGTCAGGCAGGGTTCGCCTGTGTTGCGACCCCGGTCAGGGGAACATGGGGAGAAGGCGACCCGGGGAGGAGAGCTGGGCCTGTCCGTGGTGGGCCGAGGCCCAGGGGGGCAAGGGAGGCTTTTCTCTTTTTTTTGCCTTTTCCTTTTTCAAATTATTGCCCATGTTTTCTTTTATTTTAGGGCACTAAGCCACTTTACAAAAAGTTGGTTCACCACCAAAATTAAGAAGTGAATATTTGTCACATGATCAACATTTTAGTTTCCATGTTTGTGAACTTTGAATTTTGGACTTAAATTTTAATTTGAATCATGAGTTGGATCAAGTGAGGATCAGCAACAGTAGGAGTGATGACCTGGCATCATTAGCAGGGGATTACTGTAGCTTAATTATCCGAGCATCACAATTCTCCTCCACTACAAGAAATCTAGTCCCGAGATTTAGGAGGTAGAGGGAAACAAAGCGGGGTATTCATCACGAAGACGATCCTCGAGTTCCCAAGTGGCTTTCATCTTCAGAATGATTTGACCACTGAAATTTTAGAAATTTGATAGCCCTCTGACGGGCGCGACGTTCAGCTTGATCAAGAACGCAGATCGGATGCTCTCTGAACCGAGATCATCTTGCAGGGGTTGAACTTTATAAGCCATATGGTTGTTGCAATAAGACTTTTGACTCAAGGCATCGGCCATTAGACTAGCCTTGCCAGGCGTATAAGAAATACCGTAGTCATAGTCTGTAATTATTTCCATACGCCGCTGCTGACGGAGATCCAGATCTAGCTGAGTAACATCTACTTCAGACTATGATGACCAGTGAAGATCTAGCAACGAGTACCCAAAAGGAAATGCTGGCACAACTTTAGTGTAAATTTAACTTTAGCAAGTTCAAGGTCATGGACTGGGTAGTTCTTTTGGAAAGATATTTTGGAATTAAGAAACAACTGGAACGTTTTCAATTCTCACAAGAGAAGAATCGTTTTAACACATTCAAAGAAGCTTCGGCATTTCAAACAAGATGAGCATGGTAGCTCACTATCTCATTTGATGGATGTAGTAGATGGACAGTTTTAGTGGCGCAAATCATAGCAGCGGTATGTGTTTTCAACCATTCCATTTGCAGAATGAGGTCAACATTGGAAGACTTCAAAACAATGCGGGAAACATGGAATTCCAATCCTTTAATTTCAACGGGGACATTTTGACTAACCAAGATGGTTCGACATTGGCCCGCGGAATGCAGCTTGGAATTCTGGCCAAGTGATGGCGGTTCCAACAGGTAAGGGACGCCTGTGGTTGTACCACCATTGAGCAGCGGGACCATTCGGTAATAAGCAGCAAAGGTGACATAGTGGCAGGGGCTACATCAGCAGACTCCAACTCGAAAGTGATGTCACATAGCCAATCATCAGCATCAAGGGGCTGAGTTGAGTTGCGGTAGATGATAGGGTTGAGACGCACAAAGTCTTGCAGAGTCAATGGGGTTGATTTCTGATTCATATTGGGACGCGCAAGCTGAGCCATGACTCCTACCATGAACTGGCGAGTCAGCATCAAACAGCTGTATCATTCTGGCCATGTACTCAGGATATGTTGGATTGTTGCCACCACTGGCACTACCAGCGGGTCTAACCATCCTGCTTAAATGCAACAGTGGGGTAGTTTTAGTAAAAGGGGTGGAGCAAGTATATGGAGTCATTCATGATGCAATCAAAACAATGAGCAAAGGCGTAGTATGTACAAAGCAGTAGTCATTGAAGACATACTGATACATACATAGATCCAGTTACACTCTGTTGGTATGAGTTTGGACAAGAGAAGCATCATAGGCATACTAGGTGGCACACATGCACGTGATGGACGGATAACACAATGGGACATAGCAAAGGCTACATCAATGTTGGAGAAAACCTCTAGAACGAGGGATTTGCAAGTGACGACACAGGGTGCCCTCGATAAGAGGATCCTACGGTCAGTGAATATTGTGAAGCAGAACTTGGCTCCCCATTCAAGGAAGGGGTAATACAAATCTCCGGATGGATGTGATCACGAGATCCTAATGTTATAGTTAGCAAAATCATTTATCCCCAGTAGAAGAGAGATGTCCGCAACACGACAGCCATGCAGACCCCCTCCTCTCCCCCTCTCTCTCACCCTTGCGGCGCGTGCCCGAGCACCGCCCGCATCCGCCAATCGCCGCCCGCGTCCCTGGCCCGCCTCGCGCTCGCCCCCTTCTATTTAGGTCCACCCCTGAGCCCCCTCTCTACTCCTTTGGCTCTCTCTCCCTCCCGTGCACCCCCTGGACCGACCCACTTCCCTCCTCGTGCCCTCCATGGCCCTCCATGGACGGAGAACCGCCGTCGGCCCTGTGCTAAACTCGGGCTGTCCCGAGCCTCTCTTCTCTCCCTAGCCATTCCAATGCCTCCTCACCACCACCGCCGACTCGCCTCACGCCCCATTTCCTCCTTCCCGTGCCTGCCCCGCTGTGCCGAACCCCGCCGATGGCTTCCTCCGTGGCCCTCCCGAGCCATCGCCGCAGCAGCCCTCCCCGACGTGCGTGAAGTACATAGATGGGTGCGGCGTGGCCTCCTGAGCACGCTGGTGGGCGGAGCGTCGTCAGAGACGCTCTGTAGCCCCGGCAATCACCGGTGGGAGCTGCTCCTCCCCGCGGCCAAAGCGCGCGCGGGAGGTGGAAGACGACCTGCCGCTGGGGCACGCACGTCAGCGACCCAGCAGGCGGGCCCGTCCGTTTATGTGGATACGGCTCCAGCGGATCCGCTTCCCCCATGCAGAAGCGTACTCCGTGAAGGCGCCTTCGATGTCGCCCTATCGTCCGCGTGGCTGAGCTACTGGGCCGGCCCAGTGGTGCCCTGCCGTTAAGCCTCGCCCAGTGCACGCTGTTGCCGCCTAGATCCAGCCCGTTTGGGTAAAAACCTTTTTCCTTTTTCTTTTCTGTACAATTTGTAAAATCCATAAGTAATTCAAATTAACTCCAAATTTGATGATTCAAATTTCTAGTGACTCGATAAATCATGCTCTACCTGCTGGTGCAACGTGCACATTTTTCCAGGAAACATTTCTTCACACAAATTAAATAAAATCCCATTTTCCATTTATATGATGAACTTTAGAAAATCACAGAGAGCTCACATTTGATCCAAATGCCATTATTCAAATTTGTAGATACATCTAAGTTCATAATTTAGATTATGAACATTTTTCTTAATACTTTTTGTGCCCCACAATATGATGAACCATTTCTTCATGATTGTCAACTTTGCAAATCCATAGAATATTTTTTGAACTCCAAATCTAGTGAAACCAAATCCTAGATGCTTCTAAAATCATCCTTTGTTAAATGGGTGCCTTTGCTCATTTTTAAAAATATGTTTCTGTACACTTCTTGCAAAATCCATTAATCCCTTGATTCCATCAGATTGAAATGTTAAGAAATATCCACTGGTCCATTTCCAATGAAACCACTCTGGTTATTTTTCATATGACTAGGGAAGTCCTAGAAAATTCAAATCCATATTTTTAGAGCACTTTTATTTTTGCCTTGTTGTGTTGCTTATCATGGTTTCTTTCGACGATAGTTGACGAAGTAGACGAAATGCTTGGAGTTGGACCAGAGATATTTTAAGACCTCGAAGACTTTGTTAAAACAGGCAAGCAGCCCTTTGACCATGTCTAAGAAACCCTTTTTGTGCATGTCATATGGCACTTCTATTGCTTGCATCGAACTCATGATAATGTGGTGACCACTTGAGGTGGTTTGGCTGCGTTGCTTCCTCGTTGATACTTGCATTGTGCATGAACCTACCTTCTTATGAGGGTTATGCCGGTGGGAGTAGATAGGATGCTAAAGTAGTTGCTACGCAAAAAGGGGCGGGAATATGCATGGTGAGGGAGACAAAGTATTTTCAAAAGACTTTTCGAAAACCCTGTCGGGTGCCACTTATGCCCGAGGGAGATAATGAGATGGGTAACCACTTGATGATGAAGTGGTGTACCGAGGCAAGTGTGTGTGTTGCTTTAAAAAAATGGATTGGTTTAAGTCGCGACCGTTATTCCAACCTTACATGCGCAACCACTCTACCCTTGTATGGCTAAGGGCATTATTGATTACCTAGGCTGATACTAGCTTGGAGCCCGCATTACTAGTGATGGGGGAGAGTTGGTGCTCTCTCTCGGGACGGGGTCGTGCCAGGTAGGGCGGCCATGACTATTTTTACAGGGCATCGGACACACCGTTGGTACCCGTGCTTGTGGTATGTGATGAATATGGGAGCGAGGCTCCACAATTTTAAGATGTGAAATGTTGGGCACGGGGGTTACTACCAATCGAGTGGCTCTATGTTAGTGTCTTCTAGGGAAAGATAGTGATCGGGTGCTTACCCCGGGTACTTGAGGTACCGCGGGTCGTGGATGTCACGGAATTTCCCCGGATCTTGTGGGTAAAGTGTGCAACCTCTGCAGAGTGTCAAACTATTCGAATAGCCGGGTCCACGGTCAAGGACAGTTGGGTAACCACTCTTGGGCTACGTCCAATGTTTGCGAAACCTGGTGAGTGTGTATGGATAAGTGGTAAGAACTACCTGGGTCACGTCAAAAGGCTTGACATGATGATTAAGTTGGATTGTTTCCAACTCTATTTATGTTGTTATCTGTAACCTGTTCTCATGGTTACTTGGATTCTCCTGATGCATGTCTTACAAGTTGTTGAACATGTCATTGCACTCAAAACTAGCTTTCTGCAAAATGACCTACTTAGTGTTATATCATGCATTGTTGTACCTTGTTTCAAAACATGGGTTGCTTGTGAGTACATTCAAAGTACTCATTGGCTTGCCACTGGTTAATTTATTGGCCAGCCATGAAAGAACATGATGTGAAGAAGATTTCTTTGGTGATGATCGTGCGAGCTAGGACGCTTCCCAGTCAGAATGCCTGTAGGGTTAAGGCAGATGGCATGGGTCCAAGTTATCGACGAAGATTCCGCTGCGAAGTTATACTCAAGACTTGACCATAATGGTCATAATTTATGTAAGACAGTATGTATGGATGTAAGACTCTAGTTATACAACTTCTGTGTGTTCAGTGAGCATTGATCTCTGGGATCACTGTACACGTGCATTTGGTGATCACGACTTATGAGTCGGGGTCCCCACAGAGCTAGTATCAGAGTCATCCTGACTGTAGGAAGCCTTAGTTAGGATGGTCGTTAGTTAGGGTAAAACTATTTTCAAAACTATTACTAATTTTCAAAACAATCTATACTTCTCTTCTCCTTCTCAGTTTTTCGAAAGCTAAGGTATACTTTCCTTATTGATCTCTTCCCCCTTCAAAACTTTTGGTCGCTAGAACCCTTATGCCCCTGACCACTGGATTCCTTGTAATCCTCGTGGATAATCTAGAAGGAAGATGCCTTGTCAGACATTCACCCACATCTTCTGAACACAAGATTGGTGACACCTCGACAAGACGATACCAATAAAAGATACATCCTCAAGGAATAAGGACATGAAGACCCAGAGGATGGTGACATCTTTGAATTTGCCCCAAGATGATGCAATCTTGGCCTACGATGATCAGTGCATAGGATATGCAAGATCATGATATACATCGCTAGTAGAGCAACCCTGTCCTTATCATTGTTGTGTCAGCACCATCGGTGGATGACAACCTCGCCATTTGGTCCGCCTCACTATAGTGAGCAGGAAAAACGGTTCTCGGCATCCCCCGCTCTCGGTGACGATACTGGCAATAGTGTGTCCGGCAGATTGGACCTCCACTATGCCTTGTTAGTGTCAATACATAAAGGATTGCCTACCTGGTAACCTCGACACCTTAGAAGGCAAAAGGTATCGTCATGATTAAGAAGACAAGAGAAGACCAAGTCAATGCCAACTACGAGGAGCCACCTTCACCCCATCACTTCAACAGGCGAGAAGTTGTTGAAGACTCTTCAGGCTCAACCTAGATCGTTTCATCGAACAACTACAGGAGACGTAGTGATAACTGAGGAAAACCCAGAAGACTGCACGAGGCACGGAGCAAAGCACGACTACTGAATCTGAGAACCCCTAGGGTAGAATGAGTCGTGTACCCCCTATGCGTAGTCGATTCCATATGATGGTTCGAATAGAACCATGATTGTGTGTGGCTTGTTTTTAATTGTTTGTGTTTTGATATCAGTGGCCCTTTTGCCCTAGGCAACAAGTACGCGACAATGTCACCTTCCTTATCTTAATTCTGATGTTTGGCCCCTTCGGCATTTGTTTGTTTGCCCTTGCACTATGGAACCCCCTTTAGGCATTCCCCTCCTCTATGCTATGTTTCCCTCTCATCTCTGTCATCAACCGAGGACCAACAAGTCAAGATGCACCAAGGATTCTACTTCGGCGACCAACAAGCACTAAAGAACTTTTCTACAGCTTCCTTGACCAAGTGCAACCCCGTAGAGTTATGTTTAACCCTCCAGACTAGAAACCCATTACTAGACCCTTCGAGACTTCACAAGATACCCCAGCTCGAATCCTTAGCAAAGTGCTTAACCCACATAATTGCAGGAGAACCAGTTGAGCCCCAACAACCCTTTCTTAATACACGGTTCATTAGGGAACTAGTAGACATAGTGAACTAGCACATTACGATCCTAATATAGCACCAGAACTGACGATGCCATAGGGAAGAACAATTTGAGGATATAGGAATAGAGGACAAATCACTTGATGAGTTTATATCAATGACATTGAGGAATTATATGAGACTATTTGGTGGATTATGAGACTTTCATGTTGGTAGATGAACTTGGTGGGATCACTTAATAGAGTAGCATAACTTTCATTGCCGCTGAGTAAATTGGATTTAGTAGGACAATTATGATCGCAAGCTAAAATTCTTGGAAGTATAAGGATTTGACTTATCTAGGGGATATTGATAGGAGATGGTTGGCATTACAATAATGACTTGGGTAAACATGTAGGAATTCTTGTTGGACATGAGATTTGGATTTAAGTAGGTGATCCTAGTGGAGTATAGATGTGGATTGAGTCTAAGTGGTTCGGAGTGAATTGGATTTAGACTGATAATCTTGATCATGATACCATGTTTCTCGATGGACGATAAACTAGGAGATTGGATTAATTGTTGGAGTTGATTTAGGGAACCTATATAAGCTTGACGTTGGAAGTTACTTGATCCCGCCGACCTTGGAATATTGCTCATCTTTGGCCTCACTACACCTGAGCCACTAGCTCTTGTGATGTACATACTTTGTCCATGTATATATTATGATGACTATAATAAAGCCAGCACCGCTGATAATACAGGGCCTCTGTCGTTTCATTTATGAGAATATGAGTCTTTATTGTCCCTTCATACGATCACTTGGGGGCTTCCTGCTTATTGAGCATAGCTACGACTACCCTCTTGGTCCGGCTTGTATGCCATGATTACAAAATACTTGGGGGCTTCCTGCTCATTCAACATAGCTATGACTACCCTAATATTCCGGCTTATACGCCTGGAATAAAAAAATTACTTGGGGGCTCCTTGTTAATGAACAAGAGCTTTGTTGTCCCTTGTAATAGGCTTGGACGCCACATGTATTCACCAAAAACCCGGGTTATCCTTCCTTTGTTTGCTTGCCACTCCGACCAGGTAATGCAAGGTCCGGCTTACGAGTTTGAATTAAGGTTTAACTCAGCAGCTATGCAGCCCTTGAATAGCACTTGACATTGAGGCTTGGCAACCTATGAATGCCTTGTTTTTCTGTTTCAAATTTGCTTTGAATATTTTTTGAGATTCATTTTTTGTTGCCATGTTGATATATGGTTGAAAACTAATTAGGGCCACGTCGCCTTACAATTCATATATGGATCTATTCGGAGTTTTGTTAACCCGACCTAGTTTTGGACTTTAAGTCGCCAGTGTATGATGATTATGTGCTTAGAGTGATGTGCTCTATGCTTTGGGATGTTACCCCTTGCTGCATATGGCGTGATAAGCCGACGGTATGAATAGATTGAAGAGGGCATTTTGCTCTCATCTTTTGGGCTGTTACCCTTACTGCACGACATATGATAAGCTAACAGTGTGAACAAATATCACAAGCATGATATTTATTTTGGTATGTTTATATGAGGTTTTTTGATAAACCGGCCCTGGTTATGGACTATTTAGTCATCAGTGGCTTCTTTATATGGGGTATTGTTACCCGCCCTGGGGTAAACCGCCAGGGCAGTTGTTATCTGCTTATGTGCAGGAAAAATGATAAGCATGGTCTGCATAACTGATGATATTATAAGCATAAGTGGCAGATCTTCAAATGACGGATTGTCAATGTTATGCAAAAAAAACGTGCACGATGGCACGGTGGTTCACTATTTAACTATCCTATTACGTGGCTCCATGAGCCCAAATGATTAAGTGTTTTTCAGGCAATATCTGACGATGCAGATTATGAGCCGTCCATCGGATCAATTCTCCTGGTCTTGGCGGTTTGAGGCTTCCGGATCATCCTGCGCCGGTTCTTCTTCTCCCTCCATTGTCTGGAAGTTAGGAGATGACCAATCGATGCCAGTGAACGCTTGAAATTCAGCTTAGTCATCGATAAGCTCAGATGGATTGATTTCAGGGGCGAAAGTATGCTTACGGATTGGAGGGATCAGGTCCACAATTTTATAAGCCGACAAGGGCATTTTTTGGTTTTCCGCTGTATAAGCCGCCTGATACTTGGACAGATCTATTTCTTCAGTAATAAGGCTCGCCAATGGACGTATCTCCTTCATGCAAGCAGCAAAATCTTTCTTGTCAAACGGAGATCCGTCCTCTTTGAAGCTGGGGCAGCCAGTAGCTAGCTCGGCCGGGTCTAATTCTGCCTGCCATGGCTTCGCCCGGCTTAAAGCCGTAATGGCACCGGCTCTGGTGGCTGACCACTTGATTTCTTCAATTCTGGCAGGCAGGACAGAAAGTTTGCTTAAGATATCGCTGGGAAGAGCTGGTGCTTGATTGGTTGGGGAGATCATGGTGGCTATTCTGCGATGGACACCAGTGTACAGCTGCTCTATTAGCATGTAAACCGCCTTGAGTTTTATCAGCACTTCTTTACCAAGGGTCCTGCTCCTGGGGCCTGCATAACATATTATGATTAAGTCACAAGGAGGCTTACAAAATGGAGTGTGGGAAGTCATTACAATATTAAGATCTTACCAAAAATAGCAGAGGTCATCTGTGTGATATGATGCTTCAAGCCAGTAAGTTCTGTGGTGACCTCATCTAAAGTGGCCTCATCTTTTTTAGCCCTCTGTATCAGGGAAGCCTTGTCTTCAGCCCAGGTGGCTTTCTCAACATTAAAGTCAGTTTTAAGCTTCTCTTTTTATCAAGGCTAAACTTGAACTTGGAGTCAGCCTTTCGGGTCTCAGCTTCTTGTGCTTCAAGTCGGGTTTTTAAATCGGTCAACTGAGATTGAAATTGACTGGATGCCTCCTGCAAGTAGAAGATTGACACAAGTATGCACATTTATGATATAGTCTTGTACAAAGAAAAGTCCCAAGCCCTTTGCAAGCAATATCACTTGGCACTTGGGGGCTAATGGGTCCAGAAATTTTCTTTTATGAAGCAGTGGCAGACAAATCCGGTTCATCTTTTTCAAGTTAACCCGGTTTGTAAGGGTGACCAGATGAGATTTTTAGTGACAATGATAAGTCCCGGTTTATTCATATTGATTAAACCAGCCCTTGGGGGCTACAGGTGCAAAGTTGATCACTATTAATTGAAGTCCAGGCTTAACTTGATAGTTTAAGCTGGCCCTTGGGGGCTACTAGTTTGATCTTCACATATTTATGACTATCTAAAAGTCTAGAATATATTCAATTCTATCATATTCAGTAGACTTGGGGGCTGAACGAATGCATCTTACAGAAAAGGTAGAAGTTGCTACCTCATATTTCTGTTGCATGTGTTTGACCATGTCAATCTCCAGATTGCGGTTGTTGTGCACTTCGCTGAGATAGCCGGAGAGGATTTCACTAATGTTCATACGAGAATAATTGGCCATGTCAAATTTGAAGTTTTTCGATCAATTCTTCCTTGGCAGAATGTTTTGCTAGAGCAACAGGATTCCCCGGTTCTTGAAAACCAGTACCGGTGATCAGAACTACTTCCGTGTTTGGTTCCGAAGGTTTGATTGAGCTTGGCGGTTCCGCACTCAAAGGATCAACAATTATATGATCAGCAGAGGCACCAGGATTTTCTGGTGGTGGGTCATCACCAAGCTCCTCCGGGTGTTGCACGGAGGCTTCAGATATTGGTGCTTGCTTCTTTGCTTCATGAGCCATGGGGTCTTCTGTTGGCTTGTTTATTTTAGCCTTTTTGCTAGGCTTTTCTATTCCATTGCAAGAGGATTCAAAAAGTTAGTATGAGTACATAGATGTGAAAAAACACTGATAAAGTTTGTACCTAGGGGCAGTCTTGAAAGCCGGAAGCTGAGTCTGAGATGAATCACCAGACGAAGAGTGAGAGGTCCCATGATAATTTGAGTCGGAATGATTAAGTGGTTGACAAATAAGACCGGCCTTGAGATAAATAGAGTTGGAATTTTGAAGCACCTCATTCCGGCATTTGCGTGGGGCTGGTGTGTTAGGTAAACCGGAGGAAAGCTCTCCGCCCCCACTGGTCTGAGTTCGGCGCCGGTTCTCATGCTGTTGTTGCTTCAAAATAAAGTTGGGATCCAAGTGAGCTAACACTACTAGGGAAAAGCCTATACACAGAATTTTAGCAGCAGCGCGGCTCAAAAAGGAGCGCTGCTGCTAATTAGTAGTAGCGCGTGTGCGGGAAACTCGCTACTGACAAGTTCTTACCAGTAGCGCGCTCGTTGTAAACCGCGCTGCTACAAATATCGACCGGCGGTGTCCACAAAACTCCATTTAGCAGCAGCGCGGTGCCGCGAGCCGCGCTACTGCTATGGATGTAGTAGTAGCGCGCTTTTTCTGAGGTCGCTGCTGCTAAATTTCAAATTGGTACACTTTTTGGTCCCAGTTAGCAGTATCGCCGTGGCCCAAAGCGCGATGTTGCTACTTCCATAGCAGCATCGTGTTTTAGCTCCCGCGCTACTGCTAATCCGCACCAACCCACCACCTTTTCCCCACCCGTCCGTCCCCCTCCCTCCTCTCTTCCCTTTCCCCTACCTCCCACATGCTCCCACTCTCACTCTTCTTCTTCCTCAATACTTCTCCCCCATTACTCTCCCTCTTCTATCTACCTTTCTCTCTCTTCATTACTCCTACCTAACTACACCACCTCCATTAATGCATCTCCTTTCTCTTTTTCCTTCCCCCTCCACTAGTTGAAGTTCTCTCCTCCCAAATTAGGTAGCTAGGTAGATGTAGGATTTAGTTAAGTGACCTACTTTCCCCCTGACTAGATCTATCTTTGTCAAGAAGAGCTTTGTGCACTTTTGATCTCCCTACAACATCATCTCCACTGTGTGCTCTATCTCGAGATAGAGGTGATTAAAATTTCATGCTTTTGCAAAATGGAAATATGTTTATGTGTGTGTGATATGTTTATGGAAATTGTGTGTGTGGCATGAGTTGACGCCAAATTGTGCTTTTGAGTTGCCTATGTTTTGCGAAATGTCGATTTATTTCGTTTCAATAATTCCGCAAACTGTAGATCCATATATGTCCTATTTTTAGGGAAGGTCATGCCGAATTTTTGTATGACTTTGATGCATGCACGCATTTTTATAATCAATTTGTTTTATTATACCGTGCAGACGTTCATGATGGTCAGTGGAACGATGGTGGACAGGTGGTTGCGGTCGGTGGTGCAGGACATGAAAGAAAATAACCTGACAGATGTTTTATGTCCGTGTCGAAAATGCAAAGGAATAGTTTGGCTCGACCCCTATGATTATGGTCTTGTCGAAGCGCACCTGCTCATGACTGGTTTCATGGATGGCTATACTCGGTGGATAACTGAAGATGAGGATGACGATGTTGAGGATGCCGACGGGGCATGCAATGATGACACGGGGCAAGACGGAGAGATGATCGATAATGGCGGCGGGGAAGAGGCCAGACAATGCGGCGGAGAAGGGGCCTGACATGGCGGAGGAGAAGGGGCCGGACATGGCGGCAGAGAGAACGACATGGACTCCACGCAGCAGAGTTCGTCGGTACTAAGTTCAATCATGCGGGACCCTCATGTTCAAGCATATCTAAGCATTTCTTCGCAAGGAGACGTGTATTGAGAGAGTTGCTTCTAGAGAGGAGGCTAAGCTGGAGCAACTGTTGGTAGACTCGAACACTCCATTGTATGATGGTTGCAATCCTGAGGTGACGTCCGAACTCGCATAGGCATGCAACGTCTAGACCTCACGCCGTTCAAGAAGCTAGGGTCCATCCTCGATGATATGGAAGGATGGAACTTCTAGTGATTTATTATGCCGATGATGATGATATGTGTCAGTTGAACTTGTATACTTTTTGTAGCGATGAAACTTTGTGATGTCCATGGTCCCTGCCGAACTTGCGTAATGCTACTTTGTTAGTTTGCGTACGATGACCTGCGTACCTCTATTTCATTAATTTGTGTACTGTATGTTGCATCTAGTTGCTAACCCTTTCTTTTTTGGTGTTGCTCTAGTATATTTTGTTGCATATATATGATTGTACATCCTCTTCATGAACATGCATCTCTAACAGGTACCTAGTTTCTTGATGGCGAGATGGAATTGCTATGTCGTGTACAAAGGGAAGGTTCCGGGGGTGTACAACGAGTGGCATGAGTGTCAGGCGCAAGTGAATGGGTTCACGGGCGCCAGCCATAAAGGCTTCAAAAGCAGACAAGAAGGAGAAGCTAGTTACTTGAGGTTCACGCTAGCACGAGAGAGGACTCGTAACCGCCACCTCATGTACTGCATAGTTCCGCTCTCACTCATAGTGAAAGCTCTTCTTGCGTATACCTTTGTTTAGATGGATGACGTTGTAGTTGCAAGTATTCGAGACTTGCATGTATCACTATTTTCGAGATGATGACAAGATACCACTTTGTGTTGGATGATGATTATGATGAGACTATTTGTATGTATATGCTATGATTACATTTGTGGTCTCGTAGGCATTTGTATGTGTATCATGATTACATTTGTATGTGCTAAAGATTCTTCTATAAAGCCTGTTCAACTACAAAACAAATATGCCGAAAAAAACAAAAAACTACTAAAATTAGCAGTAGCGAGTGTATAAAAGTTAGCAGCAAAGTGCAAGCAATAGCGAGAGCGCGAAAAGAAAAGCGCTAGAGCTACTAGCAGTAGCAAGCTTCCACTAAGCGCTGCTGCTACACTTGTGTAGCAAGAGGCTGGTGAGCACGCCTTCTGCCATGTGTTAGCTGTAGCGCCTTATTAGTAGCGCCACTCCCCGCGCTACTGATACACCTAAAACCCGCGCTGCTGCTAGCCTTTTCCCTATTAGTGTAAAGGGTGAGAAAACCTTACTTTCCAGATCACTCGTCGAATTTTTTGTCTTGGCAAAGGCTCGGAGTCGGAGGAAATAATAGTTACCTCTTCATCACCCGCCTGACTGGTTTCCGCGTCATCCTGATAGCAATCCGTGTCAATAAGATAGTTGAAAAAAGAGCCAAGGGAGTCAAGGTCTACCTCTGACTCATCATCTTCATCTAGGTTCAACATATCAGAGGCAGTGGATTTATTTTTATTCTTTTTCACGGCTTTGGTCTTAGCCCTGGTTTTCTTGGCGGCTTTTTCATCATATTTCCTTTTCCAAAAGGTGGCTCTAGCCTACAAAATTACAATAAAGGTTGGGAATTTGCAAGTCATATGAACAATGAAGTGAAGTATATAAACCGGACAGACTTACATCCGGTGTCGGGTTGAGTGTGTAGAAGGGATTCAACCCCATTTTACAGCAGCTGTCCAAGCTTTCATTAAAAAGGGTTTTTGTCATATCATTAATGGCTTTATCAGTCAAACGTGTTGAGCTGTAGCGCAGTGGATCTTTGGCATCACCAGTATATGTGCACATTAAACCGGACCAGCGGCTTAAATGTATAATCCTCCAAGCTACCCAGCATCGAACCCCCAGTCAATCCATTGGCCAATAATTCTCTAACTTTTGAAAAGGTAGGCATAAGTTTGGCTCGTTCAGCAGTGGTAAGGCGTTTAGGGAGAGGGTGCTTCGGGTTAAGCCGCTGGTGACGGAAGCCTGGCAAGGGGTTTTCATCCGCAGGAGAAGTATCTTTTCAGTAGAACCAGATTTGATTCCAATCCTTGGGATGACTTGGAAGCTGAGCATAAGGAAAAAAGGCATCTCTTCGTCGCTGAATTGAGATCCCTCCAAGCTCCTGGCTGGGCCCGTCAGTGAATTCATTTTGGTGGTTCAAATAAAAATACTCTCTAAAGAGTTCAACACTGGGTTCTTCTTGAAGGTATACTTCACAGAAGACTTGGAAATTGCAGATATTTGAAACGGAATTGGGTCCGATGTCTTGAGGATGAAGTTGCAAAAACTGTAGAACATCACGGAAGAATTTTGACCCGGGCGGTGAGTAGCCCCGGTTCATGTGATCAGTGAAAACAATAACATCATCGTCCTGCGGCTGAGGTCTGACTTCATCTAGTTTTGGAGCATGCCAGTGAATGACGTCTTTTTGCCGGTAAGAAGCCAGTTTTGACATACTCCTGGAGCATTTCTTCGGTGATGATGGATGGGACCCAGTCGCATGATGTGACTGTCTTAGTCATGATTGGGTGCACGGCCTATACAAGACGATTCGAGATGTTATTAAACCGGCAGATATCTGGCGGGTTACAAATTATCATTTAAACTGCTGTGAAGGGCTAATGGCTATGGAGATACAGTTCAGAGTATGTAGTTATCAAACCGAAGAACTGAATTATGAGGATGAATAAATAAGCATGGTTAAGCCGGAGAATATTGCCGGGTTATTCAGGTTATGAAGCATATAATAGTGGTTTAAACAAGATTATATAACCCGCCACGACGGGTATGATACTTCTGATATATGAGTAAACATTTGGCTAAGTGCTGGATAAACAAGATTCTGCAGATGGATTTATAATCTTAGATCTACCGCAGCGGGGAAAAGAAAAGTAAATTTTAAACCTAAAGGTCGTGACAGTGAAAAAATTCATTTGTTCGAAGATTCTCTGTATAAAAGTAACGTTTACTATGCTTGATAGGGGCTGTCAAACAGCTTCCGCGCGCCTCTAACTCTATTTTCAGATTGAAACGAGTGCATTACTGAGAAACAGTGAAGAACAACAAGAACATTGATGAACTACTCAAACCCTAGTAGGGATCTGAGGCATGGGTAAAGAAGTACTTACGGATGCGGCGGAACAGCAGTGGTGCGCCGGTGTTCTCTGGTCTAATCAGGTTGATGCAACGGCCTGAGTTGACGCAGCGGACGGAGGACGACGGCGGCAGAGTCGCAAAGAGGAAGATGAAGACAATGAGGTGAGGCAAAAATGAAGACCAGGACCCCCCTCCCTATTTATGAGAGGATTGATACAAGGCATTCACGGGAATCGAGGATGCCGAAATCATCATGTGGCTATATGGACGCCTCGATTTTCGAGATGTTCATTAAGATAAAGGTAAGTTAAGATGTTCTGGGCCTCGTGTGAAATTAATGTGGAATGACGTCATGGCAGGTTAAGAAGATTCTATGAGCGGACGTCATGGCGGGTTACAGTAAAGTTTATCAAACGGACAATGCAAAATTCTGACAAGTCAGGTATTGAAGATTGATGTGAACAAGTTCAAATCAACCTGGGGCCTAATGTTGGGGATATAACTATTGGGTATGACCCGCCCAGGAGGGACTGGGTCATACCACTAGCGACTTATCAATGAAGATGGCGGGTCATAGCAAGCCCATTGACGGCCCAAGACCCAGAGGCGACTTGAGGCCCAAGGGGATGAACCGCCACATGTATAACTTGTATTGTAAGGCAAGCTTGGCTAGTCACCGAGCCGAACACGTTGTGTATGAGCCGGCCAAGACTCTGTAAGCCTGTCGGGAATCAACCTGTGTATATAAAAGGGGTGACCCAGCGGCGGGTTAACTCAAGAAACAAGAGATCGAGAACTAGGTCAAGCGTATTCGCTCCCTGGTAATTGAAACCCAAGCAATACAATCCCAAACTGGAGTAGGCCATTACCTCCACCGCGAGGGGCTGAACCAGTATAAACTCTCTGTGTCCTTTGTCTCGATTAACCCCTTTAAGCTAACCTAGTTGCGATGGCTCCATGACTAAGTCCTTTCGCTAGGACATCTGCCGTGTTAAGAACACGACAGGAGGAATGAAATGGAAACAACTCATGAAATTCTTCGGATGGGTATGAAAAGAATTTACCATGATCGGAACAATTATGAGAGGATGGCATGAAGCTAGAACCATGAATCATCAAGAGAACGGATATGATTTGGAGGAAATTCTTCTTTGGTCTTCAACGTTGAGAATGCCAACGAGGAACAACACCAAATTGTTGAGACACTATGGTATGTAGAATAAAAAGGTTGAACCAACAATGAAAAGAATTTGAAAGCAACATTGGAGCAGACATATGACTGATGAAAACTCATTCTTACGTCAAACTTGGAAATGCATTTGAGAATAGCTCTGGAAAAAATAGAAGAGTCAGGTAAGATCCTGGGAAAAGACCTGTGGGTTAGGGCCCACTCAAAAAAACACTGTTGAAATGATAGACTACTCATATCAATAAGGAGTTCCTTCTTCTACGGGAGCCCATTCAGAAAGAACTCCAAAGTTAAGTGTGCTCAGTTTGGAGTAATTTCAGGACGGGTGACCGACCAGGAAGTTGCTCCCGGGTGCGCACGAGTGAGGACAAAGTGCACAGAAAAGACTAGTATTAATCTAGGGGCCAGTCTAGATCCCGCCAGGAGTAACGACCACCGACGGGTGTGTCCGGAGCGTTACAAATTTGTACCGAAGCCGACCCTCGCGATTACACGGATGTTTGCAGACAGGTGCGCGGTCATGTTGTTCATGACATTTGTGACCCGTCATGGCACACGTCATGGCACATGTACCGAACTGGATGCACAGACGTATGTGCCAAGAGGGAATGCTCATGTGGCCCGACGAGGACGTCGGTTCCTCTGAGTGGGGGTGTATGTGATAGCATGGCTTATTAGGGATGATAGACTACTCATATCAATAAGGAATTCCTCCTTTTCCGGGAGCCCATTCGGAAAGAACTCCAAAGTTAAGCGTGCTTAGCTTGGAGTAATTTCAGGATGGGTGACCGACCGGGAAGTTGCTCCCGGGTGCGCATGAGTGAGGACAAAGTGCACAGAAAAGACTAGTATTAATCTGTGGGGCCAGTCTAGATCCCGCCAGGAGTAACGACCACCGGCGGGTGTGTCCGGAGCGTTACAAGTTGGTACCAGAGCCAACCCCCGTGGTTACACGGATGTTTGCGGACAGGTGTTCAGTCATGTTGTTCATGACGTTTGTGACCCGTCATGGTACACGGCATGGCACATGTACCGGACAGGATGCACAGACGTATGTGCCAAGAGGGAACGTTCATGTGGCCCGACGAGGACGTCGGTTCCTCTGCGTGGGGGTGTATGTGATAGCCTAGCTTATTAGGGATGATAGACTACTCATATCAATAAGGAATTCCTCCTTTTCCGTGAGCCCATTTCGAAAGAACTCCAAAGTTAAGCGTTCTTAGCTTGGAGTAATTTCAGGATGGGTGACCGACCGGGAAGTTGCTCCCGGTGCGCACGAGTGAGGACAAAGTGCGCAGAAAATACTAGTATTGATCTGTGGGGCCAGTCTAGATCCTGCCAGGAGTAACGACCACCGGCAGGTGTGTCTGGGGCGTTACAGTCTCGTCTGATATGTGTCTTTGCTTGTTTTGCTTTTTATTTTTAGTCATGTATCCTTGCTGGACACACCTATTTGAGAAATCCAAAATTATGCTATGATTTGTTAGAATTGCTCTCTATTCTTCACTTAAATCTTTTTGAGCTATGGAATTGCTCTAGTGCTTCACTTATATCTTTTTTAGCACGGTGTGCTTTAGTATTTTTGAATAAATGCTCTCATGATTCACTTAGATTTATTTGGGAGTTGGTAAATTTTTTAAGAAATTATCAAATGCTTCACTTAAACTATTTTGAGAGAAGAATTTTTTTTATGCTCATGTTCTTCACTTAGATTTGTTTGAGCTATCAAAAGCAACATATGAAACTAGTCCCAAAGTGATAGATATTCAAGAGGGATATAATAAAAACTTTCATGAAGATCATTGGACAAAATAAACTTGATCCCTTGTAATAGTTTTGCGATATGTTGATATAATATGTGAGTCATGTTGATGAGTAATTATGCTTTAGTAAGACTATTGGTGCTAAGGTTTGCGATTCACTATGCAAGCATGAAAGTCAATAGTTATGCAATGAAATTACATCCTACTTGTGGTGCATTATTCGGTGTTAGTTATGCTTAATGCTCGCTTATGAGATTTTTCGTTTCTTGGTTGGATGCTTCTCAATCTTTTGCTAGCCTTCACTTGTACTAAGTATGATTGCTACTTGTGCATCCAAAATCCTTAAAACCAGTTTTGCCACATGAGTCCACTATACTGACCTATATGCGGTATTCTTTTGCTGTTCTAAGAAAATTTATATGTGCCATCTCTAATTTTCAAAATAAATTTCCCTTTTGTGTGCTCGTATCGCTTATGAAACGGTAGGGGGTGGCTGATATTTTTACATGCTAGATGTGTTATTCTCAAGATAAGTGTTTATTCACTTGTCATTGCACGAGAGTACGACAAAGGTATTAGCGATGATCAGTCCTGAAATGAAAAACGAATTTACTCTATGTTGTCAAATAATAAATTCCTTGGAAAATGTTGGTATGCACGGTACCCATGGATTCGGTTAGCGGTGGAATGTGAACGTATGGTGGAAAAAGGAATAAACTTTATTTTTTGTTTGGGAACCGCCTATGATATATCTAGCATGGAAAGTATTGGGAACTACTCGATCATTTTCGTTGACAGGAAAGACATGCCACCGAAAATGTTTTTATCTCTATCTTTTTCGCTCTGAGCTCTGGCACTTCTACAAATCCCTACTTCCCTCTGCGAAGGGCCTTACTTTTACTTTATGCAATTTTTATTTTGAGTCTCCATCTTCTCTTATAAAGCACCAACTAAGGGTACTATGATCGTACTTGAGCATTGGGTGTAGCTAATATGTGAGTGTGTTTCATGAATGGATCAATGATTGCGCATAATGGGCTAGGGATAACTTGCTTTAGTATTGATATTTTGAAAGACATGGTTGCTTGTTGATATGCTTGACTGTTGAAATCTTCATGTCAAAACTAGACTATTGCGCTGAATCATATGAAAGTCCGAATGTCCATGCTACAAACAAAAGAATATGTGATGAACATGTTAGGTAGCATTCCACATAAAAAATTCTGTTTTTATCATTTACCTACTCGAGGTCGAGCAAGAATTAAGCTTGGGGATGCTGATACGTCTGCAATGTATCTATAATTTTTTATTGTTCCATGCTGTTATATTATGATTATATGATGTTTTACATTAATTTTATAGCAACTTTATATCATTTTTGGCACTAACCTATTGACATAGTGCCCAGTGCCAGTTGTTGTTTTCACTTGTTTTTTACTTCATAGAAAATCAATACCAAAAGGAGTCCAAACACAACGAAACTTTTTGGAGAATTTTTTGGGCCAGAAGACAAGGATGGTACAAAGAAGTACCAGAGGGGTGCCCCGAGGGGGCACAACCCACTTGGGCACGCCTGGGGGCCCAGGCGCGCCCTGGTGGGTTGTGCCCACCTCGGTGGCCTCCTGCACCGCCTCTTTGCTCTATAAATACCCCAATATTACAAAAACCCTAGGGGGGTCGACGAAAATCAATTCCAGCCACCGCAAGTTCCAGAACCACCAGATCCAATCTAGACACCATCACAGGGGGGGTTCATCATCCTCATTGGGTCCGTAGTTAGTAGCTAGATGGCTTCAACTCTCTCTTCTGATTCTCAATACAATGATCTCTTAGAGATCTATTTGATGTAACTCTTTTTTGCGGTGGGTTTGTTGGGATCCGATGAACTTTGAGTTTATGATTAGATCTATGTTTTTATCCATGAAAGTTATTTGAATCTTTTGATCTCTTTTATGCATGATTACTTATAGCCTCGTATTTCTTCTTCAAATATTTGGTTTAGTTAGGCCAACTTGATCAATTTTTCTTGCCATGGGAAGAGGTGCTTTGTGATGGGTTTGATCTTACGGTGCTTTATCCCAGTGACATAAGGGGAAACGACACGTATGTCTCGTTGCCATTAAGGATAACAAGATAGGGTCTAATTCCTACATGAATAGATCTAGTATACATCGCTTCATTGTTCTTATTGCATTACTCTGTTTCTCCATGAACTTAATACACTAGATGCATGCTGGATAGCGGTCGATGTGTGGAGTAATAGTAGTAGATGCAGGCAGGAGTCGGTCTACTAATCTTGGACATGATGCCTATATAACGATCATTGCCTCGATATAGTCATAATTATTTGAAGTTCTATCAATTTCCCAACAGTAATTTGTTTACCCACCGTATGCTATTTTTCTTGAGAGAAGCCACTAGTGAAATCTATAGCCCCCAGGTCTCGTCTTTATCATATTTGCCTTTGATATCTATTTTTATTCGCTTTTATTTTCATATCTATATTTCCAAAAACCCAAAAATACCTTGTGTCACTTTATTTTATTTTGCTTTTATTTGAGATCTATTTATCCAATCTATCATATTTCTATCCCGCCAAATCGACAATTTCTGGCACTGTTACCCGAAAGGGATTGACAAACCCTTTAACACATCGGGTTGCAAGTATTTGTTCTTTGTGAGAAGGTACCGTTTACATAGTGCTGCGTGATTCTCCTACTGGTTCGATAACCTTGGTCTCATCACTAAGGGAAATACCTACTGTCATTGTGTTGCATCATGCCTTCCTCTTTGGGGAAATACGAACATACTTCAAGCCGCATCAGGATCCAGCTCCACAACCTCACCCCTGGATCCATATTGCACATTTCTGGCTTTGTGGCCCTTTACAAGATATTCTTGAGTTGCGAGGCTCACTTTGACTTGTGGAGAAAGTATTTTTGTCTCGTCCCCCGCCTCCAGGGAGGATCCATACTCAAGGTGGGCGGTGTTGAAGTATGGCGGATAGCTGGGACATGATATCCAATTGGAACTCCACGAAAAGATCCCGAGAAATGGACCTCGGAGTTGTTTTATATTGAAGACATTCCCCTTAACGACCCAATTCAGCAAGGGCTGACAGAATACTCAAGCGACCCGCCCATAAAGCGGTTTAACTGGCAGCAAAAAGGCCCCTGAGGGAGTCCTGGATTAGGGGGTGTCCGGATAGCCGGACTATGACCTTTGGTCGGACTCCTGGACTATGAAGATACAAGATTGAAGACTTTGTCCCGTGTTCGGATCGGACTTTTCATGGCGTGGAAGGCAAGCTTGGCGATACAGATATGTAGATTTCCTACCATTTGTAACCGACTCTGTGTTACCCTAACCCTATTCGGTGCCTATATAAACCGGAGGGTTTTAGTCCATAGGACGAACAACAATCATACAATAGGCTAGCTTCTATTGTTTAGCCTCTCCGATCTCGTGGTAGATCTACTCTTGTACTACCCATATCATCAATATTAATAAAGCAGGAGTAGGGTTTTACCTCCATCGGGAGGGCCCGAACCTGGGTAAAAACATCGTGTCCCTTGTCTCCTGTTACCATCCGCCTGGATGCACAGTTCGGGACCCCCTACCCGAGATCCGCCGGTTTTGACACCGACATTGGTGCTTTCATTAAGAGTTCCTCTGTGTCGTCGTCTTTAGGCCCTAAGGCTCCTCCGATCATCAACAACGTTGCGCTCCAGGGTGAGACTTTTCTCCCCGGACAGATATTCATATTCGGCGGCTTTGCACTGCGGGCCAATTCGCTTGGCCATCTGGAGCAGATTGAAAGCTACGCCCCTGGCCATCAGCTCAGATTTGGAAGTTTGAACTACACAGCTGACATCCGCGGAGACTTGATCTTCGACGGGTACGAGCCACAGCCAAGCGCGCCGCACTGTCCAAAAGGGCATGATCTATCTCTGCCGCCGGACAGTGTCCTGGAGGCCGCACAAGAGTCCGCTCCGACCTTTAGCTCGGAGCCGATCACGCCGATCGAGGATGGGTGGCTGGACACCGCCTCGGGGGCTGCGATCTCCATGGCGATTGAGCCGTACACCTACCCGTCCCTTATGGCTCGGACTCAAGGCGCGGACTCCTCTCCGGACTCCGGGCCTTCCGCGCCCCTGCCAATCGAATCTGATTGGGCGCCGATCATGGAATTCACTGTCGCGGACATCTTTCAGCACTCGCCCTTTGGCGACATTCTGAATTCACTAAAGTCTCATTCTTTATCAGGAGAGCCCTGGCCGGATTATGGTCAGGAAGGATGGGATGCGGACGACGAAGAAAATCAAAGCCCACCCACCACCCACTTCGTAGCCACTGTCAATGATTTAACCGACATGCTCGACTTCGACTCTGAAGACATCGACGGTATGGATGACGATGCAGAGGCGATTAAGAACCAGCGCCCACAGTGGCATCGGAAGGCCACCTCGCCATATGACATATACATGGTGGACATCCCAAAAGATGGGAATGGCGATGGAACAGCAGAGGATGACCCCTCCAAGAAACAGCCTAAGCGCCAGCGTCAGCGGCGCCGCTCTAAATCCCGCCACAGCAAAGACGGTGATTCCGGCACGGGAGATAATAACACCCCGGACAGTGACGAAGACAACCCCCTCCAGCAAGATTCAGCGCAGGAGGATGGAGAAGCCAACCCTCATGAGGGAGCGGCAGAAAAAGAGGTAGAGGACGATAATTACATGCCTCCTTTCGAAGATGAGGCAAGCCTCGACGACGACGAATTTGTCGTGCCCGAGTATCATGTCGAACAAGAGCGTTTCAAACGCAGGCTCATGGCCACGGCAAGCAGCGTCAAGAAAAGGCAGCAACAACTTAGAGCTAACCAAGATTTGCTAGCTGACAGATGACTGAAGTCCTTGCGGCCGAAGAGTATGAACTCGAGCGCCCCTCCAAGAGTTACCCAAGACGCAGGCTGCTACCCCGATTAGAGGAGGAAGCACCTAAACCTACATCACCGGTGCATGATATGGCTGACCGGCCACCTCGTGGCCGCGACAGAGAAGCCTCTCGGCCCTCAATTCAAGCCGCACCCCGTCGCCACTAAAAAATAATACAAAGGCACGGGGAAATGCGCCAGACCTGCAAGATATATTGGAGGACAAGGCAAGGCAGACAAGATTGATCTATGGATCGCGTGGGCGCCCCACAACACGTGACGATAACCGTCACGCTGGATATGGCAACTCCGGCCGGGCCGAACACAGTAGACAAATCTCATTTGAGCTGCGTCATGATATAGCCCAATACAGAGGCGCCGCACACCCACTATGCTTCACAGATGAAGTGATGGATCATCAAATCCCTGAGGGTTTCATACCCGTAAACATTGAATCATACGATGGCACAACAGATCCTGCGGTTTGGATCGAGGACTATCCTTCACATCCACATGGCCCGCGGTGATGATCTAGACGCCATCAAATACCTCCCACTCAAGCTTAAAGGATCAGCCCGGCATTGGCTTAACAGCTTGCCAGCAGAGTCAATTGGTTGTTGGGAAGACCTGGAAGCGGCATTCCTCGAAAATTTCCAGGGCACATATGTGTGACCACCAGACGGCGATGACCTGAGCCACATAATTCAGCAGCCAGAGGAATCGGCCAGACAATTCAGGACACGGTTCCTAACCAAGAAAAATCAAATCGTCGATTGTCCGGATGCCGAGGCCCTTGCAGCCTTCAAACACAACATCCGCGACGAGTGGCTTGCCCGGCACCTAGGACAGGAAAAGCCGAAATCCATGGCAGCCCTCACAACACTCATGACCCGCTTTTGCTGGAGAGGACAGCTGGCTAGCTCATAGTAACAACATGACCAAGAGCCACGTAATTCGGATACCAAGGACAGCGATGGCGGTCGGCGTCGCAACAAGCACAAGCGCCGCATTAACAGCGATATTGCTGAGGATATGGCAGTCAATGCCGGATTCAGAGGCTCTAAACCCGGTCAGCGGAAAAAGCCATTTAAAAGAAATACTCCGGGCCCGTCCAATTTGGACCGAATACTCGATCACTCGTGCCGGATACATGGCACTTCGAAAGCTAGCCAATCACACCAACAGGATTGTTGGGTGTTCAAGCGAGCGAGCAAGTTAAATGCCGAAAACAATGACAAGGGGCTGCATAGCGATGACAAGGAGGAGCCCCGGCCGCCGAACAATAGAGGGCAGAAGGGCTTCCCCCCGCAAGTGCGGACGGTGAACATGATATACGCAACCCACATACCCAAAAGGGAGCGGAAGCATGCACTAAGGGACGTATACGCGATGGAGCCAGTCGCCCCAAAGTTCAACCCGTGGTCTCCCTGCTCGATCACTTTTGATCAAAGGGACTACCCCACTAGCATCCGCCATGGCGGATTCGCCGCATTGGTTCTAGACCCAATCATTGATGGATTTCACCTCACTAGAGTCCTAATGGACGGCGGCAGCAGCCAGAACCTGCTTTATCAGGATACAATGCGCAAAATGGGCATAGACCCATCAAGGATTAAACCCACGAAGACGAACTTCAAAGGCATCATACCAGGTGTAGAGGCCAACTGTACAGGCTCAGTTACACTTGAAGTGGTCTTTGGATCCCCGGATAACTTCCGGAGCGAGGAGTTAATCTTCGACATAGTCCCATTCCGCAGCGGCTATCATGCACTGCTCGGATGAACCGCATTTGCAAAGTTCAATGTGGTACCGCACTATGCATATCTCAAGCTCAAGATGCCAGGTCCTCGAGGAGTCATTACGGTCAATGGAAACACCGAACGCTCTCTCCGGATGGAGGAGCATACGTTGGCCCTCGCGGCAGAAGTGCAAAGTAGCCTCTTAAGGCAATTCTCGAGTCTGCCTATCAAATGTCCGGACACCGTCAAGCGCTCCCGGAGTAACATACAACAAGACCGCCTGGCACGTTCCGAGCACGCATAGCAATGCGGCCCAAGCCCTAGCCCTCGCGAAATCGCGAAACCAGTATTACACGTACATAATTACGCTCTGGAAATACCATGGGCATAGGGAAGGGCACGACCACGGCATGCCCGAACGCGGCTCAACCACACTAGGGGCCCCGATTGTGTCATTCTTTTTTTTCTTTCTTTTTACTTTCAGGACTCCATTCATTCACGAAGCCCGGTCCGGCATTAGAACCGCCAAACACACGATGCAACAGCCAGGGAAGCGTAAAGCTACGCCGAGTGTCCAGTGGTCTCTATTACGAGTAATATATCTATTTTACACATTATCCCGCTGGCTTACCCTCGGAGGGAGACATGTTAAAAGTCCGTCCCTTGCTTATCGTGACTATTTGTATCGTTCTGCTCTTACAAAGAGCCCTTTTGAATAAACAATATATAGCTTCGCCTATTATTGATTTCCCTTATATATATATATATATATATATATATATATATATATATATATGTGTGTGTGTGTGTGTGTGTGTGTGTGTGTGTGTGTGTGTGTGTGTGTGTGTGTGTTCATTTATGACATTGTGCAACCGTACACTTTGGTACGGGCAATACACCAGGGGCTTAAGTACCCCATAACATGGTGTGATAAATCCGAACACTTTCACAAGTGCGGCACCCCGAACTTATAGCATTATATGCATCGGCTCCGAATCATGTCTTGGGTCAATAGTTGGGTTTGCCCGGCTCAATGTTTTGGTACCTTACATTCCGTTATATCAGCTAAGGTAGCGCTGGGAGAACCACTGCGATTGTGCCCCGGTTGAGCTGGGTTAAGCACCTTAGTGGAGAAAGCTAAAACTGACCGTCATGATAGGGCGAGAGCCGGTCGCTGTTCGAGAGGTTTTCGAGTCCCTAAAGACTTATGCCGCTTAGAGCGACGAGTCGGCATTGTCTGGCCTAGGCGTGGATAGCGCCCCGAACTCGGTCTTCCGAATACCAGGGGCTTCGCTGAAATTTAAAATTATATAATTCTATGGCTAAGCGAGAGTGTTCAAGCATTATAGTCTGGTTGCCTTGTTCGTTGTGTTGAGCGCCTCCCTCGAAGGACCCAAGAATGGGAACAAGAGCGCTCAAGTTCATCC
The DNA here is from genome assembly GCA_021605205.1 of Aegilops longissima. Lineage (NCBI taxonomy): Eukaryota > Viridiplantae > Streptophyta > Magnoliopsida > Poales > Poaceae > Aegilops > Aegilops longissima. Next base: position 352,698,022 of record CM038679.1, read on the forward strand.
CGAACACCCCAGCACTCGTGGCATGGGGGCTGAAGCCAACGACTCGCCATCTCTCAAATTTAATACACGGCCGCACAGAAGGTAATATTTTAAATTAAAAAGTGTTGTTTAGCGCATATGAACAAGTTTTCAGCGTACAGGATAACAAATGCGAGTCTACTCAAAATTATATCTTTGGAGCATTCATCCGCTATAAGGCCGGCACCCTTCAGGACGCCCTCATAATACATTTCAGGCTTCCGATGCTCCTTCTTCGGTGGTGGTCCGTCCTTCACAAGCTTCTCAGCATCCATCTTGCCCCAGTGCACCTTAGCAAGGGCAAGGGCCCTACGGGCACATTCGATGCAGATGGAGCGCTTGATGACTTCAACCCATGGACAAAGGCCCACCAGCCGCCTCACCAGCCCAAGTAGCTCCCTGACATGGCTTCCTTAGGCCACACCAACTATGAGGCCCCTCATGGCCTGTTCGCCACCTTATGGAGCTCGACCAGCTGCTTCAACTGGTCTCTTAAGGGCACTGGTGTCCGCCTCAAGATATCGAGACCGAACACCTTCTCCGCCGAGCTTCCCTCCTCGGCTCGGTAGAATGCGACAGCATCAGCCACACTGCGGGGTAGATCTGCGAATGCTCCTCGAGAGCTCCGGATTCGGGTAAGTAACAGATAATTCACTTTCACATGCTTGCTTTGAGTATAGAATGCCTTACCCGCCGCTATCTTCTTCATCGCCTCAATCTCCTGGAGGGCTTTTTGAGCTTCGCCCTTAGCGGCCTTGGCGCTCTCAAGGGCCGTGGCGAGCTCGGACTCCCGAGTCTTTGAGTCATGCTCCAAACTCTTGTGTTTTTCCACGAGAGCCTGGAGCTCTTGCCGCATCTCCGCCACTAGCGCCTCCTTCTTTTCTCGCTCGGTGCGCTCCGCGGCCGCATTGCTTTCAGCCCGGGACACCGCCTCGTTCAAGGTCGCCACCTCGTTCGTGGCCCCTACAATATTCATGTTATTCCTGTCATTTTTTGCAAACACATCTTTTAAAAACTCCCATAATGTATTACTTACCTTCCTTGTCCTCGAGCTGCTTTTTGGCAAGTCCAAGCTCGTTCTCGGACTGCTCGAGGCTCTGCTTCAATGCACCAACCTCCGCAGTCGGTGCGGCAGAGGTCAGCAGTGTAGCCTGCATTCCCATATTGACATACTTATGTTAGACTCCTGCAGATATCTTTTAGATCCTCGCCGGCTTTTTCTTTCCGAACACCAAACTGAGCATCGGGGCTACAGTCTATGCAGTAATATTTTATATATCTTAAATACATACCTCAAAGCCTGTTAGAAGGCTGGCACGAGCTTCACCAGCCCGCTCTTGGCGGACTGAACCTTCTGGATCACCACACTCATAACAGTGCGGTGCTCCTCGTCAATGGAAGCGCCGTTAAGCGCCTCCATCAAATCATTCGATGCCTCTAGTTGGACGGAGGTCACCGGTGTCGCAGTCTTTCCCTTCTTACGAAGGGGTCGCTGTCGGACTCCGTAACCAAGGTTCTTCGACGGAGTCCGCGCAGGTCGGACTTGAAGCCCTTCGGGTTTTATCCCTTGAGCCCGGATTCCGGAGGTCGCTTTGGCGCGCCCATAGCCACCTCCTCCTGGCTGGGCCCTTTGGGACTCCACCCGCGTCATCCGCGGCAGGAGGATACGAGGCAGTCGGAAGTGAGGTGCTATTCAGCTACGACGAATCCAGGGAGCCGCTCGATGAATCATCGAGCCCATCCTTGGGCGGGTTGCATGGTTATATCCGGCGTTACAGGATGCTGTGCGACAAATGAAACGCCACGAGTTATTCTGGTGTCCGGACACTTACGATTTTGCCAGGGGCTTGGCCCTTGGAGCCCACCCCTCTTTGTTGTCGTCGGCATTGGCGGTGTAGTCCGGAAGAAGGGTCCTTCCCTTCTTGACCCTTCGCCTTCCCGGTGGGGCGGCCTTCCTTTCTTCTCTTCACCGGGAGTGGCCTCTTTTCCTCCTCCTCGCCTTTGCGGAGGAATCTGTCTCAAGCGCCATCGGACAATGAGTCCGGTAACACCTGGCGTTGGGAACTCCTTCGAGTTCCCGTGGCCTCCTTCTTGGCCTTCTTTTCCGGCACCACGTGAGGTGCCGGAACCAGCAACCCCGTCAATTGGGCGTCCGCTGGGTCTTCTGGCAAGGGAGCCGGACAGTCGATCTGTCCGGACGTCTTTAGCCAGTCCTGTCAAAGGTGAGGGAGTTTTAGATCCCGCATAGAGTCAAACTATGAAAAAAGAGTCCCGTAAAGGGTAAAATAACTTACCTCGCTGGCTTGATGTTGCGAGCTAAACCGCGATCTTCCGTCATGATGCGGAGCTTCAGCGCCCTTGAACAGCACCTTCCAGCGCCTTCGCACGTAGTGTCAAAGAGCCGGTTCGTTGTTGGTGCTGTGCCGGATCAAACTCCCACAAATTGAAGGCCCGTTGTGGCATGGGAGAATCCGCGGATGAGCATCACCGGATTACGTTGACAAGCTTGAGATTCTTGTCCACCAGGTTTCGGACGAGGTTTGAGTCCGCCAGCTCTTCCGAATTACCCCACGCCGGGCCCGTCTCTTTCCATGAGGTGAGCCGTGTGGGGAAGCCAGATCGGAATTCGGTGGCCGCCGCCCATTGAGAGTCGCACGGCTCGGTGATATAGAACCACGCCGATTGCCACCCCTTTATGGTCTCCACAAAGGATCCCTCGAGCCATAGGACGTTGGCCATCCTGCCCACCATGGCGCCTCCGCGCTCCGCTTGGCGGCCGCCCACTACCTTCGGCTTGACATTGAAGGTCTTCAGCCATAAGCCGAAGTGGGGCTGGATGCAGAGGAATGCCTCGCACACAACGATAAACGCCGTGATGTTGAGGATGAAATTCGGGGCCAGATCGTGGAAATCTAGGCCATAGTAGAACATGAGCCCCCGGACGAATGGGTGAAGTGGAAACCCTAGTCCGCAGAGGAAGTGGGGGAGGAACACCACCCTCTCATGGGGCCTGGGGGTGGGGATGAGCTGCCCCTTGTTGGGGAGCCTATGCGCGATGTCGCCGGACAAGTATCCGGCCTTCCGCAACTTTTTGATGTGCCCCTCCGTGACGGAGGAGGCCATCCACTTCCCTCCTGCTCCGGACATAGTTGGAGAAGGTCGAGGTGGGATGTGCAGACTTGGGCGTTGGAGCTCGAATGGACGGAAATGGATAGGCAAAGGAGGAAGAAGGGGTGTGTGAAAACGTGGATCCTTATCCCCTTATGTGGACGGACAAAGCTATGCGTCCCCGCCGGCCTGATAAAACTTGCTTATCTCCCAAGCGCCATAATCAATGGCGCGGTTGGGTTACCCACGCCCGTATTGATGAGGATCCCGGAATAAGGGGACACGGTCTCTACTTTGACAAGACGTGCCAAGGAAACCGCCTCACTAAACGCTACCGAGGTTGGACAAGAAAACGATTGAATAAAGGCTTGGCTGTGGGTGATGTCACGCCATGAGTACGCCGCCAGATTGAACTTGTGTAAATGTTATTCTCTCTAGGTGGTATGTGGAACTTATTTTGCAGAGCCGGACACTATCCTTGTGTTCAAAATCTTCTATGAAGTATTCGGAGGAGGAACCTGCCTCGCAATGCCGAAGACAATATGCGCGCCGGACCCGTCATCATTGAAGCCTGGTTCAGGGGCTACTGAGGGAGTCCTGGATTAGGGGGTGTCTGGATAGCCGGAGTATGACCTTTGGCCGGACTCCTAGACTATGAAGATACAAGATTGAAGACTTCGTCCCATGTCCGGATGGGACTTTCTTGGCGTGGAAGGCAAGCTTGGCGATACGGATATGTAGATTTCCTACCACTTTAACCGACTCTGTGTAACCCTAACCCTATTTGGTGCCTATATAAACCGGAGGGTTTTAGTCCGTAGGACAAACAACAATCATACCATAGGCTAGCTTCTAGGGTTTAGCCTCTCTGATCTCGTGGTAGATCTACTCTTGTACTACCCATATCATCAATATTAATCAAGCAGGAGTAGGGTTTTACCTCCATCGAGAGGACCCGAACCTGGGTAAAAACATCGTGTCCCTTGTCTCCTGTTACCATCCGCATAGACGCACAGTTCGGGACCCCCTACCCGAGATCCGCCGGTTTTGACACGACAGCCCCTCCGAACTGGTCAGCGAAGAGGTATGCTCGTTGGCTGCCAAAATCAGGCTCTTAGCTAGTAGTAGGCTGACAATGATTGAAGTGATGGCCATTACCATTACCCGATGCGTGCAACCCCTCCAACAGAGGATTCATCCTCTGTGGTGCTATAATGAGACTAACGATGCAACCCGCTAAAAGCGACAAGGGCCAGCTAATAAGGTAGCTCTGGCCAAAATATTGGCCGATCTCTTCAAGGGAGAGGAGGCGGACTTCGCTTGGATGAGCATCCGGGAAGGCTGCTCCGGTTACAATCCGGCAGACTGGGTAAGCCACAATCCATTGTCTTAGGCTAACGGATTAAGCCTGAACTTCTGACTAGCTGTATTTGAACAGGGATGGAGGCGTCAAGTCGAGTCCATTAACTGCCCTCCTGTTCAACTGGAGGATCATTCTCGTGACGATGATCCGGGGTATCATGAGGACCGAGAGATGTCAATCGATTTTGAGGACGGGGTCTTTTATCAAGAGAGCCTTGACGGCGCTAAGGTTGCTCTAGTAGCCGATCACCCTGGGGCTCTTCCCTCATCCACAGTAAGTGAAAAGAAGACCTTCTCCCAAACAAGGCGCTCGTCTCGCGTTATTTCCAATGTGCTGACTTCTGCTCCCAAGGGTCGCCGCACCACACGTCCGACCATCTTGGGAGGAGCGCGAACCTTGCCAGCCTCGGCTCTCAAAAGGGGATCAAAACAGAAGGCCTCCACCAAAGCGGAAGCGCTTGCCCCCTCGGCCCAGAGGTGACGTATTTTAGAATTACAGCAAGGGTTGCTTTTTAATACCTTTCTCCTGAAGCTTGCTTAATTTTGCATAAGAATAATGCCACTGCATCAGTCCAAAGACTCCCCGGGTATGCCTAATTGCAGCATCGGCCCTATGTCCTCGGTGCAAGCCGGAGCCTCCTCCGAACACACGACTACCAGCGCACCTTCGGCGGATTCTGAGGATGTTTCGGTCACTAATTGCGAAGTTGAGAGTGTAATGAATCACCACCGTCGGAGGTAGGCTTTTCGTCATACTATGTTTGCCGATCAGGAATTTATTGCCTTTAATTCGGTGGATGCGTACCTTGGGGCAGCCCAGACAGGTCTTGAAGGGATCACCCGCCTTTTTGCTGCCAAAGTGCAGGTACGTAATTCGAGTAGCTTAAAATCATATTGTGTTCGCTAATCAACTAGCCCCCAACCCTTAATTTGGGCGGGACGACTGAGTTAAGGATTTTTAGTGATATGATTTTGTAGGTCGCGAGAGAGCAAAGCAACAAGCTGTCCAAGGACCTCGAGGTAAGCCGGACACAGTTGGTCAATACCAAGGCCGAACTGGATGTGGCTCGAAAAGCCATCAGTGAATTGTCCGGTAAGTAGAAAAAAGTTGTTTTACAATGCGTAGGAAGTTATATGGTGTATTCTATGTATTAACACCTTGTTCTCCATATAGCCGTGGAAGCCACAAGTGAGTTGCGAAAGGAGCTAGAGGCTGGTAAACAAGTGCTGACGCGAAGTCAGGAGGATAAAAATGAGCTTGAGGCAGAAAATCAGTGGAAAGCCAAGGAAATTGAGGGTTTGAAATCTCAACTGGCACAAGCCTTGAAGGGGAACCAAGAACTAAAAGGCAGCATATTTGGTGAGTATAGAATTTGCCTGACCATCGTCATGACCATCATAACGTGTTAATAACGATGTGTCATACCTTGTGTTTAGGCCTCCTGACTGGGCGGCCCGAGGAAGAGTTTAGTTTCTATGGTGGGAACCTTTTAAAGGAACTAACTAAGGCTCACGAGAATGCTCAGAAGGCCATGAAGAGCATGGTCAAGGTGTTATAGTCGTTGGATGTGTCGCCGAAGAGTATGGCCGAACTGGCTGAACGTTTTAAAGGTGCTCGGCGATGATTTGAATTGTGGAAGATCTCTGCTTGCTGAGAGGGAGCGCGCGAGGCCTGGGCTATGGTAAAGACCCGTTACACCAAGCTGGACCCGGAGCATATGGCTCGAGTTGGACAAGCTGGCCCTGATGCTCAGGAGACACCCATTAAATTGGTGTATGAAGATGTGATGCCCACCACTTGCTATTCTCATCAAGATTGTGCTTTATATCATCTGATAGAAAATGTCGGTCAGGAGTAATTTTGTCAATTCTATGTATCTACGTACTTTACATTGACCGAGCTCGATCCGCGTTCTTATTTTTATTTTTAAAGAATGTTGTCTTAACCGGCCATCGACTTGCACCTCCCCGACCAGTGATTGGGAAGTGTTCCGTACTACGTGCCTCGAGAAACAAGGAGACACTTCGGGTAACCAGGCAATCTGGCCATTTGGCTTGAACAGATGAAATGTGTGGGGAGAGTTATGGTATTTTACTGCTTGACGTAAGAAACATCTTCTGATGAAAATAGTTCCTCCAAAGGTTCCTTTCATCAGGTAAAATTATAGTTCGGATACGTGAGATCTACGGAAACCAATGGCTTCGAAAGACCATGGTGGTAAGCTCGAGGCCACATTTAATTCCTGTATGCCGACTTATTGTATTCTGTAAGAATGCTAGCTTTTGGCTTCACCCATCTGAGGTATGGTACCGGATGACCCGGTCATAACTATCGCAGAGGTGCTCCCTTTTTTTTACTATAAACTGTAGGGTAAGACCCCACTGCAATTTTTATAAATTAACAGAGCAAAGTAACAAGTAGCTGAAAAGGCTTGAGGTAAGCCCTAAGAACAAAAAATCTAAAATCTAGGAGAAAGGAAAGAAAGAAAGAAAAACAAACAACCTACAAGCCTATAAACAGAGAAATTACAAAAGGCCTTCAAGTCGAACAGAAAATTGCCTCTCATGCTTCTTCCTCATTCTAAACTTTAGAAGCTTTAGTTCTTCCAAAAATATGAACTTCCATCCTTGAAATGAAGGTGTAATGTTTTCAAAAATCTTATTGTTTCTGGTTATCCAAATGGCCCATGCTCCAAGTATGATGATCTCCATGTAAAATGGGTACCTTAGTTTGTCTTTAAGATCTTGGAACGCTTCTAGCACAGACAAGTTTGGGGTTCTTGTTGGACAAATGAAATCCCAGCATTGTTGAACAAATGGGCAACCCCAAAATAAATGGTGCAATGTTTCTTCTCGTTGACAACCTGCAACGGCACAGTTATAAGCCTCCAACACAAAATTCTTTCTTCTAAGTAAATTTCTTGTGTTGACTCGATCTTGGAGAAGTTGCCAGAAGAAAACTTTATGCTTAGGCTGACAGGAACTCTGCCAGATCCAATCGAAATGTGGAGGGGTTTGCCTGTGTCCAATTAAGGCTTTATATGCTTTGATGGATGAATAGTGCTCAGTCCCCCAAATGTAACTCCATGTGTCCAATGTGTCCAAATACTCTGATTGTCTCATGGAAATACAAATGTCTTCCATTTGTAAGAATTTCTCATATGCCTCAGTTGTCAAAGGGAGAAAGAAGAGATCCTGCAAGTACTCAGTCTGCAACACTTGTTGGATATTCAGATGAGGATTTGGTGTTTAAGTATTGCTTGGTTCCAAAGATCATCCCATAAGAATGCACTGACACCATCTCCCACATTACATCTAGCAATAGCTTTGTACTGGTCAATGAGAGCTAGGTTGGACTTCCACCAGAATGATCCTATCATGCTGTCCCCTGGTAATTTGCCATCACTATAGTAAGTTTCCCAAATCAGGTTGACCCAAGGAATATCTTGTCTGTTGAAGAATTTGTGAAGGTTCTTCATGAGCAATGTTTTGTTGTGTGTAAAGATATCTAGAACTCGTAATCCCCCCTGGTCCTTGGGTCTACACATTGTTTGCCATGCAACCAAAGCAGGTCTTTTGTCTTCCATATCAGGTCCTCTCCAAAGACAGTGTCTCAAATATTTGATGATCTATTTTTTTATTGTAATCGTATGTCCAGACAGCACATGAAGAAAACTGATAATGAGGTCAACACAGATTTAACCAGTAGTAATTTTCCAGCTTGGGTCATGAAGATAGAGATACCAGCCAATCTTTTGGCAATCCTGTTAACTAGGGGGAGGCATTGCTCAACAGTTGGTTTGTATATTCCCAAGGGCAGACCAAGGTGGGTGAGGGAGTCCCGGATTAGGGGGTGTCCGGATAGCCGGACTATGACCTTTGGCCGGACTCCAGGACTATGAAGATACAAGATTGAAGACTTCGTCCCGTGTCCGGATGGGACTTTCCTTGGCGTGGAAGGCAAGCTTGTCGATACGGATATGTAGATCTCCTACCATTGTAACCGACTCTGTGTAACCCTAACCCTATTCGGTGCCTATATAAACCGGAGGGTTTTAGTCCATAGGACGAAGAACAATCATACCATAGGCTAGCTTCTAGGGTTTAGCCTCTCTGATCTCGTGGTAGATCTACTCTTGTACTACCCATGTCATGAATATTAATCAAGCAGGAGTAGGGTTTTACCTCCATCGAGATGGCCCAAACCTGGGTAAAAACATCGTGTCCCTTGTCTCCTATTACCATCCGCCTAGACGCACAGTTCGTGACCCCTTACCCGAGAACCGCCGGTTTTGACACCGACATTGGTGCTTTCATTGAGAGTTCCTCTGTGTCGTCACCATCAAGAAGGATGCCTCATCCCGTCTTTAAATACGGGACTATTGCTAAAGAAGCTTTGGCTGTCGGCCATACTCTCCGGCTAGGCGGTTTTCTTATGACCGCTTGTTCGGCCGCCGCGCCGATGATAACTTCTCGGGTCATCGAAAGCAATCTTCACGTTAACTCGGAGCTCGCCGAGCAGTTAGATCCGATGGAGCTCTCTTCCTTAAACGAGCTCTTGGATCACATGGCCGCCTTGGGAGTCGCTGCAGACTATGATCAGATTGGGCCTAAACCCGATCTGAGAGAGATTAACTCTCCCCGGGTTACCCACCACGTTGCTGTGGTGGAGGAACAATATGGCGACCCTTCTTCTATCTTAAGGACTAGCCATGTCCGGATTCCCAATCCCTCCATGCCGGATTCCCGCGGAGGAGAGGACGTCACTCAAGCCCTAAACCTAAAGTCAGGCAACGGGCTAGATTCATTGGACAACATCCAAGAATCCAAGCTTCCAAGTTCGGAAGCTCCTCGGCCCTTAAATTTCAGATTGGGCACGGTTCCGGATTTAATTCCACCCGCCCACCCAAACATAAGCGACCTATCTCAAATTCGGCAAGAGCCCGCAGAAACAGTACATCATTATTGGGCCAGATTCCTCCTGGTTATGGACAGGATAAAGGACTGCCGCGAGGAGGACGCAATCTCATTATTCTTTAACAATTGCACGGACAACGGGATCCTAAACGCTATAAGTCGCCGTGACATTACACGTTTTGCCGACTTGGCGACCATAGTACGAAAGTACTGTGCGATGGAAAGCGCCTGGAAAACCGAATAAAGATTTTGGGACAATCCGGCCTTCAATACAAACCCAGTCCGAAATAAAAGGGTGCATCATCGCCAGGCACCTGGGTTAAATACCAAAAAGCAAAAACCCTCTATAGGCCATGGAACCGTACTGGAGGGATGGATCAATGGACCCTGTAAAATTCATAATACAGAGGGCGCCACTCCAACTCTTAGCCTTAGAGCATGTTGGATACTACGGCACGTGGCTAAAAGTGGCGAAGAGCTTCTAGCTCTAGAGCACCAACCCAAGGATACCAGTACGGTATTAATAATCTTCAAGACTTTCGCATCAAATAATATGCGGAAACGAACACTCCGTAGCCTCGCCGAAGTCTACCAAATAGCAACAATAAACCCATGGAGTGACACGGCTATTACCTTTAATGCCAGTGACGAACCTAAATTCCGAACAGCCCGAGCACCAGCCGCATTGGTCCTCAGTCCGATAGGGGACTGCTTTCGCCTTACCAAGGTACGCATGGACGGTGGCAGCGGATTGAACCTCATTTACGAGGAAACCCTCCGAAAAATGGAGATAGACTGGAGCCGCATTGAGCTAAGCAGCACAACCTTTAGAGGAATAATCACCAGTCGGGAAGCACTCTGTACAGGAAAAATCATACTGGATGTGGTGTTCGGCACGCCGGATAATTACAGGTCCGAGGAAGTCACATTCCAAGCGGCCCCGTTCAGCAGTGGATACCACGCTCTATTAGGGCGAGAGGCATTCACAAATTTTCAAGCTATACCCCATTACGGGTACATGAAGCTCAAAATGCCCGGGCCCAATGAAATCATTACTCTTGCTAGTGACCTGGACATAGCACTCCGCGCCGAAAATAAGACAGCCAAGACCGCCCTTGAGGCACTATCAAAAGCCCTAGCGGCCGAGGAACTCACTACGCTGCGCTCCACGGTGAATAGGGACGATGTGATACTCGATAAGATATCCAAATCCACTTCCTTCGAACCAGCGGACGAAATAGTCAAATTCCAAGTCCATCCAACGGACCCTACCAAAACGGCCTCCATCGGGGCACAATTAAATCCTGATGTAGACGCCGCACTAAGAGAATTCCTACGTGAAAATTGGGACATTTTTGCCTGGCACCATTCGGACATGCCAGGAATCCCACGTCGGCTGGCTGAGCACAGCCTAAACATCCTAAAAGGATTCAAGCCAGTCAAACAGGCTCTTCGGCGTTTCTCCGAACCAAAGAGACAGGCCATGGGAGAGGAGCTAGCCAAACTATTGGAGGCCGGATTCATCAGAGATATAAAACATCCAGACTGGCTAGCAAACCTGGTGATGGTACCAAAGAAGGATAAATCCTGGCGCCTATGCGTCGATTTCAAGGACCTCAACAAGGCTTGCCCAAAGGATCCCTTCCCCCTCCCCCGCATCGATCAAATCATCGACGCTACCGCAGGACACAATTCATTGTGTTTCTTCCATGCATACTCCGGCTACCACCAAATTAAGATGGTAGAACCTGACCAAGCCGCAACGGCATTCATCACTCCATACGGCCCATTCTGCTTCAACACAATGCCCTTCGGGCTCAAAAATGCCGGCGCAACATATCAGCGCATGATTCAGACATGTCTGGCAAAACAGATCGGCAAAACAGTGGAGGCATACGTAGACGATGTGGTCGTCAAAAGCAAGCACGTCGAAACTCTAGTAGACGACTTGAGGCTCACATTCCATAATCTCCGAACATATGACATTAAGCTCAACCCGGAAAAATGCGTTTTCGGCGTACCGGCCAGAAAGCTCTTGGGCTTCATTGTATCCGGTAGAGGAATGGAAGAAAACCCAGCCAAGATCTGAGCTCTGTCACAATTGGATATCCAAAAAGACCTCAAACAAATACAAAAATTGACAGGATGCGTGGCGGCTCTAAGCCGCTTTATCTCCCGTTTGGGAGAAAAGGCATTACCCCTTTATCGCCTCCTCCGACGCACCGAACACTTCAAGTGGACGGATGCCGCCACGGCCGGACTCGAAGAAATAAAATCCATATTGGCAACAAACCCAGTCCTGGCCGCGCCCAACATGGGCGAACCAATGCTATTATACATCGCGGCAACTCATCAAGTTGTAAGCACGGTGCTCGTTGTTGAACAAGAAACGGACGGACACAAGTTCCCTCATCAAAAACCAGTTTACTACGTGTCCACTATCCTAACTCCATGCAAGTCACGGTACCCACATTATCAAAAGATAGCGTACGCGGTGTTTATGGGATCCCGGAAGCTGCGACACTACTCTCAAGAGTGTTCAATAACAGTAGCCTCCGAAGTACCCCTTAACGACATTATAAACAACCGCGACGCGACGGGCCGGATTGCCAAATGGGCCATTGAGCTCCTCCCGTTCGACATAACCTATAAGCCACGGAGAGCTATTAAGTCGCAAGTTTTGGCCGACTTCGTCGCCGAATGGACCGAAGCCGAACTCCCTAAAGAGTACGGCGCATATTCCAACTGGATAATGCACTTCGACGGCTCCAAAATGTTGGCTGGCCTGGGAGCTAGCGTCGTTCTGACGTCCCCAACCGGAGATACAGTTCAATACATACTCCAGATAATGTATACGGACTCCAACAACGCAGCCGAATACGAGGCCCTTCTACATGATCTCCGGATGGCAGTCTCCATGGGCATTCAACGCCTAGAGGTGCGCGGGGATTCGAACCTCGCGGTATCACAAATAAATGGAGACTTTGATGCCAAGGATCCAAAAATGGCAGCCTATCGCAATGCAGTCCTAAAAATGTCAGCTCGGTTTGAGGGGCTCGAATTTCACCATATAGCCTGGGACAACAACCAGGCAGCAGACGTGTTGGCACGCATCAGCGCAAAGCGCGATGCTGCCCCCCCAACATCTTCCTAGAGAGGCTGGTCAAGCCATCTGTATTATGGGAGGGAGAATCCGGAAATAACAATCCGGACCCAACCGCACTGCCCACAACGAACATTCTGACACAGTTGGTGGTTCTACCACCGAAATAACATCCTCAGCCCACGTAATAATGGCAGTCATTGCCTCGTGGACAGAACCATTCCTAGCCTACCAAACCAGGCAGGAACTCCCCGAGGACCAAAACGAGGCCCGCTGCATAGTGCGGCGATCTAAAGCCTACAAAGGCCATCAGGGAGATCTTTATAAGAAAAGCACAACCGGAGTCCTTCAAAGGTGTATCTCCGAAGAGGAAGGGCAGAATCTTCTGGCTGAAATACATGCCAGACTCGGCGGGCACCACGCCGCAGCCCGGGCCCTTGTAGGCAAGGCCTTCCGTACATGATTTTATTGGCCGACGGCCCGGGCAGATGCTCAGGACTTAGTCCAACAATGCGTCGGATGCCAGCTCTTTGCTAATCAGAGCCACATGCCACCCACCGCCCTCAAAACTATACCCATCCCCTGGCCCTTCGTGGTCTGGGGGCTTGACATGGTCGGACCCCTTAAAGGGGAAAACCACGAGCAGAAATACCTACTGGTCATGGTGGATAAATTCACCAAATGGATAGAGGCCAAGCCTGTCAAGACGGCCGAATCCGTACCGGTGATAGACTTCATATCAGGGGTCGTACACCGTTACGGTGTCCCCCACAGCATCATCACTGATAATGGCACGAACTTTACGGCTGCCGAGGTCAAACTCTGGTGCAAAAATATGGGCATTAAGCTCGACTATGCCTCAATCTATCACCCTCAAACTAACAGTCAAGTTGAGCGAGAAAATGGTCTAATTATGAGTGGCATCAAACCCAGATTAGTCCAGTCCCTCAAGGAATCTAACACGCACTGGGTAGAGGAGCTCGACTCCGTACTCTGGGGGCTACGGACCACTCCGAATCGCACGACCGGATTCACACCATTATTTATGGTATACGGCGCAGAGGCAATTCTGCCCTGCGACATAATTCATGACTCACCTCGCGTGCGCATGCACGAAGGAAGAGAAGCCGAGCTCGATCGGCAGGACAGTTTGGACGCCTTGGAGGAGGAGCGTCACGTAGCAAAAGCCCGTTCCACATTCTATCCACAGCAGGCTCGAAGATATCAAAGCGAAGAAGTACGGGCCAAAACTTACAATGTTGCCGAGCTAGTTCTACGCCTGCCGGACAAGAAAAAGGACAAGCTAAAGCCCAAATGGGATGGTCCCTTTATCATCGACCAAGTCCTGACCGGTGGAGCGTACCGTCTGCGAGATGCATCGGATAACCGACTCGAGCCGAACCCATGTAACGCAGCACGTCTCCGAAGATTCTACGCCTAGCGCCGGATTCTGAGTTCGTCTCCTTCCTCTGTCCATATTTTACATTTTAGCTGTCTTCTATTTTTCTCATTCTCCCTCCTTTTTTCATTCAAGCCTTGGAAGGCTCATTAGCGCATTGTTCGCACACCCTTGACGTGCTATCAGCGCTCATTGTACCTGGGGGCTTCTTTCACAGAAGCTTAATTATAAGGGATTCATGCCCAATACATGTGTCACACTTCCGCATGTACCTTTTATTCGCCATTATATGCATCGATATGACTTAAGTTTTGGCCAAGCTGGGTTGCCTGGCTCCTGTGCTTACCCCTACGTTCCCGATTGTTCGCCTAGGTGGTAAAGGGAGCACCTCTGCGATTGTTACTGCCGGGTCAGCCGGATGTGTACCTAAGACTGGGTGAAGCCGAAAGCTAGCGTTCTTAAGAGAATATTCGGTTGGTGAACTAAAATAAGATTTCTTACCTATTTATTTATCTGCCCCCAGATGTTTTTCTGCTTTTTTCGCAGTCCGGACATGAACTTTAGGGCATGCCTCCCAGGGAAAGGAACCCCTAACGGAACTATTCTCCCTGGAAGATGTTTCTTACTAACCATGTAATATAACATAACTCGTTGGGCACTTGTCTGATAAAGCACTAATGACCCCTACGCCTAGTATCCACGCATGCCTCGGTTTTTATATAACCGCGAGGGTATTCGGACACACTCCGGACTATCGGGTCCCGAGGTTGAAGCGAAAAGGTCCACTAAGACAAATGATCTACAATCCAGCTAGAAGGCATTTTAAATGTCACTTAAAATTACATAGTCAATTTGACTGATTCTATTCCTCTTCTATACCATCTAACAGGTTGTCTAGTTTACAGTCCTGCTGGGAATACTTTGCGGCCAATTCCACCTGGCCGTACACTAAGCTCACAGGGATCTCCTTCCCATCTGGCCCGGCAGGTCCGACCTCGGCCATGTGGTTTGGGTCAGCCTTTGTGTACCGCGTCTTCACCATGGCCCAGGCCTCCCTGGCGCCTTGACGGCAGGCCGATATCTTCCATAACCGAAGCGCCGCGCGCCCTCGAGCCTCTCTGCAAGCTCCCAAGGCCTTCGGGCAGGGAGACAGATGGCCACAAGGCCTGACGACGCCTTTCATCACCGCCGAACCTGCTCGCATGCGGTTGTAAGAGCTCGAAGAAGGTCACCCGAGAACCGGCATTTACTCTACAGGACGGCCTGTGAGCATACCTACAGACATAACTCTGTTAGTCGACTTCCTCGCCGCACTCTTTTTTCAAAGTTCGTTTAAGCACTTACTAAGAATGCTGCGTCGAAGCCGCCGATTCTCCTTAACGGAATCAGACAGCTGGGCACGAACATCCTTTAGCTCCTCACCCAGCTGGGTGTTGGCATCTTGGAGATTATTTTTCTCCTGCCTCACCCTCGTAAGCACGTTCTCGCCGGCCTTCAACCGGCGCAAGAGTCGTTGCTTGTCCGGAACTACCCCGGTGCCATCTGCAATGTCATTGTCAGATCTATACACATGCCGCACTTCATAACATACTTATCTTTTAAAAGCGTATGTTACAAGAGGGGGTCTCCTTGGCTTCTCCTGTCGCGGCTTGTGCGGCCTCAAGTTGGGCTTTGCACTCTTCAAGCTCCTGGGACAATTGGGTATTCTTTTTGTAAGATCCTCAGACAATAAATGATCCTTAAATCAGTTATTCTAACTATTTTAAGTCTCGGGGCTCTTGGTATATATAACCATCAAATTTTCTCACCCTTACGTCTTTCACATACGCGCTCGTGGCTCGCTAGACCATTTTGAGCAGCACGGAGGTGCGATCTCCAATTGGAGGCATCCAATGCCTCTTGGGAGAAACATGCGTCATGAAGAACAGTCCGGCGACGCCTGTGATTCCTGGCACTCTCCACCTCGGAGTTGGTGGCGGACAATCTATCGGCATCCTCTGTCGGAGGAGCGTCCAACGCACGCCTAGTGTTCGCCTCCGCTTCTGGGCCTGGCTGGCGGAGGCTCGATTGGCAACCTCTCCGGATTTAGTCCGGCGAGCGCTCTTTTTCCTGAAAAGAGCGCGAGCGTTAGCATGCCTTCCGGAATAAAACCTGGGAATAAGGCGACACGCCATACCGTTGCGCCGACGCTTCAGTCCGGACCACACTTATTTTTAGCCTGCTGGGCCGTGCTGCCCCTTGTTGGCTAGCCACCGCAGGCTCGGCCTTCCGCCTCAAGGGCTCCCCTTGCAGAACGCCATTGATATACGGTGGTCAAAGATAAGCACAGAGGGATCATTTCTAAAGTATTGGGACTTCGGTCTAAATTACCTGTAAGGCTGCAAATATTCCGGGGTAATCGGCCGTAATGGCAACCAAGGCATTGTCGATGCTCAGTTGGTAAAATACCCCATCAATCAGCTCCACAATTATGTCCGGATCCTCTTGGGAGGCCGGATCGAAGGACCGTTCCGGATCCTCAGGTTGTGGAGGTGGGCTGTTTATATCCTTTACGGCCCGGCGCAACCCCTGCGTCAAAATCACAAGATAAGGTACTTAACTATGGGAATATGGAACGGATGGGCGTAAAGAAATATCCTCTTACCCAGCTTGGAGGATTGTTCATAGAAAACCCGTCCTGAGGATTGACGCAAAGAAATTCTTCCTCTTCTCCCTTGTACAATACGGACAAGATCTTCATCAGATCGGCGACCGATCCCTGCCCCTTACGGCCATGACGGGTGGCATCATCCTCCCCGTTGAAATCCCACATGGGGTGGCTCCTATACTGGAGCGGCTGCACTCCCCGCATAATGCATGTGGCCATGACCCCGATCATGGTCAATCCGAATGAGCCAACAACCTTATTCGCTCATCGTAAAGGACGCCCCGTCATTCTCCCTCCGGGGCTCCGAGGACACCAGCTTAGGCGTTTCTTCAGAGGAGCATTATCAACTCCGGAGGCCGATCCGAACAGGTCCGCAGGGGACGTCTTCTATATAAAACCATTTCAAGGCCAGTCTTGGACGCCTTCTTCGGGTTCCGGATAGATATCCGTCCCGGCGATGCGCCATAGTTCGCTCCGCCCACTTGATATATCGAATTCTCCGAGAACGGGTACGAGGCGTAACAGCCTCTTCCACGGTAGCGAAATGAGCCTCGATGCCCAAAAACAGCTCGCAAAGGGCCACGAAGCCCGCAATATGCGAGAATGGAGGCAGGCGAAGGTTGTGCAACTGGAGGCCATAGAACTCCAGAGCCCCGGAGAAACAGATGAATTGGAAACCGAGCCCTCTTATCAAAAAGGACAAGGCATACCCGCCTCCTCGGGAAGGACTGGGATGCTCTCCGCTTGTTTTCCGCCCTTATAGGTGGCGAGTCCGGCTCGAACCGGAACCATGAAGGCCGGGGGAAGAAACCCCTTGGTTTGGAGCGTCACTAACTCGCTGTGCGGGATGGAGCATCTCTCCCAATCTCCAGGATTAGGACTAGGAGGGCGAGAGGAGGAGCCGCGTCGACTGTCCATGATGGAATGGGTTTCTGTCAGTTGCGCTCTGATGAAAGCTCGCGAAGGGAAGGTGGTGTGATTTGGATCTAGATTCTCGTCCCTTATATAGGAAGCTCATTTGCGCAGCTAGGGGGATAAATGTAAAAATACCCTGGCTTTTCGCATTCATTCAACACGTGGAAGATAGCCATTATTGGGCGTGGAAGCCAAGGAGCGCGCTGTTTACAAGAAGCCGGGCACTATTCAAACAGGGACACAGGATTTGCAGAAGAACCCTCCTTGCAATGCCGACGCGCCGGACTCGTTGTCACTGAAGCCTGGTTCGGGGCCTACTGAGGGAGTCCCGGATTAGGGGGTGTCCGGATAGCCGACCTATGACCTTTGGCCGGACTCCTAGACTATGAAGATACAAGATTGAAGACTTCGTCCCGTGTCCAGATGGGACTTTCCTTGGCGTGGAAGGCAAGCTTGGCGATACGGATATGTAGATCTCCTACCATTGTAACCGACTCTGTGTAACCCTAACCCTATTCGGTGCCTATATAAACCGGAGGGTTTTAGTCCGTGGGGATCTAACAACAATCATACCATAGGCTAGCTTCTAGGGTTAGCGCCCCGATCTCGTGGTAGATCTACTCTTGTACTACCCATATCATCAATATTAATCAAGCAGGAGTAGGGTTTTACCTCCATCGAGAGGGCCCGAACCTGGGTAAAAACATCGTGTCCCTTGTCTCCTGTTACCATCCGCCTAGACACACAGTTCGGGACCCCCTACCCGAGATCCACCGGTTTTGACACCGATAGTGGGTAAAGGGGAATTGACCTCGAGCACACTGCAAGGTCTTTGTATAAATCTCAACCTTGTCTTCAGCAACATTCAGAGGTACCATGATTTACTTGAGCCCAGTTGTTGTAGTAAAAGTATCGAGAAGTGCCTTTAAACAGAACAACTGCCTAGAATCAGCTTGCATAACCACCAGAGTGTCATCTACATATTGCACAATTGGGAAGTGAGGGCATGAGTTGACTTGAAGTGGAGCAGTGATCAGGTATAACCTCATGGCTTTGTTAAGAATGGATTGCAACAGGTCAGCAGCCAACACAAATATTAAACGAGAGTATGGGTCCCCTTGTCTTACTCCTCTTCTTATGTAAATTCTTTTCCCAGATACACCATTCAGTAATACAGAAGATGATGCAGTTGTGAACAGAGCTTCCATCCAAGAAATCCATTTCTCTCCAAAACCTTTAGCTTTAAAAATATCAATGATAGCTGCATGTTCAATTGTATCAAAAGCCTTCTCAAAATCCAATTTAATTACTAAGGTTTCCTCCCTAGACTTATGACACTGGTGAATGTACTCATATGCCCATCCTAGGCAATCTTGGATCACTCTATCTTTGAGGAAGCCATACTGATTAATATGCACCATTTGCAGGATAACTCTTTGAAGTCTATTGGCCAGTAATTTTGTAATGATTTTCTGTACTCCATTTAGCAAGGAAATTCTCCTGAAGTCATATGGGGAAAGTGGCACCTCTTTTTGTGGTACTAGAGTGATGAAAGAGGAGTTGATGCTCTCAAGATTTACATTCCCAGCATGGAATGCCAGTATAAGCTCAAAGACATCAATTTTAATAATATCCCAACAAGTTTTGAGAAACTCATTATTGAATCCATCTGGCCCTGGTGATTTATCTACAGGAAGGTTTTTAACCACATCTTCAACTTCTTCTCGAGAAAAAGTTTTTTCCAGATCAATGAAAATTTGAGGGTCCACTGTGTTTTCATAGAGATCATTGAGGTCAAAGTGCATTGAGTGTCCATTAGATTGTCCCAATCTATTTTTAAAAGCCTCCCATAGGATTGCAGCCTTTCCATCATGAGCTGTTACTTCAACTTGATCCTTGTTCAACAGCATAGCAATCTTATTGTGTCTATGATTAATAGAGGCTTTAGTCTGGAAGAATTTTGTATTCTCATCTCCAAATTTTACTCCTTTAATTTTACCCCTCTGTTTCCAGTAAATCTTCTGGTCATTGAGCACAATTAATAAATAGTCCTTGAGCATGGTCCTACAATTATTCTCAAACACTGAAAGATCCCTGTATTCCTCAATCATATCCCAAAGAAAGATACAGTCATTTAGATCTGCAATTTGCTTCTTATGACAAGCTAGGGTTTTAGCCCACAGCTTAAGTGCTCTTCTGACATTTTTGAATTTTGCATTGATCTTCTTTGCACAATCTGTATGACCTACTGGAATATTCCAAGCAGCCTCAACCACCTATTTAAAAGAGTTGTGATTAAGCCAATAGTTCTCAAATCTGAACACTTTGGATTTTGGGATATTTGTGCCAATTTTTATCATGCAAGGTAGGTGATCAGAAATTGGCTTAGCCATGGGAAGAGCCAACGAATCTGGGTAGCTTGTCATCCAAGCAGCAGAGGTGAAAAACCAGTCCAACTTCTCCAGCAGAGGGTTGTCTTGCATGTTACTCTAGCTAAACTGCATGCCTTTTAGAGGTAGTTCAACCAAACCAAGCTCACTTATTGCCTCATTAAAACATAAGCATTTCATTAACATCCCCTCCTGGTCTGTTTCTGTCTTCAGGTGTTCTAATAAAGTTAAAATCCCCCATGATAATCCAGTCCACATCATTAGGCATTTGTATATTACCAAACCATTCAATGAACTCAATTTTATCCTCATGATTGCAAGGACCATATATGTTTGTGAGGATCCAACTTTGGGAAGATGTTCTACAAGTGGACTCAATGGAAAAGGAAAACTTGTTTTGAAACATTAGTTCTCCATTAAATAAAGCTCCATTCCAAGCAATGAGTATACCACCTGATGCCCCAATGGAAGGTAAGTATTCAAATTTATTAAACCTCTGAGGATACACTTTATGAATATAGGCTAAATCAAAGTGTTCCATTTTAGTTTCCTGCAAGCACACAATCCCAGCTGCACTTTCTTCCACTTTTTGCCTAATGGCCAACCATTTATTGAAGAATTGATACCCCTCACATTCCAGTTTAGGATGTTCCATGTTCTATTGTTATTCATTAAAAACCAAATTTATGTTTCTTTGATCAGCAGGGCCCACCCCCTGATGATTATCCCAAACAACAATGTTATTGGGATCCACATAAAGGACAATGCACCTATAGCAAGGGGGTACATTCCAACAATTCACAGAACCATAGGACCAAAAAAACGAAAACAACCAGTAATGAGAGCCAATATCTTGCACAGTTTTAACCAAGGCAATAGTCACTCCCACAGTAAGATACCATAACTGACACTTCAGCAGAGTACAGGTAACAGACAAAAGGTGCCACCCAGGGCAAACATCCATTGTGCAGCAGGTGCAAGTGATACAGTTCATTGCATACATAAGACAATTACTTCCCAAAAGAGAACAGCAGACCATTCTGCTAACTACCACAGGCTGATGTTGAGGACTCATCATCACACAGGCCTTGATTTGACTGCATCTCCTGTGGCCTTGGACACCTTGGCCACATCTTCCTGCCCCTTCTTCTTAGGTTTCTTGGACAGTTTTTCCTATAGCTCATATTCAGCAACCTTACAAAAAGATTTAGACAGGTTTTTAACCACTGAATTCTGAATAAGTGGAGGTATAGCATTACAAGGCAAACAAGATTTAGCATCACATGATTTCCTTCTAAAGCCCTTATTATCCTTTTTAATCCTACCACTCCTTCTTACCTCAGTTTCTACCATAGGTTCTTTATCTATCCTTTTTCTTGAGATAGCCTCTCCAAGTGGCAGGACTTTATTTGGAGACACTTGCTGCAGAGGGCTACTTGCCCCTGTGGAAGAATGAGAAGCAGGACTAATACCTTCATTTTCCTTTCCTAGTCCCAGGAGGAAATGTTTGCAGGTGGGTGCCTGTGAAGTGGAACATCCATCAGGTATATGAAAAAGCATAGTTTCTTCTTGCCCACAATTAGCAGTCAACAGTTTCCAAATATCAGATTTGAGCAGATGCATGGTCCAGCCAAACTTATCAGGTGTCAACAACAAATGTATTATGAAGTTAAACCAAACTACTGGAATTTCAATTTTGAAAGTGGGAGTAGCTCCCTGAGTTGCTGGTGCAAAGTGTTGTATCCATAAGTCTAGCCCTTCTTCAGATATTAAATGAGAGCCATCAATAACTTGCAAAGCATGATCTTGTGCCAAAGCATGTAAGTCAAGCATAGAAGGAGAACCAGGCAAAGAGAAGGACCCATAGTTACCTTTATGGTTTGCTTCTCATGAGGAACCAATGTGAGGGATTGGAACATCTGCCTTTCCATTGATATCTGAAATAAGAACAGGATGTGTATGGATAGCAACCTCAACATCAACACTGCCAGCAACAACATATGGTACTGCACTATTTTCAGTAGGGGGAATTTCCTTCAAATTCTCATGTTGCTTGTCTAAGTCCAGGATGGGCAAAGAATTGTCAGTAACTTCAGTGACTCTGACATCATTGAGCATATCAGAAGTGGGAACTGGCTGCAGATTTTGCTGTGCTTCAGTAACCACATTCTGAGTCAGATGAGCATGTGCCATGACCACATTCTATGGGAGATCCTCATTGGGCTGCAGCACCTGAAAATCCTCCTCTTCTCCTACTGCATTGTAAGCCAAGGCTATGTTGAGAAGCCTTTGACCTATAGGAGGGATTTGAACACCTTGGTTGACCTCTTCACTGGCTGAGTGAGTCAAGGAAAGTAAACCATCACATAGGGATACAGTTGTGGTAATGCTGCTGTTGGGAGCCCCATCTTCTGGCAGAGCTGGAATTTTAATTTGAGGCTCTTGAGGTAGCACTGGAGCTGGTTGTGGAAAAGCCCAGTGATCTTCTTGCTCTGCTTGCTCTTCCCATGCATCCCATTCTTCATTAGGAGCATGTATATTGTGATCAGGCAGTGGATTGAAACCTCGAAAATCATTAGCATGTTGAGGCACAGGGTGTGGATCCACACCATCCGGTGGAAAAGGGTCCTCATCAGCAGGTCCTCCACCCAACATTTCCACAAGTAGTACTTCAACAGAGCAGGTCCATGATTCCTCCTCAAATTGTTCCCCTTCAGACCATCTTATACTCTTAGGGATGTAACCAAGCTCTGTGACTCTAGCCTTGACCAGTATCTTACCCTTCAAAGCATCTTCTCTCTCCCAACTAATGATCTTGCCCCACTTGGAAATCGCAGAAGCAATATCTTCAGAGTTACAGAAATCAAAGGGGACCCCCACAAACAGCAACCAACAAGTTCTGTTGAAATGAACTCTGCGCCAGTTTCTACCTTGATTGTGTTTCGTAAATGAGATAAAAACATCACCAAATGCATGCGGGCCCTGCTGAATGAGCCTATCTCTATCTCTCACATGCGTGAATTTGACATAAGCTTCCCCAAAAGGGCATGGCTGGATTTCTCTAAAACCAACTTGCTCAACTCCCTAAAGAAACTCTTCTAGAACTTCACGCACATTTGGAAAAAATACCTCATTCGGATGCGGGTGAATGCTGGCAATCGCCCATTCTTCGTGCCTTCTCGGGCGATGAGGGACAATCGCGCGAGAAACCCCATTGCGACCTTCAATCGCCTGAATCTGAAAACCATGCGGAACGAAAGGTTGAGGGTCTATGGGGATATTGGCCATCGATGACGACTCTAGCAAGGAGGCAACCAGAGCCCTGTCCAACAACAATGGATGCGGCGGCGAGCTTGTCGAGGCTAAAGCAGAGGTGGCAGCTGAGAAGGAAGGTGAAGTGGAATGCGAGGAGGCAAGCGACGGTCTCGGCTGGAAGTTTGGGAAAAAATCTTTGACCAGCTCCTTAAATGAAGACACCTGCCTAGTCTGTGCCGCCGGCCCAAGACAACGAAACCAAGACTCCACTGCACCTTCGGCCCAAGCCTCTTTTGGTGGGCTCGGGAAAGAGTCAAAAGGAATAAATGGCCAGAGCCCAGGCAGATTAGGCTCAGTGCAAAAGCAGGCCAAGTGACCGTTGGCCCCGCATGCATGGCAAACCACGTGATTACGTGCGAATGAATGTTGCATGACCTGGCGCTCCATGTGGGGCCTGACTTGACCAGGGTCAAGGAGCATTGAATTATTGTTAATACCTTGATTAGAGCCCTCTTGAATGGGCCCCAATAATCATTCGAAAACGGATATACCATCCCGAACCACTGCGGAATAGCTCCGGTGATCACCGGAGTGAGGAACAATGTCCTTGCCGGACCTACCCACTACGGTCCAATCTTTGTCAAGCTCGGCATAGAAAAGAGCTTCTTCCCATTGCCAATTCGGGCCACCAAAGTTCCAGAGGTTAAAAACCAACTCAAAATCCTTCTCAACAATTTTACCCGCATTATAGATCTCAAAACCCACTTCTTTTGAAGCAACCGAGAACTTGTACGACCTATCCTTCACGAAGCGAACACGAAAACCTTGAGCATAGCCCCCAAACATGGCAAGAAGAGAAACACTAACCGTGTGCACATTAAGCCTAAAAGAAGCACGGTTAAATGAAACCACCATGGTGAATTCCTTTTGACGAAAACCTGGAGAGAAAACCACCGAGTGACCAAACTTGGCCTTCATATCCGCTTAAAACTTCTTCCCACGATCAAAGTTGAGGGCAAAGGGCACCATCTTGAGGAGAGGGGTGGCTACCAGGGCCGGAGTGGCCTCTAGTAGGGAGTGTGTGGCCGCCGGGGCTGGAGTGGCCACCGACGCAAGGTGGGAGGAGCTAGGTGGGAGGAGCTAGGTAGGGGTAACCATAGGAGCCAAGCAACCTAGCTTGGCAAAGATCTTAAGTCAAATAAGTGCAAATGTTTGCTTGAAAGATATGATAAGGTTGCAATCGAAAAGAATGCGATTTATATTGATAATATTATTCGGTTCTTCTAAGGGAGCCCCCATGCGTAGCTGGGTATTACATTCAATGATGTATATAGTACAGGCTTAGTATGGTTTGGTTTAGCAGAACGCTCGCCATATCAAAATTACTAGAAAAAATGAACAAGAGGTGAAGATGTGTGCGTGTGGCGATGCCGAACTCAGGCGTAAAAGCGCCGCAGCCGGGCTGCGTTCCACTGGTTCGGTTTGGATGGGCGACGAAGGCGATATGATCCTCCTGTAAGTACTTCATTAATTATGTACAACCCCTCCCATTTGGGCGAGAGTTTATGCTTCTTTGAGTGGCCTGGCCATGTCGAGTCCCCAGACCGCAAAAGGCCATGTTATCAATATTGTCCGAAGAGCTGTGGGGGCACGTGGCTTTGATTTGCAAACATTTGGCATCGAACGCAATGTTGGACCAATGTCTGGGCATCCTCACGGGCAGTGGGCCAGAAGAATCCTGCTTGGAAAGCCTTGCTGACCAAAGCCCGAGCTGCCACGTGGTGGCTGCCCATGCCCTCTTGTATTTCTGCCAGGAGCTGCTGCCCCTCCTCTTCAGAGATGCACCTTTGTAAGATTCTTGTAGTGCTCTTTTTATAGAGTTCACCCTCATGGATTTTGTATGCTTTAGAGCGCCGGATTATACGTCGTGCCTCCGCTTGATCCTCCAGGAGCTGTTGTCGCGTGAGGTAGGCAAGCAGAGGTTCTGACCAGGGGGTGTTTACGACCATGATTTCATGTGCTGAAGGTGCTTCCTCGAGTGCGGAGCCACCGATGATGTGATCATCAGGTTCGTCTTCCGGGGAAACATTGTGAGCGGGCTCATTGATTAGTGCACCGGAGTCATCATCCCGCCGTACTACGGAGTGTTTGAAGAGCCGCTCGACCAAAGTATTTTTGGGAACCGGGTCGCGCTTGGGGCCCATGCGGGGGAGGACGTCTGTGGCTTGATTGTTGTCTCTAGAGACATGGTGGAATTCTAGGCCCTGAACCGGCCGATATCCAGAGGACTGCATTTCTGTATGCTGCCATTTTGAGGTCTTTGGTCGAATTCCATGTTGACTTGAGGGATCGCTAGGTTTGAATCTCCCCTTACTTCAAGGCGTTGTACCCCCATTAACGTTGCCATTCGAAGACCATGTAGTAGTGCTTCATATTCGGCTGCGTTGTTCGAGTCCATGTGCATCATTTGTAGGACGTATTGAACGGTGTCGCCTGTAGGGTATATTAAAATTACCCCAGCCCCCAGTCCGAGTAACATTTTTTAGTCGGGGTAGTTTTGTGCGAATATGTACTATATTCCCGGGGTAGTTTGGCTTTGGTCCATTCGGCTATAAAATTGGTGAGCACCTGAGATTTAATAGCTCAGCATGGTTTGTATGTTATCTCGAAAGGAAGGAGCTCGATGGCCCATTTGGCTATGCGGCCCGTGGCGTCCCTTTTGTTGATTATGTCATTCAAGGGGACCTCTAATGCCACTGTGATCGAACATTCCTGGAAGTAGTGTCGTAGCTTTCGGGATGCCTCAAAAACTGTGTAGGCAATCTTTTGGTAGTGCGGGTATCATGACTTGCATGGCATAAGTACCTCAGACACGTAATCGTCTGGCTTCTAGGCTTGGAACTTGTGGCCCTCAGACTCCCGCTCTACGACAAGCACCGCGCTGACCACCTGATTGGTGGCCGAAATATATAGTAGCATGGGCTCGCCGACGCTAGGTGCGGACATGATAGGCTTGCTGGCGAGAAGTGTTTTAATCTTCTTAAGGGCTGCAGTTGCTTCATCTGTCCATTGGAAGTTCTTGGTCTTTTTGACCAGTCTGTAGAGTGGGAGCACCTTTTCTTTGAGGCGAGATATGAAGCGGCTTAAAGCTGCTACACATCCGGCCAATTTCTGGACGAGCTTGAGCTCTTTTGGTATTGTGAGCTGGAATAGGACGCTAATTTTGGCCGGGTTGGCCCCGATTCCTCTATGGGAAATGATGAATTCCAGCAATTTTTCGGAAGGGACCCCGAAGACGCATTTTTCTGGGTTTTGTCGTATATCATATGCTCGTAAGTTGTCGAATGTGTGGCGGAGTTCGTCTATCAGCTGGTCGATGTTTTTGGTTCAGACAACCACGTCGTCCACGTATGCCTCGACCGTTCTGCCGATTTGACTCTCGAGACATGTTTCAATCATGCCCTGGTATATATGTGGCTCCTGCGTTTTTAGCTAGAATGGCATGGTGTTGAAACAGAAAGGCCCGTAAGGGGTGATGAATGCAGTTGCCGCCTAGTCGGACTCCTTCATCTTAATCTGTTGGTATCTGGAGTATGCGTCAAGGAAGCATAATGAGTTGTGTCCGGCGGTGGCGTCGATGATCTGGTCTATTCTTGGTAGGGGGAAAGGGTCCTTATGGTAGGCCTTGTTAAGGTCTTTAAAATCGATACAGAGCCGCCAGGACTTGACCTTCTTGGGTACCATAACCAGATTTTCTAACCACTCAGGGTGTTTGATCTGGCGGATCAATCTGGCCTCCAGCAGCTTTGCAAGCTCCTCGCACATGGCTTGCCGTTTGGGTTCGGAAAAACGGTGTAGAAAATCTGGTTAAGGTCTTTAAAATCGACACAGAGCCGCCAGGACTTGTCCTTCTTGCGTACCATAATGAGATTTTCTAACCACTAAGGGTGTTTGATCTCGCGGATGAATCCGGCCTCCAGCAGCTTTGCAAGCTCCTCGCCCATGGCTTGCCGTTTGGATTCGAAAAAACAACATACAGTCTGTTTCACCGGTTTGAAGCCTTTGAAGATGTTTAAGTTGTGCTCTGCCAGCCTGTGTCGGATTCTGAAAGGATCGAGAAGAGGGGTATATAGGGGGGATTAGACTCTCAATAAAAAAGTGGTAATTTTTAAGTTCTTCAAGTTGAGGCGGAGTTTTAGCACAAGTTTAAGCATTCACAATACATTTCAAGCAAGCATGACAAGACTATGAGCAGCGGAAAGAGTAAAGCATGCTAGTTGCAATAAAGTAAAGGGATGGGATTGGAGTGTGCAAACGCAATGAAGACACATAGATTTTTGGCGTGGTTCCGATAGGTGGTGCTATCGTACATCCATGTTGATGGAGACTTCAACCCACGAAGGGTAACGGTTGCGCGAGTCCATGGAGGGCTCCACCCATGAAGGGTCCATGAAGAAGAACCTTGTCTATCCCACCATGGCCATCACCCACAAAGGAATTGCCTCACTCAGGTAGATCTTTGCGAAGTAGGCGATCTCCTTGCCCTTACAAACTTCTTGGTTCAACTCCACAATCTTGCCAGAGGCTCCCAAGCGACACGTAACCAATCTGGGAGACACCACTCTCCAAAAGGTAATAGATGGTGTGTTGATGATGAACTCCTTGCTCTTGTGCTTCAAATGATAGTCTCCCCAACACTCAACTCTCTATCACAGATTTGGATATGGTGGAAAGATAATTTGAGTGGAAAGCAACTTGGGGAAGGCTAGAAATCAAGATTCTTATGGTTGGATTGGAATGTCTTGATCTCAACACATGAGTAGGTGGTTCTTTCTTAGAAAATGTAGGCTGGAAGTTTAGGCACGTTTTGATGGCTCTCTCACAAATGGAGAAGGGGGTGGAGGGGTATATATAGCCTCCACACAAAATCCAATCATTGCACACAATTGACCCAACTCGGTTAGACTGAATAGAAGAACTCGGTGAGACCGATTTAGTTCAAAATGTGAATGTTAGGAATCTCGGTGGGACCGACTGGAACAACTCGTGGGACTGATTTGCTAGGGTTAGGGCAAAACCTCATCTCGGTGAAGTCGACTGCTTGAACTCGGTGAGTCGATTTCAGCAAAGAGCAAATACAGAGTTGGTCAAGCAAACTCGGTGGGACCGATTGCACATTTCGGTGGTACCAAAATAATTGCAATAGGCAACAAAGAGTTTGCAGGCCCATCTCGGTGAGACCGAGATCCGTATCGGTGTGATTGAAGTGTTAGGCTTTCTGGCAGTGGCTAGGTCAAGTGAACTCGGTGGCGCCAGATATATCAAATCGGTGGGGCCGAGTTTGACTTTGAGTTTTGGACATATGTCGAAATGAGAAAGTGGTTGAGGGCTTTGCAGCAATATCACTAAGCACTTTGAGCAAGTAGACCATTAAGAAACACCTCATCCCTTTTAATAGTATTGGCTTTCCTGTGGACTCAATGTGATCTTGAATCACTAAAATGGAAATGAAGAGTCTTGAGCTTTTGCCAATATGTGTCCTTAGCATTTTGAAGGGGTTCCACATCCTCTTGTCCTTGCCACACCATTGTTGAACTTGTCGGAAATACACTAGATAGAAGTATTAGTCCAACAAGAGATATGTTGTCATTAATTACCAAAATCACCCAGGGAGCACTTGTGCTTTCAAACTCCCCCTTTTTGGTAATTGATGACAACATACATCAAAGCTTTTAGATTATAGATATACAGAGAAACAAGTAAAGCTTTGGGAAGACATGTAACATGCATAGGCTCCCCCTACATGTATGCAAGCATATGAAGATAGAGTGTAATAACTGTCGGGGAACGTAGTATTTCAAAAAAAATTGCCAACGATCACCCAAGATCTATCTAGGAGAAGCATAACAACGAGCGCGGAGAGTGTGTCCACGTACCCTCGTAGACCGAAAGAAGAAGCGTTTAGTAACGCGGTTGATGTAGTCGAACGTCTTCGCGATACAACCGATCCAAGTACCGAACGTATGGCACCTCCGCGATCAACACATGTTCAGCTCGGTGATGTCCCTCGAACTCTTGAACCAGTTGAGGCCGAGGGAGAGTTCTGTCAGCACGACGGTGTGGCGACGGTGATGATGAAGTTACCGGCGCAGGGCTTCGCCTAAGCACTACGATGATATGACCGAGGTGTGTAACTGTGGAGGGGGGCACTACACAGGGCCAAAAAGATCAACTTGTGTGTTCTAGGGTGCCCCCTGCCCCTGTATATAAAGGAGGGAGGGGAGGCCGGCCGGCCAAGCTAGGGCGCGCCGGGAGAAGGGGAATGCTACTAGGACTCCAAGTCCTAGTAGGTTTCCACCTAAAGGAGAAGAGGGAAGGAAGGGAGGAGGGGGTCGTGCCCCCAACCCCTTGTCCAATTCGGACTGGGCTTGGGGGGCGCCACCTCCTGGCTGCCGCCTCTCCTTCCCACTAAGGCCCATCAACTCCCCGGGGGGTTCCGGTAACCTCCTTGTACTCCAGAAAATATCTGAACTTCTCCGAAACCATTCCGATGTCCGAACATAGCCTTCCAATATATCAATCTTTACGTCTCGACCATTTTGAAACTCCTCTTCATGTCCGTGATCTCATCAGGAACTCCGAACAAACTTCGCTTCATGAAATCACATAACTCATAATACAAATCGTCATCGAACGTTAAGGATGCGGACCCTACGGGTTCGAGAACTATTTAGACATGACCGAGACACATCTCCGGTCAATAACCAGTAGCGGAACCTGGATGCTCATATTGGCTCCTACATATTCTATGAAGACCTTTATCGGTCAAACCGCATAACAACATACATTGTTCCCTTTGTCATCGGTATGTTACTTGCCCGAGATTCGATCATCGGTCTCATCATACCTAGTTCAATCTTGCTACCGGCAAGTCTCTTTACTCGTTCCGTAATGCATCATCCCGCAACTAACTCATTACTCACATTGCTTTCAAGGCTTATAGTGATGAGCATTACCGAGAGGGCCCAGAGATACCTCTCCGACACTTGGAGTGGCAAATCCTAATCTCGATCTATGCCAACTCAACAAACACCATCGGAGACACCTATAGAGCATCTTTATAATCATCCATTTACGTTGTGACGTTTGATAGCACACAAGGTGTTCCTTTGGTACTCGGTTGTTGCATAATCTCATAGTCAGAGGAACATGTATAAGTCATGAAGAAAGCAATAGCAATAAAACTATACGATCATTATGCTAAGCTAATGGATGGGTCTAGTCCATCACATCATTCTCTAATGATGTGATCCTGTTCATCAAATGACAATACATGTCTATGGTCAGGAAACTTAACCATCTTTGATTAATGAGCTAGTCTAGTAGAGGCATACTAGGGACACTCTGTTTGTCTATGTATTCACACATGCACTAAGTTTCCGGTTAATACAATTCTAGCATGAATAATAAACATTTATCATGATATAATGAAATATAAATAACAACTTTATTATTGCCTCTAGGGCATATTTCCTTTAGTCTCCCACTTGCACTAGAATCAATAATCTAGTTCACATCACCATGCGGTTTAACACCAATAGTTCACATCTTTATGTGATTAACACCCATAGTTCACATTGCCATGTGACCAACACTCAAAAAGGTTTACTAGAGTCAATAATCTAGTTCACATCGCTATGTGATTAACACCCAAGAGTAATAAGGTATGATCATGTTTTGCTTGTGAGAGAAATTTTTAGTATACGGGTCTGCAACATTCAGATCCGTATGTATTTTGCAAATTTATATGTCTACAATACTCTGCACGAAGATACTCTAGCTAATTGCTCCCACTTTCAATATATATCTAGATCGAGACTTAGAGTTATCCAGATCGGTGTCAAATCTTGCATCGACGTAACTCTTTACGATGAACTCTTTGTCACCTCTATAACCGAGAAACATTTCCTTATTCCACTAAGGATAATTTTGACCGTTGTCCAGTGATCCACTCCTGGATCACTATTGTACCCTCTTGCCAAAATCATGGTGAGGTACACAATAGGTCTGGTACACAACATAGCATACTTTATAGAACCTATGACTGAGGCATAGGAATGAATTTTGATTCTCTTTCTATTTTCTGTCGTGGTCGGGTTTTGAGTCTTTACTCAACTTCACACCTTGCAGCACAGGAAAGAACTCCTTCTTTGACTGTTCCATTTTGAACTACTTCAAAAATCTTGTCAAGGTATGTACTTATTGAAAAAAACTTATCAAGCGTCTTGATCTATCTCTATAGATCTTGATGCTCAATTGGTAAGCAGCTTCACCGAGGTCTTTCTTTGAAAAACTCCTTTCAAACAATCCTTTATGCTTTCCAGAAAATTCTACATTTTTTTGATCTACAATATGCCATTCACATGTACTTATCAGAAATGCCGTAGTGCTCCCACTTACTTTCTTGTAAATACAGGCTTCTCCAAAAGTCTGTATAAAACCATATGCTTTGGTCACACTATCAAAGCATATATTCCAACTCCGAGATGCTTGCACCAGTCCATAGATGGATCGCTCGGGCTTGCATATTTTGTTAGCACCTTTAGGATTGACAAAATCTTCTGGTTGCATAATCTATTAAGGAATGTAGTTTTGATATCCATTTACCAGATTTCATAAAATGCGGCAATTGCCAACATGATTCGGATAGACTTAAGCATCGATACGATTAAGAAAATCTAATCGTAGTCAACACCTTGAACTTGTCGAAAACCTTTTGCGACAATTCTAGCTTTGTTGATAGTAACACTACTATCAGCGTCTGTCTTCCTCTAGAAGATCCATTTAATATGGATGGCTCGCCGATCATTGGGAAAGTCAATCAAAGTCCATACTTTGTTCTCATACATGGATCCCATCTCAGATTTCATGGCCTCAAGCCATTTCGCAGAATCTGGGCCCATCATCGCTTCCTCATAGTTCGTAGGTTCATCATGGTCAAGTAACATGATTTCCAGAATAGGATTACTATACCACTCTGGTGCGGATCTTACTCTGGTTGACCTACGAGGTTCAGTAGTAACTTGATCTGAAGTTTCATGATCATCATCATTAGCTTCCTCACTAATTGGTGTAGCAATCACTGGAACTGACTTCTGTGATGAACTACTTTCCAATAAGGGAGTAGGTACAATTACCTCATCAAGTTCTTCTTTCCTCCCACTCACTTCTTTCGAGAAAAACTCCTCTAGAAAGGATACATTATTAGCAACAAATATCTTTCCTTTGGATCTGTGATAGAAGGTGTACCCAACAGTTTCTTTTTCGGTATTCTAAGAAGACGTACTTCTCCGATTTGGGTTCGAGGTTATCAGGCTGAAAACTTTTTCACATAAGCATCGCAACCCCGAACTTTAAGAAATGACAGCTTAGGTTTCTTTCCAAACCATAGTTCATACGGTGTCGTCTCAACGGATTCATATGGTGCCCTATTTAACATGAATGCAGCTGCCTCTAATGCATAACCCCAAAACGATAGTGGTAAATCGGTAAGAGACATCATAGATCGCAACATATCTAATAAAGTACGGTTACGATGTTCGGACACACCATTACACTATGGTGTTCCAGGTGGTGTGAGTTGTGAAACTATTCAACATTGTTTTTAAATGAAGGCCAAACTCGTAACTCAAATATTCACCTCTGCGATCAGATCATAGAAACTTTATTTTCTTGTTACGCTGATTTTCCACTTCACTCTGAAATTCTTTGAACTTTTCAAATGTTTCATACTTATGTTTCATTAAGTAGATATACCCATATATGCTCAAATCATCTGTGAAGGTTAGAAAATAATGATACCTGTCGCGAGCCTCAACACTCATCGGACCGCATACATCAGTATGTATTATTTCCAATAAGTCAGTTGCTCGCTCCATTGCTCCAGAGAACGGAGTCTTAGCCATCTTGCCCATGAGGCATGGTTCGCAAGCATGGAGTTTCTTCATGCGCTTTACACCAATATGACCTAAATGGCAATGCCACAAATAAGTTGCACTATCATCATTAACTTTGCATCTTTTGGCTTCAATATTATGAATATGTGTATCACTACGATTGAGATTCAATAAACCATTCACCTTGGGTGTATGACTACAGAAGGTTTTATTCGTGTAAACAGAATAACAATTATTCTTTGACTTAAATGAATAACCGTATTGCAATAAACATGATCCAATCATATTATGCTCAACGCAAACAAAAAATAACATTTATTTTAGGTTCAACACTAATCCTGAAGGTAAAGGGAGTGTGCGATGGTGATCTTATCAACCACTACTAGGGAAAACCCTAGTAGTAGCGCGGTTTAATGCCCACTAGTAGCGCGGGACACCGCGCTACTAGTAAGGCGCTACAGCTATTCCTTAGCAGTAGCGCGGGCGACACACGCTACTGCTAAGACATATAGCCGCAGCGTTTGTTCACTCCCGCGCTACTGCTAATATAGCTAGTAGTAGCGTGTTTACTCTCCATCGCTACTAGTTCTCATTTTTTAATTTTTAGTGTATTTATACGCCATTATACAAATTTTGGTACAATACCAATTATGAGGTTGTTATATCAATATGTCCATAACAATGTGTCAAATGAAGGTGGATTAGGTTCAAGTGGAGGCAACATGTGGTGCATGCCAAAAGTATACTACTAATCCAAACTCTATCTAGTTTGGACTAGTACTACTTTCGATGTGCACCACATGTTGCCTCCACTTGAATCTAATCCGCCAACACAAGCTATTTAATCATCATCATAGTCATTACTACCAACAGTAGCTATTTAATCATCAGAGTCATAGTGTAGCACACATCATCATCTTCAAACTCATTCTAGCTAGCTAATCACCACCAACACTAGCTGTGGTAGCTATCTAATCACCACCAACACTAGCTAATAATAATCATCATAGTCATTACCACCAAAACTAGCTATTTAATCATCATAACTCATTTCTAGCTAGCTAATCACTCATGCTGCTCTCTCTCAGGTAAAATAACATAAAACATGTGTAGCACTCCTGCTTCATCAAGTTGGAGCATGCAGATGAACCTGTCTCCTAATCATGGGCTGCACTTCTGATTGCTGCCCCCTAGTACTTCTCTGCGATCGTTCACAATTTTGCTCCAGTCTTTCACTATTAAGCACTCCTCGCTATTAGAAATCCTAAATGCACTAAAGTGCATTGTAGGATATCTTGGCCGTAAGCTAACAATTCTCATCGGACCTTTAGTCTCGATCCAATGAGGCACAACATTCATCAGGAGTCCCTGTTGAAGAACATCGTATAGTGATAACCCACAAGTATAGGGGATCACAACAGTTTTCGATAAGTAAGAGTGTCAAACCCAATGAGGAGCTAAAGGTAGAACAAATATTCCCTCAAGTTCTATCGACCACCGATACAACTCTACGCACGCTTAACGTTCGCTTTACCTAGAACAAGTATGAAACTAGAATTACTTTGTAGGTGTTGTTGGATAGGCTTGCAAGAAAGTAAAGAACACAAAAACATAAACTAGGGGCTGTTTAGATAAAGATACAACTAAAGTAAATATAGCGAGTGTGGAGAAGTGGTGGTAGGAGTTGTGGAATTGTCCCTAGGCAACTGACTATGTTACTAGACCGATAATCACTATTGCAATTCTATTTGAGGGAGAGGCATAAGCTAACATATCATCCCTTACTTGGAATTCTATGCACTTATTATTGGAACTCTAGCAAGCATCCGCAACTACTAAAGATTCATTAAGGTAAAACCCAACCATAGCATTAAAGCATCAAGTCCCCTTTTATCCCAGCGAACAACCTACTTACTCGGGTTTGTGTTTCAGTCACTCACGCAACCCACCATAAGCAAATCATAAACATATTACAAACCCTACAGCGGGAATCCCTCACGCTTGCGCGACACGAAGGGAACAAGAGGACATCACCAATAATAAAACATGCAACTCAAACCAATCATAGCAATTCATCAATCACCGATAGGACAATAGAAATCTACTCAGACATCATAGGATGGCAACATATCATTGGATAATAATATGAAGCATAAAGCACCATGTTCAAGTAGAGGGAACAGCGAGTTGCGGGAGAGTGGACCGCTGAATATAGAAGGGGGAAGGTGATGGAGATGTTGGTGAAGATGACGGCAGTGTTGGTGAAGATCGCGGTGATGATGATGGCCCCCGGCAGCGCTCCGGCGCCACTGGAAGCAAGGGGGAGAGAGCCCCCCTTCTTCTTCTTCTTCTTCCTTGACCTCCTCCCTAGATGGGAGAAGGGTTTCCCCTCTGGTCCTTGGCTCCCATGGCTTGGGAGGGGTGAGAGCCCCTCCGAGATTGGATCTATCTCTCTGTTTCTGTGTTTTGTCCGGCTCTGTTTCACCGTTTCGTGTATATATGGAGATCCGTAACTCCGATTGGATTGAAACCTTCGCCCAGATCGTTTTCCAAAAATTAGCTTTCTTGCGGCCAAAGAAGGGCTTCAACTGCCTTACGGGTGGCCCACGAGAGTGGGGGCCGCGCCCCCCTGGAGTGGTGGTGGGCCCCTATCTCATGGCCACCTCGGGCATCGTCTCGCGTTGATTCTTCCTCCCAAAAATCACAAATATTCCAAAATAATTCTCCGTCCGTTTTTATCCCGTTTGGACTCCATTTGATATTGGGTTTCTGCGAAACAAAAAAAACATGCAACAGACAGGAACTGGCACTGGATCAATATGTTAGTCCCAAAGATAGTATAAAAAGTTGCCAAAAGTATATAAAAGTTGAATAATATTGGCATGGAGCAGTAAAAAATTATAGATACGACGGAGACGTATCAGCATCCCCAAGCTTAATTCCTGCTCGTCGTCGAGTAGGTAAATGATAAAAAAAGATAATTTTTGATGTGGAATGCTACCTAGCATAATCTTGATCATATGTCTAATCATGGCATGAATATTAAGACACGAGTGATTCAAAGCAATAGTCTATCCTTTGATATAAAAACAATAATACTTCAAGCATACCAACCAAACAATTATGTCTTATTGAAATAACATAGCCAAAGAAAGCTCATCCCTACAAAATCATATAGTCTGGCTATGCTCCATCTTCACCACACAAAATATTCACATCATGCACAACCCCGATGAAAAGCCAAGCAATTGTTTCATACTTTTCATGTTCTCAAACCTTTTCAACTTTCACGCAATACATGAGCGTGAGCCATGGACATAGCACTATAGGTGGAATAGAATATGATGGTGGAGGTTGTATGGAGAAGACAAAAAGGAGAAGATAGTCTCACATCAACTAGGCGTATCAACGGGCTATGAAGATGCCCATCAATAGATATCAATGTGAGGAGTAGGGATTGCCATGCAACGGATGCACTAGAGCTATAAGTATATGAAAGCTCAAACTGAAACTAAGTGGGTGTGCATCCAACTTGCTTGCTCATGAAGACCTCGGGCGTTTGAGGAAGCCCATCATCAGAATATACAAGCCAAGTTCTATAATGAAAATTCCCACTAGTATATGAAAGTGAAAGAATAGGATACTCTCTCTTATGAAGAACATGGTGCTACTCTGAAGCACAAGTGTGGTAAAAGGATAGTAACATTGCCCCTTCTCTCTTTTTCTCTCATTTTTTTGTTCCTTTTTTTGGTGGGCTTCTTTGGCCTCTCTTTTTTTATTTGGGCTTCTTTGGCCTCTTTTATTTTTTTGTAAAGTCCGGAGTCTGATCCCGACTTGTGGGGGAATCATAGTCTCCATCATCCTTTCCTCACTGAGGCAATGCTCTAATAATGTTGATCATCACACTTTTTATTTACTTACAACTCAATATTACAACTCGATATCTAGAACAAAGATATGACTCTATACGAATGCCTCCGGCGATGTACCGGGATGTGCAATGATCTAGCGTAGCAATGACTTCAAAAAACGGACAAGCCATGAAAACATCATGCTAGCTATCTTATGATCATGCAAAGCAATATGACAATGAATGCTCAAGTCATGTATATGATGATGATGATGAAAGTTGCATGGCAATATATCTCGGAATGGCTATGGAAATGCCATAATAGGTAGGTATGGT
This sequence comes from Aegilops longissima, assembly GCA_021605205.1. Classification (NCBI taxonomy): domain Eukaryota; kingdom Viridiplantae; phylum Streptophyta; class Magnoliopsida; order Poales; family Poaceae; genus Aegilops; species Aegilops longissima. The sequence continues at coordinate 352,735,278 of CM038679.1, forward strand.
GGCTTTTTTGAGGAAGATATAATGAGGCTTATGTGTGACAGAGCGTATCATATCACGGGGTTTGGATTCGCCGGTGAAGTTTGCACCAACTCTCGAGGTGAGAAAGGGCAATGCACGGTACCGAAGAGGCTAGCAATGATGGAAGGGTGAGAGTGTGTATAATCCATGGACTCAAGATTAGTCATAAAGAACTCACATACTTATTGCAAAAATCTATTAGTCATCGAAAAAAAGTACTACGTGCATGCTCCTAGGGGGATAGATTGGTAGGAAAAGACCATCGCTCGTCCCCGACCGCCACTCATAAGGAAGACAATCAATAAACACCTCATGCTCCGACTTCGTTACATAACGGTTCACCATACGTGCATGCTACGGGACTTGCAAACCTCAACACAAGTATTTCTGAATTTCACAATTAATCAACTAGCATGACTCTAATATCACCACCTTTATATCGCAAAACTATTGCAAGGAATCAAACATATCATATTCAGCGATCTACAAGTTTTATGTAGGATTTTATGACTAACCATGTGAATGACCAGTTCCTTTCAGCTCTCTAAATAGATATAAGTGAAGCAAGAGAGTTTAATTCTTTCCAGAAAATATATGCCCATGCTCTAACAAATATAAGTGAAGCAAAAGAGCATTCTACAAATGGCGGTTGTCTATGTAAAGAGAAACATGCAATCCAAACTTTAAATGATATAAGTGAAGCACATTAAGCATTCTATAAAGCCATACTCAAAAGATTTAAGTGAAGTGCATTGAGCATTCTATAAATCGACCAAGGACCATCTCATACCAGCATGGTGCATAAAATAAAAATTAAAACTAAATGCAAAAGACGCTCCAAGACTTGCACATAATGCATGAACGAAACTAATTCGAAAACATACCGATACTTGTTGAAGAAAGAGGGGATGCCTTCCGGGGCATCCCCAAGCTTAGACGCTTGAGTCTCCTTGAATATTTACTTGGGTAGCCTTGGGCATCCCCAAGCTTGAGCTCTTGCCTCTCTTACTTTTCCTCATATCGAGACATCCTCGATTAGGCACTACATCCACACAAAACTTCAACAGAAAACTCGGTAAGATCTGTTAGTATAATAAAGCAAATCACCACTCTAAGTAATGTAGCAAACTAATTCATATCTTGTTTTTGCATTGTGTCTACTATAACATAACTTTTCCATGGCTTAATCCACTGATATAAATTGATAGATTCATCAAAACAAGCAAACTATGCATCAAAAACAGAATTGTCAAAAACAGAACAATCTGTAGCAATCTGAACATTCACCATACTACTGTTACTTGAAAAATTCTGCCAAAATTAGAAACAATAAACAGGTTGTACGGAAAGACAGTTCAAAAAGAATCAGAACCATTTGACGTTCCAGTAAAAAATTAAAATTCGCGCACTCCAGCCAAAGTTTCTGTCCTGCACCGTACAAACCAACAATCATTGTAAACATCCTAAAGGCAAACCTTAGCACATTATTTTTATAATACAATGGAATTGTCAAGGGGATAATTATTTTTGTTGAAAAGTTTCTGTAATCAAGATTCACAAAGTTTCCGTCAGCATGAACAAAGTTCAAGGCTAGCTCCCACTTCAGCAATGCTTGTCTTTCTCACTTTCACTTTCCTTTTTGAAAAGTTTTTAGGTTCCCCTCTTTATTTTTTTTGTATTTAAACTATATAAAAGCATGCAACAGAAATAAATGACTCTCTAAAACTTCCGGGTTGTCTCCCTGGCAGCGCTTTCTTTAAAGCCATTAAGCTAGGCATATAGTGCTCAAGTAATGGATCCACCCGGATCCCAAGGTATATCAAAGCCAATTTTAATTAACAATGATTTGTAATTTAGTAGTGAGCACAAATTAACATATATCATGCAACAACGAAGTCTAACTATCTTCCTATGCATCGGCATGTCACAAAAGAACAATTCATGCACACATAGTAAAGGCCAATGCATAGTATAAACAGTTTCTTGCAATTTTATCGTGTTGGAAACATAGAGAGGTGGAGATATAGTTCCTCTCTCATAATAATTGCAAGTAGGAGCAGCAAGCACATGCATATTATATTCATCGAAATCATCATGTGCAATGGTAAAAGGCAACCCATCAATATAATCCTTAATAAGCACAAACTTCTCCGATAAAGTGTAGTAGGGAGAATTTAAAAAGATAATAGGACTATCATGCGTGGGTGCAATAGCAACAATTTCATGTTTAACATAAGGAACTATAGCAAGTTCATCTCCATAAGCATAATTCATGTTGGCATCTTGGCCACAAGCATATCAAGCATCATCAAAAAGGGATATTTCAAACAAATTCAAGGGATCATAGAAATCATCATAGCAATCATCCTTCGGTAAGCACGAAGGGGAATTAAATAATGTATGAGTTGGAGGGTTACTCTCATTAGAAGGTGGGCACGGGTAGCTAATCCTCTCTTCCTCCTTTTGTTCTTCGCTCTCCTCATCATCTTTTTCATCCAATGAGCTCACTGTTTCATCAATTTCTTCTTCCATAGTTTCCTGCAAAATATTAGTCTCTTCTTGGACAGCGTTGACTTTCTTCATAGAAGCATTAATATAGTACTTGTATTCATAATTTTCATAGCAATATCCAAGTATAGCAAGATTTTCCGGCCTATAACCATCATCATCAAAAGCTTCATACTTTTCAAACAACGCTTCAATATCATAGGCAGCCTTAAAAGCAACAAATTCTTCTATTTGTTCCACATCATAGTAATCATATATACCATTAGCATAAGAAGCTAAGGTTTCATTATCGTTAAATTTGCATGAAAAGGGGAGGTGTGGAGCCTCCATCCTAGAGCAACAAGTAATATCATATCTCAAGCATAGATTCCAGGCATACCAACAAACATAATAAATTGATCCCATAATAGTTTCCCTTTTTGTGTCGAGCGATAATCCCTAAAGTATTCACGTTGATCCAACGTGTCTCCCATTATAAAGTTGAGTGGGGTTTTCTCAGGATTATCAAAGTAGTACATAATATCTCTCACATAATGAGAATCGGGGTTTTTAGGAGTTACCCCATCTACATGAGTAGCAAGTACCTCTATTTTTTTGGTATTTTGTGTTCCATATCCATAACTAAAGATAGAGCACAACTTAGAACAGCAAATAAAATTACTTATTGATAAAGCAAACAAGCACACACGAGAATATTCACCCCACGCTATGACTCCCCGGCAACGGCGCCAGAAAAAGGTCTTGATAACCCACAAGTATAGGGGATCGCAACAGTTTTTGATAAGTAAGATTGTCGAACCCAACTAGGAGCTAAAGGTAGAACAAGTATTCCCTCAAGTTCTATCGACCACCGAAACAACTCTACGCACGCTTGACGTTCGCTTTACCTAGAACAAGTATGAAACTAGAATTACTTTGTAGGTGTTGTTGGATAGGCTTGCAAGAAAGTAAAGAACACGAAAATATAAACTAGGGGCTGTTTAGATAAAGACACAACTAAAGTAAATATAGCGAGTGTGGAAAAGTGGTGGTATAAGTTGTGGAATTGTCCCTAGGCAACTGACTATGTTACTAGACCGGTAATCACTATTGCCATTCTATTTGAGGGAGAGGCATAAGCTAACATATCATCCCTTACTTGGAATTCTATGCACTTATGATTGGAACTCTAGCAAGCATCCGCAGCTACTAAAGATTCATTAAGGTAAAACCCAACCATAGCATTAAAGCATCAAGTCCCCTTTTATCCCATATGCGAACAACCTACTTACTCGGGTTTGTGTTTCAGTCACTCACGCAACCCACCATAAGCAAATCATAAACATATTGCAAACCCTACAGCAGGAATCCCTCACGCTTGCGCGACATGGAGGGCACAATAGGACAGCACCAATAATAAAACATGCAACTCAAACCAATCATAGCAACTCATCAATCACCGATAGGACAATAGAAATCTACTCAGACATCATAGGATGGCAACACATCATTGGATAATAATATGAAGCATAAAGCACCATGTTCAAGTAGAGGGTACAGCGGGTTGCGGGAGAGTGGACCATTGAATATAGAAGGGGGAAGGTGATGGAGATGTTGGTGAAGATTATGGCGGTGTTGGTGAAGATTGCGGTGATGACGATGGCCCCCGGCAGCGCTCCGACGCCATCGGAAGCAAGGGGGAGAGATGCCCCCTTCTTCTTCTTCTTCTTCCTTGACCTCCTCCCTAGATGGGAGAAGGGTTCCCCTCTGATCCTTGGCTCCCATGGCTTGGGAGGGGCGAGAGCCCCTCCGAGATTGGATCTATCTCTCTGTTTCTGCGTTCTGTCCGGCTCTGTTTCACCGTTTCGTGTATATATGGAGATCAGTAACTCCGATTGGATTGAAACCTTCGCCCAGATCGTTTTCCAAAAAATAGCTTTCTTGCGGCCAAAGAAGGGCATCAACCGCCTTACGGGTGGCCCACGAGAGTGGGGGCTGCGCCCCCCTGGAGTGGTGGTGGGCCCCTATCTCGTAGCGACCTCGGGCATCGTCTCGCGTTGATTCTTCCTCCCAAAAATCACAAATATTCCAAAATAATTCTCCGTCCATTTTTATCCCGTTTGGACTCCGTTTGATATTGGGTTTCTGCGAAACAAAAACATGCAATGAGTGAGGCGCTTTGGGCCTTTGGATCAATATGTTAGTCCCAAAAAAATAGTATAAAAAGTTGCCAAAAGTATATAATAGTTGAATAATATTGGCATGGAACAATCAAAAATTATAGATACGACGGAGACGTATCATATAGTAACATACTTAATTAGCAATGAAGTTTAGCTTAAAAAATAATGTATGCATAAGATGCACTGAGGACAAATAGTAAAATTCTTACCATCTTTCCTAAATAGATGTTACCGTAGTTCAGTACGAACACTATTGGTCGCACGTTTTGAGTACTAAGATTTTTAAGTCTAGGAAAATAATTTGTCTTGACAGTATGAAGATCCTCAAGCCATGAAACGTAATGACCTATCTCCTCGCAGTTTAGTTCAGCCCCGGGACAGTGGACGGTCATGTCTACCAAGCGCCGGACATGTTTGCTTGAATGGAAATAAGCTGTCAATAGAAATTAGTTGTCAACTATTTTTGAATAAACAATATCGAAGACATAAATATGGTTGAGAAACTCACATAATGGTATAACTGGAGGCGTCTGCACATCGACCCAGATGTCTCTATTACCTTCAATATCATCTTTGGGACGAATATCAAAGGTGATAAACATATCAGGCTCAAATGCATAAGCCTTGCATAGTGCTTGCCAAGTTTTGCATTCAAAATAGGTGTAGGTGTCTGTGTTGTATAATTTTGCGTGGAAAGTATAACCATGCCCGGTCTTCAAGTTAACTCTCTTTACCTCCATAGTAGTTTTCATAGGACTGAAACCTATCTTATCCTAGACAAAAACTCTTGCATGGTAGGGGATAGGCTAGTAGAATAGTAAAAGATTTAAATTATAAGTTGAAGCAAATGAAGTAGATGTCATGCTTAATTACGGAAAGACATGTCGTTGTGACTTACTGTATCCACTTTGAAGTTCTCGTCCAGCTTGATGCTGAAGCGCCTATCATCATCTAGGAAGATTCTGTCGCATAGGCCGCGCTCGTCTACGTAGTATTCGCAAATACCGAAATCCTTTTCGTCGCCAAACATTTCCTATGTTCATAGTTGAAACAATAATTAAAAATCGATCGAAGGCAACTACCAGGTTACTCAACACACAAATCCGGGGCACTCGATATTTCCTACATATTCTGGCACAAGTCATGCCAAAATCCACGGAAAAATTCGGCATGACCTTTGCTAAAATAGGACATATTGAGCGCCTAAAATTTGCCGCAACGGAAATGAATCAACACTCCGGCAAAACATAGGCCACTCGGAGGTATAACCTGCAAACATGACTGGCCACTTGGGCAAGCACATATCCTATTTGAGCAACACAAGATATACATTTCAAAATATCTTATAGGACTCATATTGACATGAGCATTCAATAAGCAAAACCAAATCGTAAAATAAATAAGTATTCAAATTAGCATGCATTCAATAAGCAAAAGTAAATCATCTCATGCGTCCGTACATCGTCGAATATTATCACTAATACATCCTGAATAGTATCATACATATAACATCACTAATACAACTAAAACCCTAGCGCACAACGGGTATCGGCGCGTGCGGGGGACACCCAAAGAGAAGGGACCATCACAGGATCATAGCTCCAGTGAGATCCTTGGAGAACCTGCCAGGTATTGGAGAACATGTTCTCCAACGCAACCAAGTAGCGACGGACGTGCATGTTCTCCTCCCTGACGCAGTGACGTACCACCTTCGCGGGGTCCTCAAGCCTCTGGACCATCACTGGCCCACGCGACCGCCACCAAAGAAGGTTCTGGTCAACGACGGGCTGACTGCTCACCAAGCTGTGCCCCCCGTAGGTAGCGCCTCCCAGTGCCAGCCCGGCGGAGCGCAGTCCCGGACATGGCCCATCTGGTCAAGCAGGTGTCTTCCCTTGAGTCGACGACGACGAGGATGCGGGATAGGCATCATCTGCGTCGATGCAGGAATAATTGCTTTAACTAAAAAAATAACAACAAATGTGACATGTTCAACTAGTTCTATTAATTCAACTAGTTCTTACTAAAAATAAACTTATTATAAATAAAAATAAACTAGTACCTAATTAGTACCTAGTTCTTACTAACTAATTAGTACCTAGGAACTACTGCCCTAATTACCATCTAATTTGATGAACCTAGGGGTGGAAAGTGGTAGCGAATATTCCAATTATCCAACTTAAAAGTGAAATAAGTGGTCAAATTTTACTCGTTTTATTATGCATTACAATAGTGTTTATTCATCATCTAAGGAAACAACCGAGCCGCATCCGTATCCGATAACATCTGCATCCGATTCGTTTCCACCCATAAATGAACCCTAACTAATTTGATGCAACTAAAATTTGAAGAACCCTAGGCAGAGGTAGGGGAGGGGGAGGAGCAGGCGTGCTCACCTCGGGTGCCTGCGGAAAGGGAGGGGCAGGCGGTGTCGAGGTTGGGGTCGGGGCTCGGGCGCGCGGCGGAGGGCGGCGTCGAGGTCGGGGTCGGGGGCAGCGTCGAGGTCAGGGGCGGTGTCGAGGTCGGGATCGAGGGCGGTGTCGAGGTCGGGATCGAGGGCGGCGTTGAATCCGGGGTCGGGGGCGGCGTCGAGGGTGTGCGGAGAGTAACGGAGAGAGCGGCGGTGACAGTGGAGGAGTTGGATTTGGGGGAAGTGGCCGGGGGGGGGGGGGGGACGAACCGCGTGGTTAAGTCAAAAGTAGCAGTAGCGCGTTTCGGGGAGTGCGCTACTGCTAAGTTAGCTATGGCGTGTTTCCGGGTATGCTCTACTGCTATTCCTTTCTCTTTTTTCCCTTTTTTCATTTATTTTTATTTACATTTTATTGTTTTCCTATCTCCTTTTTCTATTTCTTTCATTTTCATTTACTTTTCTATTTGCTTTCCATTTAATTTTATTTCCTTTAGCAGTAGCGCCTTTCTGCGTAAACGCGCTGCTACAAACCAACTAGCAGTAGCGTTGTTCCCAGTAGATCGCTACTACTATGTGTAGCCTATCGGCTAAGCCGTGGAAATTTTAGTAGTAGTGCTTTTATATTCAGGCGCGCTACTACTACAACTGTATCTGTAGCGCCGTTTACATCAGCGCGCTACTGCTACTTAGCACCAACGTGCTTTTTTAACACGTGCTACTGCTAAAGTTCTGTGTATAAGGTTTTCCCTAGTAGTGAACCTTGGAATCACTCCAACACACATCGTCACCTTGCCCTCAACTAGTCTCTGTTCATTTTGTAACTCCCATTTCAAGTTACTAATCATAGCAACTGAACAAGTATTTAATACCCAGGGGCTACTATGAACACTAGTAAAGTACTCATCAATAATATGTATATCATATATACTTTTGTTCACTTTGCCATCCTTCTTATCCGCCAAGTATTTGGGGAAGTTCCGCTTCCAGTGACCATTTCCTTTGCAGTAGAAGCACTCAGTTTCAGGCTTGGGTCTAGCTTTGGGCTTCTTCATGTGAGTGGCAACTTGCTTGCCATTCTTCTTGAAGTTCCCTTTCTTTCCCTAACCCTTTTACTTGAAACTAGTGGTCTTCTCAACCATCAACACTTAATGCTTTTCTTTATTTCTACCTTCGCTGATTTCAGCATCGCGAAGAGCTCGGGGAATCGTTTTTGTCATCCCTTGCATATTATAGTTTATCACGAAGTTCCAGTAACTTGGTGATAGTGACTAGAGAACTCTGTCAATCACTATCTTATCTCGAAGATTAACTCCCACTTTCTTCAAGCGATAGTAGTACTCAGACATTCTGAGCACATGCTCACTGGTTGAGGTATTCTCCTCCATCTTGTAGGGAAAATACTTGTCAGAGGTCGCATACCTCTTGACTCGGGCATGAGTCTAAAATACCAATTTCAGCTCTTAGAACATCTTATATGCTCCATGGCGTTCAATACGTTTTTCAAGTTTCGGTAATAAGCCGTAAAGCATGGTGCACTAAACTATCAATTAGTCATCATACCGAGCTTGTCAAATGTTCATAACAACTGCATCTGCTCCTGCATTAGGTCTGTCACCTAGCGGTGCATCAAGGACATAATTCTTTTGTGCAGCAATGAGGAAAATCCTCAGATCATGGACCAAGTCTCCATCATTGCTACTATCATCTTTCAACTTAGTTTTCTCTAGGAACATATCATAAATAAAATGGAGAAGCTATACGTGAGCAATTGATCTACAACATAAATATGCAAATACTATCAGGCAATAAGTTCATGATAAATTAAAGTTCAATTAACCATATTACTGAAGAACTCCCACTTAGATAGACATCCCTCTACTCATCTAAATGATCACGTCATCCATATCAACTAAACCATGTCCGATCATCACGTGAGATGGAGTAGTTTTCAATGGTGAACATCACTATGTTGACCATATCTACTATATGATTCACGCTCGACCTTTCGGTTTCAGTGTTCCGATGCCATATGTGCATATGCTAGGCTCGTCAAGTTTAACCCGAGTATTCTGCATGTGCAAAACTGGCTTGCACCTGTTTTATGTGAACTTAGAGCTTATCACGCCCGATCATCACATGGTGTCTCGGCACGACGAACTGTAGCAACGGTGCATACTCAGGGAGAACACTTATACCTTGAAATTTAGTGAGGGATCATCTTATAATGCTACCGCCGTACTAAGAAAAATAAGATGCATAAAGGATAAACATCACATGAAATCAAAATAAGTGATATGATATGGCCATCATCATCTTGTGCCTTTGATCTCCATCTCCAAACCACCGTCATGATCACCATCGTCACCGGCTTGACACCTTGATCTCCATCGTAGCATCGTTGTTGTCTCGCCAACTATTGCTTCCACGACTATCGCTACCGCTTAGTGATAAAGTAAAGCAATTACATGGTGATTGCATTTCATACAATAAAGCGACAACCATAAGGCTCCTGCCAGTTGCTGATAACTTTTACAAAACATGATCATCTCATACAACAAATTATATATCATCACGTCTTGACCATATCACATCACAACATGCCCTGCAAAAACAAGTTAGACGTCCTCTACTTTGTTGTTGCAAGTTTTACGTGGCTGCTACAGGCTTCTAGCAAGAACCATTCTTACCTACGCATCGAAACCACAACGATTTTTCGTCAAGTGTGCTGTTTTAACCTTCAACAAGGACCGGGCATAGTCAAACTCGATTCAACTAAAGTTGGAGAAACAGACACCCACTAGCCACCTTGTGCGAAGCACGTCGGTAGAACCAGTCTCATGAACGCGGTCATGTAATGTCAGTATGGGCCGCTTCATCCAACAATACCGCTGAATCAAAGTAAGACATGTTGGTAAGCAGTATGACTATTATCGCCCACAACTCATTGTGACCTGCTCGTGCATATAATATCTACGCATAGAACTGGCTCGGATACCAATGTTGAAGAACGTAGTATTTCAAAAATGTTGCCTACGATCACGTAAGATCTATCTAGGAGAAGCATAGCAACGAGCGGGGAGAGTGTGTCCACGTACCCTCGTAGACCGAAAGCGGAAGCGTTTAGTAACGCGGTTGATGTAGTTGAATGTCTTTGCAATCCAACCAATCCAAGTACCGAACGTACGACACCTCCGCGATCAGCACACGTTCAGCTCGGTAACGTCCCATGAACTCATGATCCAGTTGAGGCTGAGGGAGAGTTCTGTTAGCATGATAGCGTGGCGACGGTGATGATGAAGTTACCGACACAGGGCTTCTCCTAAGCACGACGACGATATGACCGAGGTGTGTAATTGTGGAGGGGGGCACCGCACAAGGCTAAGAGATCAACTTGTGTGCTCTAGGGTGCCCCCTTCCCTCGTATATAAAGGAGGGAGGGGGAGGCCAGCCGGCCAGGCTAGGGCGCGCCGGGAGAAAGGGAATCCTACTAGGACTCCAAGTCCTAGTAGGTTTCCACCTAAAGAAGAAGAGGGGAGGAAGGGAGAGGGGGGCCGTGCCCCCATCCCCTTGTACAATTCGGACTGGGCTTGGGGGGCGCCACCTCCTGGCTGCCGCCTCTCCTTCCCACTAAGGCCCACTAAGGCCCATCAACTCTCTGGGGGGTTCCGGTAACCTCCCAGTACTCCGGAAAATATCTGAACTTCTCCGGAACCATTCCGATGTCCGAATATATAGCCTTCCAATATATCAATATTTATGTCTCGACCATTTCGAGACTCCTCGTCATGTCCATGATCTCATCCGAAACTCCAAAGAAACTTCGGTTCATCAAATCACATAACTCATAATACAAATCATCATTGAACGTTAAGCATGCGGACCCTACAGGTTCGAGAACTATGTAGACATGACCGAGACACATCTCTGGTCAATAACCAATAGCGGGACCTGGGTACTCATATTGGCTCCAACATATTCTACAAAGATCTTTATCGGTCAAACCGCACAACAACATACATTGTTCCCTTTGTCATCGGTATGTTAATCGCCCGAGATTTGATCGTCGGTATCATCATACCTAGTTTAATCTCGTTACTGACAAGTCTCTTTACTCGTTCTGTAATGCATCATCCCACAACTAACTCATTAGTCACATTGCTAGCAAGGTTTATAGTGACGAGCATTATCGAGAGGGCCCAGAGATACCTCTCCGACACTCAGAGTGACAAATCCTAATCTCAATCTATGCCAACTCAACAAACACCATCGGAGACACCTGTATTGCATCTTTATAACCACCCAGTTATGTTGTGACATTTGATAGCACACAAGGTGTTCCTCTGGTATTCGGGAGTTGCATAATCTCATAGTCAGTGGAACATGTATAAGTCATGAAGAAAGCAATAGCAATAAAACTATACGATCATTATGCTAAGCTAATGGATGAGTCTTGTCCATCACCTCATTCTTGAATGATGTGATCCCGTTCATCAAATGACAACACATGTCTATGGTCAGGAAACTTAACCATCTTTGATTAACGAGCTAGTCTAGTAGAGGCATACTAGGGACACTCTATTTCTCTGTGTATCACACATGCACTAAGTTTCCGGTTAATACAATTCTAGCATGAATAATAAACATTTATCATGATATAAGGAAATATAAATAACAACTTTATTATTGCTTCTAGGCCATATTTCCTTCAAGAACATGTGAATGCATAAGCATGATAGAGCAAGCAATGATTTACATGTATCTTGACTATATGCATCAGAGCAAATGATGTGGATAAGTAGTGTACCTCCATGTCTATGAATCCTTCTTGCAAACAATATGTACATCAGTAAGAGATCATCATGCACATGAGTGTGATGCATATACTTACCTTGTTGTCTTGAGCTGGCTTTGGAAGAGGTGGACTTGAGAAAACAGGGTTAGATAACACAACAACACTCTAGTTAAAGCAATCTCAGGAAACTACAAGAGTACCAAGACTGGGATGACATGTAATGGGTGAGTACTCAGTACTTCATTTGGATATAGACATGTCCCCAAAGATTTAAAGATGTGCGATGAATTCCGCAGATTTTCTCCCCTAAACGTGGACTATTTCTCCTCCTGAATGTTAGCAATAGCTAAGATCAAACATATATTGACATGTCTGTCCCCTCTTAAAGACATGTGACTTCTCCCCTCTGTTGTCAACAAGCATCTGTGAAGCAGTTTTAGATGAGCTCATATGATAAGATTTGATGGTCTCTCTCTCCCCCTTTGACATCAATTTCCAAGAAGGGCACTTTTGGAGCATGAGTCAAGTAGGTGTGGTCCTTGAGAGTCACAACAAAAGCACCAGGTAATCTGAGATGCTGATAGAGGGTAGAATTATTGAGTGGAGTTGAAAGAAAATGTGCAGAATGCAATGGAAAAACATTTTGTCAACAATGAACTCGGTAACCCCGATCTGTTTCCATCGGTGACACCGAGTTGGGTGTGTCATGGATGTTGCATATCGGACAGGCCGGGTTGGTCCATGTCGGTTGTACCGATGAACTGTCTACAAGATATCCTTGTAGTTCGGTCTAGCTGATAGGCTTGGATCGGTGAATCCGAATTCAATCCAGAGGAGAAATTTTGTCACCTCAGCTCACTTGGCAAATTTAATCTCACAAAGATTTGCAAGGAATTAACTGAAAGATTTTCAATGATTTAACAACAGAATAAAAGCAGAAAAGGAGATTTAGATGAAGTGTTTTTTTATAAATAGAAACACAAAAGCAAGAAATATATGCAAAAACACGAAGAAACACTAGAAAACTTGATCTAGAAGGGGTCGGCGACAAAGTCCCCTATGTTAGAGTATATTGACAGAGGAGTCAAGTGATAGCACTTGATCGTAAGTCATACTCATCGTTTAAGCTCAAAATGGGGTTACCATTTTTCGTTTAAGCATTTTGATGTATTCACATCATGTTTTTTTGACAGAAAGACTATAAGGGAACCCCCTACAGTACAATTGGTGCAACAAACCCAAATTGCAAGTACCATGCCTCCCCCTACTGTATTCACATCATGTTGAGTTGCTTTGACTCATGACTTGGGTCAAAGCTTCTCTAAGATGGAATGACATACCCTGGGTTGTGGTGTTGAAAGTGCAACTAATCCCCTGATGGTTTTGGCAATTCATGACAACATATAGCTCATTGAGCTAATATCCATTCAAGTTTAATATTTCAGAAGCTTCAATGATTGGCATGGCATGGACAAGAGATGTGGACCCCTCAAATGCTAAGAACAACGATTGGCAAAAGCTCAAGACACTTCATTTCTATTTTAGCGATCCAAGATCACATTGAGTCCATAGGAAAAGCCAATACTATTAAAAGGGGATGAGGTGTGGCTTAATGGTCAACTTGCTCAAAATACTTAGTGATATGCTCCAAAGCCCTCAACCAATTTCTCAATTCCAAATATGTCCAAAACCTAAAGTCAAACTCGGCCCCAATGATTTAATCTATCCGGGCGCCACCGAGTTCCTTTGACGTAGCCACTGCCAGAAACCCTAATCAATTCGGTCTCACCGATCAGGATCTTGGTCTCACCGAGATGGCAATGCAAACTCTCTGTTTCCCTTTGTAACATTTCGGTCCAACCGAAATGAGCGACCGGTCCCACCGATTTCGCAATGTAAATTCTCCGTTTCCCTTCGTAACGTTTTGGTGTTACCAAAATGAGCGATCGGTCCCACCGAGTTTGCCTGACCAACTCTCTGTTTGCTCGTTGCAGAAATCGGTCCAACCGAGTTCATGCAACCGGTCACACCGAGATGAGGTTTTTCCCTAACACTAGCGCATCGGTCCCACCAAGTTGATCATGTCGGTCCCATCGAGAATCCTAACGTTCACATTTTGAACTGAATCGGTGTCACCGAGTTCACCTATTCGGTCTGACCGAGTTGGGTTAATTGTGTGTAAAATGGTTAGATTTTGTGTGGAGGCTATATATACCCCTCCTCCCCTTCTCCATTCAAGAGAGAGCCATCAGAACGTGCATACACTTCCACTACTCATTTTCTGAGAGAGAACCACCTACTCATGTGTTGAGACCATGACATTCCAATCCAACCACAAGAATCTTGATCTCTAGCCTTCCCCAAGTTGCTTTCCACTCAAATCATCTTTCCACCATAGCCAAATCTGTGAGAGAGAGAGTTGAGTGTTGGTAGACTATCATTTGAAGCACAAGAGCAAGGAGTTCATCATCAACACAACATCTATTACCTTTTGGAGATTGGTGTCTCCTAGATTAGGTATCACTTGGGAGCGTCCGACAAGATTGTGGAGTTGAACCAAGGAGTTTGTAAGGGCAAGGAGATCGCCTACTTCGTGAAGATCTACCCGAGTGAGGCAAGTCCTTCGTGGGCGATGGCCATGGTGGGATATACAAGGTTGCTTCTTCGTGGGACCTTTGTGGGTGGAGCCCTCCGTGGACTCGCGCAACCGTTACCCTTCGTGGGTTGAAGTCTCCATCAACATGGACGTACGATAGCACCACCTATCGGAACCTTGCCAAAAATCTCTGTGTCTACATTGCATTTGCCTTCTCCAAACCCTTCCCTTTACCTTCATATGCAATGTTTTACTTTCTGCTGCTACAATCTTAGAATTGCATGTGTAGGTTGATTGCTTGACTTGTGCTAAGTTGCTAAAATTTGCCAAAACTTAAAATTGGGAAAAGGCTTAATTTTTATTTGGTCAAGTAGTCTAATCCCCCCTCTAGACCTACTTTCGATCCTACAAGTGGTATCAGAGCTTTGTTCTCCATTTGCCTTGACTTCCATAGCTTTGTTGATCATAGTCTTGGTTTCACAACTTAGGAGAGTCTGGCGTCTAGCGAGGGAAATTACCATCGTAGATGTCCTTACTTTGATGGTACTAATTTTGCTGGTTGGAAGCATAAGATGAAAATGCATATTCTTCGACATAACCCTGCCGTTTGGGCTATTGTGTGTATTGTTTTGCAAGGTGAATTCTTCAAAGATGGAAGAGAACCGTGATACGTCTTCGTCGTATCTATAATTTTTGATTGTTTCATGCCAATATTATTCAACTCACATGTTGTTGGCAACATTTTATATGATTTATTGGACTAACCTATTGATCGAGTGCCCTGTGCCAGTTCCTGTTTTCTGCATGTTTTTTGTATCGCAGAGTATCCATATCAAACGATGTCCAAATGCAAAATTATTTTGGAATATGTATGATTTTTGGGAGTTGGAATCACCGCAAACGGAGGCCCACACAGCCCACAAGACACCAGGGCGCGCCAGAGGCCCCTAGCGCACGGTGGTGGGTTGAGCCCTCCTCGAACATCGGTTGGAGCTCTACTTCGGGCGCAAGGAAGCTTATATCCAGAAAAAAATCGTGTTCAAATCTCAGCGCAATCGGAGTTACGGATCTCTGGGAATATAAGAAACGTTTTTTGGCCAGATCTGGGGAGCGCGAAACAGAAGAGAACAGAGAGGGAAATCCAATGTGGAGGGGCTCCCGCCCCTCCGCGACCATGGAGGCCATGGACCAGAGGGGGAACTCTCCTCCCATCTAGGGGGGAGGCCAAGTAAGAGGAAGAAGGACGGGGCTCTCTCCCCCTCTCTCCCGGTGGCGCCAGAGTGCCGCCGAGGCAAGGATTGTGACGGCGATCTACATCAAAAATATTGCTACCGTAAACACCAACTTTCTCCCCCTCTATGCAATGGTGTAACACCTCTTCTCCCTGCTGTAATCTCTACTTAAACATGGTGCTCAACTCCATATATTATTTCCCAATGATCTATGGTTATCCAATGATGTTTGAGTAGATCCGTTTTGTCCTATGGGTTAATCGTGATCTTGGTTGGTATGATTGTATATTTTATTTATGGTTCTGTCCTACGGTGCCCTCCGTCTCGCACAAACATGAGGGGCGCTTGCTATAGGGTGTTGCAATATGTTCATGGTTCGCTTATGGTGGGTTGCGAGAGTGACCAAAACTTAAACCCGAGTAGGTGGGTTATGGCGTGTGGGAGTAAAGAGGACTTGATACTTAATGATATGGTTGGGTTTCACAACCTTAATGATCTTTAGTAGTTGCGGATGCTTTCTAGGGGTCCAATATAAGTTCATATGATCCAAGTAGAGAAAGTATGCTAGCTCATGCATCTCCCTCATGTAAAATTGCAAGAATGATTACCGGTACTTGTTATCGATTGCCTAGGGATAAATGACTTTGTTGTTGACAAAAGCTCTCTACTTAAACTAACTTAGTTGTGTCTTTAGCTAAACAGCCCCTAGATTTTATTTACGTGCTCTTTATTATCTTCCAAACCTATCCTATCACACTTACAAAGTATTTCTTGAAGGAAATATGCCCTAGAGGCAATAATAAAGTTGTTATTTATATTTCCTTATATCATGATAAATGTTTATTATTCATGCCAGAATAGTATTAACCAGAAACTTAGTACATGTGTAAATACATAGACAAAACAAAGTGTCCCTAGTATACCTCTACTTGACTATCTTGTTAATCAAAGATGGTTATGTTTCCTAACCATAAACATGTGTTTTCATTTGATGAACGGGATCACATCATTAGAGAATGATGTGATGGACAAGACCCATCCATTAGCTTAGCATTATGACCGTTGAGTTTTATTGCTGTTGCTTTCTTCATGACTTATACGTGTTCCTCTGACTATGAGATTATGCAACTCCCGAATACTGGAGGAACACCTTGTGTGCTATCAAACGTCACAACATAACTGGGTAATTATAAAGATGCTCTAGAGGTGTCTCCGAAGGTATTTGTTGGGTTGTGTAACATCCCAAAATTCTAAATTTTGGAATGTTAAAATAAATTGATAGATTTGATTGATTGTTTGATTGATTGAGTGAAATTCGAAAAAATTTGAAAGTTAAATGAGAGGGAATAAAAGGACTTTCCCAAACTTCCATTTTCTTCTCTGATCTTCATGGATTCAAATTCCTTTCAAATACAAAACCCTTGAGCGAAGAT
The DNA here is from genome assembly GCA_021605205.1 of Aegilops longissima. NCBI lineage: Eukaryota > Viridiplantae > Streptophyta > Magnoliopsida > Poales > Poaceae > Aegilops > Aegilops longissima. The sequence goes on from CM038679.1 coordinate 352,752,426, forward strand.
GATATGACTTCTTCCATTTAATTAAAGGAAAGGGTATTTGAAAATATTTGAATTTCATTTGGAAATATTTCGATTCATAAACATCATGCAACTCAATGATTTTCATGAGAGAAGATAAAATGACTTCTTCAAATTATATGAAATATGAGTTGGGAGTTTTAAAAGAATTAAATTCAAAGTTCTTTTGAATTTATTTTCAATTGGAGTTATTGGAGTTTTATTCAAATTATTTTTCTCCAAAAATTAAATATATGGAAAATAGGGTAACATGATTCCCTACATCAGAAAATTTGAGAGAAATAAATTTGAATTAATTTTGGTATTTTTAAAATGATTTTTTTTGGATTTGTTTAGAGCAGAAGCACTCTTTGCTTTATTTGAATTTTTGTGTATTTTATTTGAAGCTAGAATAATGTTCACAATGTAGGAAATCTTTTTCTGAAAATTTTGATATATTATATGCCTAGGTTGTATTTTAGTTTATAAGTATTTGTTTATTTTATTCGTCTGGAAAATGTTAGAAAAAAAACCTTTCCGCCGAACTGGGCCGGCCCAGCCAACCGGCCAGGCCACAGCCCAGCCCGTCGCCCGCGCGCCCCGTCCTCCCGGGCGGGAATCCGCCCGCCGCCACGCCGCCACGCCGACATAGCCGCCCGTCCCGCCGCGGACTCCTTGCGCCGCCTCGCCTTGCCCCCTCCTCCAGGCCACCTCGCCCCTCCCCTACTCCTTGAATACCTCGCCGGACCGCCTCTCTCTCTCTCGCCGCCCCTCATGGATCTGTCGCCGCCGCCGATGGTTGCCACCACCGCCGCCTCGCTAGCCGCCGCCCTCGTCGTCGTCGACCGCCGCCGACGCCACCACGGCACCCGCAGCCCAGCGCCGCCCCTCCCCGTCTACTTCGCCGCCGCCGATGACCACCGGAGTTGCCTCCCCGCTCAAAGCCGGAGCCGCGCCGTACTTCGCCGGAGTTCGTTCGCCGCCGCCGCCGGTTTTATTCGGTGAACCGGTATAAACCGCTAACCCGCCCGGTTTTTCTTTAAAGTTTCTAGAGCGGTTTTTATATTTTAGATTAGTTTATTTTGCGAGCGTTCATTAGCTAAGGTTCGGTAGCGAACGATTTTCGTTCGGTAGCAATCGGTAACGGACGTTCGCTATTTAGTTTTTTTCTTTTATTTTAGTTTTCTGCCAGGGACCCGTATGTAAATAGTTTCTTCACAGTTTAGTCCCTGTTCTTCAAACGACTATAACTTCTTACTCGTTTATCCAAATCCAACGAAACCAACGCCCACTTCTTCGTTATGATCCCCTCTATCCGGTAATCCAACTCAAACATGTTTTTGAAAGTTTAAAATTTGAATTAGATCAGATTTTAATGTGAACTTCGTTTGATCATAACTTGAGTTCCGTAACTCCGATTTAGTTGATTCTTCTTGCAAATTAAAGCTCTTGACATAAACTTTATGATAAGGCCAATTTAACATAATTTTGGTACTGTTAGAAATTGTTTTATGTTGCAAGAGTTATTTGCTTGGTGTTGATGTTTTCCGAATTGTTTTCTTCGTTCTTTCCGATCTTTTGAGTGATTGCTTATGTGTGGTTACTATTGCTTGCTTACGATAGTTTGACCGGAGTGTGACGAGTCGAACTATCAAGAGTTTTGAGTGTGAAGCATCTTCATCAACATTGCAGGCAAGTAACACTTTGATCATATCTTTTCTCATACCCAGTTTTTATGCATTAGATCAATTCTCAAACATTGCATTGATTTAGGATCTAATTAAATTGCGGGATGGGAAGTAGTTGAGGTAGTACCTATTACTTGTTTTATTATCAACCCTTGGGAGTTACTTCTACGTTTTCTTATTATGCCATGCTATGCTAGTAGACGTGGATTGGTTGAGTGTATTCCATGACAGATGTGAAATTGTTAAATTAATGGTTTATTTAAGGTGGCAACTTAAACACACATCTGGGTGGATTGAGGCACCTGGTTTCCAGGACTTGCCTATTTTTCTTCGGACCGCCACCAAGGCTCAAAGGGATCATGAGATTATTCATGCTAGAAACTTCCGTGTGCAGCCACAAGCCATTATGGGCTCTGGCATAGTTGATTAAGTCGTGCGAACTCTTACGGGTAGACTAGAAGATGTAGGGGAAAGTAGGTGTACCGGTCTACCCATACGTAAGGTGCTAGCGCTTCCGAAAGACTATGTCTCGGTCATCCGTTTCTCAAACATCATGTAGTGCGAGAAATCCAACGGAGGCGATCGAGTCTTGTGGGGAAAAGTGCGCAAACCTCTGCATAGTGTATAAACTAATCATGATTAGCCGTGTCCCCGGTTACGGACATCTTGAGTATCTAGTACTTGGATATAATGTGAATCTCATCAAGTTACTCTAATTAATATTGTTGGGTTGTTAATGAGTACTTTTAATTTGGATTGAGGATGCTTTCAACCATTCTCAATGTTTAACAACCACCATGATAGTTAAATAAATTTAAATCTTTCCAGTAGGGAAAAATTGGCTTTTCGCAAAAACATTGTAACATAGAGCCTCCACCAGCCATATATGCATGTAGTATAGGCTTATTCCTTCATTACTCTCTGTGTGTTACATTGCTAGCATATTCCATGTGCTGACCCGTTTTCGGGCTGCAACGTTTCATGTTGCAGGATCTTATGATGAGTAAGTGATACGTTAGGGTTACGATTTCTACACTCAACTTTGCCGTTGGTGTTGATGGGAATCCACAACCTTGTTACTTCCGCTATTTGGATTGAGGTAGTAGTATTTACGTTATTTATACATGTGATTTACCTATGTTATAAATCCTCGAGTACTATGTGTGTCAGCATACCGATCCAGGGATGACACTTAAGCACAGAGACTTGATCCATTCGGTCCGGGTCGCTACAGGTTGGCATAGATCGAGACTAGGATTTGTCACTATGTGTATCGGAGAGGTATCTCTGGGCCCTCTCGGTAATGCACATCACTATAAGCCTTGCAAGTAATGTGATTAACGAGTTAGTTGCGGGATGATGCATTACAGAACGAGTAAAGAGACTTGCCGGTAACGAGATTGAACTAGGTATGATGATACCGACGATCGAATCTCGGGCAAGTATCATACCGATGACAAAGGGAACAACGTATGTTGTTATGCGGTTTGACTGATAAAGATCGTCGTAGAATATGTAGGAGCCAATATGAGCATCCAGGTTCCGCTATTGGTTATTGACCGAAGATGTGTCTCGGTCATGTCTACATAGTTCTCGAACCCATAGGGTCCGCACGCTTAACGTTCGATGATGATTTGTATTATGAGTTATGTGTTTTGATGACCTAAGTTTGTTCGAAAACCCGGATGAGATCACGGACATGTCGAGGAGTCTCAAAATGGTCGAGAGCTAAAGATTCATATATTGGAAGGTTGCATTCGGACATCGGAATTGTTGCGAGTGATTCGGGCATTTTTCCGGAGTATCGGGAGCTTACCCGAACCCCCCGGGGAAAGATATGGGCCTTATGGGCAATAGGAGGGAGGCTAACCAGCCCACAAGGGGCTGGTGCGCCCCCCACAAGGGAGGAGGCCGAATTAGACTTGGGAAGGGGGCGCCACCCCCTTTCCTTCCCCTACTCCCTCTCCTTCCCCCTTTCCCCCTCCGGTAGAAGGAAAAAAGGGTGTGGCCAAATCCTACTAGGACTGGAGTCCTAGTAGGACTCCCCTCTCCCTGGCGCGCCCCTTGTTGGCCGGCCTCCTCCTCCCCTCCTTTATATACGGGGGCATGGGGCACCCTAGAACACACACGTTGATCTTTTAGCCGCGTGCGGTGCCCCCCTCCACAGAAACACACCTCGGTCATATCGTCATAGTGCTTAGGCAAAGCACTGCGCCGGTAACTTCATCATCACCGTCACCACACCGTCGTGCTGATGAAACTCTCCCTCGGCCTCAGCTCGATCAAGAGTACGAGGGACGTCACCGAGTTGAACGTGTGCAGATCGCGGAGGTGTCGTGCGTTCGGTACTTGATCGGATGGATCACGAAGACGTTCGACTACATCAACCGCGTTACTAAATGCTTCCACTTTCGGTCTACGAGGGTACGTGGACACACTCTTCCCGCTCGTAGCTACGCTTCTCCTAAATAGATCTTGCGTGATCGAGGCAATTTTATTGAAATACTACGTTCCCCAATAGTGGCATCCGAGCCAGGTCTAAGCGTAGCTGTTATATGCACGAACACAAAGAGTTCTGGGCGATAATAGTCATACTGCTTACCAGCATGTCATACTTTGATTCAGCAGTCTTGTTGGATGAAGCGGCCCAGACCGACATTACATGACCGCGTTCATGAGACTGGTTCTACTGCCGTGCTTCGCACACAGGTGGTTAGTGGGTGTCTGTTTCTCCTACTTTAGTTGAATCAAGTGTGACTACGCCCAGTCCTTGTTGAAGGTTAAAATAGCACACTTGACAAAAAAGTGTTGTGGTTTTGATGCGTAGGTAAGAACGGTTCTTGCTAGAAGCCCGTAGCAGCCACGTAAAAGTAGCAACAACAAAGTAGAGGGCGTCTAACTTGTTTTTGTAGGGCTTACTGTGATGTGATATGGTCAAGACGTGATGATATATAATTTTTTGTATAACATGATCATATTTTGTAACAGTTATCGGCAACTGGCAGGAGCCATATGGTTGTCGCTTTATTGTATGAAATGCAATCGCCATGTAATTGCTTTACTTTATCACTAAGCGGCAGCGATAGTCGTAGAAGAAATAGTTGGCGAGACGACAACGATGCTTCAATGGAAATCAAGGTGTCAAGCCGGTGACGATGGTGATCATGATGGTGCTTTGGAGATGGAGATCAAGGGCACAATATGATGATGGCCATGTCATATCACTTATTTGATTGCATGTGATGTTTATCTTTTTATGCATATTATTTTTCTTAGTATGGCGTTAACATTATAATATGATCTCTCACTAAATTTCAAGGTACACGTGTTCTCCCTGAGTATGCACCGTTGCGATAGTTTGTTGTGCCAAGACACCACGTGATGATCGGGTGTGATAAGCTCTACATTCACATAGAACGGGTGCAAGCCAGTTTTGCACACGCAGAATACTCAGGTTAAACTTGACGAGCCTAGCATATGCAGATATGGCCTTGGAACACTGAGGCCGAAAGGTCGAGCGTGAATCATATAGTAGATATGATCAACATAGTGATGTTCACCATTGAAAACTACTCCATCTCACGTGATGATCGGACATGGTTTAGTTGATATGGATCACTTGATCACTTAGATGATTATAGGGATGTCTATCTAAGTGGGAGTTCTTAAGTAATATGATTAATTGAACTTTAATTTATCATGAACTTAGTACATGATAGTATTTTCCATGTCTATGTTGTTGTAGATAAATGGCCCGTGCTATTGTTCCGTTGAATTTTAATGCGTTCCTAGAGGAAGCTAAGTTGAAAGATGATGGTAGCAATTACACGGACTGGGTCCGTAACTTGAGGATTATCCTCAGTGTTGCACAAAAGAATTACGTCCTGGAAGAACCGCTAGGTGCAAGACTCGCTGCAGGAGCAACGCCAGACGTTGTGAACGCCTGGCAGAGCAAAGCCGATGACTTCTCGATAGTTCAGTGTGCCCTGCTTTACGGCTTAGAACCGGGACTTCAACGACATTTTGAACGTCATGGCGCATGTGAGATGTTCCAGGGGTTGAAGTTAATATTTCAAGCAAATGCCCGGATTGAGAGATATGAAGTCCCCAATAAGTTCTACAGCTGCAAAATGGAGGAGAATAGTTCTGTCAGTGAGCATATACTCAGAATGTTTGGGCACCACAATCACTTGACTCAGCTGGGAGTTAATCTTCCGGTTGATAGTGTCATTGATAGAGTTCTTCAATCACTGCCACCAAGCTACAAAAGCTTCGTGATGAACTATAATATGCAAGGGATGGATAAGACAATTCCCGAGCTCTTCGCAATGCTAAAGGCTGCGGAGGTAGAAATCAAGAAGGAGCATCAAGTGTTGATGGTCAACAAGACAACTAGTTTTAAGAAGAAGGGCAAAGGAAAGAAGGGGAACTTCAAGAAGAATGGCAAGCAAGTTGCTTCTCAAGTGAAGAAGCCCAAGTCTGGACCTAAGCCTGAGACTAAGTGCTTCTACTGCAAAGGGACTGGTCACTGGAAGCGAAACTGCCCCAAGTATTTGGCGGATAAGAAGGATGGCAAAGTGAAAGGTATATTTGATATACATGTTATTGATGTGTACCTTACTAATGCTCGCAGTAGTGCCTGGGTAATTAATACTGGTTCTGTTGCTAATATTTGCAACTCGAAGCAGGGGCTACGGATTAAGCGAAGATTGGCTAAGGACGAGGTGACGATGCGCGTGGGAAATGGTTCCAAAGTCGATATGATCGTCGTCGGCATGCTACCTCTACATCTACCTTCGGGGTTAGTTTTGGACCTGAATAATTGTTAATTGGTGCCAGCGTTAAGCATGAACATTATATCTGGATCTTGTTTGACGCGAGACGATTATTCATTTAAAGCAGAGAATAATGGTTGTTCTATATGAGTAATATCTTTTATGGTCATGCACCCTTGATGAGTGGTCTATTTTTACTAAATATTGATGGTAGTGATACACATATTCATAGTATTGAAGCCAAAAGATATAAGTTTAATAATGATAGTGCAACTTATTTATGGCACTGCTATTTAGGTCATATTGATGTAAAGCGCATGAAGAAACTCCATGCTGATGGGATTTTGGAATCACTTGATGCTTGCGAACCACGCCTCATGGGAAAGATGACTAAGACTCCGTTCTCCGTAACAATGGAGCGAGCAACAGACTTGTTGGAAATAATACATACTGATGTATGCGGTCCAATGAGTGTTGATGCTCGCGGTGGGTATCATTATTTTGTGACCTTCACAGATGATTTGAGCAGATATGGGTATATCTACTTGATGAAACATAAGTCTGAAACATTTGAAAAGTTCAAAGAATTTCAGAGTGAAGTGGAAAATCATCGTAACAAGAAAATAAAGTTTCTACGATCTGATCGTGGAGGAGAATATTTGAGTTACGAGTTTTCTCTTCATTTGAAACAATGCGGAATAATTTCGCAACTCACGCCACCCAGAACACCACAGCATAATGGTGTGTCCGAACGTCGTAATCGTACTTTATTAGATATGGTGCAATCTATGATGTCTCTTACTGATTTACCGCTATCGTTTTGGGGTTATGATTTAGAGACGACTGCATTCACGTTAAATAGGGCACCATCTAAATCCGTTGAGACGACACCATATGAACTGTGGGTTGGGAAGAAACCCAAGTTGTAGTTTCTTAGAGTTTGGGGCTGCAATGCTTATGTGAAAAAGCTTCAACCTGATAAACTCGAACCCAAATCGGAAAGATGCTTCTTCATAGGATACCCAAAGGAGACTATTGGGTACACCTTCTATCACAGATCCGAAAGCAAGATATTCATTGCTTAGAATGGATAGTTTGCAGAGAAGGAGTTTCTCTCGAAATAAGTGAGTGGGAGGAAAGTAGAACTTGATGTGGTAATTGTACCTTCTCTCGAGTTGGAAAGTAGTTCATCACAGAAATCAATTCCGGTGATGCCTACACCAATTAGTGAGGAAGCTAATGATGATGATCAGAAACTTGAGATCATGTTACTACCGAACCTCATAGGTCAACCAGATTAAGGTCCACACCAGAGTGGTATGGCAATCCCGTTCTGGAGGTCATGTTACTTGACCATGACGAACCTACGAACTATGAGGAAGCGATGATGAGCCCAGATTCCACAAAATGGCTTGAGGCCATGAAATCTGAGATAGGATCCATGTATGAGAACAAAGTATGGACTTTGGTTGACTTGCCCGATGATCCACAAGCCATAGAGAATAAAATGGATCTTCAAGATGAAGACGAACGCTGATAGTAGTGTTACTATCTACAAAGCTCGACTTGTTGAAAAGGGTTTTTGACAAGTTCAAGATGTTGACTACGATGAGATTTTTACTCGTATCAATGCTTAAAGTCTGTCCGAACCATGTTAGCAATTGCCACATTTCATGAAATCTAGCAAATGGATGTCAAAAACTACATTCCTTAATGGATTTCTTAAAGAAAAGTTGTATATGATGCAACAAGAAGGTTTTGTCAATCCTGAAGGTGCTAGCAAAGTATGCAAGCTCCAGGGATCCATCGATGGACTGGTGCAAGCATCTCAGAGTTGGACTATACGCTTTGATAAGTTGATCAAAGCATATAGTTTTATACAGACTTGCGGTGAAGCCTGTATTTACAAGAAAGTGAGTGGGAGCACTACAGCCTTTTTGATAAGTATATGTCAATGACATATTGTTGATCAGAAATGATTTAGAATTTTCTGGAAAGTATAAAGGAGTGTTTGAAAGAGGAGTTTTTCAAAGAAAGACCTCGGTGAAGTTGCTTACATATTGAGCATCAAGATCTATAGAGATAGATCAATACGCTTGATAAGATTTTTCAATGAGTACATACCTTGACAAGATTTTTTAAGTAGTTGAAAATGGAACAGTCGAAGAAGGAGTTCTTGCCTGTATTGTAAAGTGTAAAGTTGAGTAAGACTCAAAACACGACCGCGGCAGAAAATAGAAAGAGAATGAAAGTCATTCCCTATGCCTCAGCCATAGGTTCTATAAAGTATGCTATGCTGTGTACCAAACCATTGTTGTACCTTGCCATGAGTTTGGCAAGGGGGTACGATATTGATCCAGGAGCGGATCACTTGACAGCGGTCAGAATTATCCTTAGAAGACTAAGGATATGTTTCTCGGTTATGGAGGTGATAAAGAGTTCGTCGTAAAGAGTTACGCCGATGCAAGCTTTTACACTGATCCGGATGACTCTAAGTCTCAATCTGGATACATATTGAAAGTGGGAGCAATTAGCTAAAGTAGCTCCATGCAGAGCATTGTAGACATAGAAAATTTGCAAAATACATACGGCTCTGAATGTGACAGACCCATTGACTAAGCTTCTCTCACAAGCAAAACATGATCACACCTTAGTACTCTTTGGGGGTTAATCACATAGCGATGTGAACTAGATTATTGACTCTAATAAAACCTTTTGGGTATTAGTCACATGACAATGTGAAATAATCACATGGTGATGTGAACTATTGGTGTTAAATCACATGGCAATGTGAACTAGATTATTGACTCTAGTGCAAGTCGGAGACTAAAGGAAATATGCCCTAGAGGCAATAATAAAGTTGTTATTTATATTTCCTTATATCATGACAAATATTTATTATTCATGCTAGAATTGTAGTAACCGGAAACTTAGTACATGTGTGAATACATAGACAAAACTGAGTATCCCTAGTATACATCTACTTGACTAGCTCGTTAATCAAAGATGGTTATGTTTCCTGACCATAGACATATGTTGTCATTTGATGAACGGGATCACATCATTAGAGAATGATGTGATGGACAAGACCCGTCCGTTAGCTTAGCATTATGATCGTTGAGTTTTATTGCTATTGCTTTCTTCATGACTTATACATGTTCCTCTGACTATGAGATTATGCAACTCCCGAATACCGGAGGAACATCTTGTGTGCTATCAAACGTCACAACATAACTGGGTGATTATAAAGATGCTCTACAGGTGTCTCCGAAGGTGTTTTTTGGGTTGGCACAGATCGAGATTAGGATTTGTCACTCTGTATATCGGAGAGGTATCTCTGGGCCCTCTCGGTAATGCACATCACTATAAGCCTTGCAAGCAATGTGACTAATGAGTTAGTTGCGGGATGATGCATTACAGAACGAGTAAAGTAACTTGCCGGTAACGAGATTGAACTAGCTATGATGATACCGACGATCAAAGCTTGGGCAAGTAACACACGGATGACAAAGGGAACAACATATGTTGTTATGCGGTTTGACCGATAAAGATCTTCGTAGAATATGTAGGAGCCAATATGAGCCTCCATGTTCCGCTATTGGTTATTGACTGAAGATGTGTCTCGGTCATGTCTACATATTTCTCGATCCCGTTGGGTCCGCACGCTCAACGTTCGATGACGATTTGTATTATGAGTTATGTGATTTGATGACCGAAGTTTGTTCGGAGTCCTGGATGAGATCAAGAACATGACGAGGAGTCTTGAAATGGTTGAGAGGTAAAGATTCATATAATGGAAGGTTGCATTCGTACATCAGAATGATTCCGAGTGATTTGGGCATTTTTTCGGAGTACCGGGAGGTTACCGGAACACCCTGGGGAAAGATATGGGCCTTATGGGCCATAGGAGGGAGGCTAACCAGCCCACAAGGGGCTGCTGCACCCCCCACAAGGGAGGAGGCCGAATTGGACTTGGGAAGGGGGCGCCGCCCCCCTTTCCTTCTCCTACTCCCTGTCCTTCCCCTTTCCCCCCTCTGGTAAGGAAAAAAGGGTGGGGCAGAATCCTACTAGGACTGGAGTCCTAGTAGGACCCCCCCTCTCCCTGGCGCACCCCTTGTTGGCCGGCCTCCTCCTCCCCTCCTTTATATATGGGGTAGGGGGGCACCCTAGAACACACAAGTTGATCTTTTAGCCGTGTGCGGTGCTGATACGTCTCCGTCGTTGTCGGGGAAGCTGATCGTGACCCACGAACACCTATGGGACCGGCGGACCGAGTCCCTTTTGGTTCGGTGGGGGGGCGGAGATTGCACGAAGAGCAGATCGAGGCGATGCAAACGAGCGGTTTACCCAGCTTCGGAGCTCTCCGGAGAGATAATACTCCTACTGCTGCTTGTCTGATTGTATTGTGTTCTTGCTAGGGAGCATCGAGAGCTACAAAACCTAGCTTGAGTGTTTCTAGTCTCGAATGAGTCGAACCTGCCGAAGCCCCTCTACGTTGCACATGGGCCTCCTTTTATAGGCTCAAAGGGGTCACCACAGGTGGCAACGTAAACAAGGGCAAAATGGGAAAATGAGTTGCGGTTGGTACAGCTACTTTGTAGAGTGTATTCTACCTAACTCTGACGGCAAGGGACAAAAGCATTAAATGCCCGTCCATGTCGCCTAAACAGTGCAGAAAGGGACCGTCAGGGGCACCACCGCTTGCCACGATGGCACCTGTCGTGCCGCTTACCGCTGCTCTCCGCTGGCTGCCTGACCTCTTGACATACGCTGGAATGGCCCCATGACAACACGTTGGTGGTTGAGCTGGAGCGGAGATGAAGAGAGGTTGCCTGCCACGGCAAGCACCTTGCCGCGGCTGAATCCTTGTCGCGCCCGGGAGCTTGTCGCTCACCAAGCCTTCTCGGCAAGCTCCTCTTGCCGGGGTCTTGTCTTCTGCGTGCCTTGAGTGGCCTTCCCGGCAAGCTCCTCTTGCCGGGGCCTTGTCTTCTTGGCTTAAATACTTTGTTCTTGAATGGCTCCAAAGGAACCACGGAGGACCTTGGCGGTCACTAGGCAGCCTGCCTGCGAAGTGCTGCAATCTGCCCGTGCGAGTTCGGGATACCAGGGTACCCTTACTCTAGTACACCGGCGAAGCCCGGGCTGGGCCACACTGCAGTGCCAGCGCTGTTGGGCCAGGCCCAAAGCAGTCTGCACGGGCACACGCGGCCTAGATCACGCCGTTACTTGCTCCGGACCCACCACGTCCCCCACGAACAGCACGCGTCGAACGTGGCGTCGTGGGAGAGATCGTGGGGGGCTTTCTTTAATTGGAAGCGGGCGTCCGCCTCTCTCTCCTTATAAGCAGGGGAATTAGGGGCAGGTCGCCCACCTCGCCATTGCTGTCCCATCTTGAAAACCACCGTTGCTCCCCCTTCTTCTCTAGTGCAAGAGAGCAACGCTCTGCCCCATCGCCACCAACGCCATCAACGCCGTCGGTCTCCTCCACCACCTCCGCCATGGCTCAAAGCCGACAAGGGAAAGGCGTGAAGTCGGCCGGGCGCAGCGGCTGTGGCGCTGCGAAAGGCAGGCCTCTCCCCCCAGCTCGGCGAAGGAGCTGAGGGAGGCTACTACCTCTTACAGTCGGCGGAGGCAGGCGCACCAGCATGCGAAGGTACTCTCGCCACCGCATCGAGTCAACTTGGCGGGTACCCTTCTTGGCGCTCTTCTTCTATTGCGGGCTTTGCCGCCCTTCTCTGAGTTCTTTGCGATATCATGAACACCTACGGGTTTCGCCTCCTTGATTTCACCCCCAACGCTGTCTGACCATGGCGGTTTCGCACACCTCTCGAAAACTTTGTCGGAGTCCACCCAAGCGTAGCCCTTTTCCGCCACTTCTTCATGCCTCGCGTCGAGAGAGAGCCACTTGCGGAGGGATTGCTTGGATCTCCGGGATCGGCAGAAAGAATCCTATCTGGAAGGAGAGCTCCGCAGCAAGTGGGAGGAGTGGAGAGCCGATTGGTGTTGGATCGTTGAGGAGAACCCGCAGCCCTTCACTGCCCAGCGCCAAACTCCCATAGTGCGCGGCAATGATTGGAGCAACTTGGCGCCGGAAGATACTAGGTTGAAGATTGCCGTGACCCAGATCTTGCGCCTCAGGTTTGCCGGACTCACTGTAGGCGCAGTTGGCGCAGATTTCCTTCGCCGCCGCATTGCTCCCTTGCAGGAGAGGAGGAGACCTGCTTGGGAGTTCCAAAACTCCAGAAGGGTTTTGGAACTCCCACCGACGCCGAGATGCAGCGCATTGCCACCAGGCTGGAGGAGGCGGCAGCAGCTGCTGCCGCTGGCGAATTCGGGTTCACCGTGGAGGAGGCAGAGGCAGCAGTGGCGGCAAGCCTTGCCGATCGAGAGGAGCTTGCCGGCGAGGAGGAGCAGGCCGAGCCTGAAGTTGAGCCGAGAAAGTCCACCGAGGGCGCCTCCTCCACACCTTCAAGTAGCTTGCATGGCGAGTGGAGGCAAGCCCCACCAAGAAGGCGTCTCCGCAAGGCCGGGAAGTGACGGGCGGCAGACAGGCCAACAACCGCAGCGCCCGGCGACGCGCTCCACCGCTGCAAGCACTATTGCCATGAGGCGCCCACCTGCTGCAACAAGCGAGGCGGGATCCTCTCGGGCTACCGCTGCCACCCCATAAGCGGTCAGAGAGCCCACTCCTCCGCCTCTTCTTGCCGGAGGCGAGGCGAATTTGATCTCTCGCGCTCAGCTCCGGCGAGGAAGAAGAAGAAGAGTAAGTCTCTATGATGTGCTTGTATTTCTTCAATTTGGTTGCTTTGTCTCGTATCTGATTTTCTTCATTCTGAACTCTTTCCTTTTTCAGGACGCTGGCTCAGAGAGCGTTGAAGAGAGCCAAGACCCCGGTGGTTGTCATCGAAGACGATCCCCCCGTGGCGACGGGAGGCGCGTCTGAGACCCCCTTGCGGACCGGCAACCCCTTCCTCAAAGCAGCCCCAGCACAGCCCCAGCGTAAGTATTTGGTTTATTTCTTACGGTTAGGTGTGCATGGGTGCTCCTTCTTTGCTGATATTTGACTTGCTGATTTGTGTAGGGGCGAGCAGCCTCATCGGGGAGGGCCGGAAGTCGCTCCGAAATTCCGTCTGCTTCCTTCGCCACCAAGGAGAATTCTCCGGCAAGGGCGCTCTCCGGCAAGGATGCTTCTCCGACAAAGGAAGCCTCTCCGACAAGGGCAGCGCCGGCGATCCTCCGTGGTTGAGACCCGACCCACAGATCCCATCGCAGGTAATCCCTTTAGACCGAAAATTTCCCTTGGGCCTTTTTCTTCTGTTTTTCTTTTGAACATTTGCTTGACTATTCTTTCTTTTTGATCGTCGGATCCATCTCGCCGCATGAGCCGATGGAGACCGAGGTCGCCGGCGAGAAGGGCGTCTTGGCGGCAACAGCAGCGTCGCCACCATGGAGGAAGAGGTGGCGTCGATGGGTCCGCCGGCGAGAGGCCGCCAAGGCCGCCGCTGCAATGGTGGCGAGGTGCAGTGATCGTCTTGGCGACCACGAGGCCGCGAGGCGCCAGTGCTACACCGACCGCCGATCCCTCCGCCACCGATGCAGCGTCAGGCTCCGAAGAGCCCCAGCCCGGCGCCTATCTAAAGGCCGGCGATGGCGTCTTCATCAAGCTCCCCTGGGCGTCGAGCTCCAGGGCGCCGGTCGAAGGGGAGACCTTTGACGAAGAGCTGCTCACCTCCGCTGGGCTGTCGCTGGTTGACTCGCCAAGCAGCAGCAGCGGCGAGTCTGAGGAGGAGCAGCTGCTGAAGAAGCTGTTGTCGCTCTACCGCGCCCGACAAGCCAAGCTGGAGTCCCGGGAAGCACTTGTCGCGAGGGCGGGAGCGGACATGGAGAAAGCGAGAGAAGAGCTCGGTCGCCAACCAAGAAGCTCTCGGGGCGTGGCAGAAGAGCGGGGCGACTTCGCCGAAGAGCGCACAGCCTTCATCCTTGAGAAGGCTGAGGTCGAGGAGCAACAGCGGCTTGCGGTGAGAAGCTATCTGCGAAGAAGGCAAGCTGGCGCAGCGGAAGATCAACCTTGACAGCTATGAGGAAGAGCTTGCAGCAGCAAGCAATCACTTGGCGGAGCTCTCAAGGAAGCGAAGGGCGCTGCCGCAGCTGCCGAGGCCGCCAAGAAGGAGTTGGAGACAAAGGTGGCCTTGGTGGAGGCGGTCTGCGAGAAGAGCGGCGAAGAGCTCACCGCGCTGAAGCACGAGTGCGAGAAGGACGCCTACACTCTTGGCGAGTTGCAGGGCCGTCTCGTTGAGAGGATCAAAGAGCTCGATGCCGCCAAGGACTCCAAAGCGGATCTTGAGTTGAAGCTGACCACCACGATGGAGGCGCTGGATGGCGCCAAGGGCGGAGGTGGCCTGTTGGAGATGATCAAGACCAGCGAGGAGCTGCTAACGAGTGCCACGACCGCCAGAACACCTTCAGAGAGAACGTAATGCCTTTGGGCGGAGGGTCTTGTTGATCTGCCGCCGCCATCGACAAGGAGCTGATGGAGCTGGGGATGGTGGACCTTGGGTACTCCTCCGACGGCGCCTCAACCCAGCGCCAAGCTCAGCCTGTTCCTCAAGGGCGTGGTGGCGGCTCTCCAGTGACTCGGGAAGAGATCCGAAGCAGTTGGCGAGGAATCGCGCCAGATCTGCTGAGAGCCCTCGAAGGTGTTGATGAAGGTGGTCTTCCGCAATCCAGGCCTCAACCTCAGGCGTCCTCAGACCCTGCCGCCAGATGCCGATGTGGAGGCGCTCAAAGCCCTTGTCGCACCCATTGTGGACAAGGTGGGCAAGATCAAGCGGGTTGATGGCGACCGCGTGAACTAGGCCGCCAATTTTATCTTTCCCTTGTCGCTGCTGATCATGTTTAGGAGAACAATTTATTAGATCAGCGACAAGTTATTTTGTAATATACTCTATCTTAGGTAACGATCGCAATGTTATTTCCTTTACTTGATTCCTTCCTTTGTATGTTTGTGCCCTCGCTTTTAGGGAACTTGTCGGTATGCTGGCACCCTGCGCATGTTGAGTGCGGAACGTCAGCAGATTGCTGGCGATGCCGCCTCCGACAAGCAACCTTGTCGCAACTAGTTGTAGCTCACTTAAATTGTTGAGCGGACTCGAAACAAAGTAAGGGCGCGACCAGCTACGAGTTGGTTCCTCCGTGCAAAGGTTTTCCATACAAAGTACTATCGTTCGAGGAAGATAACTTAAAAATTTAAAAACTGATTGCTCAAACTTTGGCAACTTAGCTTTTCTGTCGTTTGCTTCCCGGCAAGGCGATACTTCCTCGAGCGACGCTTGGTGGCCCACACCATTATCTTCTCCTTCCCACCTGGTTGATTTGTGCGCGAGGGAACCTCCCTTTCTTTGAGAAGAAAGAAGAGAAAATAAAGTTATGGAGCCTTGTGGCTCGTTATTGCTTACCGGGTGTGGATGTTGCACAACATGTCAGATAACACATGCAAATTGATTATGAAAGCATGAAATTGACAAGTTGTGCGCAACACATGAGCTTTACTTATGCACGGGGTCTGCGCCCGGCTTTGTACAAAGGATTACATGCAACATCGGCAAGACTTGTACAAAAGGTGGTTGCTGGAACAGGTTCCGGCAACCGTGCCTTATGGGTAAAACTTACGAAGATGCTCAATGTTCTAGGAGTTGCTCACCGGAATGCCATCTTCGGTCTCAAGGCGGACAGCGCCGAGGCCTAGTGACTTCGTTTCACCCGATAAGGGCCTTCCACTTTGGCGTCAACTTGTTGGAATTCTTGGCGGATTGAGCGCGAAGAACAAGGTCGCCTTCCTCGAAACTTCGGCACTAACTGCGGCTATGGTAGCGGCGCAAAGCTTCTTTGATAACGAGCAGCTCGTCAGCAGCTCAAGCGGTCCTCCTCAAGGAGTAGCGCGTTATCTTATCGCAGCTGCTCTTGCTCAAGCTCATCATAGCGAGTACTCGAGGTGACCCGTATCTGAGTTCCGTGGGGAGAACTGCCTCTGCTCCATAGACTAGAGCAAAAGGTGTGCGGCGGTGGCTCGATTTGGCGTCGTCTGATCGACCAAAGAACCACCGGCAGCTCCTCAATCCAGTTTCTTCCGCTTTGTGCAGCACTGTCGAAAGTTCTGGTCTTGAGCCCTCGCAGCACTTCAGCATTTGCCCTCTCCGCTTGACCGTTGCTTCTCGGATGAGCAACAGAAGCGAAGCAGACCTTGGCGCCAAGATCTTGGACGTACTGCATGAAGGTGCGGCTCGTGAATTGCGTGCCATTGTCGGTGATGATCCTATTAGGAATCCCAAAACGGCAAACACTTGACTGAAGAACTTGACTGCTGTTGTCTTTGTCACCTTCCTCCTGCTTCCACTTCCGGCCACTTTGTGAACTTGTCGATCGCAGCGTACAAGTACACAAAGCCCCGACAACTTCGGGGAAAGGGCGAGGATGTCGAGCCCCAGACGAAAATGGCGGGATAAAGGGATCGTGCGGAGAGCTTGAGCTGGCTGGTGTATCTGCTTGGAATGGAACTAGCACGCTTCACACTTGGTTACTTGTGCGTTGCATCACGGAGGTTGTCGGCGAAGAAACCTTGCCGGAAAGCTTTGCGGCAAGTGCTCTTGCGCCAATGTGGTGACCACATATGCCTCCATGCATCTCTACCAACAGCTTCTGTCCATCTTCCCGGTGAATACACTTCAATTTCACACCGTTGAGTCTTATTTTGTACAGCGTGTTGTCGACAAACTGATACATACTTGACTGCCGGGCTACTTTCTCCGCTTCTTCTTGCTCTTCGGGAAGTTCTCCTGTCTGAAGGAAATGGACGATCTGTTGTGCCCATGCTGGAGCTTGCGGCTCGACAACAAGGACTAAAGGCACATCTGCTGCTGCGGAAACATCCGCTTCTACGACAAGAACCTGCGGCTCAGCCGGAGCTTGATGTTCCCCGACAAGCTTGCCGGAGCAAAACTTGTCGGGAGCGTCTGCTTCAACGATACAAACCCTAGGGCTTGTCGGAGCAGACTGCTCCTCAGCATTTTTGGTGTTGATCCTGGGGACCTTCGTGGCGGCGGCTTCGGGTAGCTCGGCCGGGAAGTAGTCACCAGAAATGAACTTCCTCTTCTTGTTCTGTCAAGTTGATGGTGTTACGGTTGGTTGAGTCAGCTTGAGCACGAAGATTCCTGGTTCCACAGGTAACTTGAGTGTGGTGCACTTTGACAGGCCATCAGCAATATCATTCTGAGCTCTTGGAACATGTTCCATCTGTAGGCCGTCAAAGTGTTCTTCTAGCTTTCTCACTTCATCGACGTAGGCTTCCATCAACGGACTCTGATAATCTTTATTTACTTGGTGGACGACAAGCTGCGAGTCACCCCTGACAACGAGCTTCTTGATCCCAAGGTCTACCGCAATCCTGAGACCAGCAAGCAAACCTTCATACTCTGATGTATTGTTTGTTGCTTGCTCCGTGGGAAAGTGCATTTGAACTATGTACTTGAGGTGTTCTCCGGTGGGTGCGATAAGCAGCACGCCGGCACCGGCGCCTTGCAGCGAGAAGGCACCGTCAAAGTACATCAGCCATTCCTTGCCTGCCTCCTTGACGGGGATGCTCGTCTTTGAAATTTCTTCGTCTTGCATTGGCGTCCATTCTGCTATGAACTCTGCCAGTGCCCTGCTTTGGATAGTTGAAGTGCTTTCAAACTTGAGGCCAAAGGTTGACAGTTCCAGTGCCCACTCGACAATCCTGCCTGTTGCTTCTGGATTTTGCAGTATTCTCTTCAGCGGAAAGCGAGTGACAACTGTGATCTCATGTGCTTGGAAGTAATGGCGCAGCTTTCTCGAGGCCATGAGGAGGCCGAAAAGCAATTTCTGTACACCGGAGTACCTTGACCTAGCCCCCTGTAGAAGGGAACTGACAAAGTACACCGGGCGCTGCACCATCTTTTTCTGTATCTTCTCGCAATCCTGCGCAGATCCGTCCTTGTCGGGACCAGAGCTTGTCGGTGAAGCCCCCTGCTTGTCGCTGGATGCATCTGCCTTGGTTGCTGGCTCATCATCTGCCTCCCTTTCCGCTAATAACGCAACACTAACCACTTGATTGGTTGCCGCTATATATAGCAGCAACTTCTCTTGTGGCCTAGGTGCGACAAGTGTTGGAGTAGAGGACAGGTACCTCTTTAGGTCCTGCAGCGCAGCCTCCGCTTCGGGAATCCATTTCATTGGACCTGCCTTTTTCAAAATCTTGAAAAATGGCAGGGCGCGCTCAGCAGACCTAGAGATAAACCTGCTGAGAGCAGCCACGCAACCGGCAAGTCTTCGTACATCCTTGACGCGCTTTGGTGCTTCAATCTGCTCAATGGCCTTGATCTTGTCGGGATTGGCTTCAATTCCGCGTTGAGACACGAAGAACCCGAGAAGCTTGCCGGAAGGGACTCCAAACGCGCACTTCTCGGGGTTGAGCTTGAGGTTGATCCTGCGCAGATTTGCAAAGGTCTCATCTAAATCTTGAACCAGAGTTGCTTTGTCCTTGCTCTGGACCACTATGTCATCCATGTAGGCTTCTACATTTCTGTGCATTTGCGGCTCAAAAGCGTCATGGACTACTCTTGCAAACGTTGAACCAGCATTCTTTAGCCCAAAAAGCATCCGTACAAAACAGTAGGTGCCACATGGGGTGATGAATGCGATTTTCTCTTCATCCTCTTCTGCCATGAAGATCTGATGATATCCTGAATATGCATCAAGAAATGAAAGCAAATCACATCTAGCCGTGGAGTCAACAATCTGGTCGATGCGCGGCAAGGGAAATGGGTCTTTGGGACAAGCTTTATTAACATCTGTGAAGTCAATACAAAGTCTCCATTTCCCATTTGCCTTGCGAACAACTACAGGATTGGCCAACCACGTAGGATGGAGCACTCCTCTGACAAGGCCTGCTGCTTCCAACTTCTTGATCTCTTCTGCAATGAACTCTTGGCGCCCTTTGCACGCTTCACGATTTTACGCTTGATGGGCCGCGCATGAGCACAGACAGCTAAGTGGTGCTCAATTACCTTCCTGGGAACACCGGGGATGTCAGACGGTTGCCATGCAAACACGTCGACGTTTGCCCGCAGGAAAGCAACGAGCGCGCCTTCCTATTTAGGGTCGAGAGTGGCACTGATGGTGAAGGTACCACCAGTGCCGTCCTCCTTGGCGGGCACCTTCTTGGTCTTCGGTGGAGCTGCCATCATCTTCTTGCACTTGCCGGTGGAGCTCGATGGTGCGTCCTCGACGGTAGCGCAGCACTCCGAAGAGGTGCGCTTGCCGGAGTGGGCATCAGAGCTCTTGCCGGACTTGGTCTTCTTCTTCCCCCGGGAGCTTCATCGGCTAGTGATTTGCTATCGGTTGCAGCTGCTGCCTCCCGGTAGATCTTGTCGGCGCAGATAAGAGCATCCTTCTTGTCGCCATGGACAGAAATGACACTTATCGGGCCTGGCATCTTGAGTAAGTTGTATGCATAATGAGAGGCTGCCATGAACTTGGCGAGTGCTGGACGGCCGAGTATCCCATTGTAGGGCAATGGAAAATCAGCGACGTCAAACGTGACCTTCTCAGTCCTGAAGTTTAGTTCACTGCCAAATGTTACCGGCAACGTGATCTTCCCCTTTGGCTTGCTCCTTCCTGGGTTAATTCCTTGGAATGTGCCAGTCTCTTCGAGCTCGCTGTCAGGGATCTGAAGCTTCTGGAGCACCGCGGATGAGATCAGGTTTAAGCCGGCCCCGCTGTCAACTAGCATCTTGGTGACCTTGAGGTTGCGGATAGTTGGTGAGACCAACTACGGCAAGCACCCGACCGCGGTTATGCGATCAGGGTGGTCCTCAATATCAAAGATGATAGGCGTGCTGGACCATTTCAAAGGCCTGCGTGACTCTACGGATGGTTCTGCTGCATTAACCTCCCGCATCCATTGCTTGAGTTGGCGGTGTGAGGTATGCAGAGAAGCACCGCCGTCAACGCAGAGGACCTCCATGGCTTTCTGAAACTCCTGCTCATCAGCTTCATCGTCTTCCATATCTTCATCGTCATCGTCGTCTTCATCCTTGTCGCGACCGCGGGAGGTCTGTCTCCTTGCCCTTTGCTTGGCTTTTTGCTGGCGTCCTCCCGGCGGGTCGCTTCTTGCTAGCTCCCCAGCACCTTCTGGGCCTTCTCCTTGTCGCGCTTTCGTACTCAGCTTTCGCTGTTCAACAAGCTGCTCGACCTTCTTGCAGCTCTGGAGGTCATGGCCCTTGGTGCGGTGGATCTTGCAAGTACTGTTTGTTGGAGCTGTCCTGCTTGTCTGCGGCTGCCACAGGTTTGCAGTCGGCGCCAGCGGCAACCTCCTTGCCGGAGCCACCAACTTTGGCTTTCTTGGCGGCACCACCGTTGCCGGACTGCTCGACAACTAGTACCTCTTTGCTCTTCTTCCTTCGGTTGTTCCGCTGCCGACTCTTCTTTGCCGGGGCGGTCTCCTCACTATCAGATCCTGCTTCTGCATTCTCTCCTGGGAGTCTCCTCCCTTCCTCAGCACGTGCACACTTGTCGGCCAGGGCATACAGCTCACTGACGTCCTTGACTTTGCACATCGCCATCTCCTCCCTCATTCTGCGGTTCCGCACGTTCTGATGAAATGCGCTGATCACTGCGGCAGGGTGGACATCTGGGATGTTGTAGTGCACACGGCTGAACCTCTGGATGAACTTGCGCAGAGACTCTCCTTCCTTCTGGGCGAGCAGATGAAGGTCACTCTCTTGGCCATGAGGTTTGTGGCCGCCTGTGAAGGCGCCGACAAACTGATGGCATAGATCTGCCCAAGAAGATATGGAGCTGCTCGGCAAGTGCATGAGCCAAGATCTGACATTGGGCTTGAGCACCAGCGGGAATTAGTTGGCGAGGATCTTGTAGTCTCGCCCCCCGGCAGCTTGCACCGCAATGGTGTAGATGCTGAGGAACTCCGACGGGTGTGTCCTGCCATCGTACTTCTCTAGCACATCTGGCTTGAAATTTTTCTTGGCGGGCCACTGGACTTGCCGCAGCTCATGAGTGAATGCAGGGCAACCTACCGCGTACGGCAAGTCACCTGGTTCCCCTGGCGCTTGCATGTCGACAGCGGGCCCAGCGCGCTGGTCAGATTGACGTCGCGCTTCTCTTCGGCGCTCGATGCGAGTTCGAGCGTCTTCTTGTTGCCTTTCCTGAAGAACTTGGCGCTGGTCGCGTCGAGCTCGTGGATCCGACGACGCGGTGGAGTCGCTGTCGAGGTGGATCCGATGAGTCGGCGATCTTGGCCTTCGGGATGGAGAGTGCATGGTGGTTGCACCCCCGCAGGTCTCGTCGCCACCGGCTCGTGCCTTGTCGTCCCGTCGCGGCAGCGATGTGCTTGGGTGCCGCGGAACGTCGCCGTTGGCAAAGCCGATGAGACTCTGAATGGTGGCCCTCCATTCGTCGACCTTGTCAGCCGTTGGAGGGTAATCCAGGAGCAGTTGAGCTCGCGCCAAAGCTTCCGCTTGAGTGGTGGGCGGCAATGGCGAACGGTGCGATGAGCGGGATATGCTCGGACTTCTAAATATGTTAGAAGGAGCAGTATCTCGCCCAGCGGCGTGCCACGCTTCGCACCAGCCTGTTGGCGCGCGCTGTTCTTGGCGTCCCTGGATCCACCAGCTCGATCTTGGCCCAACGAATGCATGGTGCTGCGAGCACCATGACGCTGTCGGTCCCGCGCCTCCTGAGATGGACGCGGTGCGTATCCGGACGCCGAGGTCTGCGCAGCCTTGTCCTTGGACTTGGCAGCGTCATGAGCTCCCTCGTCAACGCCCGTTCTTCCGCCGGCGTCTTCCCCACCACTCGTTAGCTCCGGTGGTGGTGGGTTTGACGCGGACGGCTCTGCTGCCGCCGAAGCCTTCTTCTTCGGTGGCATGTTGATGAAGATGATGAAGATGTCGCTCGTGTGAACGCCGGATCAGGTTCACACAGCCTAGACGATCCCCTACCTGGCGCGCCAAAGATGTCGGGGAAGCTGATCGTGACCCACGAACACCTATGGGACCGGCGGACCGAGTCCCTTTGGTTCGGTGGGGCGGAGATTGCACGAAGAGCGGATCGGCGATGCAAGCGAAGCGGTTTACCCAGCTTCGAGCTCTCCGAGAGATAATACTCCTACTGCTGCTTGTCTGATTGTATTGTGTTCTTGCTAGGGAGCATCGAGAGCTACAAAACCTAGCTTGAGTGTTTCTAGTCTCGAATGAGTCGAACCTGCCGAAGCCCCTCTACGTTGTGCATGGGCCTCCTTTTATAGGCTCAAAGGGGTCACCACAGGTGGCAACGTAAACAAGGGCAAAATGGGAAAATGAGTTGCGGTTGGTACAACTACTTTGTAGAGTGTATTCTACCTAACTCTGACGGCAAAGGACAAAAGCATTAAATGCCCGTCCATGTCGCCTAAACAGTGCAGAAAGGGACCGTCAGGGGCACCACCGCTTGCCACGATGGCACCCCTGTCAGCGCCGCTTACCGCTGCACTCCGCTGGCTGCACAACCTCTTGACACGCACGCCTGGAATGGCCCCATGACGACACGTTGGTGGATGAGCTGGAGCGGATATGAAGAGAGGTTGCCTGCCGCGGCAAGCACCTTGCCGCGGCTGAATCCTTGTCGCGCCCGGGAGCTTGTCGCTCACCAAGCCTTCCTGGCAAGCTCCTCTTGCCGGGGTCTTGTCTTCTGCGTGCCTTGAGTGGCCTTCCCGGCAAGCTCCTCTTGCCGGCGCCTTGTCTTCTTGTCTTAAATACTTTGTTCTTGAATGGCTCCAAAGGAACCACGGAGGACCTTGGCGGTCACTAGGCAGCCCTGTCGCGGGGTGCTGCAACTGCCCGTGCACGAGTTCGGGATACCAGGGTACCCTTACTCTAGTACACCGACAGTCGTATCTATAATTTCATATACTTTTTGGCAACTTTTTATATTATTTTTGGGACTAACATATTGATCCAGTGCCCAGTGCCAGTTCCTATCTGTTGCATGTTTTATGTTTCGCAGAATATCCATATCAAATGGAATCCAAACGGGATAAAAACGGACGGAGCTTATTTTTGGAAAAATGGAAAATTCCAGAAGAAAAATCCACGCGAGACGGTGCCCGAGGTGGTCACGAGGCAGGGGGGCGTGCCCCCCTGGGCGCGCCGCCTACCCTCATGAGCCCACCGTAAGGCGGTTGATGCTCTTCTTTTACCGCAAGAAAGCTAATATTCGGAAAAAAATCACGGCGAAGGTTTCAGGCCAATCGGAGTTACGGATCTCCATATATACGCGAAACGGTGAAACAGAGCCAGAAGAGAACGCAGAAACAGAGCGATAGATCGAATCTCGGAGGGGCTCTCGCCCCTCCCAAGCCATGGGAGCCAAGGAACAGAGGGGAAACCCTCCTCCCATCTAGGGAGGAGGTCAAGGAAGAAGAAGAAGGAGAAGGGCTCTCTCCCCCTTGCTTCCGGTGGCGCCGGAACGCCGCCGGGGGCCATCATCATCACCGCAATCTACACCAACACCACCGTCATCTTCACCAACATCTCCATCACCTTCCCCCCCTCTATCTACAGCGGTCCAGTCTCCCGCAACCCGCTGTACCCTCTACTTGAACATGGTGCTTTATGCTTCATATTATTATCCAATGATGTGTTTCCATCCTATGATGTCTGAGTAGATTTTCGTTGTCCTATCGGTGATTGATGAATTGCTATGATTGATTTGAGTTGCATGTTTTATTATTGGTGCTGTCCTATGGTGCCCTCCGTGTCGCCAAGGGTGAGGGATTCCCGCTGTAGGGTGTTGCAATGCGTTCATGATTCGCTTATAGTGGGTTGCGTGAGTGACTGAAAGACAAACCCGAGTAAGTAGGTTGTTTATGTATGGGATAAAGAGGACATGATGATTTAATGCTATGGTTGGGTTTTACCTTAATGAATCTTTAGTAGTTGCGGATGCTTGCTAGAGTTCCAATCATAAGTGCATACGATCCAAGTAGAGAAAGTATGTTAGCTTATGCCTCTCCCTCAAATAGAATTGCAATAACGATTATCGGTCTAGTAACATAGTCAGTTGCCTAGGGACAATTCCACAACTCCTACCACCACTTTTCCACACTCGCCATATTTACTTTAGATGTTTCTTTACCTAAACAGCCCATTGTTTTATTTACGTGTTCTTTACTTTCTTGCAAGCTTATCCAAAAACACCTACAAAGTACTTCTAGTTTCATACTTGTTCTAGGTAAAGCGAACGCCAAGCGTGCGTAGAGTTGTATCGGTGTTCGATAGAACTTGAGGGAATATTTGTTCTACCTTTAGCTCCTTGTTGGGTTCGACACTCTTACTTATCGAAAAGTGTTGCGATCCCCTATACTTGTGGGTTATAAAGACCTTTTTCTGGCGCCGTTGCCAGGGAGCAATAGCGTGGGGTGAATATTCTCGTGTGTGCTTGTTTGCTTTATCACTAAGTAATTTTTATTTGCTGTTCTTAGTTGTTTTCTATCTTTAGTTATGGGTAGGAAGCATAAAATACCAAAAAATTAGTTGTACCTACTGCTCCAATGGTTGAAGAACCACTCAAAATCTATCACACTCTGAAGCTTTTTACTTGGATCATCTTTGATCCCTTTGTGCTCGTCTTTGAAACCCCAACTAGCTTAGTTGAGGGCAAATCTTTAGATGAGCATGCTTGTTATATGCGACACGTATATCTGAAAAAGGAAACTATTATGGGATCAAATTCAACGTTTGCAATGCTATGCTTGGAATTTATCGATTATTATGATTTTACTTGTTGTTCGAAAACCCTAAGAAACACCTTCCCTACCAATGTGAGTTTATTGATAATGGAATCTTATCCTCGTATGCTAAGGGTGTTTATAATTACTATGATGTTCAACAAATTGAAGAATTTGTTGCTTTTAAGGGTGCTTACGAAATTGCTTCTTTGATTGAAAAGTATGGTGCTACTCTTTACGAATCTGAAAATTTTGCCATACTTAAATATTGCTATGATAATTATGCCTCTAATCCTTATGTTAAACCATATATTGAGAACTACTCCGCTATCCAAGAAGAGACTAATATTTTGCAGGAAGCTATGGAAGAAGAAATTGATGAAACTGTGAGCTCATTGGATGAAAAAGATGATGAGGAGAGCGAAGAGCAAAAGGAGGAAGAGCGGATTAGCTACCCGTTCCCACCTTCTAATGAGAGTAACCCTCCAACTCATACATTATTTAATTCCTCTTCGTGCTTACCGAAGGATGATTGCTATGATGACTGTTATGGTCCCTATGATTCTTTTCAAATATCCCTTTTTGATGATGCTTGCTATGCTTGTGGCCAAGATGCCAATATGAATTATGCTTATGGAGATGAACTTGCTATAGTTCCTTATGTTAAACATGAAATTGTTGCTATTGCACCCACGCATGATAGTCCTATTATCTTTTTGAATTCTTCTGATTATACTATATCGGAGAAGTTTGCCCTTATTAAGGATTATATTGATGGGTTGCATTTTACCGTTGCACATGATGATTTTCATAGATATAATATGCATGTGCTTTCTGCTCCTACTTGCAATTATTATGAGAGAGGAACTATATCTCCACCTCTCTATGTTTCCCACACGATAAAATTGCAAGAAACTGCTTATACTATGCATTGGCCTTTACTTGGTGTGCATGAATTGTTCTTTTATGACATGCCGATGCATAGGAAGAGAGTTAGACTTCGTCATTACATGATATATGTTACTTTGTTCTCACTACTAAATTACAAATCATTGCTAATTAAAATTGGCTTTGATATACCTTGGGATCCGTGTGGATTCACTACTTGAGCACTATATGCCTAGCTTAATGGCTTTAAAGAAAGCGCTGCCAGGGAGACAACCCGGAAGTTTTAGAGAGTCATTTATTTCTGTTGAGTGCTTTCATATAGTTTAAAAACAACAAAAATAAAGAGGGGAACCTAAAAACTTTTCAAAAAGGAAAGTGAAAGTAAGAAAGACAAGCATCATTGAAGTGGGAGAGCTCCTTGAACTTTGTTCATGCTCACGGCAACTTTGTGAATCTTGATTACAGAAAATTTTCAACAAAAATAATTATCCCCTTGTACAATTCCATTGTATTATAAAAATAATGTGCCAAGGTTTGCCTTTAGGATCTTTACAATGCTTGTTGGTTTGTGCGGTGCAGGACAGAAACTTTGGCTGTAGTGCGTGAATTTAATTTTTTACTGGAACATCAAATTGTTCTGATTCTTTTTGCACTGTCTTGCTGTACAACTTGTTTATTTTTCCTAATTTTTGCAGAATTTTTCAAGTATTAGAAGTATGGTGAATGTTCAGATTTCTACACACTGTTCTGTTTTAGACACATTCTGTTTTTGATGCATAGTTTGCTTGTTTTGATGAAACTATCAATTCATATCAGTGGATTTAGCCATTAAAAAGTTATATTACAGTAGACACAATGCAAAAACAAAATATGAATTGGTTTTCAACAATACTTAGAGTAGTGATTTGCTTTATTATACTAACGGATCTTGCCGAGTTTTTTGTTGATGTTTTGTGTGGATGAAGTGTTTGATTGAGAAGGTTTCAATGTGAGAAGAAGGGAAAGAGCTCAAGCTTGGGGATGCCAGAGGCACCCCAAGTAAATATTCAAGGAGACTCAAGCGTCTAAGCTTGGGGATGTTGGGAAGGCATCCCCTCTTTCTTCAACAAATATCGGTATGTTCCCGGATTCGTTTCGTTCATGCGATATGTGCAAGTCTTGGAGCGTCTTTTGAAATTAGGTTTTTACTTTTATTTTATGCGCCATGCTGGTATGAGATAGTCCTTGGTTGTTTTATAGAATGCTCATTGCACTTCACTTATATCTTTTGAGTATGGCTTTATAGAATGCTTCATGTGCTTCACTTATATCATTTGATGTTTGGATTGCCTGTTTCTATTTACATAGACAACCGCCATTTGTAGAATGCTCTTTTTCTTCACTTATATTTGTTAGAGCGTGGGCATATCTTTTGTAGAAAGAATTAAACTCTCTTGCTTCACTTATATCTATTTAGAGAGATGACACGAATTGGTCATTCACATGGTTAGTCATAAAATCCTACATAAACTTGTAGATCGCTGAATATGATATGTTTGATTCCTTGCAATAGTTTTGCGCTATAGAGATGGTGATATTAGAGTTATGCTAGTGGGTGGTTGTGGATTGTAGAGACACTTGTGTTGAGGTTTGCAAGTCCCGTAGCATGCACGTATGGTAACCGTTGTGTGAAAAATTTGAAGCATGGGGTGTTTCTTTGATTGTCTTCCTTATGGGTGGCGGTCGGGGACGAGCGATGGTATTTTCCTACCAATCTATCCCCCTAGGGGCATGCATAGTAGTACTTTGCTTCGAGGGCTAATAAACTTTTGCAATAAGTATATGAGTTCTTTATGACTAATGTGAGTCCATGGATTATACACACTTTTACCTTTCCATCATTGCTAGCCTCTTTGGTACCGTGCATCGCCCATTCTCACCTCGAGAGTTGGTGCAAACTTCGCCGGTGTATCAAAACCTCGTGATACGATACACTCTGTCACACATAAGCCTCAATATATCTTCCTTAAAACATCCACCATACCTATCTATCATGGCATTTCCATAGCCATTACGAGATATATTGCCATGCAACTTCCATCATCATCATATACATGACTTAAGCATTTATCGTCATATTGCTTTGCATGATCGTAAGATAGGTAGCATGATGTTTTCATGGCTTGTCCGTTTTTTATGTCATTGCTACGCTAGATCATTGCACATCCCGGTACACCGCCGGCGGCATTCATATAGAGTTATATGTTTGTTTTAGATATCGAGTTGTAATATTGAGTTGTAAGTAAATAAAAGTGTGATGATCATCATTATTAGAGCATTGCCCCAGTGAGGAAAGGATGATGGAGACTATGATTCCCCCACAAGTCGGGATGGGACTCCGGACTTTACAAAAAATAAAAGAGGCCAAAGAAGCCCAAAAAAAAGAGGCCAAAGAAGCCCACCAAAAAAATAAAAAAAATAAAAAAAAGGAAATAAAAGAAAATGAAAGAAAAAGAGAGAAGGGGCAATGTTACTATCCTTTTACCACACTTGTGCTTCAAAGTAGCACCATGTTCTTCATATAGAGAGCCTCTTGATTTATCACTTTCATATACTAGTGGGAATTTTCATTATAGAACTTGGCTTGTATATTCCAACGATGGGCCTCCTCAAATGCCCTAGGTCTTCATGAGCAAGCAAGTTGGATGCACACCCACTTAGTTTCTTTTGTTGAGATTTCATACACTTATAGCTCTTAGTGCATCCGTTGCATGGCAATCCCTACTCCTCGCATTGACATCAATTGATGGGCATCTCCATAGCCCGTTGATTAGCCGCGGCGATGTGAGACTTTCTCCTTTTTGTCTTCTCCACATAACCTCCATCATTATATTCTATTCCACCTATAGTGCTATATCCATGTATTGCGCTCATGTATTGCGTGAGGGTTGAAAAAGCTGAAGCGCGTTAAAAAGTATGAACCAATTGCTAGGCTTGTCATCGGGGTTGTGCATGATGGGGGCATTTTGTGTGACGAAAATGAAGCATGGCCAAACTGTATGATTTTGTAGGGATAAGCTTGCTTTAGCCTTGTTGTTTTGAAAAGACATGATTGCTTTATTGGTACGCTCGAAGTTATATTGTTTTTATGTCAAATGATAGACTAGTGCTTTGAATCACTCGTGTCTTAATATTCATGCCATGATTAGACATATGATCAAGATTATGCTAGGTATTCCACATCAAAAATTATTCTTTTTTATCATTTACCTACTCGAGGACGAGCAGGAATTAAGCTTGGGGATCCTGATACGTCTCCGTCGTATCTATAATTTTTGATTGTTCCATGCCAATATTATTCACTTTCATATACATTTTGGCAACTTTTTATATTATTTTTGGGACTAACATATTGATCCGATTGCCCGTGCGGTTCACATGCATTGCATGTTTTATGTTTCACAGAATATCCATATCAAACGGAATCCAAACCGGATAAAAGCAGACGGAGCTTATTTTTGGAAAATATGGAAAATTCGGAAGAAAAATCCACGTGAGGCGGTGCGAGGTGGTCACGAGGCAGGCGCCCACAGGCGCGCCGCCTACCCTCATGAGCCCACCGTAAAGGCGTTGATGCTCTTCTTTTACCGCAAGAAAGATAATATTCGGAAAAAATGACGGCAAAGGTTTCAGGCCAATCGGAGTTACGGATCTCCATATATACGCGAAACATTGAAATAGAGCCAGAAGAGAGCGCAGAAATAGAGAGATAGATCAAACCTCGGAGGGGCTCTCGCCCCTCCCAAGCCATGGGAGCCAAGGTACAGAGGGGAAACCCTCCTCCCATCTAGGGAGGAGGTCAAGGAAGAAGAAGAAGAAGGGGGGCTCTCTTCCCCTTTCTTCCGGATGCGCCAGAACGCCGCCGGGGGCCATCATCATCACCGCGATCTACACCAACACTGCCGTCATCTTCACCAACATCTCCATCACCTTCCCCCCTCTATCTACAGCGGTCCACTCTCCCGCAACCCGCTGTACCCTCTACTTGAACATGGTGCTTTATGCTTCATATTATTATCCAATGATGTGTTGCCATCCTATGATGTCTGAGTAGATTTTCGTTGTCCTATCGGTGATTGATGAATCGCTATGATAGATTTGAGTTGCATGTTTTATTATTGGTGCTGTCCTATGGCGCCCTCCGTGTCAGCATAGCGTGAGGATTCCGCTGTAGGGTGTTGCAATGCGTTCATGATTAAGCTTATAGTGGGTTGCGTGGTGGTGAAACACAAACCGAGTAAGTAGGTTGTTTACGTATGGGATAAAGGGACCTGATGATTTAATGCTATGGTTGGGTTTTACCTTAATGAATCTTTAGTAGTTGCGGATGCTTGCTAGAGTTCCAATCATAAGTGCATATGATCGAAGTAGATAAAGTATGTTAGCTTATGCCTCTCCCTCAAATAGAATTGCAATAACGATTATCGGTCTAGTAACATAGTCAGTTGCCTAGGGACAATTCCACAACTCCTACCACCACTTTTCCACACTCGACATATTTACTTTAGTTGTGTCTTTATCTAAACAGCCCCTAGTTTTATTTACGTGTTCTTTACTTTCTTGCAAGCTTATCCAAAAACACCTACAAAGTACTTCTAGTTTCATACTTGTTCTAGGTAAAGCGAACGTCAAGCGTGCGTAGAGTTGTATCGGTGGTCGATAGAACTTGAGGGAATATTTGTTCTACCTTTAGCTCCTCGTTGGGTTCGACACTCTTACTTATCAAAAACTGTTGCGATCCCCTATACTTGTGGGTTATCAGGTGCCCCCTCCACAGAAACACACCTCGGTCATATAGTCGTAGTGCTTAGACGAATCCCTACGCCGGTAACTTCATCATCACCGTCACCACGCCGTCGTGCTGAAAAAACTCTCCCTCGGTCTCAGCTGGGTCAAGAGTACGAGGGACTTCACCGAGTTGAACATGTGCAAATCGCGGAGGTGTCGTGCGTTCGTTACTTGATTGGTTGGATCGCGAAGACGTAGGACTACATCAACCGCGTTACTAAACACTTCCTCTTTTGGTCTATGATTGCACATGGACACACTCTTCCCGCTCATAGCGAAGCTTCTCCTAAATAGATCTTGCGTGATCGTAGGCAAAAAAATTGAAATACTATGTTCCCCAACAGTTCTAATTTCATACTTGTTTCCGGTAAAGCGAACGTCAAGTGTGCGTAGAGTTGTATCGGTGGTCGATAGAACATGAGGGAATATTTGTTCTACCTTTAGCTCCTCGTTGGGTTTGACACTATTACTTTTTGAAAGAGGCTACAATTGATCCCCTATACTTGTGGGCTATCAAGACCTTTTTCTGGCGCCGTTGCCGGGGAGCAATAGCGTGGGGTGAATATTCTCGTGTGTGCTTGTTTGCTTTATCACTAAGTAGTTTTTATTTCCTATTCTAAGTTGTTCTCTATCTTTAGTTATGGATATGGAACACGAAACACCAAAAACATTAGTGGTACTTGCTACTCATGGAGATAGGGAACCTCCTAAAACCCTCGATGCTCGTTATGTGAAAAATATTATGCACTCCTTTGATAATCTTGAGAAAACCACATTCAACATGATAATGGGAGTAACGTTGGATCAACGTGAATACTTTAGGGATTATCGCTTGACACAAAAAGGGAAACTTTTATGGGATCAAATTCATATGTTGCATTGGTACGCTCGTGTAACATCCCAAATTTTCAATTTGGAATGTTATACATTAGATCATCATTGCATATCATATTTTATTGCTTTTGGCCTGATCCAGAAATTCTACGCAACTCAAGGACCCACGGAGAGAGTTGGGGATTTCGTTATTTTCATATTTGAGTCTTCTCAAATTTTGAAAATAGGATCATTTGATTTTAATTATTTTATCTTCAATTATTTCAATTATAAACTATGAGAGAGGGAATAAAATGACTTTCCCAAAATAAAGAAAAATTGAGGATTTAATAATAAAATCAAATAAGATTTTATTTTGGAGTTTGTTGCTATTCCATTTGAATTTAGGAAAAATGCGCGTTTTTCAAAATTGTATTTAGGCCCAAATAAATGTTCATCTTGTCCGGCTTGGTTTTGGAAGTCGGGGAAAAATTATTTTAGGATTTTTGGAGTCCGTTTAGTATTTCTTTTATTTGTTTTTCTGCGTGTAATGTTTTAAAAAAATGCGAACCGACCTAACCGGGCCGTGTCCGCCTAGGACTCTAGGCCCGGCCGGCCTTTATAAGCCGGGGAGCCCGAGCCGCAGCCCAGCCCCCCCCGAAACCCTAGCCCCAGCCGGACCCCACGGCGGCCGCCACCGCCGCCGCCCGCCGTCGCCATCGATCGCCGCCGCCTTCTTGCCGAGCCCGCCGCCTCGCCAGAGTAGCCGCCGCCGCCGTCACGCATCCCGAGGTAGCCGCCGGTTTTGGAAAAAAAATTAGAGTAGCGACCTGACCTCAGATGGTCAAGTCTCTGTGCTTAAGTGTCATCCCTGGATCGGTATGCTGACACACACAGTACTCGAGGATTTATAACAGAGGTAAATCACATGTATAAAGTAACGTAGATACTATTACCTCAATCCAAATAGCGGAAGTAACAAGGTTGTGGATTCCCATCAACACCAACGGCAAAGTTGAGTGTAGAAATCGTAACCCTAACGTATCACTTACTCGTCGTAATATCCTGCAACATGAGACGTTGCAGCCATAAAGGGTCGGTACATTGAATGTAATGGCAAATTCACACCATAGGATATTGATGAATAAAGGCTATCACTACATGCATATTTGGCTGGTGGAAAAGCTCTATGGTTATAATGTTTTTGCGAAAAGCCAATTTTTCCCTACTGCAAAGGAATAAATTTTATTTAACTATCATGGTGGTTGTTAAACATTGAGAATGGTTGACAGCATTCACAATCCCAATCAAATAACATCATTAAAACCCAACAATATTAATTAAAGTACCATGTTGAGATTCACATGATAATCCAAGTACTAGATACTCAAGATGTCCATAACCGGGGACACGGCTAACCATGATTAGTTTGATACACTCTGCAGAGGTTTGTGCACTTTTCCCCACAAGACTCGATCTCCTCCATTGGGATTCTCGCACTCTACGGTGTTTGAGAAGCGGATGGCGAGACATAGCCTTTCGAAGCGCTAGCACCTTACAAGCGGGTGAGCGGTACCAACCTACATCGCCTACATCGCTAGTCTACCGATGTAAGAGTTCACACGACTTAGTCAACTATGCTAGAGCCCATAGTAGCTTGTGGCTGCACACGGAAGTTTCTAGCATGAATAATCTCATGATCCCTTTGAGCACTGGGTGGCGGTCCAAAAGAAATAGGCAATCTGGAATACCCGGTACCTCAATCCACCGGATGTGTGTTTAAGTTGCCACCTTAAATAAACCATTAATTAAAATCTCACATCTATCATGGATACACTCACCGAATCCACGTCTACTAGCATAGCATGGCAATATAAGCAAACGTAGAAGTAACTCCCAAGGGTTTGATAATAAAACAGGTAATAGGTACTACCTCAACTACTTCCCAAACCCACATGTTAAGAGATCCTACTCATGCAATGTTTGAGGGGTTGAGACTAATGCATAAAAACTGGGTATGAAAGCGATATGATCAAAGTGTGAACTTGCCTGTACTGTTGATGAAGATAATTCGCACTCAACTCCTGATAGTTTTACTCGTCACACTCCGTTCAATATATCGTAAGCACGTAATGGTAACCACACATACGCATTCACTCACAAGATCGGAAAGAACGAAGAAAACAAATCGGAAAACATCAAAATCAAGCAAATAACTCTTGCAACATAAAATAATTTCTAACAGTACCAAAATTATATGAATTTGGCCTTATCATAAAGTTTAGGTCAAGAGCTTCAATTGGCAAAAAGAATCAACTCAAACGGAGTTATAAAACTCAAGTTACGATCAAATGAAGTTCAAATACTAAACGGTTTGAATTCAAATTTTAAACTTTCAAAAATATGTTTAAGTTGTTTATCTGGATAGAGGGGATCATAACGAAGAAGTGGGCGTTGGTTTCGCCTAATTCTGACTAACGAGCAAAAAGTTGTGATCGTTTTAAGAACAAGGACTAATTTGTAAGAAAATATATTTAAAGCTGGGTCCCTGGCTACGTGACAGAAAACTATCGGACGAACGTCCGTTTTAAAAGCATAAACGATAAACACATTCACTACAGAAGCTAACCTAGCGAACGCTCGCTAAAAAACAAAACGAAAAAAACGAGAGAAAGATCTGGATCGTCTGATCCAGATCCAACGGCGAGGGAAGGGCGGCGGTTACCCCGGCGGCGGTTCGTCGGCGGCGACGGTTCGGATCCACTCGCGGGCGGCGTTCCGGTGGTCGTAGAGGACGGCGGAGACGTCGGGGAGGGGCGGCGTGGCGAGGCGAGGAGGATGGCGCTGTCGGCGGTGGTCCACGGCGACGGGACGGTGCGGCAGCGGCGAATGTATCTCGCCGGCGGCGGCGGATTCCGACGAGTGCGGCGGCGGCTGCGACGCGATGCGGAGAGGAGAGGAGAGGCGGCGGCGGCTTTATAGGCGGGGAGGGGCAGCGATGGCGTGGGCGAGGGGCAGGAGGCGTGCCAGCAGCAGTCCTGGCGGCGGCGACGCCGTCGGCAAAGCGGACTGCGGCGGGAGCTCGAGGGCGAACGCAAGCGCTGGCTGGCTGGGCCTTTGGCTTGGCGAGGCTGGGCCGCCCAGTTCAGCGGAGGAATATTAAAAACACTTTACAAAAACAAAAAAAAGAATAAACCAGCAAAATAAAAAAATACTATAGGCATATAATATATCAAAATTTTCAGAAAAACATTTTCTACAACATGGACATTTTACTAACATCAAATAAAATCCACAAAATTTCAAATAAAGAAAAGAGTGCTTCGCTCTAATAAAATCCAACAAAAATCATTTTAAAAATACCAAAATTAATTCAAATTTATTTATGTCCAATTTTCTGATGTAGGGAATCATTTTACTCTAATTTCCATATATTTTAGTTTTGGAGAAAATAATTTGAATAAAACCCAAATAACTCCCAATTAAAAATAATTTCAAAAGGACTTTAAATTGGATTTCTTTTAAACTCCCAACTCATATTTCATATGTTTTGAAGAAGTCATTTTATCTTCTCTCATGAAAATCATTGAGTCGCATGAAGTTTATGAATTGGAAATAATTTCAAATGAAATTCAAATATTTTCAACACCCCTTGTCATTTAAATAAATGGAAGAAGTCATGTCATCTTCTCTCCAGGGTTTTGTTGTGAAAAGAATTTGAATTCACGGAGATCACGAATGCAAAAATGATTGTTTGGGAAAGTCCTTTTATTCCCTCTCATTTAACTTTCAAATACTTTCAAATTTCACTCAATCAATCACACAACAATCAAACAATCAATCAAAACTATCTATTTATTATAACATTCCAAAATTTAGAATTTTGGGATGTTACAAACCTACCACCCTTAAAATGAATCTCGTCCTCGAGATTCGGAGAGGCTAGAAAGAAATAGGTTAGGTTAGGGGTCTTCTCAAAAATGCATCGATCGTCTCCGGGGTCTGGGGTGCTACCACCTTAGAAACATCGTTACGGTCCCATCAACACTCATATACACCATCCTTATTCTTGACAGGGGCGGTCTTCTTAGATCTTCAGTATAATTCCCTCTATGACTTTTCAAGTTGTGGCATAACCTTTTCCTCAATTCTTCTGTCCTTTCCTCTTAGTAAGGTTATTCCGAGATTGGGTCTTCTTAGCTTACGGGTCTGGCGCCAATACTAATCAGCTATCGATATCTCATGGTGGTCAACAATTTATGGATTCTCCTGCAGAAAATGGGTCTGGGTTGAACCTCAACGTATATCCTATGATTGACAACAGCTGTCGTGTACAAGGTTTTGGTCGTCGTCTCTCTACTATAGGTAAGTCACTCGGATTTACCATCCCATATAGCAAAGCGAATAATAAGAGTAAGTCGGTATGGTGATCAATCCATCCCGCACCCAAATCATTACCTTGTACATGGTTTAGCAAATCTCGCATTCTAACACTCGGTCATCCTCACAAGCATTGCAGAATTTCTCTTGTCGATGAACCAAGTTCGGATAAATCCATTGATTCTGCAAGCCAAACAAACATCTATCGTTCCTTAACAACTCCCAGGTTTTGCGTAAACTCCTATAAAATCGTCGGTTGGTAAAGTCGTAACTTCTTCCAGGGTTTTTCCTTCAGCAAGAATGTGCTTGCTTCTTAGCAAGTCCTGGGGCATGTGGGTTATGGCCCATCTCATCACTTGTAAACCTTGAACTCCTCCTCGGGGCAGCTGATCATTATTCCAACATCCAACTTCCAGCTTCCAAGCATACTTAAAATCCATCCAATTGTATTGTCTCCCTTCCTTCTAATTGCACCAAACTAAGACGTGATTACTCAGACTCATCATGGAGTTACAATTGCTCCATATTACCAACATCATACCGCCTTTATATCCAATAGTACTTCATCTCTTCGTATTCTTGGTGTATCCAACATATCGAGATAAAAACTTATACTTATGAAGTCCATACTCCACTTCGTGGAACATCATTATCCTTTCCAAGGTCAATCGTCCTTACAGGGGAATATTGGCCATCTCTGCATGGCACTTCTTCAACTGAGAAACATGAAACACATCATGAACTCCTGACAGTACTTCGGGTGACTCCAACTTGTTGGCCACTTCTCCCATACGCTCCAAAACTCGGTATGGTCCTACAATTCTCGGGGCTAACTTTCCTTTAACTCCAAATCGCTTAACTCCTCGCAGAGGGGACACACGAAGACATGCTCTTTCTCCAATTTCGTAGACTACCTCCTTGCAGTTTTGAGTCTGCATAACTCTACTGCCTAGACTGAGCTACCTTCAGTCTATCTTGAATCCACTTAACATTCTCTTCTGACTCCTTGATCACATTTGGTCCAAACAACTGACTGTCTCCAACTTCATCCCACGTCAACGGTGTCTGGCTCCTTCTCCCATACAAAGCTTAAAAAGGGGGCCATCTTCAAACTGGCTGGCTAACTGTTGTTGTATGAGAACTCTGCATAAGGTAGATTATCATCACTACTAGATCCATAATCTAGCGCACACGCTCTCAACATGTCCTCTAGAATCTGATTGACTCTCTCGATTTATCCATCTGTCTGCGGATGAAAGGCTGTACTGAACTCTAGCCTAGTACCCAAAGTCTGGTGCAGCTGATTCCAAAACTTTGAGGTAAACTGTGTTCCTCTACCTGATACGATGGTCCTAGGAACTCCATGCAGACATACGATCCTCGTCAAATATATCTTTGCCAACTTCTCACTTGTATAGGTGGTTTTCACTGGGATAAAGTGAGCCACTTTGGTCAAGAGAATCAACTACTACCCAGATAGAATCATGTCCCGTTCGGGTTCTGGGAAATCCGGTAATGATATTCATGCCAAGCTTATCCCACTTCCATTCGGCTATCGGCATAGGCTGTAGTAATCCTGCTGGCTTCTGATGCTCTGCTCTTACTCTCTCTGGCATACATCACCTACGACTACATACTCCGCAATATCCTTCTTCATACCAGTCCACCAGAAACGCTCCTTCAAATCCAAATACATCTTGGTGTTTCCAGGGCGAATCGAGTATGGTGAGTCATGAGCCTCCTGAAGTATTAACTTCCTGATCTTTGCATTATTGGGCACATATACATGGTCCTCGAACCATAAGGGGTCGTGCTCATCCTTACGAAAACTTTTGGCCTTTCCTTTGCTCATCCTCTCTTTTACCTCAGCAATCGCTTCCTCAACCTTCTGAGCTTCACGGATCTTTCCCAACAATGTAGACTGAACTTCCATTGCTGCAACAAAACCTTTGGGAACAATCTCCAACCGAAGTTCCCTGAGATCCTCGGCTAACTCCTTTGGTAATCCTCCGCTTATGAGGGTATTCGTCCTTGTTTTCTTTATGGTTGTGTCCTATTTCTCCACAAAGCTTGCATGCACTTTCTCCATATCATTTCCATAAGGCTTCAACCACGGGACACAAGCGAGACTTTAGCAGAGTCAACTTAAATTCTTCCCAAAGGGTTACTCCTTGCCATCTATTGATGGTTTGGTACATCCTCCACCAGGTAGCAGCACCTCTTTCAAAGAACGGAAGAGCATGCTGGGCCATATCCTTTCTGACTATAGGGTTATTCTTCATGTGATCCTCCATGTTCTAAATCCATTGGTCTGTCTCCAATTGACTCATTGGTCCAGACAATACAAGCTCATCTCCATTCATCCTCTATGGGGTCCATGGGTATTGGGGTGGGATAAGAGAGATAGAGAGGGATAGACACAATACAAACAAAAGTTTTGAAAAGACAGATTTTATTTGTGGCCGTAGGAAAAACATCAAACAAATGACAGCTCACAATCGTCGCATCTAACGCATGTATATAATAGGGTTTTGGGCTTCTAATGGTCAATAAATCTTAAAAGTCATCAAACTCTTCGATTCTTGTTCATATCTCCGATGGTTTCTTCCGATCATGCTTGTCCTACTCAAGTTCTTTTGCCAGATCATCTCTGTTGTCGCAAAGTCTCTCGTGGTGTCCTTTAATATCTGGAGATGCGTTCCAAACTTCTGGGTCTCAACATCCTTGGCATGAACCATGTCCTTCTGTCCTTCAGTTCCTGATGAACCTCCAGTATCTTGAGGTTTTGCTCCTCTAGCTTGGCTTCTTGCAGCTTCTGGGTCCTGAGTTCTTCACGACATACTTCCTGATCAAATACGGCTTCTGATACGTCTCCAACGTATCTACTTTTCCAAACACTTTTTCCCTTGTTTTGGACTCTAACTTGCATTATTTGAATGAAACTAACCCGGACTGACGCTGTTTTCAGCAGGACTACCATGATGTTGTTTTATGTGTAGAAAAGAAAAGTTCTCGGAATGTCCTGGAAATCCACGGAGGCACTTTTTGGAATTTATAAGAATTATTGGGCGAAAGAAATACATCAGGGGGCCCAGGGCCTGTCCACGAGACAGGGGGCGCCCCCCCCCCCCCTAGGGCGCGCCCCCCTATCTCGTGGGCCCCATGGACCTCCTCCGACCTCAACTCCAACTCCATATATTCCGTCTCGGGGAGAAAAAAATCAGAGAGAAAGTTTCATCGTGTTTCACCACACGGAGCCGCCGCCAATCCCTAATCTCTCTCGGGAGGGCTGATCTGGAGTCCGTTCGGGGCTCCGGAGAGGGGCATTCGTCGCCGTCATCATCATCAACCATCCTCCATCACCAATTTCATGATGCTCACCGCCATGCGTGAGTAATTCCATCGCAGGCTTGCTGGACGGTGATGGGTTGGATGAGATTTACCATGTAATCAAGTTAGTTTTGTCAGGGTTTGATCCCTAGTATCCATTATGTTCTGAGATTGATGTTGCTATGACTTTGCTATGCTTAATGCTTGTCACTAGGGCCCGAGTGCCATGATTTCAGATCTGAACCTATTATGTTTTCATGAATATATGTGTGTTCTTGATCCTATCTTGCAAGTCTATAGTCACCTATTATGTGTTATGATCCGACAACCCCGAAGTGACAATAATCGGGATACTTCTCGGTGATGACCGTTGTTTGAGGAGTTCATGTATTCACTATGTGTTAATGCTTTGGTCCAGTTCTCTATTAAAAGGAGGCCTTAATTTCCCTTAGTTTCCGCTAGGACCCCGCTGCCACGGGAGGGTAGGACAAAAGATGTCATGCAAGTTCTTTTCCATAAGCACGTATGACTATTTATGGAATACATGCCTACATTACATTGATGAATTGGAGCTAGTTCTATATCACCCTATGTTATAGCTATTGCATGAGGAATCGCATCCGGCATAATTATCCATCACTGATCCATTGCCTACGATCTTTTCATATATTATTCTTCGCTTATTTACTTTTCCGTTGCTACTGTTACAACTACTACAAAAACCCAAAAACATGTATCTTTACTTTTGCTACCGTTACCTTTATTATCATACCACTTTTGCTACTGAACACTTTGCTGCAGATACTAAGTTATCCAAGTGTGGTTAAATTGACAACTCAACTGCTAATACTCAAGAATATTCTTTGGCTCCCCTTGTGTCGAATCAATAAATTTGGGTTGAGTACTCTACCCTCGAAAGCTGTTGCGATCCCCTATACTTGTGGGTTATCAAGACTAATTTCTGGCGCCGTTGCTAGGGAGCATAGCTCTATTCTCTGAGTCACTTTGGATTTATATCCGTTGATCACTATGAAGAACTTGAAAGACGTTAAGACAACAATTTATCCCTCAACTACGAGTGGAGGTAAGGAACTGCCATCTAGCTCTACACTAGATTCTCCTTCCGTTATTAGTAAGCTTGCGACACCTAAACCTGCTACTGCTATGAATTCTGATATGTTGCATGTTATTGATGATGCCACTTCTGCTATGCATGATGAAACTACTTATGTGTGTGATACTACTTTGCCATTAGGTGAATTTCTGAATGAACAACTTGCTAGAGTTAGGGGGGATGAAATTACTGAAGATACTATTACTAATGATAGTGATGATGAAGGTTCCCCCAATGATTATATTTTACCTGTTGTTCCTAAGGGTTATGTTATGAATGAAAAAGCTGCTGTTGAAATCCTTGCTTGCAATGATAGAAATGATCTTAAGAAATTATTAGCTAAATGGAAGCAGTAGTCTCTTAATGCTAGAATGAAACCCGACCCTACTTTTGCTACTTCACCCATTTGTGTTACTGATAAGGATTATGAATTCTCTGTTGATCCTGATATTATTACTTTAGTTGAATCTGATCCTTTTTATGGCCTTGAATCTGAAACTGTTGTGGCACATCTTACCAAGTTGAATGATATAGCCACCTTGTTTACTCATGATGAGAAGTCTCACTATTTTTATATCCTTAAGATATTTCCGTTCTCATTAAAGGGTGATGCTAAGACTTGGTATAATTCTCTTGCTCCTGGTTGTGTGCGTAGTCCCCAGGATATGATTTATTACTTCTCGCTAAATATTTCCCTGCTCATAAGAAACAAGCTGCCTTATGGAAATATATAATTTTGTGCAAATCAAAGATGAGAGTCTCCCACAAGCTTGGGGAGGCTTCTCGATTATAATGCTTTGCTCGATCATCCTCTTAAGAAAAATGAAATACTTGATATCTTTTATAATGGACTAACCGATGCTTCCAAGGACTACTTGGATAGTTGTGTTGGTTGTGTTTTCAGGGAAAGAACAATCGACGAAGCTGGAATATTATTGAATAATATGTTGACTAATGAAAAAAATTGGACTCTTGCTGAGCCAGTTCCTGAAGTAATTCCTGAACCAATTGAGCCAACTCCTGAGTCTATTCCTAAACCCACTCCGAAGAAGAGAGGTGTTTTATTTCTCAGTCCTAAAGATATGCAAGAGGCAAAGAAATCAATGAAAGAAAAAGGTATTAAAGCTGAAGACGTTAAGAATTTACCTCCTCTTGAAGAAATACATGGTCTTAATTTACCGCCTGAAGAACCACATTGTCTTGATAACCCGACACAGGTAGTAAAGGTAAATTCTCTCTATAGATATGATGAAGTTGAAATACCCTCTACTAAATTTCATAGACCATGCTTAGATGAAT
Organism: Aegilops longissima; assembly: GCA_021605205.1. Taxonomy (NCBI): domain Eukaryota; kingdom Viridiplantae; phylum Streptophyta; class Magnoliopsida; order Poales; family Poaceae; genus Aegilops; species Aegilops longissima. The sequence continues at coordinate 352,794,333 of CM038679.1, forward strand.
TTGATGACTTTATGTCTAGGCAAGAAAGTTTTAATTCTTATGTTGGTAGAGAGTTAAAGAATAATGCTTTCGAAATAGGACGCATAGGTGATAATCTGGCTAGAGTTAAAGATGAACTTCACTGCGTTAGCAAATATGCTTCTATGGTTGCTACTCAAGCTGAGCAAGTACTTAGAGCTCAAAATGATTTGCTTGATGAATTAAATAATAAAAATGACTTTGTTGTTAGAGTGGCTACTAGAACTGGTAGAATGACTCGGGAACCTTTGTATCCTGAAGGCCACCCTAAGAGAATCGAGCAAGATTCTCAGAGAAATAATTTAGAGGCACCTAGTTCTTCTAAAAATAAGAAAAAGGAAAACGATAAAACTTTGCATGCTTCTAGTGAACCTACTAAAGACACACCTGAGAATTCCAATAATATTTCTATTTCTGATGCTGAAACTCAATCAGGTGATGAACATGAACCTAGTGATAATGTTAATTATAATGTTCATGTTGATGCACAACCTAGCAATGATAATGATGTAGAGATTGAACCTGCTGTTGATCTTGATAACCCACAATCAAAGAATCAACGTTATGATCAGAGAGATTTTGTTGCTAGGAAGCACGGTAAAGAAAGAGAACCATGGGTTCAGAAACCCATGCCCTTTCCTCCTAAACCATCCAAGTCAAAGGATGATGAGGATTTTGAGCGCTTTGCTGAAATGGTTAGACCTATTTTCTTACGTCTGCGCTTAACTGATATGCTTAAAGTAAATCAGTATGCTAAGTATATGAAGGATATCATCACAAATAAAATAAAGATACCGGAAGCTGAAATTTCCACCATGCTTGCTAATTACACTTTTAAGGGTGGAATACCAAAGAAACTTGGAGATTCGGGTGTACCAACTATACCATGCTCTATTAAAAGAAATTATGTTAGAACTGCTTTATGTGATCTTGGAGCCGGTGTTAGTGTTATGCCTCTCTCTTTATATCGTAGACTTGAATTGAATAAGTTGACACCTACTGAAATACCTTTGCAAATGGCTGATAAATCAACTGCTATACCTGTCGGTATTTGTGAGGATGTGCCTGTTGTGGTTGCAAATGTCACCATTTTAGCGGACTTCGTTATCTGTTGATATTCCCGAGGACGATAGTATGTCTATTATCCTTGGTATACCTTTTCTTAATACCGCGGGGGCTGTTATTGATTGCAACAAAGGCACTGTCACTTTTCATGTTAATGGTAATGAGCATACGGTACACTTTCCGAGGAAACAATCTCAAGTTCATAGCATCAATTCAATTGGAAAAGTTCCAACTATCATTTTTGGAGGTTTTGAATTTCCTCAGCCTACTGTCAAGAAAAAGTATGATATTCTTATTGTTGGGGATTTTCATATCCCCGTTGAGGTAACTTAGTGTTATTCGAAATTTCTCCGGTTCCGTGTTACCCGGAATGAGTTCATTAACAAGATTTGATCAACCTTGTTAGTGGGTTCATTTTGATGATCACGAGATAGATGAAACTAGAAGGCACAACCTTCTGCACCCTCCTTATACTTTCTGTTATTTAGATTAAATAAAGCAAAATTAGTACTATCCGTCTATTTTCTGAATTATCCGTGCATTAAAAAATAGCCCAAAAATAAGTGCTCCAAATGCCCTGCAAATCTAGTATGATATTTTCTGGAATATTTGAGGATTTTAGGCACTGAAAACACTGTAGAAGGGGCAAGCACCAGGCCACGAGAGAGGAGGGCGCCCCCACTATAGGGCGTGCCCCCTGTCTCGTGGGCCCCTGGTGGCCCCCTCCACTTATCCCAGCACCCACACACTTCATCTTCTACCAAAAAAATCCCCATCCACCTCAAGCACGAGTTCTAGCTCTTCTTGCTGCGATTTTCGATCTCTTAGCTCAAAGCTCCATTCACAAAACTGCTTTGGGAGATTGTTGCTTGGTATGTGACTCCTCCATTGGTCCAATTAGTTTTTGTTCTAGTGCTTTATTCATTGCAAATTTTTGCTGCATAGGTGACCATGTTCTTGACCTTGCATGTTAAAATTTTTAGGTCCCAAGCAATTCCAATGCATGATATAGACTCTAGGCACTTGTAGGAGTAGTTGCTATGAATCTTGTTTAGTTTTATGGACTTTTATTTTGAAGTTACTAAAATTTCATAAATTTTCAGAAAAAAAAAGAAATATGCTAGAAGAATGTACCAAGGAGGTTCCTCGGCAAAGAAAGGGCCAAGGATTGCTATACGTGAGCAAGATGTTGAATTGCCGAGGGACGCAAATGTACGGGCTTGTGAGTGGCCATCCGATGATTTTATGGTCGAAGCAGGCTTCAAGGAGGAATTTGACGCATATGTGTGTAATGCCGAGCTAGAGGATCTTTCAAGATAAGTGTCCGCAGTACTATCAGTTGATTGATTCTTTTGTGCGGACGTTTAGATACAACTGTTCGCGTAATTCTCCTAGTGTCATGTTTGATATTTATGATACATCATATACCATGGATTTAGAGGATTTGACAACTGCTTGCAAACTCCCGCATTGGGGTAATATTAATGATCCTCCCAAATCTGAATTTAGATGTTTTCTTGCTAGTATTACTTTGGGAGAATCTAGGGACGTAGCACAAGCTACCATAGGGAGCATTCGTTTTCCTGCTATACATTACTTTGATCTCTTTATTGGTAGATGCAACAATGGTAAGGACGAAGTATGTCACATGTGTGCTCCTGATCTTGCTGTCCTCAAGAGTGCTGTCTCAGGTTATAAAGGTTATAACTTGGGGGCAATAGTTGCACGTAGGTTGCAAAATAATAGTAGAAAGGGAGATTTATTTGGAGGAATTTATGCAACCCGTGTGGCTGTTGGAAATATGCCCTAGAGGCAATAATAAATTAGTTATTATTATATTTCCTTGTTCATGATAATCGTTTATTATCCATGCTATAATTGTATTGATATGAAACTCAGATACATGTGTGGATACATGAACAACACCATGTCCCTAGTAAGCCTCTAGTTGACTAGCTCGTTGATCAACAGATGGTTACGGTTTCCTGACCATGGACATTGGATGTCATTGATAACGGGATCACATCATTAGGAGAATGATGTGATGGACAAGACAATCCTAAGCCTAGCACAAAGATCGTAGTTAGTATGCTAAAGCTTTTATAATGTCAAGTATCATTTCCTTAGACCATGAGATTGTGCAACTCCGGATACCGTAGGAATGCTTTGGGTGTACGTAAGCGTCCTGGCGAATCGGGTGACTACAAAGGTGCACTACGGTATCTCTCGAAAGTGTCTCATTGGGTTGGCACGAATCGAGACTGGATTTGTCACTCCGTGTAAACGGAGAGGTATCTCTGGGCCTACTCGGTAGGACATCATCATAATGTGCACGATGTGACCAAGGGGTTGATCACGGGATGATGTGTTATGGAACGAGTAAAGAGACTTGCCGGAAACGAGATTGAAAAAGGTATCGGGATACCGACGATCGAATCTCGGGCAAGTACAATACCGCTAGACAAAGGGAATTGTATACGGGATTGATTGAGTCCTTGACATCGTAGTTCATCCGATGAGATCATCGTGGAACATGTGGGAGCCAACATGGGTATCGAGTTCCCGCTGTTGGTTATTGACCGGAGAATGTCTCAGTCATGTCTGCATGGTTCCCGAACCCGTAGGGTCTACACACTTAAGGTTCGATGACGCTAGGGTTATAAAGGAAGTTTGTATGTGGTTACCGAATGTTGTTCGAGTCCGGATGAGATCCGGACGTCACGAGGAGTTCGGAATGTTCGGAGGTAAAGATTTATATATGGGAAGTCTGTTTTGGTCACGGAAAAGTTTGGGTTTTCGGTAACGATCGGGACCACCGGAGGGTCTCGGGGTCCACCAAGTGGGGCCACTAACCCGGAGGGCTGCATGGGCCAAGTGCGGGAGGAACCAGCCCTGGTGGGCTGGTGCGCCCCAAAAGGGCCCAAGGCGCAAGGGAGAGTGGGAGGGCAAACCCTAGGGCAGATGGGCCTAAGGCCCATCTAGTGGGCGCCTCCTCTCTCTCCCCTTTGGCCGCCTCCCAAACCCCATCTAGGGCTGGCCGCACCCCTTGGGGTGGAAACCCTAGATGGGGCGCAGCCCTCCCTCCCTATATATACTTGAGGTTTGGGGCTGCCCAACACACATGAGTTCTCTCCTCTTGGTGCAGCCTGCCTCTCCTCCTCCTCCTCTCCCTTGGTGCTTGGCGAAGCCCTCACGGGATGCCACGCTCCTCCACCACCACCACGCCGTTGTGCTGCTGCTGGATGGAGTCTTCCTCAACCTCTCCCTATCTCCTTGCTGGATCAAGGCGTGGGAGGCGTCACCGGCTGTACGTGTGTTGAGCGCGGAGGTGCCGTCCGTTCGGCACTAGGATCTCCGGTGATTTGGATCACGACAAGCACGACTCCTTCAACCCCGTTCTCATGAACGCTTCCGCTTAGCGATCTACAAGGGTATGTAGATGCACTCTCCTTCCCTCGTTGCTAGTTTCTCCATAGATAGATCTTGGTGACACGTAGGAAAATTTTGAATTTCTGCTACGTTCCCCTACAGTGGCATCATGAGCTAGGTCTATTGCGTAGATTCTTTGCACGAGTAGAACACAAAGTAGTTGTGGGCGTTGATTTTGTTCAGTATGCTTACCGTTACTAGTCCAATCCTTTTTCGACGGTATTGTGGGATGAAGCGGCCCGGACCGACCTTACACGTACTCTTACGTGAGGCAGGTTCCACCGACCGACATGCACTTGGTGCATAAGGTGGCTAGCGGTGCCGATCTCTCCCACTTTAGTCGGAACGGATTCGATGAAAAGGGTCCTTATGAAGGGTAAATAGCAATTGGCATATCACGTTGTGGTTTTGCGTAGGTAAGAAAGCGTTCTTGCTAGAAACCCATAGCAGCCACGTAAAACATGCAAACAACAATTAGAGGGCGTCTAACTTGTTTTTGCGGGGTATGCTATGTGATGTGATATGGCCAAGAAGAATGTGATGAATGATATGTGATGTATAAGATTGATCATGTTCTTGTAATAGGATTCACGACTTGCATGTCGATGAGTATGACAACGGCAGGAGCCATAGGAGTTGTCTTTATTTATTGTATGACCTGCGTGTCATTAAACAACGCCATGTAATTACTTTACTTTATTGCTAACCGGTAGCCATAGTAGTAGAAGTAATAGTTGGCGAGACAACTTCATGAAGACACGATGATGGAGATCATGATGATGGAGATCATGGTGTCATGCCGGTGACGATGATGATCATGGAGCCCCGAAGATGGAGATCAATGGAGCTATATGATATTGGCCATATCATGTCACTACTATATAATTGCATGTGATGTTTATTATGTTTATGCATCTTGTTTACTTAGAACGACGGTAGTAAATAAGATGATCCCTTATAACAATTTTAAGAAGTGTTCTCCCCTAACTGTGCACCGTTGCCAAAAGTTCATCGCTTCTAAGCACCACGTGATGATCAGGTGTGATGGATTCTTACGTTCACATACAACGGGTGTTGACGAGCCTAGCATGTACAGACATGGCCTCGGAACACACGCAATACACTTAGGGTTAACTTGACGAGCCTAGCATGTACAGACATGGCCTCGGAACACAGAGACCGAAAGGTCGAGGATGAGTCGTATGGTAGATACGATCAACATGAAGATGTTCACCGATGATGACTAGTCCATCTCACGTGATGATCGGACACTGCCTAGTTAACTCGGATCATGTAATCACTTAGATGACCAGAGGGATGTCTATCTGAGTGGGAGTTCATAAGATGAACTGAATTATCTTGAACATAGTCAAAAGACCTTTTGCAAATTATGTAAAAGCTCGCGCTTTAGTTCCACTGTTTAGATATGTTCCTAGAGAAAATATAGTTGAAAGTTGTGAGTAGCAATTATGCGGACGAGAAAGCTTGTGTCCTTAATGCACCGCTCGGTGTCTGAACCCCAAACGTCGTTTGTGGATGTCACGAACATTAGACATACACGTTTTGATAACTACGTGATAGTTCAGTTAAGCGGTTTAGAGTTGAGGCACCAAGGCGATTTTTGAAACGTCATGAACATATGAGATGTTTGAAGGCTGAAATTGGGATTTCAGGCTCGTGCCACGTCAAGAGGTATGAGACCTCCGGCGATTTTCTTAGCCTACAAACTAAGGGAGAAAAGCTCAATCGTTGAGCTTGTGCTCAGATTGTCTGAGTACAACAATCACTTGAATCGAGTGGGAGTTAATCTTCCAGATGAGATAGTGATGTTTCTCCAAAGTCATTGCCACCAAGCTGCTAGAGCTTCGTGATGAACTATAACATATCAGGGATAGATATGATAATCCTTGAAGTGTTCGCGATGTTTGACACGCGAAAGTAGAAATCAGAAGGAGCATCAATTGTTGATGGTTGGTGAAACCACTAGTTTCAAGAAGGGCAAGGGCAAGAAGGACACTTCATGAAACGGCAATTCAGTTGTTGGTCCGGTGAAGAAACCCAAGGTTGAACCCAAACCGAGACTAAGTGCTTACGTAATAAGGGAGCAGAATGGAGCAGAATTACCCTAGATACTTGGTAGATAAGAAGGCTGGCAAGGTCGATAGAAGTATATTGGATATACATTATGTTATTGTGTATTTTACTAGTACTCCTAGTAGCACCAGGGTATTAAGATACCGGTTCGGTTGCTAAGTGTTAGTAACTCGAAATAAAAGGCTACGGAATAAACGGAGACTGGCTAAAGGAGAGTTGACGATATGTGTTGGAAGTGTTTCCAATTTTGATGTGATCAAACATCGCACACTCCCTCTACCATCAAGATTAGTATTAAACCAGAATAATCATCATTTGGTGTTTGCGTTGAGCATAGACATGATTGGATTATGTCTATCGCAATACGGTTATTCATTTAAGGAGAATAATGGTTACTCTATTTATTTGAATAATACCTTCGATGGTCTTGCACCTAAAATGAATGGTTTATTGAATCTTGATCGTAGTGATACACATGTTCATGCCAAAAGATATAAGATAGTAATGATAGTACCACTTACTTGTGGCCTTTGCCATGTAAGTCATATTGGTGTAAACGCATGAAGAAGCTCCATGTTGATGGATCTTTGGACTCACTCGTTTTGAAAAGTTTGAGACATGCGAACCATGTCTATTGGTGTATATGCATGAAGAAACTCCATGCAGATGGATCGTTTGGACTCACTTGATTTTAAATCACTTGAGATATGCAAATCATACCACATGGACAAGATGACTGAAAAGCCTCGGTTCAGTAAGATGGAACAAGATAGCAACTTGTTGGAAGAAACACATTTTGATGTGTGCAGTCCAATGAGTGCTGAGGCATGAAGTGAATATCGTTATGTTCTTACTTCACAGATGATTTGAGTAGATGTTGAGTATATTTACTTAATGAAACACAAGTCTGAATAATTGAATGGTTCAAGTAATTTCAGAGTGAAGTTGAAAATCATCGTGACCAGAGGATAAAATGTTTGTGATGTGATCATAGAGATGAATATCTGAGTTGCGAGTTTGGTACACAATTGAGACATTGTGGAAATTGTTTCACAACTAATACCGCCTGGAACACCATAGTGTGATGGTGTGTCCGAACATCATAGTTGCACCCTATCAGATATGGTGCGTACCATGATGTCTCTTATCGAATTACCACTATCGTTCATGGGTTAGGCATTAGAGACAACCGCACTCACTTTAATAGGGCACCACGGAATTCCGTTGGGATGACACCGTATGAACTATGGTTTAGAGAAACCTAAGCTGTCATTTCTTAAAAGTTTGGGGCTGCGACGCTTATGTGAAAAAGTTTCATCGTGATAAGCTCGAACCCAAAGCGGATAAAATGCATCCTCATAGGACACCCAAAACAGTTGGGTATACCTCCTAATTCAGATCCGAAAGCAATAGGGATTGTTTCTTGAATCGGGTCCTTTCTCGAGGAAAAGTTTGTCTCGAAAAGTTGAGTGGGAGGATGGTGGAGACTTGATGAGGTTATTGAACCATCACTTCAACTAGTGTGTAGCAGGGCACAGGAAGTTGTTCCCGTGGCACCTAAACCAATTAAAGTAGAAGCTTATGATAGTGATCATGAAGTTTCGGATCAAGTCACTGACGTACCTCGTAGGGTGACAAGGATGCGTACTACTTGAGTGGTGCATAATCCTGTCTTGAAGGTCATGTTGCTAGACAACAATGAACCTACGAGCTATGGAGAAGCGATGGTGGGCCCAAATTCCTACAAATGGTTAGAAGCCATGAAATCCGAGATAGGATCCATGTATCAGAACAAAGCATGGACTTTGGTGGACTTGCCCGATGATCGGCAAGCCATTGAGATGAATGGATCTTTAAGAAGAAGACGGACGTGGACGGTAATATCACCGTCTATGAAGCTCGAATTGTGGCAAAGAGTTTTCACAAGTTCAAGGAGTAGACTACGATGAGATTTTCTCATCCATAGCGATGCTTAAGTCCATCGGAATCATGTTAGCATTAGCTACATTTATGAAATCTGGCAGATGGATGTCAAGACGAGTTTCCTTACCAGTTTACGTAAGGAAAGGTTGTATGTGATACAATCAGAAAAGTTTTGTCGATCCTAAGGATGCTAAAAGGTATGCTAGCTCCAGCGATCCTTCTAAGGACTGGAGTAAGCATCTCGGAGTTGGAATATGCACTTTGATAGGATGATCAAAGATTTTGGGTTTATACAAAGTTTATGAGAAAATTGTATTTCCAAAGAAGTAAGTGGGAGCACTATAGAATTTCTGATGAGTATATGTTGTTGACATATTGTTGATCAGAAATGATGTAAAATTTTCTGGAAAGCATACAGGGTTATTTGAAAGATGTTTTCAATAGAAAAACTAGATTAAGCTACTTGAACAATAAGCATCAAGATCTATAAGATAGATCAAAATGTTTAATAATACTTTCAAATGAGCATATACCTTGACATGATCTTGAAGGTGTTCAAGATGGATCAGTCAAAGAAGGAGTTCTTGCCTGAGATGTAAGGTATGAAGTTAAGAGTTAAAGCTTGACCACGGCAGAAAAGAGAGAAAGGACGAAGGTCGTCCCCTATGCCTTAGACATAGGCTCTATAGTATGCTATGTTGTGTACCGCACCGGAAGTGTGCCTTGCCACGAGTCAGTCAAGGGGTACAAGAATGATCAGGGAATGGATCATTGGACAGCGGTCAAAATTGTCCTTGGAATAAATAAGGACATGTTTCTCGATTATGGAGGTGATAAGGAGTTTGGCGTAAAGGGTTACGTCAATGCAAGCTTTAACACCTATCCGAGTGACTCTGAGTAGCAAACCGGATATGTATAGTGGAGCAACCATTTGGAATAGCTCCAAGTGGAGCGTGGAAGCAGTATTTACAATATGACATAGAGATTTGCGAAGTACATACGATCTGAATGTTGCAGACCCGTTGACTAAAACCTCTCTCACAAGCAAAACATGATCAAACCCCATAACTCATTGAGTCTTAATCACATGATGATGTGAACTAGTTTACAGACACTAGTAAACTCTTTGGGTGTTGGTCACATGGCGATGTGACCTATCAGTGTTAATCACATGACGATGTGAACTAGATTATTGACTCTAGTGCAAGTGGGAGACTGTTGGAAATATGCCCTAGAGGCAATAATAAATTAGTTATTATTATATTTCCTTGTTCATGATAATCGTTTATTATCCATGCTATAATTGTATTGATAGGAAACTCAGATACATGTGTGGATACATGAACAACACCATGTCCCTAGTAAGCCTCTAGTTGACTAGCTCGTTGATCAACAGATGGTTACGGTTTCCTGACCATGGACATTGGATGTCATTGATAACGGGATCACATCATTAGGAGAATGATGTGATGGACAAGACCCAATCCTAAGCCTAGCACAAAGATCGTAGTTCGTATGCTAAAGCTTTTATAATGTCAAGTATCATTTCCTTAGACCATGAGATTGTGCAACTCCCGGATACCGTAGGAATGCTTTGGGTGTACCAAACATCACAACGTAACTGGGTGACTATAAAGGTGCACTACAGGTATCTCCGAAAGTGTCATTGGGTTGGTACGAATCGAGATGGGATTTGTCACTCCGTGTAAACCGAGAGGTATCTCTGGGCCCACTCGGTATGACATCATCATAATGTGCACGATGTGACCAAGGGGTTGATCACGGATGATGTGTTACTGAGCGAGTAAAGAGACTTGCGGAAACGAGATTGAACAAGGTATCGGGATACCGACGATCGAATCTCGGGCAAGTACAATACCGCTAGACAAAGGGAATTGTATACGGGATTGATTGAGTCCTTGACATCGTGGTTCATCCGATGAGATCATCGTGGAACATGTGGGAGCCAACATGGGTATCCAGATCCCGCTGTTGGTTATTGACCGGAGAATGTCTCGGTCATGTCTGCATGGTTCCCGAACCCGTAGGGTCTACACACTTAAGGTTCGATGACGCTAGGGTTATAAAGGAAGTTTGTATGTGGTTACCGAATGTTGTTTGGAGTCCCGGATGAGATCCCGGACGTCACGAGGAGTTCCGGAATGGTCCGGAGGTAAAGATTTATATATGGGAAGTCCTGTTTTGGTCATCCGAAAAGTTTGGGTTTTTCAGAACGCGTCGGGACCACGGGAGGGTCCCGGGGTCCACCAAGTGGGGACACTAACCCGGAGGGCTGCATGGGCCAAGTGTGGGAGGAACCAGCCCTGTGTGGGCTGGTGCGCCCCACAAGGGGCCCAAGCGCAAGGGAGAGTGGGAGGGGCAAACCCTAGGGCGAGATGGGCCCTAAGGCCCATCTAGTGGGCGCCTCCTCTCCCTCCCCTTTGGCCGCCTCCCAAGCCCCATCTAGGGCTGGCCGCACCCCTTGGGGTGGAAACCCTAGATGGGGCGCAGCCCTCCCTCCCTATATATACTTGAGGTTTGGGGCTGCCCACACACATGAGTTCTCTCCTCTTGGTGCAGCCCCTCTTCTCCTCCTCCTCTCCCTTGGTGCTTGGCGAAGCCTCGGGATTGCCACGCCTCCACCACCACCACGCCGTTGTGCTACTGCTGGATGGAGTCTTCCTCAACCTCTCCTCTCTCCTTGCTGGATCAAGGCGTGGGAGACGCCACCGGCTGTACGTGTGTTTAACGCGGAGGTGTCGTCTGTTCGCACTAGGATCTCCGTGATTTGGATCACGACGAGTACGACTCCTTCAACCCCGTTCTCATGAACACTTCCGCTTAGCGATCTACAAGGGTATGTAGATGCACTCTCCTTCCCTCGTTGCTAGTTTCTCCATAGATAGATCTTGGTGACACGTAGGAAAATTTTGAATTTCTGCTACGTTCCCCTACAGTGGCTAACTTTCTTAATATAGCTCCACGAGTGGGGGATATGATTTTACCTCCTGTTTATTTGGATAAAGAAGCTATATTTGATCATCATTTTCTTGAGAGGAATGAACAATTCATCAATTGTCGACTAATCTATGACAGACGCAACGTCGTCCCTGTTACTCTTCCTGCCCCTACCTTTTTGATAATTAGGCAAGAGGAAGATACATTGTCACCAATGTTGGGGATGTAACTACTGAATATAAACCGCCCTGGAGGGGCCGGTTCACCCTCAGCCATAATTGGAGCCCACGAAGACTCAGAAGGTGGCGATTCGCCTTACAGCTTAGAGGCCCGGAGCCCAGGGGAGAATTAGGGCCCATAATGGTAAAACCGCCATAACCATGTAACTTGTGTTGTAAGATAAGAGAAAGGGGAGACCGAGCCGGACACTTGTATGAGCCGGCCTCGGGACTCTGTAGACCGGCCGGACGTCAACCCGTGTATATAAGGGGCCGATCCGGCGGCGGTTTAGGGACAGACAACTACAACTCGAGGCTTAGGCGAAGCTATTGCTCCCCAGTCGCCGAGATCACATCAATCCCATTACAAACTAGACGTAGGCTTTTACCTTCATCGAAGGGGCCGAACTAGTATAAACCTTGTGTATTTGCGTCCACTTTAACCCCTCTAAGTAAGCCCATTCGATGGCCCCGCGACTAAGTCCTTTCATGAGGACATCTGCCGTGACAATTCCACGACAGTTGGCGCCCACCGTTGGGCTATCGCACGATGGTTTGATGATCTTAGAGGGCAAGTTCGAAGGACTCGAAGGCTATGCTGTGGGCCGGATGACCAAGAATCATCGCGGCAAGCTCTACATCGACGATGCAGGCTGGGGCCCCGAGGCCGGCTCGATTGAGTACGGGTACCGGGTCCCGTTTGGTAGCATACACGTGTTCATCGGCAAGATCGGTGAGCCAGGGCCTGAGCCGGACATCTGCACCGACCTCATCGAGACGGCTCAGTGCTGTCAAGCGTGCCCTGGCTAAACCGGCTGTCAAGCGTGCTTTCGTGGGAGTCATCCACGGAGGAAACTACGAGGACGGATCGGCATCTGGTGGCGAAACCGTTGCTTACTCGGATGACGAGTCGTCGACTGGAGAAACTGAATCTCTGTACCAGCTGCAAGATGGCCAGATTGGGGGCTGTTCCGACGGTGACAGTATTCCGGACCCCTTTGATCTGCCCAACCGGGTTGGAATATTCATGGCCGGTACACAAGCAACGCTTCACTCTTCAACCGCCGCGACAATGGTCGCCGGTTCGACAGCGGCGATGGCAGCCGGGGCAAGAGGCCCTGTGCGCCCGCCAGCTCAAGTTTTATCAGAACTATTTGATGCATTGGCTGTGCTCATGGCAGAGGCTAACCCGGCAGATCAAGACCTGCATAATGCAGAGATTGCAAAGGTGAAGGAACAAATAACTCAGGCTAAAGCGGATCTGGCAGCTGCAGACGTTAGGATGGTGGCAGAACGGGCCGCTTTGGATGCGCAGGCTTATAGGCTCATGCTGGATCAGAATGCGTCGCATGAAGTCATGAAAAGAAAATACAGATCCCGTTTGCCCTCGGTTTCGAGGGAAGAGACCTCTTCTACACCCCAGGAGCAGGGACCAGTAATCCGCCGCCAGTAGTGAACCGGCGAAGCTTTGGGGACGGGCGCCGTTTCAGCCCCGTGTGATAGATCTACCTCGCCATCACGCCGGCGCGCCTCGGGCTGTGCAAACACCTCCAGGTCACTACTCCAACCCGATGGATAACCTTGTTGCGGCTGCGGCACGGTTGGAGGCAATTCCAATCGAAGGCGATTCACCACAGGCGGTAGAAACACGCCGGGTCAAAGAGCTCCTTAGGACGGCTCTGGTCCAACAGGAAGCATATTCATACAGCCGTGATCGGATCCACTCCACCCCCGCCCGAGCCGGAGCTATAGCAGGCACGCAGATGAACCGGCCGTGTCAAGCAATGCGCAACGCGGTGCACCCCGCGGCAACAACCCGGTGGGTGGTTTCAGAACGCCAAGAGGTGGTGGACCGGGCCAGGCACGAGGGAGGCCGAGTTAGCAGACAAAGATCGGATTATCAGCTTGCGCCGGTTCGACCGACTATTTTCGAGCCTGGAGTTACATCTAGCTCTTTGGGGTGCCTTGCCTCGCCCCCGCTTTACGCAATGTACGCTGCCCAAAGATTTCAAGGGCCACGAAGGTGCCCAATTATACCGCCGATCTGGCTCGAGCGTGGATAGAAAGCTATGAGATGGCCATGGAGATGCTGGATGTGGATGAAGCTGCGTGTGCGAAGTATTTCACCATGATGCTTGAAGGCACGGCCCATACTTGGTTGAAAAACTTGCCGCCCAATTCCATCAGTTCATGGACCCAGTTACGGATCCGTTTCATTTAGAATTTCAAAGATACCTGTAAGCAGCCCATGTCTATGGTGGACTTGGCGGCTTGTGCCCAGGCGGAGGGGGAATCCACAACCCATTGGGTACGCCGCGTTTCAGAAGTTCTGCATTCTTCAGACCGGATCAACGCTGATTCTGCAATCTTAACCCTAGAGGGCAACTGCCAGTTCAAACCTTTAAAATTGAAGCTGGGTCGCATGAAGCGTTTTTGCAATGACATGGGCACTCTCATGGGCATTTTAGTGAAGTATGCTGATTCTGATAGTACCAAGGATCCCGAGTCCGAGGAGGAGGATGAGACAGGGAAGGGAAAACAGAACAGCAACTCCAAAGGCCAGCAGCATCACTCGGCGGGTAATGGAGGAAACAAGCATAAGGCGAATGGTAACATGGGCTTCGTAGCCAACACCAACGCGCAGGACAAGGGCCAACGGCGCAAGGGTAAACAGCCGAACCGAGGTGGTGCGCCTAATCACAATCCGGACCGGTTGAATTATCTGTTGAATCAACCATGTCCGAAGCATGGGACGAAGGAGGCGCCAGCAAACCACCTCTGGAAGGATTGTTACATTATGCAGGAGTTCAAAAGTTCTAATGCTTTCCGGTATGATCAAGGCCCCGGCGGCAGTTCAGGGTCCGGCCCGGGTTACGGTGGAGGAAATTCCGGTCCAGGATTTAATGGTAATCCGGGCGGGCAGAACAATCAGAACAATCAGAACAACCAAGGTGGTTACAATCAGGAGCAGCAGCAGTCGGGTTATCAGAGAAATCCGAAGCAATTGAATGGTGGACAGTATCACGTCTTCACCACTAGCTTGGACAAGCGAGACCGGAAACTTCAGAAGCGGGCAGTCAACGTTGTTGAACCGGCCGTGCCTCATTACCTACGCTGGTCAGAGCAGCCTATTGTGTGGAGTAGAGAGGATCATCCTCCCCGGGTTGACAATCCGGGTCAGCTAGCCCTAGTGGTGGCACCTCAGGTGGGAGGATACAAGTTCACCAAGGTACTTATGGACGGGGGGAGCAGCATCAACATCCTGTATTATGAGACCTTCCGTCGTATGGGGTTAACAGATAAACATCTCAAACCGTCCAATACAGTGTTTCATGGTGTGGTTCCTGGCAAGTCAGCATATCCGGTTGGTAGAATAGCTCTGGAGGTGGCCTTTGGGGATGAACATGACTCCAGATCGGAAACATTGACGTTTGAAGTGGTGAAAATTCAAAGTCCTTACCACGCCCTGTTTGGACGGCCGGCTTATGCCAAGTTCATGGCACGACCTTGTTATGTCTATTTGCAGCTAAAAATGCCGGGTCACAAAGGGACGATAACGGTTCATGGGAGCCGCAAGATCGCTTTAGAGTGTGAGGAAGGTGATGCGGCTTACTCAGAGTCGGTTTGTGCCACCGAAGAGCTAAAGTACTATAAAGATAATATTGATCCGGCGGATATGACCCGTTGAAGAAGCCAACTACAGAGCACGATCCGGCCTTGAAGTTTAAATCGGCGGCTGAGACTAAACTTGTTGACTTTGTACCCGGTGATTCGTCCAAGCAGTTCATCATCAGTGCCAACTTGGATCCTAAATAGGAAGGTGCGCTCATCGAGTTCATCCGTGAGAATCGGGACATTTTTGCATGGAAGCCTTCTGACATGCCAGGTGTACCGAGGGAACTCGCTGAGCACACTCTTAATGTTGATCCCAAATACAAACCGGTAAAATAGTTTCTTCGCCGGTTTAACGAGGAAAGGCCTAAGGCCATTGGAGAGGAGGTTGCCGGGCTCTTAGCAGCAGGTTTTATCGTTGAAGTTTTCCATCCAGAGTGGCTTGCTAATCCGGTGCTGGTCCTTAAGAAAAACGGCACTTGGCGCATGTGTGTGGATTACAGATCTTAACAAGGCTTGTCCAGCAGATCCTTTTGCCCTCCCCCGCATTGACCAGATTATTGATGCTACGGCGGGTTGTGAGCGTTTGAGCTTTTTGGATGCATATTCTGGATATCATCAGATCAAAATGGCGGTTAAGGACCAGGAGAAGACAGCGTTTATCACTCCCTTTGGAGCCTTCTGCTATGTGTCTATGCCTTTTGGGCTCAAGAGCGCCCAAGCAATTTATCAGTGTTGCGTACAGAATTGCTTGCATGAACAGATCGGCCGTAACGTGCATGCTTATGTGGATGATATTGTGGTTAACTCGAGGAAGAAGGAAACACTGATTGAGGATTTAAAGGAAACCTTTAACAACTTGCGGGTGTACAAGATGATGATTAACCCGGCCAAATGTGTTTTCGGTGTTCCGGCAGGCAAGTTATTGGGTTTCCTTGTGTCCAACAGGGGGATTGAAGCTAATCCGGAGAAGATTACAGCTATCACCTCCCTGGCTAAGCCAAAGTGTATCAATGATGTCCAGCGATTGGCGGGCGGATTGCCGCTGTTGAGCGGTTTATCGGCCGCCTCGTAGAGAAGGCCATTCATTTGTACCAGATGCTGAAGAAGACAAATCAGTTTGTCTGGAGTCCGGCTGCTGATGAAGCGTTGGAGGACTTGAAGCGGCAATTAGCCAACCCGCGTGTACTCGCCGCTCCCATTGACAAAGAGCCGCTTCTGCTATATGTTGATGCTAATGCGGGCGATTAAGCGTGGCCATTGTGGTAGAACGGAAGGAGGCAAGGAAGGAGCATCCGGTTCAACGTCCGGTTTATTATATCAGCGAGGTGCTTATTGAGTCCAAGCAGAGATACCCGCATTGGCAGAAGCTGGTGTATGGAGTTTTTATGGCAAGCCGGAAGCTGAAGCAGTATTTTCAAGGGCATCCCATCACAGTGGTCAGTTCAGCTCCCTTGGGTGATATCATACTGTAACCGGAGGCGATCGGCGGATTGCTAAGTGGGCTATAGAGCTTGGGCCGCACGGTTTAAAGTATGTGCCTCAGACGGCAGTAAAATCCCAGGCACTTGTGGATTTCATTAATGATTGGACGGAGTTACAAGCACCTGAAGAAAAGCCGGATCATACCTATTGGACCATCCACTTTGACGGGTCCAGGCAGTTGGAAGGCTCGGGGGCTGGAGTCGTGTTAACTTCCTCATGAGGTGACAAGTTTTGTTACATCCTCCGTTTAATGTTCCCTTGTACTAACAATGCAGCTGAGTATGAAGCCTTGCTCCATGGTATTCGGATGGCTAAGGATATGAATCTAAGCCGGGTTAAGTGCTTTGGTGACTCGGACTTGGTGGCCCAACAGGTGTCTGGAACTTGGGATTCCAAAGACCCACTCATGGCTGCATATCGTCGGGAGGTGGATGTTGTTGCAGGTCATTTCAAAGGCTATCAGGTGGACCATGTGGATCGACGGAAGAATGAAGCGGCGGACGCTTTAAGACGGTTGGGCTCTCAACGCAAAACGGTCCCGCCCAATGTCTTCCTTGATGTACTGCACAACCCGTCAGTCAGGCTCCCCGATGAAGTAGATTTGGCTATTCCTGATCCGGAGGCTCAGTTGGTGGCAGCCCTGCATGTCATTCCGGATTGGACGCTCCCTTATTTGGCGTACATGAGCCGGGGCGAGTTACCAGAAGATGAGACGTTGGCCCGACAAATAGTTCGACGGTCTAAGTCTATGACCATTGTTAATGGCGAGTTGCATCACTGCAGTGTGTCAGGGGCGTTTCAACGCTGTGTGTCCCCTGAGGAAGGCTGTGAAATATTGCGTGAGATCCACGAAGGAGACTGTGGTCACCATGCCGGTCCAAAATCCTTGTTGGCTAAGGCGTTCCGCCACGGTTTTTATTGGTTGACTGCCCATGCTGATGCGGAAGATCTGGTCAGGCGATGTGATGGTTGCCAGAAGTTTTCTAGACGTGCTCATATACCGGCCCAAGAATTGCGGATGATTCCAATTACTTGGCCGTTTGCGACTTGGGGGCTGGACATGGTTGGACCTTTTAAAAGGTCCAAGGACAAGAAGACACACTTGTTGGTGGCAGTTGACAAATTTACAAAGTGGGTCGAGGCAGAACCTGTTAGCAAGTGTGATGCGGCCACGGTGGTTCAGTTCATCAAAAGGGTGATCTTCCGGTTTGGTTTTCCACACAGTATCATCACAGATAATGGTACCAATTTGTCCAAAGGTGCCATGAAGGAATTTTGTGAACGTGAGCACATCCGGCTTGACGTTTCTTCAGTAGCTCACCCACAGTCCAATGGTCAAGTAAGCGAGCTAATCGGAGATCACGAGAGGTGTCAAGCCCGGCTTATGGTCCCTTTACAGAGGACGCCGGGCTGTTGGGTAGAAGAGCTACCATCGGTGTTATGGAGTATAAATACTACCCCTAACAGATCCACTGGATACACACCGTTCTTTATGGTCTATGGAGCGGAGGCGGTCCTCCCGAGCGATATCCGTCATGACTCACCTCGTGTGGCAGCCTATGTTGAGGCAGATAACGAGACAACATGGCAGGACGCTTTGGATCGACTGGATGAAGAACGAGATATGGCGGCTGCTCGCTCGGCGATTTACCAGCAGGATCTTCGTCGGTACCACAATCGACGGGTCGTAACCGTAACCTTTCAAGAAGGAGACTTGGTGCTTCGCTCATTCAAGACCGACAGATATGCATAAGCTATCCCCACCTTGGGAAGGGCCTTTGTGGTCAGCAAGAATCTGCATAACGGGTCGTACTATCTGATCGATGTTCGAGAGCATAAAGACTCACGCACGTCAGAAGAGGAGACCAACAGGCCGTGGAGCATAGCTCATCTTCGGCCTTATTATACCTGAGCCATCAGTTCTCCTTATGTACATATTATGACAATGTATATATTATGAATAAAAGAAATAAACCGGAGCCTCTGCTAAAGCGGGGTATCCGTTCTGTAAACATCTGGTTTGGTTACATGGAGTTGTTGTCTTAAAACAGCCTCCGGTTTACCCCTTGAGAATGTTTTTCAGAAGGTTTTAGACGTCACTTGGGGGCTTGGTCGTATCCGAACCAATGCAACACCTCTTGATGGGCGAAAGCCACCAGATCACTTGGGGACATGGTCAAGTCTGAACCAGTCACGCCTCTTGATCGGCCTAAGGTCATAGAGTCACTTGGGGCTTGGTCGAACCCAAACCATTGCCACGCCACTTGACCGCATAATGCCACGGTTTTGATTGGGGACTGGCTGACTTGAACCATGGCTACACCTTATTGGGAGCTTGGTCGTGTCCGACCATGGTAACACCATCTGATCGGCTCAGTAAAGCCTCTTTTTGCAAACGGTTTTATCATTGCCTTTGCTTCCGTATTTTTTCATAACTATTATTAAAACCTGTTCAACCAGTCCATTGACGGAATTCGGTCTATTTTTAATCCGGAGATAACTTTTCCGGTTTTACATTTTCTGTTGACATCCCATTGAGGAGTAACAGGGGGCTTCACATGACCCGGCATGGTTTACATGGTAAACCGGCATTCTAACACAGGAGATGTTTTCTCCTTTGACGGTAACGGTTTACACAACCGCCGCTTCAAGGTTGGCTAAACCAACTTCATGCCCGACGCTGGCAGGTATTCTTGTATCACAAAATTTTGATCATATACCTCAATATTTCATTATATATAAATATGAACGTCACAAGCCGGCTGGCGACACAAGCCGCCGTGGCAGTTTAAGAATTTGTGACTGCAGGTGGTATAGATTGAAGGTTTTGATTATTCAATCAACAGTATCAACACCTATGCGCAAAGGTTGCAGATTGAAGGCATAAAGGCATATTTAAAACAAAAGTGATGGCTATTCTATTACAAGGCATTCAGAGGCCCAACATTTCGAATGGCGTCATGACTAGCAGCTTATGATACATCAACCGGCTTGACGGATTAAGCTTCATCGCCGGGTTGACGTGAAGAAGATGGGTCGTGCGGCATCGGATCAGCTTCTTCCTCCTCATCACCCGATGGCCGGAAGTCATTGGTGGACCAGTCAATCCGGTTAAAGCACGAAGACAGCCTCTTCACTTATAAGCTCAGCGGATCAACGTCGGGGAATAAGTGTGCTTACGGATTGGGGAACAAGGTTCGCACTTCCGAATGACAACTTCCACCCGCTGTTGTTTGCATCACGAAAAGAACGGTAAAGCGCCGGGTTGGCTTCGCTGCTAGTTGACTTCGCCAGAGGACGCATCTCCTTTGTTATCCGTTTGAGGGCATCATTATCAAAAGCTTCGCCGTTTTCTTGAGCGCTAGGGAAGCCCTTGGCTATGTCAGCCGGATCAAGGTCTGCTATCCATGCTTTGGCGCGAGTTAGAGCCAATAAGGTTCCAGCCCGGGCCGCGGATCGTTTCAACTCTTCAAGTTGTGCCGGGATCATGGATAGCCGGTCCAGCGTGTCTTTGATCAAAGACGGAGCTGTGTTATCATATGATGTCGCACATATGACTCGCTGGGTGCTGGTATACAGATTGCTCAATCAGCGATATCTGTGCCTTGAGCTTCTTCCGCATGTCCGAGCCCAGATGAGTAATGTGCTTCCCTATACCGGTTTAAGGAAGTTCAGGTTAAACCGGCGGAAATGTCAAAACGGAATAGTAATCACAAACCTTGGTGAAACATCTCTTACCAAAGATCGCAGAGGTCATGGCATTAATTTGGTGCCTCAGTCCGGTGAGCTCTTCTGTCACCGGTTTAAGAGCTGCTTCAGCATCTTCCGCCCATTTTAGCGACCCGGCCTTCTCCGTCTCCCAGTTGGCCTGCTCAGATTTAAACCACTCCTTGAGCTGTTCCATAGTGGTCAAGGCGGTTTTCAACTCATCCTTGGCCTTGGAGGCTTCTGCTTGTTGGGTCTTCAGATTGGCACGAAGGTCATTAAGCTGTCCGGTTTGTTGGCATATCTCACTCTGATACAAAAAGGGGATCAAGTTAGTTGTTTCATCATGAAGTCCCAAGCTCAATACAGGTATTCAACTTGGCACTTGGGGGCTAATGGCTAATTGCTCAAACATGTTTTGCTACGGTGATACAACTTATAGTCCCGGTTTAACTATGCTAAGTTGAACCGGCCCTTGGGGGCTACTACATAACAAAGGTACAAGAGAGGCATAACTCCTTACCTCATAGCGCTCCTTCATAAGATTCACCAGACCGGCTTCGAAATCACGGCTTGTGTAGAGACGGTTCAGGAAGCTGGAGTGAAGTTGTTGGGCAGAGAAATTGTCATAAGCTGACAGATCAGTTTTTCCCTTCTCCTTACTCATGGCAGTAAACTCTTCCTTGGCGCTGTGTTTTGATAGAGCAACCGGATTGCCAGGGGCGGTATAGGCGGTGCCCGTCACTACGACATCATCATCTTTGGCCGGGCTGGCCGGATTGGCATTCTTTCCTGGGCTTGGTGCTTTCATACCCGGGCTCGGCGGATCAGCAACTGAAACCTGTTCTGCTGCAGGACTCAGTGGAGCAGGATGTGATGTTTCCACTTGGGCGTCCGGTTCAACCTCTGGCGGATTAGCACTGTCGTTTTGGTTAAATCCGGCAGAGCTGTTTTTAGCGACTTCGGGTTTTTCTCCATGATGCTCTGGAGTCTTCTCCAGATCAACGTCCACCGTAGGGTCAAGGGTATTTGCCTTCTTACTTAAGCGAGCCTTGGTGCTGCAACATTCAGGGTTAGAGTATGATAAACCGACAAATGCAAAGAAGAAAGGGTAATATGCTTATCCAGGAGCAACTTTAAGAGGAGGCAGTTGAGTGGTTGATGAACCGCCAGATGAGTTGGAAGAGGCCTGATAATTCGGATCAGACGGGTTGAGAGGACATCGGAAGAAACCTTTCAAAGGATAACGCTTTTCAGGAGAACACATCACCTCTGGACGACGCTTCTGGGTTGGGGTGTCAGGTAAACCGGACGACATAATTTGTTGGCCGCTGTGCCGGGTCGTACGACGTTCTTCAGCTTGCTGTGTCTTCAAAGAAAGATTTGGATTCAAATGAGCATTGGAGTGAGATTTTTTCACTTTCCGGATTGCGCGGTGAATTCGTTTAACCGGTACAAGATCAGAATCGGAAGAAAGGATTACCTCAACAGGATCGGCATGGCTGGCCTCGGCATCATCCTGGGGATTGTAACTGTCAATAGGATGAATAATAAAAAAGGACAAAGTATATCAAGCTTTACCTCCACATCTGAATCTTCATCTTCCGGCGGTTCAGAAGACTCGGCGGTTTTCCTCTTACCAGCCTTCTTGGTGGTCTTGGACTTTACACGAGGAACCCGGGCCGGTTTGGTTCGTTTCCAGAAGGAGCTGTTAGCCTGATAAGTAACAAGGATTAATATATATCAATAAGGCATTAAAGTCAGTAGAGCGATGAGCGGAGCCTTCATCGCAGCGGTTTGTTGGAAACACGTAACGGGCCAACCGGTTTGGCTGCGAGACGGAGATCGGTTCATCGAGCATCTTCTTCATCGCCTCGGTAACTTCAAGCTCGCTTATTGGTAGCTCGTGACGTCGCTATGGTCTTTGACGCTACCGGTGTATTCATGCATCAACCGGGCGGCGGCTTAATTGCAAGATGCCCCAAGAAACCCAGCATCGAACAAGGTCAATACCGGTTAAACCATTGGTCATTAGAGCCGGAGCTTGATAATTTGGGGCGCAAAATTCTTCCGCTTTTGCGGTCAAGCGTAAAGGCAATGGGTGATGGTTGCTAAGCGGTGAGGGCGGTAACCCGTAAGGGTTTTCGCCGTTAGGAGCGGTATTCGCAATAGAACCAGGTTTGGTTCCGATCTTTCGGATGGCTGTGGTGTTTTGCGTGAGGAAAATCTACTTCCTTCCTTTTCGGATTGAAACGCCACCAAGCTCCGTGTTAGGACCATCCAAAACTCAAGACGGCGGTTCAAATGAAAGAAATCCGGAATAACTCCACAGATGGTTCTTCTTGAAGGTAGACTTCACGAAAACTTGAAAATTGCATATATTGGACACGAGTTCGGACCAATATCTTGTGGATGGAGTTGGAAACCTGCGAGGACATCCGGAAGAATTTTGATCCGGCGGCTGAATCCCGGTCTAGGTGTTGCATAAATACAATTACTTCTCCTTCTTGAGGTTCAGGAGGGCATTCGGCATCCGGAACACGCCAATGAAGGACATTTTTGGAGGCTAAAGCGTCGGTGGTGACATATCCATTGAGTTGTGTCTCAGTGATCTTGGACCGGACCCAATTGCAAGCTGAGAATTGTTTGGCCATTCCGGAAGGAAAAACTGCGAAAGGAAAAGTAAAGACCGGTTCACCGTTAACGGTTCAGGCATATTATACAATGCTAAACCGGCAGTTTGGCATCAGTTCCAACTTCCGGTTTAACTGAGGACTAATGGAGTATGGCGGATTAGCTATCAAAAAATTAAACCGCCCTTAGGAGGAAGGGACAGAACTGGAAAATCTACTAAGTGTTGACAGAAACAGGTTTCACACATGAACGGAATTAATTTGGATCTATCAAGATTGATGAGGAAAAATTTCTGCGATCCATACAAGCTTTATAAAGGGCAAGGAAGTTCGGGCGTTCTATCAAGAGGGTCTGAATAAAAAGGAAGATTTGCAAAGTGCTAAACTGAAGGCGGAGCAGCTACTACACAGGATATATGCTACGGTTGGATTAAAAAGCCATGGCAGAGCAGGTATGAAGAGACTAGGGATGAACACCTATGAACGACCATATGAACAGGGGCCTTAAGATGCAGATCTAGGGTATGAGGAGGAGCCTTACCCGATGCACAGGACAGCGGAGGAGCGCCGAGAGTCTCTGGTACAACCAGGTTGATGCAACGGCCTTGTGTTGGTGCGGCGTTCGGAGGTCGGAAGCGACGGCAGAGCTTCAGAGCTGGGGCGTCGCGAGGAAGAAGAAGTGCGGAAGGAGGAAGAAGAGAAAGGGCCTTCCGGTCTATTTATAATGAGACAGAGTAATTGAAAGGCGCGAGAATCGAGGAGCTGAAAGCGGCGGATGGCGCAGCGGTCGCCTCGATTTCCGTGATAGTATTAAATGAAGGGAATCTTATTGTTTGGGCTTCTTCAATAAGGATGACGTCAAGATGCTCTGTTGCTGGGGTCGGAGGATGACGTCACGGCGGTTTAAACAGAGGGCGGTTTACGAAATATGAAGGAAGATATTCAGAGTTTTCTAAAATGTTTAAGATTAACATGAACAGGTTCAAGTCAATCTGGGGCCTAATGTTGGGGATGTAACTACTGAATATAAACCGCCTCGAGGGGCCGGTTCACCTCACCATAATTGGAGCACACGAAGACTCGGAAGGTGGCGATTAGCCTTACGACTTAGAGGCCCGGAGCCGAGGCTAATTAGGGCCCATAATGGTAAAACCGCCATAACCATGTAACTTGCGTTGTAAGATAAGAGAAAGGAGAGACCGAGCCGGACACTTGTATGAGCCGGCCTCGGGACTCTGTAGACCGGCCGGACGTCAAACCGTGTATATAAGGGGACGACCTGGCGGCGGTTTAGGGACAGACAACTACAACTCGAGGCTTAGGCGAAGCTATTGCTCCCTAGTCGCCGAGATCACATCAATCCCATTACAAACTAGACGTAGGCTTTTGCCTTCATCGAAGGGGCCGAACTAGTATAAACCTTGTGTCTTTGTGTCCGCTTTAACCCCTCTAAGTTAACCCGTTCGATGGCCCCGCGACTAAGTCCTTTCATGAGGACATCTACCGTGACAATTCCACGACAACCAGGGAGGAAGCAACTGAGTATGAGAGAGGAACGGAGGCAGCTCGCCAACACGCTACCGCTCAGGAGGCGATCGCCTCCGCATCTCAGTACAACCCCAGCTTCACTTATGGATATCAGCCAGGTGGTCCTTGGTACTAGACCAACTTAGGCCAAAAGCCTAAGCTTGGGGGAGTACGTATTTCTCACCGACTTTCCATTCATATTCACACACTAGTCGTCGGTGCTCATACTCTTTCATTGTATTATCCATGCTAGTTTATTTCTTTAGTTTTCTTCTTGTGTGTTTGATAAACCTTAAGAAAAACCAAAAAAATTAGTTAGTTTAATTTCCATGCTTGTAGTAGAATTAAAATGAAAACCGAAAAAGATTTCTAGTTCTTCTTCTTACTTGTTGGGAGCTGTCCCGTGTAAATAGTTTTATTTTCTTTTCTTTCTTTTGGGAGTTGAGAAGACCATATTGAAAATGCTTAGTGGCTCTTATATGCATGAATGTTTATTTAACTTAGAGCCCATATTACCCTATCTTCTCCCTTGAGTTGAATGCTTGCAGATTCCAGCTTAGTCCAATGCACGTGCGCTCTTATTATTACACATCGTTCGGTCGTGCGAGTGAAAGGCAATAATGACGATATATGATGAACTTATTGGGATGAGAAAAGCTGGTATGAACTCGACCTCTCTTGTTTTTGTAAATATGATGAGTTCATCGTTCCTGAGTCTGATATTATGAAGTAAACATATTTTCAATGACATTTAGAGATTATAGTTACTTGTGCCATGCTTGATTAGCTATGAGTTATAATGGTTTACCTTGCGTGCCAACATACTATTAGAATGATTATGATATGATGTGATGGGATGGTATCCTCCTTTGAATGAATTGAGTGACTCGACTTGGCACATGTTCACACATGTAGTTGAATCAAATCAACATAGCCTTCATGATATTTATGTTCATGGTAGATTATATCCTACTCATGCTTGTTCTCGGTGTGAATTAATTTTAATGCATGTTTATGGCTGTTGTCGCTCTCTCAGTTGGCCGCTTCCCAGTCTTTTGCTAGCCTTCACCTGTACTAAGCGGGAATACTGCTTGTGCATCCAAACTCCTTAAACCCCAAAGTTGTTCCATATGAGTCCACTATTCCTTCCTATATGCGGTATCTACCTGCCGTTCCAAGTAAATTTGTATGTGCCAAACTCCAAACCTTCAAATGAAATTCTGTTATGTATGCTCGAGCAGCTCATGTACAACTAGGGCTGCCTATATCTTCCATGCTAGGTGGGTTATTCTCAAGAGGAGTGGACTACAGTCCTCATTCACGAGAAACGGCCGGTCACCGGGATGCCCAGTCCCATGATTTATGCAAACTAAATCAAAATAATTGCAAACAAAACTCCCCCTGGGACCGTTGAATGTTGGAGGCACTCATTGTTTCGAGCAAGCCATGGATTGATGCTTGTGGAGGAGGGGGAGTATAAACCTTTACCATTCTGTTTGGGAATTGCCTATAATGCATGTAGTGTGGAAGATACAGCCATCTCATAGTTGTTGCGTTGATAGTGAAATTATGCCGCTCAAAAGGTTATTAAATCTCTATTTTAAAATCGAGCTCTGGCACCTCTACAAATCCCTGCTTCCCTCTGCGAAGGGCCTATCTATTTACTTTTATGTTGAGTCATCACCCTTCTTATTAAAAAGCACCAGCTGGAGAGCACACTGTCATTTGCATTCATTACTATTGGTTTATATTGGGTATGACTTGACTGGATCTCTTTTACCATGAATTACAATATTTAGTCAGTCCTTGATCTTTAAAGGTGCTCTGATTTATGTTTTATGGTCTCGTAAAGGGCTAGCGAGATACCATTTGGTTATATCATGTTATGATTATTTTGAGAAAGTGTTGTCATCCGAGTTTTATTATTATGGCTCGCTAGCTGATTATGTTATTGATATAAGTAATTGTGAGACCTACGTGTTATTGTTAGTATGGTAAGTTCATAATACTTGCTGAAACTTGAATGCTGGCTTTTCATGTTTACAACAACAAGAGCAAATAGAGTTTGTAAAAGTTTTTGTTTATCACTTTCAGTTTATCAACTGAATTGCTTGAGGACAAGCAAAGGTTTAAGCTTGGGGGAGTTGATACGTCTCCAATGTATCTACTTTTTGCCCTTATTTTGGACTCTAACTTGCATGATTTGAATAAAACTAACCCGGACTGACGCTGTTTTCAGCAGAACTACCATGATGTTGTTTTATGTGTAGAAAAGAAAAGTCCTCGGAATGTCCTGGAAATCCACGGAGGCACTTTTTGGAATTTATAAGAATTATTGGGCGAAAGAAATACATCAGGGGGCCTAGGGCCTGTCCACGAGACAGGGGGGCGCGCCCCCTCCTAGGGCGCGCCCCCCTATCTCGTGGGCCCCCTGGACCTCCTCCGACCTCAACTCCAACTCCATATATTCCGTCTCGGGGAGAAAAAAATCAGAGAGAAAGTTTCATCGTGTTTCACGACACAGAGCCGCCGCCAAGCCCTAATCTCTCTCGGGAGGGCTGATCTGGAGTCCGTTCAGGTCTCCGGAGAGGGGGATTCGTCGCCGCCGTCATCATCAACCATCATCCATCACCAATTTCATGATGCTCACCGCCGTCCGTGAGTAATTCCATCGTATGCTTGCTGGACGGTGATGGGTTGGATGAGATTTACCATGTAATCAAGTTAGTTTCGTTAGGGTTTGATCCTTAGTATCCATTATGTTCTGAGATTGATGTTGCCATGACTTTGCTATGCTTAATGCTTGTCACAAGGGCCCGAGTGCCATGATTTCAGATCTGAACCTATTATGTTTTCATGAATATATGTGTGTTCTTGATCCTATCTTGCAAGTCTATAGTCACCTATTATGTGTTATGATCCGACAACCCCGAGGTGACAATAATCGGGATACTTCTCGGTGATGACCGTAGTTTGAGGAGTTCATGTATTCACTATTTGTTAATGCTTTGGTCCGGTTCTCTATTAAAAGGAGGCCTTAATTTCCCTTAGTTTCCGCTAGAGGGTAGGACAAAAGATGTCATGCAAGTTCTTTTCCATAAGCACGTATGACTATTTACGGAATACATGCCTACATTACATTGATGAAAAGCATCCGGCATAATTATCCATCACTAAGGGCAAAGTTTAGTGGAGCCACCACACCGAGGATGAAGCCACCTGGGAGCGAGAGGAAGATCTGCTGAAGGACCACCCTCACCTATTTTCTAGCCAACCCGAATATCGAGGGCGAGATTCATCTTAAGGGAGGTAGGTTTGTAACATCCCAAATTTTCAATTTGGAATGTTATACATTAGATCATCATTGCATATCATATTTTATTGTTTTTGGCCTGATCCAGAAATTCTACGCAACTCAAGGACCCACTGAGAGAGTTGGGGATTCCGTTATTTTCATATTTGAGTCTTCTCAAATTTTGAAAATATGATCATTTTATTTTTATTATTTTATCTTCAATTATTTCTATTATAAAAATATGAGAGAGGGAATAAAATGACTTTCCTAAAATAAAGAAATATTGAGGATTTAATAATAAAATAAAACAAGATTTTATTTTGGAGTTTATTGCTATTTTATTTGAATTTTGGAAAAATGCTCGTTTTTCAAAATTGCATTTAGGCCCCCAAATAAATGTGCATCTTGTCCGGCTTGATTTTAGAAGTCGGGGAAAATTTATTTCGGGATTTTTGGAGTCCGTTTAGTATTTCTTTTATTTGTTTTTCTGCGGGTAATGTTTTAAAAAAAACGTGAACCGACCTAACCGGGCCGTGTCCGCCTAGGACTCTAGGCCCCGCCGGCCTTTATAAGCCAGGGAGCCCGAGCCGCAGCCCAGCCCCCTGAAACCCTAGCCCAGCCGGACCCGCCGCCACCGCCGCCAGCGTGATGCCGCCGCCACCCGATCCGCGCCGCCGCGCCGCCGACCCGCCGCCCCTCGCCGCGGAGCCCGCCGACTCGCCGGAGTAGCCGCCGCCGCCGCCGTCACGCATCCCGTGGTAGCCGCCGGTTTTGGAAAAAAAAAATTGGGTGTTCGTCCGTTTTTTAGATCCGTTTTTTAGATCGGTTTATTTTTTTTCTGGTTTAGTTTATTTAGCGGACGTTCGTCCGTACGTTCGTTTCAACGAACGGTTTTCTTCATTTAGCCGCAGACAGCGAACGTTCGTTCGTTAACCTGTTCGTCCGTTTTTCTTTTTCTCGGATTTTCCGCCATTATTTTCGATCGTGATTTTTGATCCGATTTTCGTTTTAGTATAACTTTTCGCTCGTTTATTGGAATCAGGCGATTCAAGCGCCTAGAGTTTCGTCTCGAAACCCTCTTTCCATTTAACCAACTCAAACAAGTTTTTGCTACTGTAAAATTTGACTTAGGTCCAGATTAGTAAACGAAGCTTGTTTCTTTCGCCGTTTGACTTTCGTTGCTTCGTTTGATTTGATTCTTTTTACAGACCGGAGTTCTTAAGTTGAACTTTCTGGTTAGATCTCTTATTTGATTTTTACCTGTGCATTAGATGGGTGCTTATTGTATGCTTGTTTGTTTGTGATAGAGTACCCGGAGTGCGCCGCTTGCTACTTCGAATCTCTAGGTTTCACGGATCATCAGCAAGGCAAAGTAACACTTTGATCATACCTCTTACTAACCAGTTTTATTTCATTAGATCAATCCTCAAACAATTTCATGATTAGGATCTGATTAATATGTGGGTTTTGGGAAGTAGATGAGGTAGTACCTATTACCTGTTTTATTATCAAACCCTTGGGAGTTACTTATACGTTTGCTTATGCCATGCTATGCCAGTAGACGTGGATTGAGTGAGTGTATCCATGACAGATGTGAGATGGTAATTTAATGGTTTATTTAAGGTGGCAACTTTAATACACATCTGGGTGGATTGAGGCACCTGGGTATTCCAGCGATTGCCTGTTTTTCTTTATGGACCGCCACCCAGGCTCAAAGGGATCATGAGATTATTCATGCTAGAAACTTCCGTGTGCAGCCACAAGCTACTATGGGCTCTGGCATAGTTGATTAAGTCACGCGAACTCTTACAGTGGTAGACTAGCAGATGTAGGGGAAAGTAGGTGTAACTGTCTACCCGATCGTAAGGTGCTAGCGCTTCTGAAAGACTATGTCTCGGTCATCCGTTTCTCAAACACCATGTAGTGTGAGAATCCCAATGGAGGAGATCGAGTCTTGTGCGGAAAAGTGCGCAAACCTCTGTAGAGTGTATAAACTAATCATGATTAGCCGTGTCCCCGGTTATGGACATCTTGAGTATCTAGTACTAGGATTATCATGTGAATCTCATCATGTTACTTTAATTAATATTGTTGGGTTTAATGATGATGCTTAATTGGGATTGAGAGGGTGTCTACACTCTCAATGTTTAACAACCACCATGATAGTTAAATAAAATTTATTCCTTTGCAGTAGGGACAAATTGGCTTTACGCAAAACTGTAACCATAGAGCTTTCCACCAGCCATATATGCATGTAGTATACCCTATTCAGTTCATTACTCTCTATGTGTTACATTGCCAGCATATTCCATGTGCTGGCCCGTTTTCGGGCAGCAACGTTCATGTTGCAGACTTTTCAGACGACGAGTAAGGTGTTGTAGGTCGTGGTTCTATACTCAGTGATGCCATTGGAGTTGATGGACTCGCTTATCTTCCAAGCCTTCCGATGTTATCGTTATTAGATGGCCTTAAGTCATATTTATCGTAATAAGCTCTCTTTTGAGACATTCGCTGTAATAAGTGTGTGATTGCTACTCTATTATAAATCCTTCAAATCTTTGTGTGTCAAGATTCTCGATCCAGGATGACACTAGAGCACAGAGATCAGACTGTTTGAGGTCTGGTCGCTACAGCTTCGAATTTATGCTTGAGATATGATTATACTTGTTTCTCTAAGATTAAGGTTCCACCTCTTCCCTTTTCATGTGAATTTAAAGATAATGAAACCTTGGCTTCTTATGCTAGAGGTATATATGATTACTATGATGTGGAACGAATAGAAGAATTTGTTGCTTTTAAGGGTGCTTATGAAATTCAATCTTTGTTTGAAAAATATGAAGCTTTTGATGATGATGGTTATAAACCTGAAAAAATCATCCTTAAATATTGCTATGATAATTATAAATACAATTCCGATATTGATGAACTTATTGAGAAAGTTTCCGCTTTCCAAGAAGAGACTAATATTTCGCAGGAGTCTATGGAAGAAGGAATTGATGAAACGGTGATCTCATTGGATGAAAAAGATGATGAGGAGAGTGAAGAACAAAAGGAGGAAGAACGGATTAGCTACCCGTGCCCACCTTATAATGAGAGAAACTCTTCAGCTCATACATTATTTAATTTCCCTTCATGCTTACCGAAGGATAAATGACATGATAATTGCTATAATCCCATTGATTTGTTTGAAATATCCCTTTTTGATGATGCTTGCTATGCTTGTGGCCATGATGCCAATATGAATTATTCTTATGGAGATAAACTTGCCATAGTTCCTTATGTTAAGAATGAAATTGCTATTGCACCCACACATGATAGTCCTATTATCTTTTTGAATTCTCCAGACCACACTATATCGGAGAAGTTTGCTCTTGTTAAGGATTATATTGATGGGTTGCCTTTTACTGTTGCACATCATGATTTTGATGAATATAATATGCATATGATTGCTGCTCCTACTTGCAATTATTATGAGAGAGGAACTACATCTCCGCCTCTCTATGTTGCCAACACGAAAGAATTGCAAGAAACTTCTTATGCTATGTATTGGCCTTTACTTGATGTGCATGAATTGTTCTTGTATGACATGCCGATGCATAGGAAGAGAGTTAGACTTTGTCATTGCTTGATATATGTTGCTTTTTGCTCACTACTAAATGCCAAATCATTGTTGATTAAAATCGGCTTTGGTATACCTTGGGATTCGGGTGGATTCATTACATGAGCACTTTATGCCTAGCTTAATGGCTTTAAAGAAAGCGCTGCCAGGGAGACAACCCGGAAGTTTTAGAGAGTCATTTATTTATGTTGAGTTCTTTTATAAAGTTTGAAAACAAAAAAATATAGAGGGGAACTTAAAAACTTTTCCACAAAAGAGAAGCGATTGGAAGTTATGCATTGGAGAAGTGAGGGTCGACCTTGAACACTTGTGTTCATGCTCATGGAAACAATGTAGAATTATTCATGAAGATTCTCACAAAAATAATTATCCCATAGTACAATTCCATTGTATTATAAAAATAATGTGCCAAGTTTTGCCTTTAGGATGTTCAGATTGCTTGTTGGTTTGTGCGGTGCAAAACAGAAACTTTGGCTGTAGTGCGCGATTTTACATTTTTTTTACTGGAACGTCGAAAGCTTCTGAAACTTTTTGCACAATATTTCTATACAAAAAAATTTCCTAATTTTTTCAGAATTTTTGGAGTACCAGAAGTATGGTGAATGTTCAGATTACTACAGACTGTCCTGTTTAAGACAAATTCTGTTTTTGATGCATTGTTTTGCTTGTTTTGATGAAACTATTGATTCTATTAGTGGATTAAGCCATAAGAAAGTTATATTACAGTATCTAAAATGAAAAACAAAATATGAATTGGTTTGCAACAGTACTTAGAGTAGTGATTTTCTCTATTATACTAACGGATCTTAACGAACTTTCTGTTGAGTTTTGTGTGGATGAAGTGATCAAAGATCGAGGAGGTCTCGATATGAGGAGAAGGAGGAGAGGAAAGAGTCCAAGCTTGGGGATGCCCAAGGCACCCTAAGTAAATATTTAAGGAGAATCAAGCATCTAAGCTTGGGGATGCCCCGGAAGGCATCCCATCTTTCTTCAACATGCATCGGTATGTTTTCGGTTTCGTTTCATTCATGTGATATGTGCAAATCTTGGAGCATCTTTCGCTTTTAGTTTTCATTCTTCTTTTATGCACCATGCTGGTATGAGATAGTCCATGGTTGATTTATAGAATGCTCATTACACTTCACTTATATTTTTTGAGTGTGGCTTTATAGAATGCTTCATGGGCTTCACTTATATCTTTTGAAGTTTGGATTGCCTGTTTCTCTTCACATAGAAAACCGTTGTTTGAAGAATGCTCTTTTGCTTCACTTAGAGCATGATATTTTGTAGAAAGAATTAAACATTCATGCTTCACTTATATCTATTTAGAGAGTCAAAAGGAATAGGTCAATTGCATGGTTAGTAATAAAATCCTACATAAAACTTATGGGTCACTGAATATGATATGTTTGATTCCTTGCAATAGTTTTGCGATATAGAGATGATAATATGTGGGAGGTACTAGTGAATGGTTGTGGGAAGATTTCTAAACCTCACTATTTATTTTTCCAGGGCTGGACAAAGAAGGCGGAGCAGATTCGGTGTCTGGCTCTGCTGCCCGAGGAACCAGCAATTCCGCTTCTGACCAAGATGCTGGTTCCGGCGCCCTACCAGGCGCCGGAGAAAAAGGCCAAGAAGAAGGCCAAGGGGGTCCGGAGTGGCCCCCACCGCAAAGGAGCTTCGGACATGACGTATGAAGACAATGATACTCGCTCTTCCGCCACTGAAGACGATGACAAGGAGGAGGAAGAAAGCAGCTCTCCCATTGAGGGGGAAGGAAGAAGAGGGCGGCCTGCACAAATCTGGAGGCAGAGGCGTCCAAGAGGGGGAAGGGCTCCCTCACGGATAACTCCACGTGGGACGTTGACAACAGCCCATAGCCGCGCCCCCAGAGCAAGCCCCTGGCCGCATCATGAGTACTAAAAACCCTGTTGAGTCCATATATCCGGCTTCTCTACTTCATAGTTTTAACATGTTGAATTATGCCATTGCAGTCCGGCCCGCGATAGCTCCTTGCGGTACTATTCGGGGGATTCGCTGGATTCAAAGGCGATGACCAGTGAGTCACCACCGACGGCTCACTCTCCAAGGCCAAGGGCGACGCTGAGGTGCTGTCCCGAAGGACCTTCCCCGGCCAGGGAGAGGTTCAGGAGGCCGTCAGGTTGGTGCCAGAGGATGACCCCTCGGCCGCCGGACACCTGGGGGAGAAAGGCCCGATGGAGACTGGCGATGGGGGCCATATCCAATTTGGCCCCCAACCGGATACCATCCCGGAGACCTACACGGCTCCGGAATCAAGCGAGCAACCTCCTCCGAAGGGAGGAGGTGTGCCTATTCCGCTGGTGACCTCTGTCCATCCAGAGGCACCGGATAATCTGCTGGAAGCGCTACGAGGCGCTTCCATTATGGAGGAACACCGTATCCTTATGGGTACGGTGGTTGAGATGGTTCAGTCCGTCAAGAGCGGACTGACCGAAGCTTGCACCAGCCTGCTGACAGGCTTTGAGGTAAGCGAGGCAAAAGAGAAATCCATAGTATAGACAGTAGCCCCTGAGACACTATCCGGTGTTCGGAAAGAAAAGCTGGACAGAGGATCAAGTAAGTTTCGCAGGAAACTAACTAAATATGTATTATGTGAATAAGCAAGCGTCATTGCTGGCCGCAACCTCTTATGCTGCTGAGGTCTCCGGACTAAAGCAGAGTCTGGAGCGGGCCGAAGAAGAGCTCGGCCTTGTAAAAAGGTAGCTGGAGGACAAGCAAGGTATGTGGTGACTTGCTGTATGTTCTGAAAGAATGAATGATGTGTATTGACCATAGTGCTATTACATTTGTAGGAGGGGCGACCAAGGTCGAGGTCCTTAAAAAGACGCTGGCCGAGGCCGAGGCGAAAGCTGCCAAGGAACAAGCCGCCCGTGAGAAGCACGAGGCCAGGCTTGATGAGGTCCAGGAAGAGCTCCAGGATGCCGTGAAGAAATGCGAGTCCTTGGAGCGCGGTGTTTCGGCTCAAGAGATCGAACTCGCCAAGGCTCACCAAAGCGCGGAAGAGGCCCGGGTTGAAGCCCAGGGCGCCCTCCAGGAGATCCTGGAGGCCAAGAAAATCGCGGCGGGTAAGGCTTTTAGTATGCAAAGCAAGTATGTGAAGAAGAGGTATCTCTTACTAACCCAGATTTGGAGTTCCCCAGGGGCGTTTGTGGATCTACCACGCAGTGTTTCTGATGCTGCGGGATTCTTCCGAGCCGAAGAAGGGATCTCAACGGAGAAGTTGTTCTGGTCGCAATACCTTGCACCAGAACATCCGTTGCCCTTAATCGATCAGCTAAAACAGCTGGTCGAACTGCATAGGGTGGCCGAACTGGCCACGAAGGACTTAATAATCAGGTTGTGGCCTGCCTAAGCCATACCCAGCAGCTACTTCGGTCTCGTGAAGCGGCTAGTCGATGCCTGCCCTCGGCTTGACGCCATCAAGTGGTCGGTCTGCATCGAAGGTGCGCGGATGGCCTTCGCCCGTGTCAAGATGCAGTGGGCGAAGATGAATGCCGTCACGGTCGCGACCGAGGGACCGCCCGCGGGCATGGAGCACCGCACGCCCAAGCGATATTTTAGGGATATCCTGGAGGGATCCCGCATTGTGGTGGAGCAATGTACGAAAGATGTAATCTTTGAATGAATACATTCATATTGTCTCGCTCTGTATTATGAAACAAGTTCGGCTATGTAATATAATGCTTGTTTAATATTTTACCTCCTGTGCGGCCGTGTTTATGAAATTTTGAGAGTTGGCCAGTCGTCGGCTTCAACCCCCACGTAGGTAGTACGGGGGTGTTCGGGATGGAATCTAAACACTCTTGATCCAATTTTTTGGTCCTTGAAGGAGGTGTTTAGCGCAACGAACGAGGCCACCGGACTATGTGGCTTTATCACCCTCACTTAGCCATAGGAGTTTGACAATGAAAATTTAGGCGCAGCCCCTAGTATCCGAACTAGGGTATTGTAAACACCTGATCGGGTAAGAGCCGATTCATCACATAATGCGAAAAAAATCGCTAAAGATTTGAAACCTCCGAAGAGCTGACCGGCTCTCGTCGCATCATGACAGTCAATTTTCGGTTTTCTCTACTGAGGTGCTCATCCGGATAAACCAGAACACAATCGCAGTAGTCCTCCATTTACTACCCTAGCCGATATAGCGGAACGTAAGGTAGTAAGCACAGGAGCCGGGCAACAACTATTAACCAAAGACATGATTCGGAGCTAATGCATATAATGCTAAATTCGGGGTGCCGAACTATATTGTGAAAAGTGTTCGGACTTTGTTGTCGTATTATGGGTCACAATGAAGCCCTGGCAGATTAAAGCATACCAAACTGTACGGGTGCAACTTGAGAAGATTATCCAAAAAAAGGAAAAAAGGGGGTAGTAAGCTAGTGCCGCAGAAGTTGGGTCGTAAACTGTTTCCATTATCGTTTGATTAATATGTCAAAGCATATTTGTACAAGTGGTGCAATAAGCAACCGGGCTATTTAATATGCCACAACCAAGGGAGAGCTGCGTGCGGGTCCTGAAAACAGGTAGAGTGATTGTTAAAGAGACCACCTAGAAATTCCCTTGTACGCCAGTGCTTCTAACCATCTTGGTGTATCCATCCTGTCGAGAGGACCGATGATCAGGTCATCAGAAGAAGCCTGCGGAAAAGAAACCTGAAAAGGATAAAAAAGAAAAATTGAAAGTATGTGTGTCCAGGAGCGACCGAGTCGTATTATGGATCACAAGCTAGTTATGCCTCCGTCTATGCCCATGGTATTTTGAGTGCATAGTTATGTACGCGCAGTACGAATGCCGCCTCTTGGTTGGGACAGGGACGGAGGCTAAATTGCTAGTCGAGCTCTTGACGAGCTGGGCTGTCCTACTGCAGAGTAGTCTGGACTCATTTGACAGTGTCCGGGAGCTCGACCGACGAATTAAGGTTCTGCTTGAGAAGGCCGCTTTGCACTTCTGCTGCTAACGCAGCGGTGTGCTCCTTAGTGCGGAGGGACCGTTCAGTGTTTCCATTGACTGTGCCGCATGGTCCAGGCGTCTTGAGCTTAAGATATGCGTAGTGTGGCACCGCATTGAAGCGTGCAAATGCAGTTCGTCCAAGCAGTGCCTGATAGCCGCTGCAAAAGGGGATGATATCAAAGATCAGCTCTTCGCTTCGGAAGTTTTCTGGGGATCCGAAGACAACCTCTAGTGTGATTGAGCCCGTACAGCGGGCCTCTACACCTGGTATGACTCCTTTAAAGGTAGTCCTTGTGGGCTTAATTCTTGAGGGATTAATGCCCATTTTGCGCGCTGTATCCTGATAGAGCAGGTTCAGGCTGCTACCACCGTCCATGAGGACTTGTGTGAGGTGGAATCCATCAATGATTGGGTCGAGGACCAGTGCGGCTGAACCGCCATGACGGATACTGGTCGGATGGTCCCTGCGATCAAAAGTGATCAAACAGGAAGACCATGGGTTGAACTTTGGGGCGACTGGCTCCATCGCATAGACGTCCCTGAGCGCGCGCTTGCATTCCCTCTTGGGGATGTGGGTAACGTATATCATGTTCACCGTTTTAACTTGGCGGGGGAGAACTTGTTATGTCCCCCTGTGTTCAGTTGCCGGGGCTCCTCGTCATCGTCCTCGCTTTGCGACCCCTTCTCCTTGTTCTCGGCATTTAACTTGCTGGCCTACTTAAAAACTCAACAGTCTCTGTTGGTATGACTGGCTGGTTTGTCTGGGGTGCCATGAATCTGGCATGGACGATCGAGTATGCGTTCCAAGCTGGATGGCCCCGAATTGTTCCTTTTGAATGGCTTCTTCCGCTGGCCGTACTTAGAGCCACTAAATCCAGCGTTGACCGCCATGTCGTCGGTATTATCACCGTTGTTTCGATGCTTGCATCTGTTGTGTTGGGGCTTGCCGTTGCTATTTCTGGCTTCCACAGTGCCAGGTTCGTTTGCATTGTTATTGCTATGGGCTAGCCAGCTATCTTCGCCCGCGCAAAAGCTGGTCATAAGTGTCGTAAGAGCTGCCATGGACTTCGGCTTATCTTGGACGAGGTGTTGGGCGAGCCATTCTTCCCGGATGCTGTGTTTAAAGGCCGGCAAGGCTTCAGCATCTGGACAGTCGACGATCTGGTTCTTTTTAGTTAAGAACCTAGTCCAGAGTTTCCTGGCTGACTCTCCGGGCTGTTGAATTATGTGACTTAAGTCATCGGCATCCGGAGGTCGAACATATGTACCTTGGAAGTTGTCAAGGAAGGCCTCTTCCAAGTTCTCCCAGCTGCCGATGGAGTTTTCAGGCAGACTGTTCAGCCAGTGTCGGGCTGGTCCTTTGAGTTTTAGTGGGAGGTATTTGATGGCATGCAGATCATCGCCGCGGCCATATGAATGTGAAGAAGAAAATCCTCGATCCATACCGCGGGGTCTGTTGCCCCGTCATATGATTCAATATTACGGGTTTAAATCCTTCTGGGATTCGTGCTCCATTACCTCGTTAGTGAAGTAAAGGGGGTGTGCGGCGCCTCTATATCGGGCCACGTCACGACGTAGCTCGGATGGAGTCCGTCTGCGGTTCTCGGCCTGGGCGTGAGTATGATTGTTGCGTCTGGCTAAGTAGCCGTTGTCGTGTGTCAGGGCACGTCCCCACAATCCATAGATCGATCTGTTCGGACCTGCTCTACTGTCCAAGTCCTGCCGTAGGTCATATGTATGTCCCCGAGCTGTTCTGTCTCTGCCTTTACAATGAGGTGGGCAGGCTGGTATTCGGCTTGAGTTTCCGCTTTATCCCGACCACGTGGTGGTCGGTCAGCCGCATTGCGCGATGATGGTATGGGCTCCAACGCCTCATCATCGAACTGAGGTAGCAATTTGCGCTTCGGGTAACTTTTGGCTGGGCGCTTGAGGCCGTATTCCTCGGTTGCCAGGAAATCGGTCCATCTATCATTGAGCAGACCTTGATCAGCTTGAAGCTGCTCCTGCTTCTTTTTCAGGCTCCTTGTAGTGGCTATTAGCCGGCGCTTAAAGCGCTCCTGCTCCAGAGGTTCCTCAGGCATGATAAAATCCTCGTTGCCGAGGCTCACCTCATCCTCGGAGAGCGGAAGATAATTACTATCCTCCGAGTGTTCGTGTATGGCCTAATCGTCATGGCTAACTGCCCATCTTCCCGATCGTCATGTTCGACAATTTGCTCATTGTGGTCTTCTCTGTCTTTAGCACCGTCTGGAGTGTTATCGTCTCCTGTGCCGGTGTTGCTGTCTTTGTTGCGGCGTGATTTAGAGCGGCACCGCTGACGCCGGCGCTTTGGTTGTATCTTAGGAGGTTCATCCTCAACTGGATCTTCCTTGTCATCGCCTGTATTCTATTTTGGTGCATCCACCTTGTATACGTCGTATAAGGAGGTGGCCGTCCATCATCAGGTGAATGGCGGGTTTTCGGCCTGCTCCTCTCCAGGATCATCGTCCATACCGTCGATGTCTTCGGAGCCGTAATCGAGCATGTCGGTTAAGTCTTCAACAATGGCTATGAAGTGGGCGGGGGGTGGGAAGCGAAATTCTCCGTCATCAGCCTCCAGTTCGAACCGGATATAATTTGGATGTGAGTCCCCCGCTAAGGAGAGTGTTTTTAATGAGTTTAGCACGTCGCCTAAAGGCGAGTGCCGAAATATGTCCGCGGAGCTGAATTCGATGATCGATGTCTGATCAAGCTCGACGTGCACGGACGCACATGGTTCATAACTTGTAGCCGGAAACAGGTCCGAGGTTCCGATGACACGGATCCCACTCGAGGTAGGGTCTATGTGCGGCTCCGACGCCGCTGAGTCTGCGGCTTCTGTAGCGGGGTTGAGCCTCCCATCCTTGGATGGCGCAATCTGCTCCGGATCTAGGGCCAGAGCAGTTACAGGCGCTATCTCCTAGGCGTGGTTCGATGACAGATTTAGGTCATGTTCATTGTGGTGATAGGGCGCGGCTGCCGTGTTCTCGAATCCATCGAAGATCAAGTCTCCACAGATATCCGCGACATAGTTCAAGCTTCCAAATCTGACCTGACGGCCAGGGGTGTAGCTATCGATCTACTCTAGGTGGCCAAGCGAGTTGGCCCACAGTGCGAAGCCACCGAATACGAAGATCTGTCCGGGGAGGAAGGTTTCTCCCTGGACAACATTGTTGTAGATGATTGATGGGGCCATCGAACCTCTTGATGACGATGCAGCGGAACTCTCAATGAAAGCACCAATGTAAGTGTAAAAACCGGCGGATCTCGGGTAGGGTGTCCCGAACTGTGCGTCTAAGGTTGGTGGTAACATGAGAAGGGGGACACGATGTTTACCCAGGTTCGGGCCCTCTCTATGGAGGTAATACCCTACTTCCTGCTTGATGATCTTGATGAATATGAGTATTACAAGAGTAGATCTACCACGAGATCATAATGGCTAAAACCTTAAAGGTCTAGTCTATATGACTATGATTATGATTCTTGCCTCTACGGACTAAGCCCTCCAGTTCATATAGACACCAGAGGGGACTAGGGTTGTACAAATTCGGTTACAGAGAAAGGAATCTTCATATCAGGACACCAAGCTTGCCTTCCACGCCAAGGAGAGTCCTATCTGGACACGGGAAAGAGTCTTCGGTCTTATATCTTCACAGCCCATCAGTCCGGCCCATGTACCATGGTCCGGATGCCCGAGGACCCTTTAATCCAGGACTCCCTCCCCAGTGCCTAAAGTTCAAGAGGATGAAGTGCAGCAAGTGCTCAGAAATCTTAAACCCAAGATTCCAGATCATGATGACAATCATCAAGTTGCGAAGAATATGAAAGTGAGAAAGGATGCGCGTCTCAGATTGTGGAGACAAACAGATCCATATGCTGTGAGGAGAAGGACTGCTGCGGAGTATAGATTTCACACCAAGGAGTAGCAATATTTCTATGAGATTGTTCTATTGTACAAGAAGCCCATAGTAAGTGACATGAGATGGGTTGTTTGGAAATTCATTAATGACAATGAAGATTACTTCCCAGGAGTTCATGAGAGTTTTAGGATGAATGGATTTGACACCTTTGTTGGTCAAAAGCTGACTAAATGGAACAATGAATGGTCATGCAATTCTATTCAACTGCCCACTTCTATCCAGATGGCAAGATAGTCTGGAGGACTGAAGGCACAAGGTACCAATCATCAATTGCTGAATGGGCCAAGTTGATCAATGCCCCTGAAGAAGCTGAAGATGACACGGATGTGTATGCAAAGCCCAGAAAGGTTCATAACTCCATGGCTCATATCACTACAAAAAAAAGACACATCAGTGACATTTTGGGCCAAACGAAAATCTTTTCTGTCATACTTATGACACTTCTATGACGATAATTGTGACAAAACCCGATATCATCATAGATGTGGTGGGTTCCTACTTCTATGACAAAAAATCATGACAGAAAATGGGCTTTTCGTCCTAGGCGGGCCGGAGATGCAGCCGGATGACATTCTTTGGGCCGTCCTTGACGAAAATAACCATGGTAGGAGCGAGGGCGCGGAAAATATCGTGGTGTCCCCAGTTACGGTGGGTGGTTGGGGGCCGAGCGATGCGCGTTTCTCTCGTACGTACGCGCATGTGAGCGAGGTGTTGGGCTCTAACTGAACCCGGCGATAGCATCGCAGCTACGCTACATCGAACCCGAGCGATCGATCGATGGCTGTTAATCGAACCCGATCGGCGATTCCTTCACTCTCGCTGCTAGCGAAGTCGATCGATGCTGCCTCTGGATGAACAAAGTGGCGTTCTCGGGGTTTGATGAACAGTTCGGTGGGGGTGGATGAACAGGACCACGATCGTTCGAGCCGGTTGGGGCTGGATGAACAGGACCCCGTGGAGGGCAGGATGAATAGGACCACCCCGTGGAGGGCAGGATAAACAATAGACGGTGGAGGGTAGGATGAACAGTGGCCCGTGTAGGGGTGGTTGAACAGGAGCCCGTGGAGAGGGTTGGTTGAACAGTAGCCGATGGAGTAGCGTGTGGTGGAGGCTGGATGAACAGGAGCCCGTGGATGCACAGTCGCAGGTGGAGGCTGGAGGTGGTCGGCGGTGGATGAACAGTAGCCCATGGAGGGTGAAGGGGGTCGACGGTGGAGATGAACAGTATCCCGTGGAGTCCCGTTTTGCGGTACGCCACACCCCTCCCGATGAACAAGACCCCCGTTTCGTCCCTAGTGCTCCAACACAAGTCTGTTTCCTCCGTTTTGCGGTACGCCACACCCCTCCCGATCAACAGGACCCCCGTTTCGACTGTAGGAAGTCCGTTTCATCCGTTTTGCGGTACGCCAGACCCCTCCCGATGAACATGATCCTGTTTGGAACGTGGCCAGTCGAACACAAGGCCGTTTCCTCTGTTCTGCGGTACGCCAGGCCTTGTTTCCATCGGCTGTTCCGTCCAAGCCCTCCCGATGAACACGACGACGCATTCTATTCCGACCCAGCCGGTTGGCTCCCCATGAACACGACGACGACATTGTTTCTCGTTCCGACCTAGCCATGTACACGAGCCCTGTCCGTACGTATGCGGGAGTAGGCGTTCAAGACCCTTCCTGTATGTACGTATGTGGCCGTATTTTCTTTCTTGCACACTGGCCGCTGTACGTACGTGTACATGGTACGTGCGCGCCTCTACTATGACACGTGCGCGCCTCTACATCGACCAGTATGTACGTTTACGTTCACGACCAGAATGACAATGCTACGTATGCTTCGACCAGGTGGGTCCCGCTGTCAAGCACTTCCTTGCCTGCGAAGATGTAGCTAGTAGGTCCCAGTAGTCAGGGGGGCGAATCGTTTTTTTTGCCCGGACGCACTTCCTTGCATGCGCAGATGTAGCTGGTGGGTCCCTGCAGTCAGGGGGAAACAATTTTTTCATGAAATACGATGTCCCATCTGGTGGGTCCCCGCTGTAGGGTGGAGGAATATTTATTTTGCACTTAATAAGGAGGCACTTCCTTGCTGCCGTCGTGGACCCAACTGTCAGCCTCTCCATTATAGTCCACGTCCGAGGAAACCATTCCTTGACCATGTTGACCACGCCGCGACGAGAGCACCAGGGCGGTGGACGACGGAGAGGCTTAGGAACGGGACGACACGGAGCCGGGGAAGACGCGGCAGTGGAAGCCCGCGCAGAGAGGAGTATGAGGGTTCACTGGTTCGGCTGCGGTGTGAGGCTGCCGTCGCCGCAGGGCCTGGCCAGCGGTTGGAATAGTAGGGGGCGGTGAGGCCTCGGCAGCAACCTGACTGGTCATGGGAGGCAGGAGCATGCGGCACGACCGGCGCTGCTTTGGGCGGCTGGAGCAACAAGACCAGAGGTTAAAGAAGCACTATGGTCGTTGGATGGACATCGTACGGTCACTGGAGCTAGAATCGTTCATATTGACTAAGTTGACAAAGCACTCCGTCCCGGTCAACTTAGTAGGCCCACAAGTCAGCCTCCCGCCAAAGGTGGGTCCCAACTAGCAGGGGGAGTATTCATTTTTTTGTGCGTAATAAGGAGGCACTTCCGGTGGGTCCGAGCTGACAGCCGCGGGAATGTTTTTTTCACGCAATACGGTGGCCCGTCCAGTGGGTCCCAGCAGTCAGGGGGTGAAAGCACAAGTGCTCCCTAGGTGATTTTGGTAATTAATGTCAACATATCTCTTGTTGCACTAACACTTTTATCTAGTATGTTTCAGATAAGTTCAACAATGGAGTGGCATGGACTAAAGGATGTGGGAACCCCTTCAAGATGCTAAGGACAAAGGATTGGCTTAAGCTTCGAGGTCAAGACTCTTCATTTTATATTTTAGTGATCCAAGATCACATTGAGTCTATAGGAAAAGCC
Organism: Aegilops longissima; assembly: GCA_021605205.1. Classification (NCBI taxonomy): domain Eukaryota; kingdom Viridiplantae; phylum Streptophyta; class Magnoliopsida; order Poales; family Poaceae; genus Aegilops; species Aegilops longissima. The sequence continues at coordinate 352,837,794 of CM038679.1, forward strand.
AATACTATCAAGAAGGGATGAGGTGTTGCTTAATGAGTTTCTTGCTCCATAGTGCTTGGTGATATGCTCCAACACCCTCAACTACTTTCCCACTTCCACAAATATGACCTAAACCTAAACTCAAACTCGGCCCCACCGATTCTTTCTATCCGTCGCCACCGAGTTCAGATGTCATAGCCATTGCCACAAACCCTAGGCAAATCGGTCTCACCGATAGGGATCTCGGTCTCACTGAGATGGGATTGTAATCTCTCTGTGTATATCCATTACCAAAATAGGTCTCACCGAGTTTGTGCAATCGGTACTACCGAGATTACAATGCAAACTCTCTAGTTAACTTATTACCAAAATCGGTCCCACCGAGTTTGAGTAATCGGTCTCACCGAGTTTACCTGACCAACTCTCTGGTTAGCTAATTACCAAAATCGGTCTCACCGAGTTTGTGTAATCGGTCTCGCCGAGATTACGTTATGCCCTATCCCTAACCATATCGGTCCTACCGAGTTGCATTTCGGTCCCACCGAAAACCCTAACGGTCACTAGGTTTACTGAATTGGTCCGATCGAGTTTGTTGATTCGGTCCCACCGAGTTTGGTAAATTGTGTGTAACGGTTAGATTTTGTGTGGAGGCTATATACCCCTCCACCTCCTCTTCATTCGTGGAGAGATCCATCAGAACAAGCCAACACTTCCAGCATCCTATTTCTGAGAGAGAACCACCTACTCATGTGTTGAGGCCAAGATATTCCATTCCTACCACATGAATCTTGATCTCTAGCCTTCCCCAAGTTGCTTTCCACTCAAATCTTCTTTCCACCAGATCCAAATCCTATGAGAGAGAGAGTTGAGTGTTCGGGAGACTATCATTTGAAGCACAAGAGCAAGGAGTTCATCATCAACACACCATTTGTAACTTCTTGGAGAGTGGTGTCTCCTAGATTGGCTAGGTGTCACTTGGGAGCCTCCGACAAGATTGTGGAGTTGAACCAAGGAGTTTGTAAGGGCAAGGAGATCGCCTACTTCGTGAAGATCTACCGCTAGTGAGGCAAGTCCTTCATGGGCGACGACCATGGTGGGATAGACAAGGTTGCTTCTTCGTGGACCCTTCGTGGGTGGACCCTCCGTGGACTCGCGCAACCGTTACCCTTTGTGGGTTGAAGTCTCCATCAACGTGGATCTACGATAGCACCACCTATCGGAACCACGACAAAAACATATGTGTCTCAAATTGCGTTTGAATCCTCCAAAACCCTTCCCTTTACATTCTTGCAAGTTGCATGCTTTACTTTCCGCTGCTCATATACTCGTTGCATGCTTGCTTGTTATGTATTGTGAATGTTAAACTTGTGCCTAAACTCCACTTAAACCTAAAGAAGTTAAAAACTGCAACTTTGATACTTAGTGTCAAATCACCCCCCTCTAGACACCTCTTCTCAAGTTCCTACAAGTGGTATCAGAGCTTTGGTCTCCATTGCCTTGGTTTAATCACCATTGGAGGGAGATGGATGAGTCTACTTTGGGGAGTCTTAGACATAGAGTGCCTATTCTTGATGGAGAGTATTTTCATGAGTGGAAAAATGAGATGCTTGTAATTTTCAATCAATAATATTTGAACAAGTACATTGCTAGCCCTTGTGCACCTCATGTTGATCCTATGCATCCTACCCTTGATGAATCAATTGACATGATTAGGAATCTTAGAACTGTTAATCTTATCACTAGAGGCTTACCTAGAAACTTAATTAGAAACTTTCCTACTCTTGAGTGTGCCTACACTATATGGAAATTTCTTGAGGAACGCTTTCCAAATTATTCCTTGAAAAATCTAGATGAAATTCTCCATAAGTCTATTGCCTTGAGTACGATGAATACTAGTGATCCTATGTTTGGTGATCGTCTATTTGAACTTACAAACCTTATGCGTGCCAAAGGAGATGTTGGAATTATTGGTGATATTATTTCCGAAGCTATAAGAATTCATAAGCAAGACCATTGTCAAACTCACTCTAACGAATTACCCTCTCTAGGACTTGATCCACCACATGACGATGTTGAACATGGATACTATGATGAGGATGATGATAGTGACCTCGATCTTGACGATGCAATGAGACATTTTGGTCTTATGGCAAATCTTCGGGGATATATGTCAGGAGGAAAGGAATGGGTTCTTGACAGTGGATGTACCGATCACATGACCAGAGATAAAGACATGTTTCGTGAGCTTGCTGAAAATGATAGTCCTCGAAAGTATGTCACTTTCGGTGACAACTCAAAGGGTAAGGTGGTTGGCCTCGGTAAGGTGGCCATCTCACATGATAGCTCCATTCAGAATGTTATGCTCGTTGAATCTCTTGGCTACAACTTACTTTCAGTATCTAGACTTGCTGATTTGGTTTCAATGTCCTATTTCTTTCAAGTAGATTGCCAAGTGTTTCGTCGAGACAATCATAAAATGGTCTTTACCGGTATACGTAGAGGTGATCTTTACATTGTTGATTTCTCTAAAAAGGCACAACCTAAAACTTGCGTCATTGCTAAATCCTCAAAAGGTTGGTTATGGCATAGACGACTAGGTCATGTTGGTATGAGAAACCTTGACGAGCTTATTAAAGGGAATCATATCCTTGGTGTTAACGATGTCATATTGATAAGGATAGACTTTGCAGTGCTTGTCAAGAAGGTAAACAGGTTGGAGGAAGGCATCCCGTGAAAAACATCATGACCACAAGGAGGCCACTTAAGCTACTTCACATGGATCTTTTTGGTCCCAACACTTCCAAGAGTCTCGGTGGAAATTCTTTTGGTCTAGTTATAGTTGATGATTTTTCAATATTTACGTGGGTGTTCTTTCTCGATGATAAATCGCAGGTCCAAAAGATCTTCAAAAACTTCGCCAGGAAGGCTCAAAATCAGTTTGAAGTGAAGATCAAGAAGGTTCGCAGCGACAACGGAACGAAGTTCAAGAACGCAAACATGGACACCTTTCTTGACGAAGAAGGGATTTCACACGAGTTATCGGCTACGTACACACCTCAACAAAATGGAGTTGTAGAGAGGAAGAACCGGACGCTCATCGAAATGGCAAGAACAATGCTTGATGAGTACAAGACGCCGAAGCACTTTTGGGCACAAGCGGTTGAGACAGCTTGTCATGCAACAAATCGCTTGTATCTTCACAAGCTACTCGGCAATATGGCATACGAGCTCCTCACCGGTAACAAACCCCAAGTTGGATACTTTCGAGTATTCGGCTCAAAGTGCTACTGTCGGTGTCAAAACCGGCGGATCTCGGGTAGGGGGTCCCGAACTGTGCGTCTAGGCGGATGTTAACAGGAGACAAGGGATACGATGTTTTTACCCAGGTTCGGGCCCTCTCGATGGAGGTGAAACCCTACTCCTGCTTGATTAATATTGATGATATGGGTAGTACAAGAGTAGATCTACCACGAGATCGGAGAGGCTAAACCCTAGAAGCTAGCCTATGCTATGATTGTTGTTCGTCCTACGGACTAAAACCATCCGGTTTATATAGACACCGGAGAGGCCTAGGGTTACACAGAGTCGGTTACAATGGGAGGAGATCTACATATCTGTATCACCAAGCTTGCCTTCCACGCCAAGGAAAATTCCATCCGGACATGGGATGAAGTCTTCAATCTTGTATCTTCATAGTCCAGGAGTCCGGCCAAATGTTATAGTCCGGCCATCCGGACACCCCCTAATCCAGGACTCCCTTAGTAGCCCCCGAACCAGGCTTCAATGACAGCGAGTCCGGCGCGCAGATTGTCTTCGGCATTGCAAGGCGGGTTCTTCTCCAAATTCCGTGTACCTGTTGAATAGTGTCCGGCTCCTTGTGAATATTGCGCTCCTTGGCTTCCGCGCCCAATAATGGCCATCTTCCACGTGTCAAACGAATGCGAAAAGCCAGGGTGTTTAACATTTACCCCCCTAGCTACACAAATGAGCTGTCTATTAAAGAGACGAGGATTTAGATCCAAATTACACCACCTTCCCTTCGCGATCTTTCATCAGAGCACACCCGACAGAGATCCATTCCATCATGGCCGGTCGTCGTAGCTCCTCCTCTCACCTTCCCAGTCCTCAACCTGGAGATTGGGAGAGATGTTCCATCCCGCACATCGAGCTAGTGGTGCTCCAAGCCAAGGGATTCCTCCCCCGGCCTACATGGTCCCGGTTCGAGCCGGACTTGCCACCTATAATGGCGGAGAGCAAGCGGAGAGCGTCCCTAATCCCTCAAAAGGAGAGCGGGTATGCCTTATCCCTTTTTTGATAAGTGGGCTCGGATTTCCAATTCATCCGTTTCTCCGGGGGCTGCTAGAGTTCTATGGCCTCCAGCTGCACAACCTTACGCCGGCCTCCATATTGCATATCGCGGGATTCGTAGCCCTTTGCGAGCTGTTTTTGGGCTGCGAGGCACATTTTGCATTGTGGAAGAAGTTGTTCTGCCTCGTGCCCCGTTCTCAGGAGGGGTCGATATATCAAGTGGGCGGAGCCGAACTATGGCGCATCGCCGGGACCGGGTATCTATCCGGAACACCAAAGAAGGCGTCCGAAGACTGGCTTTCGGAATGGTTTTATATAGAAGATGTCCCCCTGCCGGACCCTATTCGGATCGGCCTCCCTGAGTTCGATAATGCTCCTTTGAAGAAGCGCCTAAGCTGGCGTCCATGGAGCCCTCAGAAGGAAAATGACAAGGACGTCCTTAACCTAACGAGCCGGATAAGGTTGTTAGCTCATTCCGGACTGACCATGATCAAGGTAATGGCCACATGCATCATGCAGGGGATGCAGCCGCTTCAGTACAGAGGCCACCCCATGTGGGATTTCAACGGGGAGGATGATGGCACCCGCTGCGGCCGTAAGGGGCCGGAATCGGTTGCCGCTCTGACGAAGATCTTCTCCGCATTGTACAAGGGAGAAGAGGAGGAATTTCTCTGCGTCAATCCACAGGGCGGATTCTCTATGCACAATCCCCCAAACTGGGTAAGCAGACACTTCTTCCTGCCCATCCGTTCCATATTCCCGTGATTAAGTATCTCATCTTATGATTTTGACGCAGGAATTGCGCCAGGCCCTAAAGGATATAAACAAACCTCCTCCACAACCCGAGGATCCGGAACGGTCCCTCGATCCGGCCTCCCAAGAGGATCCGGACATATCTGTGGAGCTGATCGATGGGGTATTTTACCAACTGAGCATCGACAATGCCTTGGTGGCTATTATAGCCGACTATCCTGGACTGCTCCCCGCCTCACAAGTAACTGAGACCGAAGTCCCAATACTTCGAAGATGATTCGTCCGTGCTTATTTTTGATCACCGTATACCAATGGTGTTTCGCAGGGGAGGATCTCGAGGCAGAATGCCGAGCCTGCGGCGACTAGCCAACAAGGGACTGCGAGGGCGGGCAGGCTAAAAAGACATGCAGTCGGGTCGAGGCACGGCGCAGCGAGTAAAGCGCGCGCCTTATTCAAGGTATTATTCTTACGATGCATAGTAACGCCCGTGCTCTTTTTAGGAAAAAGAGGCCTCGCCGGACTATATCCGGAGAGGTTGCCAATCGCGCCTCCACTAGCCAGGCTCCAAAGCCAGGCCCAGAAGCAGAGGCGAACACGAGGCGTGCGTCGGACGCTCCTCCGACAGAGGATGCTGACAGACTGTCCGCCACCAATTCCGAGGTGGAGAGTTCCATGAATCACAGGCGCCGCCGGACAGTTCTTCGCAACGCTTGTTTCTCCCAAGAGGCATTGGATGCCTTCAACTTGGGAGATGCGTACCTCCGTGCCGCTCAAAATGGTCTAACCAGGGCCACAGAGCAGTATGTAAAAGACATACGGGTGAGAAAATTTGATGATTATATTTATATATATATATATATATATATCAGTATCCCCCGAGACTTGAAATAGTTAGAATAACTGATTTAAGGATCATTTATTATGTAGGTTCTTACAGAAGAGAATACCCTACGGTCCCAGGAGCTGGAAGAGTGCAAAGCCCAACTTCAGGCCGCACTAGCCGCAGCAGGGGAGCCCAAGAAGACCCCTTCTGGTATTATTTGCCTCAATTGATAAGTAGCATGTAGAGTGCGGCGTGTATGCAAGTCTGACAATAAAATTGCAGATGGCGCCGGATTAGATCCGGAGAAACAACAACTCCTACGCCAGCTAGAGGCTGGTGAGAGCGTGCTGACAAAGGTGAGGCAGGAGAAGAATGATCTCCAAGATGCCAACACCCAGCTGGGCATGGAACTAAAGGATGTTCGTGCCCAACTATCGGACTCCGTTAAGGAGAATCGGCGGCTTCGACACGGCATGTTTAGTAAGTGCTTGAACGAACTTTGAAAAAGAGTTCGGCGAGGAAGTCGACTAACAGAGTTATGTCTGTAGGTATGCTGATAGGTCGTCCTGCAGAGGAAATGCCCAGTTCTATGGGTGACCTTCTTCCCGAGCTCTTACAACTGCACGAACAAGTTCGGCAGGTGATGAAAGGCGTCGGCCAGGCCTTGTGGCCATCAGTCTCCATGCCCGAAGGCCTTGGAGAGCTTGCAGAGAGGCTTAAGGGAGTGCGGCGGCGCTTCCGATTATGGAAGATATCGGCCTGCCGTCAAGGCACCAAGGAGGCCTGGGCCATCGTGAAGATGCGGTACACGAAGGCTGACCCAAACCACGTGGCAGAGGTCGGACCTGTGGGGCCCGATGGGAAGGAGATCCCTGTGAGCTTCTTTCATGACGGCCAGGTAGAGTTGGCATAAATATTCCCAACAGATGTAAACTACACAGCACTGTTGGATGGTAATGAAGAGGAATATACCCATTCAAATTGACTATGTAATTTAAGATGACATGTAAAATGCCTTCTAGCGGATTGTAGATCGTTTGTCATGGCGGACCTTTTAGCTTCAACCTCGGGACCCGATAGTCCGGTGTGTCGAATACCCTCTCGGTTATGTAAGAACCGGGCATGCGTGGAGACCAGGCGTAGGGGTCATTAGTGCTTGAACAGAAAAGTGCCCAACTAGTTATGTTATATTACATGGTTAGTAAGAAACATCTTCCGGGAGAATAGTTCCGTTAGGGGTTCCTTTCCACAGGAGGCATGCCCTAAAGTGCATGTCGGACTGCAAAAAAGAGAAAAAGCATCGGGGCGGATAAATAAACAAGTGAGAAATCATCTTTAGTTCACCGACCGAATATTCCCTTAAGAACGCTAACTTTCGGCTTCACCCAGTCTGAGGTACACATCCGGCTGACCCGGCAGTAACAATCGCGGAGGTGCTCCCTTTACCGCCTAGCCGAACAATCAGGAATGTAGGGGTAAGCACAGGAGCCAGGCAACCCAGCTTGGCTAAAACTTAAGTCATATTGATGCATATGATGGTGAATAAAAGGTACATGCGGAAGTGTGACACATGGGTTGGGCATGAAGCCTGTATAAATAAGCTTCTGTTAAAGAATCCCCCAGGTATAATGAGCGCGGATAGCGTGTCAATTGTGTGCGAACAAGGCGCGAACGAGCCCTTAAAGGCTGTAAGAGAAAGGGAGGGAGAAGGAGATAAATATAAGACAGCTATTGTGTAAAAAATAGACACAGGAAGGAGACGAACACAGAGTCCGGCGCTAGGCGTAGAATCTTCGGAGTCGGGCTGCGTTCCATGGGTTCGGCTCGAGTCGGTTATCCGATGCATCTCATGCAGATGCGCTCCACCAGTCAGGACTTGGTCAATAATAGAGGACCTTCCCATTTGGGCTTGAGTTTGTCCTTTTCTTTTCGGCGAGCGTAGAACTAACTTCGCCAACATTGTAAGTCTTGGAGCGTGCTTCTCCTTTGGTATCTTGAGCCTTTGTTGATAGAATGCGGAACGGGCTTTTTCCACGACACACTCGTCCTCCAAGGTGTCTAAACTGTCCTGCCGATCGAGTTCAGCTTCTCTTTCTTCGTACATGCGCACGCGAGGTGAGTCATGAATTATGTTGCAGGGCAGATGTAGGATTTCGGGTTCCGGCAGACCCTTGAGGTTCGAACACTGGGGTGCGCGCGGAGATCCAACCCTCCACCGTCTCGCACCTCGCCGAATCGCTGGGACCTAAACTACTAAACGGAACAACACAAGAGACACGAGATTTATACTGGTTCGGGCCACCATTGTGGTGTAATACCCTACTCCAGTGTGTGGTGTGGTGGATTGCCTCTTGGGCTGATGAGGAACAATACAAGGAAGAACAGCCTCGAGCTCTGCGCTACCGCCCGTCGGCAGCGTCTCGAAGAATGGCTCGACCAGTCGCCCGAGCTTCGTCCGCGCTGAGGCGCCCCGCACCGTCCTTCTCGCTGCACCGCACCCGCAAGACGCAGGCGATGAAGCTCCAGGCGCCTCGGCCGCCTCCTCCTCAAGAAGGAGCCCAGCCCCAAAGCGCGCGACCTGGCGGAACCCGCTCCGCCAGCGCCGCGCGGCAAAACATAGCTGTCAAAGTTCCTCGCCCACGAAGCTGCCCGAGCGCTCCCGCTCAAAGACGTCGGGACCTGCGTAGCCCAGGCCCGCAAGACCAAGCTCTCTGTCGTCCGAGGGCCCCAGCCACGGCGGGCGCCGCCTTCACCTCCGAGCTACGCGTCGTCGCGTGGCCCGCCAAGTTCAAGCTAGACCTGCCTCCTTGCTACGACGGCTGGCTGACCCTCGGAGTTCCTCCAGCTCTGAGCTGGGCATCGAGCTGCCAGCGGGATGAAAAGGTCATGGCGAACTGGTTTCCCATGGCGCTCAGGGCCGGAGCCCTTTTGGCTCTGAACCTGGCCCCAGGCACGATCTCTTCCTGGGCCGAGATGCGCACCCGCTTCATCGCCAATTTCCAGGGTACTCGCGACCGGCCAGCCGCCGTGACCGACATGCGCCGAATCAAGCAGCAGCCAGGGGAAACCCTGCAAAAGTACATCCAGCGCTTCAACAATGCACGCCTCAAGATCCCCAGGGTAACGGAGGAGGCCATCATCTCTGCCTTCTCCGACGGCGTGCGCGACGTCAAGATGAAGGAGGAGCTGGCGATGCATGAAGATCTGTGCACCTCCTTGGAGCTGTTCAACTTGGCGACCAAGTGCGCCAGGGCTGAGGAGGGGCGCCTCTCCCTCCTCGAGCTGCCTGCCACGGATCCCGAAGAAAAGAAGTCCAAGGCCAAGGACGTGAAGCACAAGGGGGCTGCCGTACTCGCGGCTGAACCAGACACCAAGCGAGGCAGAGATCAGCTCGAGTCCTCCAAGGGCAGTAGGTACTGCGTGTACCACGACCTCCACACCCACAACACCAATGAATGCCAAGAGCTCTGGGCCATACGCGAAGGAAGGGTCGGCAGAGGCCTGGGCCAGCGATCGGGCTACGCGAGGAGGAGGAAGGAATGCAGGATCTTTGGGAAGACCCGGCCAGCGCCAAGGGTGGTGCGACCAACCTCGTGAGGACCGTTAGCAAGACCCGCCTCGCGAGGCTGGAGGGATCAGCCTCGCGAGGATCGCCCGCAGGAAGCGCAGCCTCCCTCGCTGCCGCCGCAACCAAGGATAATTGAGGACCGTCATCGGGGCGAGGGGCTGGGGCTTCCGGGGAACGCGTGCGATCGCATCGCATCTGGGCAGAGCTCAAGCCCCACCTCTCGGCGCATCTTCAAGTAGTTCGCCCATGAAGTGAATGCAGTCCTCCCCAAGCTCGAGGCTGCGCCCTCTCGGTGGTGGCGTGCGCCATCACGTTCAGCTCAGCGGATCAGCTCAAGTCTTGGCAGCCACAACCGGAGTTCTCCGATGCTTTGTTCCCCAATCATCGACAACGTGCTGGTCACCAAGACCCTCATCGACGGTGGGGCAGGACTCAACGTCCTGTCCGTGGAAACATTCAACAATCTTCAAGTGCCTTCGGTCAGCTTCAGCCAACCAAGCCTTTCTCCGGAGTCACCGCGGCTCCACGGTCCCGATCGGGCAGGTCCGCCTTCTGTCACCTTGGGGCTCGCGACAACTTCCACACCGAGCTCGCCGACTTGGCGTCGCCCACATTCGCTTTGCCGTTACAAGCGCCATCCTCGGGTACCCGACGCTGGCCAAATTCATGGCCGTAACCTACCACGGCTACAACGTCCTCAAGATGCCAGGAAGCGGCGGGGTCATCACGGTGCCCTGTGAAGAGAGAGACGCAGTGTGCTCCCTGGAGCGAGCCTTTCAGGCCGCATCGCTAGAAGAACCAGACCACAGCAGCAGGAGGCCTCCCGAGGCCACACCCAAGAAGAAGAAGACATCGACCGGCCCGACTCCTCAAGTGGGAGGCCCCTCAGGGCCCGCGCCCGGCCAGGGGGAGCCTCCTTCCATCGCATAGGAAAGCGCGCCCGGCGCCCTCCATAGGCCGGGCTCGGGGGCTCTCCCCTGGAGGGCCGCCGACCTCGACAAGGTCACGAGGGAGGCGCTTGGGCACCACGTGGAGGGGTGCTTCAAGCACATTTCCATAAGCGGGGAGCAAGGCAGGAGGGCCGAACCCTCGGGAGTTCGTCAGCCAAGGCCATTCAGGAGCTCTGAGGAGTCAAGGGTCGTGAGGCAGCCGCCGCCTACCAGCTGTGGCCCCCATCCAGGCGAGGATGGTGGGCTGCAGCGTCTGCGTCGACATACCAGGGCTCAGCCGAGCCGCATCTCAAGCGCCTCTGGCCCTCGCGAGTGGGGCGTTGCGAGGCCCGCCCCACGCTTACGCAGGCGCATGCCTCACGGCCTGCCAAACGCGGTTCTGCGCACCGGCATCTCATGAGGGCCATCTGGAGGCTCGAGAGGTCAGGCATGCAGCGGCCTGGTGGAGATGGAGATGGCCCCGAGAGCCGCCAGGCGCCTCGGATCCTCGAGGCCCGGGCCTAGGGGCTCGTGAGATCGGCTCCCATGAGACCACGAGTCTGCTACACCAACACCCGCCGTCCTCAACATCACCAGGTGACATCTTTAAGTTTTGTTTCGGCTGGGAGCGCCTTCAGGGCCGCATTATTCCCAGGCCGCGTGGGTCCGTCCCTGCGGCATGTATCCCTTTTATTTCATGTCATTAGCCTATCCTGTTGGGGGCGCCCCTCGGGCTGCATCATCCCCAAGCCGCTCGGGCCTGTCCTAGCGGCATGTATCCTTCTTACATTTTCCTTAGGATTATGCTCTCGCTCCACCATGCTTGTTATTTGGTGCCTTTTCCTGGGTGACGGAATCTTGCACGTTAAAGGGGGGTGCCTGAGCATCGCGACTCAGGGCTCCTACCGGCTCTCCGGCCCTCACCCTCTGGTCTTGTCCATGGCATCGCGACCTGGCTTGCCAGCGACGGCTGAGACCAGGCCGAGAGCCGGGACCCGAGGACGTAGAGTTTCGTCATCTAACCTAGCTTGCGCGTTAAAGGGGGGGTGCCTGAGCATCGCGACTTAGGGCTTCTACCGGCCCTCGGCCCTCACCCTCTGGTCTTGTCCATGGCATCGCGACACTGGCTTGCCAGCGGCGGTGAGACCAGCCGAGAGCCGGGACCGAGGGCGTGGGTTGCTGCATCTCACCCAGCTTGCGCGTTAAAGGGGGGGTGCCTGAGCATCGCGACTCAGGGCTCCTACCGGCTCTCCGGCCGTCACCCTCTGGTCTTGTCCATGGCATCGCGACCTGGCTTGCTAGCGACGGCTGAGACCAGCCCCGAGCCGGGACCCGAGGACGTAGAGTTTCGTCATCTAACCCAGCTTGCGCGTTAAAGGGGGGGTGCCTGAGCATCGCAACTCAGGGATCCTACCGGCTCTCCGGCCCTCACCCTCTGGTCTTGTCCATGGCATCACGACCTGGCTTGCCAGCGACGAATGAGACCAGCCCGAGAGACGGGACCCGAAGACGTAGAGCACCGGCATCTGGCCAAATTTGCAGGAACACACTCGAAGATAAGGCCCAGAGCCAGGCGCAACCCGCCTTGAGGTAGGGCCCCGTGAGCCCTGCGCTGGATCACGGGGCCCTACCGCCTCTCCGGATCTCCCCGTGAGCATCCCCTACCTGGCGCGCCAAATGTCGGATTTCGGGTTCCGGCAGACCCTTGAGGTTCGAACACTGGGGTGCGCGCGGAGATCCAACCCTCCACCGTCTCGCACCTAGCCGAATCGCTGGGACCTAAACTACTAAGCGGAACAGCACAAGAGACACGAGATTTATCTTGGTTGGGCCACCATTGTGGTGTAATACCCTACTCCGGTGTGTGGTGTGGTGGATTGCCTCTTGGGCTGATGAGGAACAATACAAGGAAGAACAGCCTCGTGAGGTCTATTCTTGGCGGGTGCGATGAACTGCCGGTGGTGTTCGATCGCTCTAGCTCTGGTTTCTTGATGAGGATTCGGATCCCCTCTCGCCTACAGGGGTGGCTACTCCTATTTATAGGCGAAGGCCTGGGCCTCTTCCCAAATATTGAGCGGGAAGGGTGCCAACAATTGGCCATTTGAAGGGAACAGCGGGTACACTTATCTGGCTGAAGTTGGTCCTCGCCTGCCAAAGGCTCTAGTGATGGCCTTTGCTTGGGCTCCACGATGACTCCCTTCCAGCCGTTGGGCTGGTCTTGGTCTTGTTGCACCTAAGCGGATGCCTTTGCTTGATGCTCTCGCTGCGCTTGCTCCCTTTGCACCAAAGAGGAAAGGAGGACCTGCTTGGCTGGCGCCCGATGGCGCCCTTGGTAAATCATGGCTTGCGTCATGGGCACCTCGCGAGTACCCTGCCTTGAACTCTCCGCCTCCTCATGAGCCAGCTGTGAGGCCGTGCCTAAAGAAGCCCCTTGTCATCCGCCCCGCGAGGCTTGGCCCCTCGCGAGGGTCTTGAGCTTGCGTTGATGAAGATGGGCCGTGCAGGGCCTCCTTCGAGCCATGCCGCAGGGCGCAGGCAGGCAAGTCTGGGGACCCCCGTTCCCAGAACGTCGACAGCAGAACCGCCTCTGCGCCGTATACCATAAAGAATGGTGTGTATCTGGTGGTGCGATTCGGCGTGGTCCGCAGCCCCAGTCTGGTCGAGCTCCTCTACCCGGTCGTGTTAGATTCCTTGAGGGACCACACTAATCTGGGTTTGATGCGCTCATGATTAGACCATTTGCTCGCTCGACTTGACCGTTAGTTTGTGGGTGATAGACTGAAGCATAGTCGAGCTTGATGCCCATGTTTTTGCACGAGTTTGACCTCGTCGGTAGTAAATTTTGTGCGTTATCGGTGATGATGTCGTGGGGGCGCCATAACGATGTATGCGACCCGGATATGAAGTCTATCACCGGTCGGATTGGCCGACTTAATAAACAGCCTCTATCCATTTGGTGAACTTATCCACCATGACCCGTAGGTATTTTTCTTGTGGGTTCCTCCTTTAAGGGGTCCAACCATGTCAAGCCCCGATCCGCGAAGGGCGGTGATGGGTATAGTTTGGAGGCGGTGGGTGGCATATGGCTTTGGTTAGCAAAGAGCTGGCAACCGACGCATCGTTCGACTAAGTCTGAGCATCTGCCGGGCGTCGACCAATAAAATCCTGTCTGAAGGCCTTGCTTACAAGGGCACAGGCTGCGGCGTGGTGCCGCCGGTCGGCATGAATTTCAGCGGAAGATTCCGCCCTTCCTATTCGGAGATACACCTTTGAAGGACTCCGGTGGTGCTTTTCTTATAAAGCTCTCCCTCATGGACTTTATAGGCTTTAGATCACCGCACTATGCAGCGTGCCTCGTTTAGGTCCTCGGGAAGTTCCTGCCTGGTTAGGTAGGCTAGGAATGGTTCTGTCCACGGAGCCATGACTGCCATTATTACGTGGGCTGAGGATGTTACTTCATTGGTAAAGCCTCCCGTTGTGTCAGAATGTTCGGTGTCGGGCAGTGCGGTTGGGTCCGGGCTGTTATTTCTGGATTCCCTTCCCATAATACGGATGGCTTGAATAGCCTCTCCAAGAAAATGTTGGGGGGGGGGACTGTATCGCGCTTTGCACCAATGCGTGCCAAGACGTCTGCTGCCTGATTGTTTTCCCGGGCTATATGGTGGAATTTGAGCCCCTCGAACCGAGCTGACATTTTTAGGATGGCATTGCGATAAGCTGCCCTTTTTGGATCCTTGGCATTAAAGTCTCCATTTATTTGGGATATCGCGAGGTTCGAATCCCCGCGCACCTCTAGGCGTTGAATGCCCATGGAGACTGCCACCCGGAGAGCATGTAGAAGCGCCTCGTATTCGGCTGTGTTGTTGGAGTCCGTATACATTATCTAGAGGAAGTATTGAACTGTAACTCCTGTTGGGGACGTCAGAACGACGCCAGCCCCCAGACCAGCCAACATTTTGGAGCCGTCGAAGTGCATGATCAAGTTGGAACATGTGCCATACTCTTTAGGGAGTTCAGCTTCAGTCCATTCGGCGACGAAGTCGGCCAACACTTGCGACTTAATAGCTCGCCATGGCTTATAGGTTATGTCGAACGGGAGTTTAGCAATCCGGCCCGTCGCGTCACGGTTGTTTATAATATCGTTAAGAGGTACTTCAGAGGCTACTGTTATCGAACACTCTTGAAAGTAGTGTCGCAGCTTCCAGGATGCCACAAATACCGCGTACGCTATCTTTTGATAATGCGGGTACCGTGACTTGCATGGAGTGAGGACAGTGGACACTTAGTAAACTGGCTTTTGAAGGGGGAATTTGTGTTCGTCCGTTTCTCGTTCGACGACGAGCACCACGCTTACAACTTGATGAGTTGCCGCGATGTATAATAGCATTGGTTCGCCGATGTTAGGCGCGGCCAGGACGGGTTTGTTGCCAATATGGCTTTTATTTCTTGAGTCCGGCCGTGGCGGCATCTCATCCCTCGAAGTGTTGATTGTGCGGAGGAGGCGATAAAGGGTAATGCCTTTTCTCCCAAGCGGGAGATAAAGCGGCTTAGAACCTCCACATCCGGTCAATTTTGTATTTGTTTGAGGTCCTTTGGGATATCAATTGTGACAGAGCTCGGATCTTGGCTGGGTTTGCTTCATTCCTCTACGGATACAATGAAGCCCAAGAGCTTTTCGGCTGATGCGCAAAACGCATTTTCGGGTTAAGCTTGATGTCATATGTTGGAGGTTATCGAATGTGAGCCTCGGTCGTCTACTAGAGTTTCGACATGCTTCGTTTTGGCGACCACATCATCTCGTATGCCTCCACTGTTTTGTCGATCTGGTTTGCGGACATGTACGAATCATGCGTTGATATGTTGCGTCGGCGTTTTTGAGCCGAAGGGCATTGTGTTGAAGCGAGAATGGGCGTATGGGGTGATGAATGCCGTTGCGGCTTGGTATGGCTCTGCCATCTTAATTTGATGGTAGCGAGTATCGTCGATGAAACACAATGAATCGTGTCCTCGGTAGCATCGATAATTTGATCGATGTGAGGGGAGGAGGATCCTTTAGGCAAGCCTTGTTGAGGTCCTTGAAATCGGCGCATAGGCGCGAGATTTGTCCTTCTTTGGTACCATCACAAGGTTTGCTAGCCAGTTCGGATGTTTTATATCTCGATGAATCCGGCCTCGATGGTGTGGCTAGCTCCTCTCCCATGGCTTGTCTCTTAGGTTGGAGAAAGCGCCAAAGAGCCTGCTTGACTGGCTTGAATCCTTTTAGGATGTTTAGGCTGTGCTCGGCCAGCCGGTGTGGGATTCCTGGCATGTCTGAAGGGTTCCAGGCAAAAATGTCCCAATTTTTGCGTAGGAATTCTCGTAGTGCGGCGTCTACATCAGGGTTTAATTGCGCCCCGATGGAGGCCGTTTTTGTAGGGTCCGTTAGATGGACTTGGAATTTGACTATTTCGTCCGCCGGTTTAAAGGAGGTGGACTTGGATCTTATATCGAGTATCACGTCGTCCCTGTTCACCGTGTAGCGCAGCGCAGTTAGTTCCTCGGCCACTAGGGCTTCGGATAGTGCCTCAAGGGCCAGTGCGGCTGTCTTATTTTCGGCGCGTAGTGCTATGTCCGGGTCACTTGGACGGGGCCACTTGGAACGTGACCACCTCGGACCTGTAATTATCCGGCGTGCCGAACACCACATCCAGTGTGATTTTTCTTGTAGAGCGCGCTTCCCGACTGGGGATTATTCCTCTAAAGGTTGTGCTGCTTCGCTCAATGCGGCTCCAGTCTATTTCCATTTTTCGAAGGGTTTCCTCGTAAATGAGGTTCAATCCGCTGCCACCGTCCATGAGTACCTTGGTAAGGCGAAAGCCGTCCACTATTGGACTGAGGACCAATGCGGCTGGTGCTCGGGCTGTTCGAAATTTAGGTTCATCACTGGCATTGAAGGTAATAGCCATGTCACTCCATGGGTATGTTGTTGCTACTTGGTAGACTTCGGCAAGGCTGCGGAGTGTTCGTTTCCGCATATTATTTGATGCGAATGTCTCGAAGACTGTTAATACCGTACTAGTATCCTTGGGCTGGTGCTCTATGGATTCTGGAGTTAAAATCTCTTCGCCACTTCTGGCCACCTGCCGGAGTATCCAACATGCTCTAAGGCTATGAGTTAGTGTGGCGCCCTCTGAACTATGAATTCTGGGGTCCATTGAGCCATCCCTCGATCGGTTCCATGCCCTATAGAGGTTTTTGCTTTTGGTGTTTAACAGGTGCAGGCAATAATGCACCCTTTTATTTCGGATGGGGTTGTATTCAGGGCCGGATTGACCCAAAATTTTATTTCAGTTTTCCAGGCGCTATCCATCGCATAGTACTTTCGTACTATGGACGTTAAGTCAGCGAAGCGTGTAATTTCACGACGACTTATGGCGTTGAGGATTCCGTTGTCCGTGCAATAATTGCAGAAGAATGAAATTGCATCCTCCTCGCGGCAGTCCTTTATCCTGTTCATGACCAGGAGGAATCTGGCCCAGTAATGGTGTACTGTTTCTGCGGGCTCTTGCCGAATTTGGGATAGATCTCTTATGTTTGGGTGGGCGGGTGGAATTAAATCCGGAACCTCGCCCAATCTGAGACTCAGGGGCCAAGGAGTTTCCGAACTCGTAAGCTTGGGTTCTTGGATGTTGTCCAATGAATCTAGCCTGCTACCTGACTTTAGGTTCAGGGCATGAGTGACGTCCTCCCCTCCGCGGGTATCCAGCTTGGAGGGATCGGGAATCCGGACATAACTAGTCCTTAAGATAGATGAAGGCTTGCCGCATTGTTCCTCCACCACTGCAACGTGATGGGTGACCTGGGGAGAGTTAATCTCTCTCGGATCGGGTTTAGGCCCAATCTGATCAAAGTCTATAGCGACTCAGGTGGCGTCACGATCCAAGAGCTCGTTTAAGAAAGAGCTCCATCGGATCTAACTGCTTTCGGCGAGTTCGAGTTGGCGTGAAGATTGCTTTCGATGACTGAGAAGTCATCGTCGGTAGCAATGACGAGCAGCGGTCATAAGAAAACCGCTTAGCCGGAGAGTTTGGCCGATAGCCAAAGCTCCTTTAGCAAAAGTGACGTCTTTAAAGACGGGATGAGGCATCCTTCCTGATGGTGACGGTACAGCGGAACTCTCAATGAAAGCACCAATGTCGGTGTCAAAACCGGCGGATCTCGGGTAGGGGGTCCCGAACTGTGCGTCTAGGCGGATGGTAACAGGAGACAAGGGACACGATGTTTTACCCAGGTTCGGGCCCTCTCGATGGAGGTAAAACCCTACTCCTGCTTGATTAATATTGATGATATGGGTAGTACAAGAGTAGATTTACCACAAGATCGGAGAGGCTAAACCCTAGAAGCTAGCCTATGGTATGATTGTTGTTCGTCCTATGGACTAAAACCCTCCGGTTTATATAGACACCGGAGAGGGCTAGGGTTACACAGAGACGGTTACAATGGGAGGAGATCTACATATCCGTATCGCCAAGCTTGCCTTCCACGCCAAGGAAAATCACATCCGGACACGGGATGAAGTCTTCAATCTTGTATCTTCATAGTCCAGGAGTCCGGCCAAAGGTTATAGTCCGCCCATCCGGACACCCCCTAATCAAGGACACCCTCAGCTACATTCTTGATAAGCATCGTCGTTCTAAATTTGCTCCGAAGTCTCATGAAGGTTTCCTACTAGGTTATGGCTCAAACTCTCACACTTACCGTGTCTACAACAATTTCACCCGTAAGGTTGAAGAGAGGGTAGATGTGAAGTTTGATGAATCTAACGGCTCGAAAGTAGAGCAATTGCCAAATTGATGTAGGAGACAAAGATCCTTTGGAAGCAATCCAAGACTTGTCTATTGGCAAGGTTCGTCCAACGGAGGTGAATGAGAGTACCTCATTCGTCCAAGTGGAAGCTTCTACTTCACGACAAGGTGAACCAAGGGTTGATACGGAAGCATCCACAAGTGGAACACACCAAGATGAAGAAAACGAGGAAGAACATCACGAACGTCAACAACCTCCTTTCCACCACGACAAGAAAACGACAACGCCAACAAAGAAGAAGATCAAGAAGACGAAGAACAAGATGAAGAAGATGTTCGACCAAAACCCAAGCAAAAGCTTTCACGAGTTCGAGCAAGAATTGCTAAAGACCATACCGTTGAGCAAATCTACAATGATATTCAAACCGGGAGAATCACTCGCTCTAAAACTCGTTTAGCTAACTTTTGTGAAAACTATTCTTTCATCTCTAGCATTGAACCTATGAAGGTCGAAGAAGCATTGGAAGATCCGGATTGGATAAATGCTATGCATGAAGAGCTACACAACTTTTGAGAGAAACCAAGTTTGGACATTTGTTGAGAAGCCCGACAACAACCACAACATCATCGGTACCAAATGGGTGTTTCGCAACAAGCAAGATGAAGATGGACAAGTAGTTCGCAACAAAGCCGTCTAAATGCAGCCCAAGGCTACACACAAGTCGAAGGTATGGACTATGGTGGGACTTATAATCCCGTTGCTAGACTTGAATCCATTCGCATCTTACTTGCCAATGCTAATCACCATGATATCACCTTATACCAAATGGACATTAAAAGTGCCTTTTTAAATTGTGAAATAGAGGATGAAGTTTATGTTAAACAACCTCCCGACTTTATCAATCCTAAGAAACCCAATCATGTTTACAAACTTCACAAAGCTCTTTATGGTCTTAAACAAGCTCCTAGAGCTTGGTATAAATCTTGACCAAGTTTCTTCTTGAAAAGGATTTGAAATTGGAAAACTGATTCACACTTTTCACTAAAAGGGTTAATGGAGAATTATTTGTATGCCAAATTTATGTTGATGATATCATATTTGCATCAACTAACCCTCATTTTAGTGAGAAGTTTGGAAAGCTAATGTCGGAGAAGTTTGAGATGTCAATGATGAGTGAACTCAAATTCTTTCTTGGGTTGCAAATCAAGCAAACTAAGGAAGGTACTTTTGTTTCTCAAACGAAGTACACTAAGGACTTATTCAAGAAGTTCAATATGCAAGAGTGCAAAGGTATGTCTACACCCATGCGTACTAGTGGACATCTTGATTTGACCAAAGATGGTAAACCAGTTGACCAAAAGGTTTATCGCTCTATGATTGGTTCATTGTTATACCTATGTGCTTCACGTCCCGATAT
Organism: Aegilops longissima; assembly: GCA_021605205.1. NCBI lineage: Eukaryota > Viridiplantae > Streptophyta > Magnoliopsida > Poales > Poaceae > Aegilops > Aegilops longissima. The sequence continues at coordinate 352,857,356 of CM038679.1, forward strand.
TATGCTAAGTGTGTGCATGTGTGCAAGATATGAAGCTGCTCCTAAAGAATGTCATCTTAAGGGCGTTAAAAGGATAGTGAGATACTTAATTCATACACCAAATTTTGGCATTTGGTATCCTAAGAGGGCCTCTTTCGATCTTGTTGGCTACTCCGACTCGGACTACGCCGAAGACAAGGTTGATAGAAAGTCCACTTCGGGTACTTGTCAATTTCTTGGTAGATCTCTTGTGTCTTGGTCCTCCAAGAAACAAAACTCGGTATCCTTATCTACCGCCGAAGCGGAGTACATTGCCGCTGGTTCATGTTGTGCTCAATTACTTTGGATGACCCAAACTCTTAAACATTATGGGATATATGTGAAACATGTTCCATTACTTTGTGACAATGAAAGTGCTATCAAAATTGGTCATAATCCCGTACAACATTCTCGAACTAAGCATATAGAAGTTCGTCATCATTTCATTCGAGATCATGTTGCTAAGGGTGACATTAATCTTAAGCATGTTCGCACCGAAAAAATTAGTGGTTATATTCACTAAACCTCTTGATGAGAAAGTGTTTTGCAGGTTGAGAGGATAATTGAACATCATTGATGCTTCAAACTTGGAGTAGAAACTCCATTGGATACATGCAATACATGAGCTTATGACTAATCCTTGATATTTCTCTTATGAAGAAAATCTTATGTCTTGGATATATTTGCATCTTGCATGTTATATAACTCTTGTAGGTACATGGTTGAATTAAACTCCATGAGATTGTAATCTACTCACATCTTGAGCAATCTCTACATCACCAAGTCTCTACACTATGGTGGTTGACGGCAAGGAAGCACGGAATCATTCAAACATATCCTTTGACAAACTCTATGTTGAGCTTCATGATTGACATTTTTGGATACACAAGTGCTCCTCCTTGCAAGAACTAACCCATGTAGGTAGATGGACTCAAATTCCCAGTGATGCTCCCAACTCTTGATGAGCTACATCAACCTTGAAGCAACCCACACAAGTTCAACTACATGGTCAACACCACCAACCAAGGTATGTTATTCCATCTTAGAGAAGCTTTACTCTAAGTCATGAGCTAAAGCAACACGACAAGATGTGAATACATGAAGATGTTAAGCGAAAATGGTAACCCCATTTTGAGCTTAAGCGATAGTATGACCTATGATCAAGTGATATCACTTGACTCCTAAGTCAATATACTCTAACATAGGTGACTTTGTGCCGACCATCTCTAGATTAAGTTCTCTCGTGTTCTTTTACGTGTTTTGCATTTGTCTCATGCATATTTGTTTCCCCTTTCAAGAAAAATTTCATCTAGATTTCTTTCTTTTCTTTTCTGTTTGCTCTGCATTTCACGCATCCAATTCATTGCATATCATTGAGAAATTCCTTGCAAATCTTTGTGAGATCTTACTAGTCTAGTGAGTTGAGGTGACAAGTTTTTCTCTGTGATGAACTCGGTTTCACCGATTTGTTGTTTCGGTCCAACGAATCCTTTCAGTACAACGAAGCATACCACTCGGTGCCACCGATTTCTAACAGGAAAAACAGTTTGCCACTTATTACGTGTTTCTTGATCCAGCTCCACTCAATGAATCTTGTCCTCTACATGCATCACATTTATATAGATGCTTTGTCTGTGACTCAAGGATCAAACCCTTCTTGGAAATTGATGTCAAGAGGAGAGAGATCACATCAAAGCTCATCACTTTCAAAGGGAGAGTATTACTTCCACAGGGGAGAAAGAGATCTCGGGGAGAGAATACTCGAGTAGAAAGTATTTCTCAAGGATCCCAGATGCTTGGTTTTCAAGAGGAGAGATGCCACATGTCATCTTGAGGGGAAAGACATGTTCATATGTGCTTATCTGCATTAGCTCTGTTCATTTATATCTTTCAGCTCTGATTTTCTGTTTCCTATCTTCTCCCAGTGTCGGGGAAGCTGATCCACGAACACCTATGGGACGGCGGACGAGCCCCTTCGGTTCGGCGGGGCGGAGATCGCACGAAGAGCGGATCGGCGAATCCCACGAGCAGTTTACCCAGCCGGAGCTCTCGAGGAGATAACACTCCTCTTTTGCTGCATGTCCGCAGTGTATTGAGTTCTTGCTCGGGGCGCTGAATGCTACAGTACACACTAGCTGCTACTTGAGACCGGCGTGAGTGTTTTTACGCCTTGAACCCCCCTCACGTTGCGCATGGGCCTCCTTTTATATGCTAAAGGGGTCTCCGACAGGTGGCAGCGTAGACAAAATAAAAATGGAAAAGGAATTGCGGTTGCTACAACTACACGCACGATGTATCATACCTAACCACGGCGGCAGGGGACAAAGGCATTAAATGTCCGTCTCGTCGCCCAAATAGTGCAAAAAGGGACGTCGGGGCGCCACCGCTTACCACGATGGCAATCTTGTCGGCGTCGCTTGCCACCAGCGCCGCTGGCCGCCTGACCTCTTGCCCGCAGCGCCTAGAAAGGTCCCAAAGCGACACGTTGGTGGATGTCTTTGGGCTTGGTATAGAGTGGTAGTTTGTCGCGGCAAGCACCTTGCATGATCGTTGTCTTGTCGCGTCCGGAAGCTTGTCGCTCACAGGGCCTCGCCGGGGCCGCGTGGTAGCGTCATGGCAAGTTCCTTGAGATGCCTTGGTTGGCCTTCCGGCAAGCTCCTCTTGCGGGGCCTTGTCTCCTTCGGCTTGAATACTTTGCTCTTGAATGGCTCCAAAGGAACCACGGAGGACCTTGGCGGTCACCGGCAAGCCTTGCCCATGAGGTGCGCAACTGCCGTGCACAAGTTCGGGATACTAGGGTACCCCTACTCTAGTACACCGCCAGGAGCCCCGACCTGGGCCACTGCAGTGCAGCAGCTGTTGGGCCGGAGCCCAAAACAGGCACGACGCTGCGGCACTGGGTTATGCCGTATCTCACTCTGTATCCACCGCGCCCTCCTCGAGGCAGCACGCGTCGAATGCGGCGTCGTGGGAGAGATCGTGGGTGGTTTCTTTATTCGGAAGGCGGAACGTCTGCCCCTCCCTCTTTATAGCAGGGAAAGCAGGGGCAGTTCGCCCATCTCGCCGGTTGCTATTCCAATCTCAAAAACCTCCGCCGCTCCCCCCTTCTTCCCAAAGCTGAAAAGAGAGCAGCGCTCCGCCCCCCATCGCCACCGGCACCACCAGCGCTGTCGATCTCTCTCACCACCTTCGCCATGGCTCCGAAAGCCAGGAAGGTTGTGAAGTCGGCCGAGGCGCAGCGGCTCGCGGTGCTGCGAAAGGAGCGGGCAACCTTCCCCCTCAGCTGCCCCGAAGGATGCGAGGTATTACTACCTCTTCTGGTCGATGGAGACGCGAGCGCATCCGCGCACGAAGGTACTCCCAGCTGCCGCTTCGGAACTGGCTCCGAATGGATATCCCTTCTTCGCGTTGTGCTCCTAGAACTGTTCAAGCACGATCCTCAACATCCCAAAGTGTTCAGGTTGCCGAGGGGTGTCGTTCCGCTGTGCAACAACTCCTCGCTCGACTGCATCCGTGCAATGATGCCTTTGTGTGATTCGCATGGAATTGTCCCAACTTGGCAAGAGCCTGCAGACGACGTCGTGCAGGAGTTCTTTGACGGCTTGGTAGAAATGCTGGTCTGCTCCGATGAACAGAAGAGCCTTACTCGCGACACCACCGATGCGGAGATGCAGCGCATCGCCACTAGGCTGGAAGAGGCGGCGGCAGGCCGCCGCTGTGGCGGTTTGGATTCACCGTGGAGGAGCGAGAGGCAGCAGAGGTGGCAAGCCTTGCGGCGAGAGGAGCTTGCGGCGAGGGAAGCTTGTCGGGCCTGAAGCTGAGTCGGCGAGCCGGCCGAGGCGCGGCGACTCGTTGAAGATCGACTCCTCCTCTTTCTCACCTTGAGACAGCTCGCCCATAGCGGAGCCCCCAGCTCCACCAGAAGGCGTCTCCATAAGGCTGGGGGCGTGGCGGGCGGCAGGCAGGTCAACGAGCCGCCCGCGCGCAGCTTCGCTCCACCGTGGCAAGCACATTGTTGCAGCGGGAGCACCTCACGCCGCTGCGACAGCTGGAGGCGGGGCCCTCCGGACCACCGCTTCGCTCCCGCTTAAGCGGCTAAGGAACCTCTCCTCCGCCTTGCCGCGAAGGTGGGCGGACTTGACCTCTCCACGCTCAGCTCCGGCGAGGAAGAGGAAGAGTAAGATTCTTTGTTGTACTTGTAGTTCTTCAATTCTTGCTGTTTTGTCTTGTATCTGATTTGCTTTACTCTGAACCCATTCCTTTTAGGACTCGGCCCGAGGCGGCGAAGAGCCAAGGTCCCAGTGATTGTCATCGAGGGCGAACCCACCATGACAGCGAGGGGTGTGTCGAGACCACCTTGCCGGACCGGCAACTATTCTAAAGCAGCCCCAGCGCAGCCCCCAGCGTAAGTATATGGTTTACTTCCTGCTGTTAGGCGCGCATGGGTGCTCTTTTCTTTGTTGACATCGACTATTGGTTTCGGAGGGAGAGCAGTCTCACCGGAGTGCCGAAGCCGCTCCCGACATGCCATCTGCCGACTACACGCCAGCGGAGGATTCCCGGCAAGGGAGAATTCTCCGCAAGAAGCGATTCTCCGACAAGGACAGCACAGCTGACCCCGGTGGCGGAGACCCACGGTCATAGATCTGGTACAGGTAATCCTCTTGCTTGAAAACTTCCCTTGGGTCCTTCTTCTTCTGATTTTCTTTTTGAATATTTGCTTGACTTTTCTTCCTTTTCCGGTCGTAAGGTCCATCTTCCACGGAGCCGATGGAAACCAAGGTCGCCGGCGAGGAACGCAGCGTGCAATACTGACGACGCCGCTTGTATCAAGAAGAAGCCGGCGCTGATGATCCCCTTGGCGGAGAGGCCGCTAAAGCTGCCGCCATAGAAGCTGGCGAGGGTCCGCGATCGCACTAACGGCCCCGAGGCCGCAGGAGCGCCAGCGCCACGCCGACCACCAATCCCTCGCCAGCTGCTTTGCGCCAGTTCAAGAGCTCCCAGCTGGGCGCCTATTTGAAGGCGGCGATGGCGTCTTCATCAAGCTCCCCAGGTGTCGAGCTTGGCGCCCGATCGAAGGAAATCTTTGATGAAGAGTTGCTCGCCTCCGCTGGGTGACGCTGGTCGACGCGCCGAGCAGCAAAGCAGCGATGAGCCTGAGGAGGAGCAGCTGTTGCGGAAGCTGTTGTCGCTCTACCGCTCCGACGAAGCCAAGCTGGTATCCCGAGAAGCGCTTGTCGCGAAAGGCGGGAGTGGACATCGAAGCGCGTGGAGGAGCTCGGGGCCTCAACCAGGAAACTCTCCGGTCCTGGCAGAGGAGGCGGGAGCAACTTCGCCGAGGGCGTAAAGCCTTCCTCCTCGAGAAGGCTGAAGTTGAAAGCAACAATGACTTGTCGCCGAGAAGCTGTCTGCGCGAGAAGGCGAGTTAGGCGCAGCGGAAGGTTAACCTTGACATTGGCGGGGCTCTCAAGGAAGCAGAGGATCTTTGCCTTTGGCTGCCGAGGCCGCCAAGAAGGAGCTGGAGATGAAGGTGGCGCAGCTGGAGGCCGATCTCAAGGTGGCGGCGAGGAGCTTGCTGCGCTCAAGCGTGGCGAGAAGGGCGCCTACACCCTTGGCGAGCTGCAGGTCGTCTCGCCCGAGAGGAGCAAGGAGCTTAGCACCGCCAAGGACTCCAACGCAGACCTTGAGTTGAAGCTGACTACTTTGACCAATATGCTGGACGGCGCCAGGGAGCAGGAGGTGGCCTTGAAGGAGAAGATCAAGGCCGGCGAGGCGCTGCTGGCGAGTGCTGCTGCCACCAAGAACAATTTTAGGGAAAATGTGGAGCCTTTGGACCGAGGTCTCGTGGATGTTGCCGCAGCCATCGACTGGGAGCTGGCGCAGCTGGGGATGGAGGATCTCGGTATTCTCGATGAGCACCTCCAACCCAGCGCCAAGCTCAGCTTGTTCTTCAAAGGCGTGGCGACGGCCCTCCATCGACTCCGGGAGAAGACCCCAAAGCAGCTGGCCAACGAGTCGCGTCAGATCTGCGCGGGAGCTCTTCAAAAGGTGTTGGTGAAGGTGGCCTCCCGCAACCCAGGCCTCAACCTCACCAACGTCCTCAGGACCTTGCCGCCGGATGCTGATTTGGAAGCTCTCAAGACCCTTGTCGCACCCATTGTGGACAAGGTGAGCGGGATCAAGAGGGTTGAGGGCGATCGCGTAGATTAGGCCGCCCGTTTTCTCTTTTTCTTGTCGCTGCTGGTCATGTTATGAGGACAATCTGTTAGAGCTGCGACAAGCTATCTTGTAATATGACTCTATTTCGGGTAGCGATTGCTATGTTATTTCCTTTACTTGATTCCTTCCTTTGTATGTTTTTTACCCACGCTTTTAGGGAACTTGTCTCAAGCGAGCACCTTAGTCATGGCGCTGAAGTGGGGACGTCAAGAACCTCATTTGGCGGTGCCGCCACCGACAAGAAACCTTGTCGCAACTAGTCGCAGCTCACTTAAGTTGTTGAGCGGACTCGAAACAAAGTAAGGCGCAACTAGCTATGAGTTGGTTCCTCCGCCATGAGGTTTTCCATACAAAGCACGGTCGTTCGAGGAAGATAACTTAAAATTTTAAAACTGATTGCTCAAACTTTAGCAACTTAGCTTTTCTGTCGTTTGCTTCCCGGTAAGGCGAAACTTCCTCGAACGACGCTTGGTCCACACCATTATCTTCTCCTTTCCCCCCGGCAAACTTGTGGGCGAGGGAACCTTCCTTTCTTTGAGAAAGAGAAAGAAGAGAAAATAAAGATATGGAGCCTTACGGCTCGTTATTGCTTATCGGGGGTAGGCGCTGCACAAAGTGTCAGATAACGCATGCAAAAAAAAAGTAGAAAGCATGAAATTGACAAGATGGCGGAGCACATGAGCTTTACTTATGCACGGGTCTGCGCCCGGCCGTACAAAGGATTACATGCAACATCGGCAAGACTTGTACAAAAGGTGGTTGCTTAGAACAGGTTCCGCAACCGCGCCTTCTGAGTAAAACTTACGAAGATGCTCAATGTTCGAGGAGTTGCTCACGGAATGCCATCTTCGGTCTCAAGGTGGACAGCGCCTTGAGCCTAGTGACTCGTTTCACCCGGTAAGGGCCTTCCCACTTCAGCGTCAACTTGTTGGAATTCTTGGCGGACTGAGCAGCGCGAAGAACAAGGTCGCCTTTCTCGAGACTTCTGGCATTAACTGCGGATATGGTAGCGGCGCAAAGCTTGCTGGTATCGAGCAGCTCATCATGCGCCTGAAGACGGTCTTCCTCAAGGAGCAACCGCGTCATCTTATGCAACTGCTCTTGCTCAAGCTCATCATAAGCGAGCACTCGAGGTGACCAGATATCTGAGTTCCGTGGGAGAACTGCTGCCCTGCTCCATAGACTAGAGCGAAAGGTGTCGGCGGTGGCTCGATTTGGCGTCGTCTGATCGACCAAAGAACCACCGGCAGCTCCTCAATCCAGTTCTTTCCGCACTTGTGCGGCTTGTCGAAAGTCCTGGTCTTGAGCCGCGCAGCACTTCAGCATTCGCCCTCTCCGGCTTGCCGTTACTTCTCGGATGAGCAACGAAGCGAAGCAGACCTTGGCGCCAAGATCTTGGGCGTCTGCATGAAGGTGCGGCTCGTGAATTGCGTGCGTTGTCGGTGATGATCTGTTAGGGATCCGGCGGCAAACAATCGACTTGAAGAACTTGACTCGCCATTTGTCTTGTCACCTTCCTCACTTGCTTCCACTTCCGACCACTTTGTGAACTTGTCGATTACAGCGTACAAGTACTCAAAAGCCCCGACAACTTCGGGAAAGGGGCCGAGATGTCGAGCCCCGGACCGAAAATGGCGAGGATAAAGGGATCGTCTGGAGAGCTTGAGCTGGCTGGTGTATCTGCTTGGAATGGAACTGCACGCTTCACACTTGGTTACTTGTGCAGTTGCATCACGGAGGGCTGTCGGCCAAAAGAAACCTTGCGGAGCAGCTTTGCTTCGGCAAGTGCTCTTACACCAATGTGGTGACCACATGTGCCTCCATGTATCTCTGCCAACAGCTTTGTCCGTCTTCCCGGTGAATACACTTCAATTTCACACCGTTGAGTCTTCTTACATGCAGTGTGTTGTCGACAAACTGGTACATACTTGTTGTCGGGCTACTCTTTCCGCTTCTTCTTGCTCTTGGGAAGTTCTCTGTCTGCGAAGGAAGCGGACAATCTGTTGTGCCCATCTTTGGAGCTTCGGCTCGACAACAAGGACTAAAGGCACATCTGCTGCTGTGGGAACATCCGCTTCTCGGCGAGAACCTGCGGCTCGGCGGAGCTTGGCGTTCCCGGCAAGCTTGCGGAGCAAAACTTGTCGGGAGCATCTGCTTCAATGGAACAAACCCTAGGGCTTGCCGGAGCAGACTGCTCCTCAGCACCTTTGGTGTTGATCTTGAGGACCTTCTTGGCGGCGGCTTCGGGGAGCTCTGCCGGAAAATAGTCACGAAATCAACTCCCTCTTCTTGTTACATCCGCTTGATGGCGTTACGGACGGTTGAGTCGGTTTGAGCACAAAGATCCCTGGTTCCACGGTAACTTAAGTGCGATTGCACTTGACGAAGCCATCGGCAATGTCGTTCCGAGCTCTTGGAACATGTTCCATCTGAGGCCATCAAAGTGCTCTTCTAGCTTTCTCACTTCATCAACGTAAGCTTCCATCAACGGACTCGATAATTCTTGTTCACTTGGCGGACGACAAGTTGTGAGTCACCCGACAATGAGCTTCTTGATCCCAAGGTCTGCTGCGATCCACGAGACGGCAAGCAAACCTTCATACTCTGCGGTATTGTTCGTTGCTTGCTCCTTGGGAAAGTGCATCTGGACTACGTGCTTGAGGTGCTCTCGGTGGGTGCAACAAGTAGCACGCCCGCACGGGCGCCTTTGCAGCGAGAAGGCACCATCAAAGTACATCAGCCACTCTTTGCTTGCTTCGGACTTTACGCTTGCGGGCCGCGCATGAGGACGAGCGGCAAGATGGTGCTCGATTACTCACAGGAACACGGGGATGTCGGGGCGGTTGCCACGCAAATCGTCGACGTTAGCCCGCAGGAAAGCAGCCGCTTCCTATTTAGGGTCGAGAGTGGCACGATGGTGAAGGTACCACGGTGCCATCCTCCTTGGCGGACACCTTCTTGGTCTCTGGTGGAGCTGCCATTGTCTTTTACACTTGCCGGTGGAGCTCGATGGTGCGTCCTCGGCGGTAGCGCAGCACTCAAAAGAATGCGCTTGCCGGAGTGGGCATCGAGAACTCTTGCGGACTTGGTCTTCTTCTCCGCCCGGGAGCTTCAACGGCAAGTGACTTGCGATCTGTTGCGGCTGCTGCTTCCCGGTAGATCTTGTCGGCGCAGATAAGAGCATCCTTCTTGTCGCCAGGATGAGATGACACTTATCGGGCTGGCATCTTGATTATGTTGTATGCATAGTGAGAGGCTGCCATGAACTTGGCGAGTCTTTGGGCGGCCGAGTATCCTATTGTAAGGCAATGGAAAGTCGACAGCGTCAAAGTGGCCCTCGGTTATGAAGTTCAACTTCGCTGCCAAATGTCACGGCAGCGTGATCTTTCCTTGACTTGCTCCTTCCCGGATTGATTCCTTGGAATGTGCGGTCTCTTGAGCTTCGCCATCGAGGATCTGGAGTTTACGGAGTACTGCGGAGGAGATCAGGTTCAAGCGGCCCCGCCGTCAACTAGCATCTTAGTGACCTTGAGGTTGCGGATAGTTGGTGGAACCAACATAGCAAGCACCGACCCCGAGTTATGCGATCGAGGTGGTCCTCAATATCAAAGATGATAGGCATGCTGGACCGTTTGAGGCTTGCGTGACTCGACGGGTGGTTACGCCGCATTGACTTCCGCACCTTTGCTTGAGCTAAGCGGTGTGAAGTATGCGAGAAGCACCGCCGTCGGCCGCATCAGGACCTCTCCGTGGCTTCTGGAACTCCTGCTCATCGGTCTCGTCATCATCCATATCTTCGTCGTTGTCGTCATCTTCATCCTTGTCGCCGCCGCGGGGAGGTTTGTCTCCTTGCTGCTGCTTGGCCTTGCCACGGCGTCCTCCTCGGCCGGGGCGTTTCTTGCCGGCTCCTCCAGCACCTTCCTGGGCCTTCTCCTTGTCGCGTCGCTCGTATTCAGCCTTTTGCTGCTCGACCAACTGCTCGACCTTCTTGCAGCTCTGGAGATCATGGCCCTTGGTGCGGTGGATCTTGCAGTACTGCTTGTTGGTGCCGTCCTGCTTGTCGCGAACCGCCACAGCCTGGTAGTTGGTGCCTGCGGCAATCTCCTCGCCGGAGCTACCAGCTTTGACTTTCTTGGCGCCTCCTCCATTGCCGGACTGCTCAACGACTAGCACATCTTTGCTTTTCTTCTTCATGTTGTTCCGCCGCCGGTTTTTCTTTGCCGGGGCAGCCTCCTCACTATCAGATCCTCCTGCTTCTGTATTCTCTCCGGGGAGTTTCCTCCCTTCCTCAGCACGTGCACACTTGTCGGCCAGGGCATATAGCTCACTGACCTCTCTGATCTTGCACATCGCCATCTCCTCCGCATCACGCGGTTTCGCGCGTTCGATGGAGCGCGCTGATTACCGCTGGGGTGGACATCTCGGATGTTGTCTTTGTCGCGCTGAATCTCTGAATGTACTCGCTAGGGCTCTCCTTCCTTACGGGCGCAGCAGATGAAGGTCGCTCTCTTGGCCATGAGGCTTGTGGCCGCTGTAAAGCGCCGACAAACTGATGGCATAGGTCTGCCAGGAGGATATGGAGTTGTCCGGCAAGTGCATGAGCCAGATCGACATTGGGCTTGAGCACCGGGAAGTAGTTGGCTGGGATCTTGTCGTCCGCCCCGGCAGCTTGCACCGCGATGGTGTAGATTGAGAACTCCGACGGATGCGACTTGCCGTCGTGCTTCTGCAATGCGTCTGGCTTGAAATTCTTCGTGTTGGGCCCTTTGGACTTGCCGCAGCTCACGAGTGAGCGCAGGGCAACCTACGCGTCTGACAAGTCGCTGGTTCCCCTGGTGCATGCATGTCGACGGAGGGCCCAACGCGCTGGTCTGATTGACGCCGCGCTTCTCTTTGGCGCTCGATGCGAGTTCGAGCGTCTTCTTGCTGTCGTTCATGAAGAACTTGGCGCTGATCGCGACGAGCGCGTGCATCTGATGATGCGGTGGAGCCGCTGTCGAGGTGGATCCGGCGAGTCCTGCGATCTTGGCCTTCGGGGTGGAGAGTGCATGGTGGTTGCACCCCCACCGGTTTCGTCGCCATCGGCTCGTGCCTGGCAGTCCTGCCGCGGCAGCGATGTACTCAGCTGCTGCGGAGTGTCGCCGTTGGCGAAGCCGATGAGACTCTGAATGGTGGCCCTCCATTCATCGATCTTATCTGCCGTTGGAGGGTAATCCAGGAGCAGTTGAGCTCGCGCCAAAGCTTCTGCTGGAGTGGTGGGTGGCAGTGGCGAACGGCGCGAGGAGCGGGATATGCTCGGACTTCTAACTATGTTAGAAGGAGCAGTATCCTGTCCAGGCGACCGTGCCTCGCTCGTGCCAGCATGTTGGCGTGCATGCTGGTCTAGAGCACCCCGAAATCCACCAGCTCGATCTTGGTCTAACGAACGTATGGCATTGTGAATACCATGACGCTGTCGGTCCCGCGCCTCCTGAGATGGGCGCGGTGCATGTACGGACGCCGAGGTCTTTGCAGCCTTGTCCTTGGATCTGGCAGCATCGTGGGCTCCCTCGTCGATGTCCGTTCTTCCGCCGGCGTCTACCCCACCACCCGTTTGCTCCGGTGGTGGTGGGATCGACGTGGACGGACCAGCTGCCATCGAAGCCATCTTCTTCGGTGGCATGTCGATGAAGAAGATGAAGATCTAGCTCGTGTGAACACCGGATCAGATTCACACAACCTCGACACCCCCTACCTGGCGCGCCAAAGATGTCGGGGAAACTGATCCACGAACACCTACGGGACCGGCGGACCGAGCCCCTTTCGGTTCGGCGGGGCGGAGATCGCACGAAGAGCGTGTCGGCGGCTAACACGAAAGCAGTTTACCCAGCCGGAGCTCTCCGGAGATAACACTCCTCTGCTGCATGTGCGAAAGTGTATTGAGTTCTTGCTCGGGGCGCTGAATGCTACGATACACACTAGCTGCTAACGAGACCGGCGTGAGTGTTTTTCGCCTTGAACCCCCCTCTCGTTGCGCATGGGCCTCCTTTTATATGCTAAAGGGGTCTCCGAGCAGGTGGCAACGTAGACAAGGGTAAAATGGAAAAGGAATTGCGGTTGGTACAACTACACCCGCAGTGTATCATACATAACCCGACGGCGGGGACAAAGGCATTAAATTCCGTCTCGTCGCCCAAATAGTGCAAAAAGGACCGTCGGACGCCACCGCTGCCACGATGGCAATCTTGTCAGCGTCGCTTGCCACAGCAAGACCGCTGGCCCTCGACCTCTTGCCACGCTGCGCGCTGGAAGGTCGAGGCGACACGTTGGTGGATGTGATGGAGCGGGTGCTGAGTGGTAGTTTGTCGCGGCAAGCACCTTGCATGATCGTTGTCTTGTCGCGTCTGGAAGCTTGTCGCCACGAGGGCCTCACGAGGGGCTGCGTGGTGGCGTCGCGGCAAGTTCCTTGAGATGCCTTGGTTGGCCTTCCCGGCAAGCTCCTCTTGCCGGGGCCTTGTCTCCTTGGCTTGAATACTTTGCTCTTGAATGGCTCCAATGGAACCACGGAGGACCTTGGCGGTCACCCGGCAAGCCTTGTCGCGGGGTGCTGCAACTGCCCGTGCACAAGTTCGGGATACTAGGGTACCCCTACTCTAGTACACCGACACCCAGTATCCCATGATAGATTCAGGGGGAGCAAGACATCTAAGGGAAAGAAATCATTTAAATTCATTGCATATCTTTACCCTTGGGGACGTGTCTAATCCAATGTGGTACTTGGTACTCACTCTCTACATGACATCCCAGTCTTGGTATTCTTGTGGTTTCTTCTGTTTGCTCTGGCTAGTAGATGTACCTGTGTTATCTAACCCTGTTTACACAGGTTCATTCCATCCTAAGCCAACTCAAGACTACAAGGTAAGTATATGCATCACACTCATGTGTATGAGGAATTCTTGCTGATGCACATACTGTTTGCAAGGACTCATGAGCATGAAGCACATTGCCTACTCTATCATGGTTATGCTCTCACATGCTTCTATATTCCATAATTCACATGATTGCATACATGTAGGGGGAGCCTATGCTTGTTACATGTCTTTCCGAAGCTTTACTTGCTATTTTTATATCTTTATCTAAAATCTTTGATGTATGTTGTCATCAATTACCAAAAAGGGGGAGATTGAAAGCACAAGTGCTCCCTAGGTGGTTTTGGTAATTAATGTCAACATAGCTCTTGTTGGACTAACACTTTTATCTAGTATGTTTCAGATAAGTTCAACAATGGAGTGGCCTGGACTAAAGGATGTGGGAACCCCTTCAAGATGCTAAGGACAAAGGATTGGCTCAAGCTTCGAGCTCAAGACTCTTCATTTTATATTTTAGTGATCCAAGATCACATTGAGTCTATAGGAAAAGCCAATACTATCAAGAAGGGATGAGGTGTTGCTTAATGAGTTTCTTGCTCCATAGTGCTTAGTGATATGCTCCAAAACCCTCAACTACTTTCCCACTTCCACACATATGACCTAAACCTAAAGTCAAACTCGGCCCCACCGATTCTTTCTATCCGACGCCACCGAGTTCGGGATGTCATAGCCATCGCCACAAACCCTAGGCAAATCGGTCTCACCGATAGGGATCTCGGTCTCACTGAGATGGGATTGTAATCTCTCTGTGTATGTCCATTACCAAAATCGGTCTCACCGAGTTTGTGCAATTGGTACTAGCGAGATTACAATGCAAACACTCTGGTTAACTTATTACCAAAATCGGTCCCACCAAGTTTGAGTAATCGGTCTCACCGAGTTTACCTGACCAACTCTCTGGTTAGCTAATTACCAAAATCGGTCTCAAAGAGTTTGTGTAATCGGTCTCACCGAGATTACGTTATGCCCTAACCCTAACCATATCGGTCCTACCAAGCTGCATTTCGGTCCCACCGAAAACCCTAACGGTCACTAGGTTTACTGAATCGGTCCGACCGAGTTTGTTGATTCGGTCCCACCGAGTTTGGTAAATTGTGTGTAACGGTTAGATTTTGTGTGGATGCTATATATACCCCTCCACCTCCTCTTCATTTGTGGAGAGAGCCATCAGAACAAGCCTACACTTCCAGCATCCTATTTCTGAGAGAGAACGACCTACTCATGTGTTGAGGCCAAGATATTCCATTCCTACCCCATGAATCTTGATCTCTAGCCTTCCCTGCTTTCCACTCAAATCTTCTTTCCACCAGATCCAAATCCTATGAGAGAGAGTTGAGTGTTGGGGAGACTATCATTCGAAGCACAAGAGCAAGGAGTTCATCATCAACACACCATTTGTTACTTCTTGGAGAGTGGTGACTCCTAGATTGGCTAGGTGTCACTTGGGAGCCTCCGACAAGATTGTGGAGTTGAACCAAGGAGTTTGTAAGGGCAAGGAGATCGCCTACTTCGTGAAGATCTACCGCTAGTGAGGCAAGTCCTTCGTGGGCGACGACCATGGTGGGATAGACAAGGTTGCTTCTTCGTGGACCCTTCGTGGGTGGAGCCCTCCGAGGACTCGCGCAACCGTTACCCTTCGTGGGTTGAAGTCTCCATCAACGTGGATGTACGATAGCACCACCTATCGGAACCACAACAAAAACATCCGTGTCTCCAATTGCGTTTGAATCCTCCAAAACCCTTCCCTTTACATTCTCGCAAGTTGCATGCTTTACTTTCCGCTGCTCATATACTCGTTGCATGCTTGCTTGTTATGTATTGTGAATGTTAAACTTGTGCCTAAACTCCACTTAAACCTAAAGAAGTTAAAAAATGCAACTTTGATACTTAGTTCTAATCACCCCCCCCCCTCTAGACACCTCTTCTCAAGTTCCTACAGGGGGGAAACATTTTTTTCACGAAATACGGTGGCCCGTCCGATGGGTCCCTGCTGTCAGGTGGAGGAATCATTATTTTCCACATAATAAGGAGGCACTTCCTTGCTGCCATCATGGACCCAGCTGTCAGCCTCTCCACATACAGTCCACGTCGGATGGAAGCCGTTCCTTGACCACGTTGACCATGCCGCGTCGAGAGCACCAGGGCGGTGGACGATGGCGAGGCCTAGGAAGGGGATGACGCGGAGCCGGCGAAGACACGGCAGTGGAAGCCCGCGCCGAGAGGAGTACGAGGGTTCACTAGTTCGGCTGTGGTGTGAGGCTGTCGTCGCCGTGGAATAACAGGGGGTGTGGGTGAGTAGAGGGATGGCCTGGCTAGCGGTGGGAGTAATAGGGGCGGTGAGTCCTCCGCGGGATCACATCCGGCCATGGGAGGCAGGAGCACGCAGCATGACCGGCGCGCTTTGGGCGGCTGGAGCAAGAAGACCATAGGTTGAAGGGGCACTACGGCCATTGGATGGATATCGTACGGTCACTACAGCTAGAATCGTTTATATTGACTAAGTTGACAAAGCCCTTGGTACGCGTCAACTTAGTAGGTCCACAGGTCAGCCTCTTAAACGGTGCGCCCTAGATGTCAGGGGGAGGAATCATTTCTTGGGCGGCTGAAGCAAGAATATCCGAGATTGAAGAAGAAGCACGACATCCGTTGGATGGACATCC
This sequence comes from Aegilops longissima, assembly GCA_021605205.1. Lineage (NCBI taxonomy): Eukaryota > Viridiplantae > Streptophyta > Magnoliopsida > Poales > Poaceae > Aegilops > Aegilops longissima. Next base: position 352,873,161 of record CM038679.1, read on the forward strand.
AACGGCCACAGCTGCCAGAACCGTGTGTTACAAAGCCTTGCATACGCGTCAACTTAGTTTTTTAGGGGACACGTCAACTTAGAAGGCCCACAAGTGTGTGGCAGAGAACATATAGCCCATTTGCGATTTGTAAGCATGTACAACCCATTTTTTAATTCTAATGGAATTTACTACAGCCCATTTACAGTTTGTTAAAAGTACAGCCCATTTTCTAGCTAGGACAATGATTAACAATTTTAACCAACCTCTCAAAACAGAATTCAAAAAAAAATTCCCACATTTTTATGGGATCCAAAATATTTTTATCCGAAATTTCTAGTCAGATTAAATATAATTTCAAAATAAAGTTGTATTACGTTAAAATCCAACGAAATATTGCGCGCGCAACAAGTAATGAAATTAAAAATTCTAAATTCCAAAAATAATATATTTTTAAACTAATTACGCGTTTGGTGCATCTTTTTATAGTTACTGCCCAGTTATTATAATTACATCCCATTTATTATTTCTTAAAGTCCATTTTCTTGTTAAGCCTAATGCATACCTCCTAGGAAAGTTTGCAGCCCAACGGGGCGGAGAATAACAAGTTCACCCGGATATTGTGTACAACTGTCGGCCCAGTTGCATTGCTGATGTTGAAAAGAAAGGCCTGTGTAGTACAGTACAACCTATCATGGCTACTCAGCCCAGATTCAGTGACGGCGGAAAGGCCCAAACAAGGCTTCTGTACAACTTTTTGAAGTCATTGAGCTCAATTAATAACTTAAGAAAAAAGTTAGATTATAGTGGAACCTAATTAAAAGCTATCACGAGCAAAGAAATAATTCAACGGGTCCCACTTGTGCATGTGTGCGTGTGCGTGTGCATGCGTGTGTGTGTGTGTGTGTGTGTGTGTGTGTGTGTGTGAGAGAGAGAGAGAGAGAGAGAGACCCATCGGTCGATGCTCGTAAATACATCTTTCAGCCATATGCATTGCTGATGCTCAGTAAAAACTTATATAGTTGACACAATCATATAGAACATAATAGCACACTTAACTTGCATACAAAAAGACAGACAGACAACACAATAAGTTCTGCGAGCACATTAAGTTGACGTACATCCCTTTCTAAAATAAGTTCAGGTACAAAATTAGAATAGGTCACAATCAAATGTACTGGCACATCAGTGCTTCACACCCATAGCTTGGATTTAACTAGTAGTCCATATCTGACAAGATTCAGTTGTTACCTCAAATTAGAGCACGCCCGGGCAGCCAGCCCTGCCTCTTCTCCGAAAGAAGCAGTGGCCTCCGCTGCGCGATGGAGTAGGCCCTGTGCCATCCATCGTTCCGAGCAACACAGGGAAAGTCGGCGTTGACTCTGTAATGGGCGTCGTCGACCACGGCACCCGGGCGTGGCAGGACTTCGAATGATGGATTGACCACTTCTTCGACATGCACAAACACTCGATACAGGTACATCCCTAACGTGGTCTGCAGCGGCCTTGGTGGCGATGAATAGTACAACCCCGGTTCCTACACCGGTATCTCAACACCAATCACCTTCGGTATGGTGGATGGCTTCTTCATCCATGCCATAACCGTCAGAGCTCAGTTGTCTGGAGGAAAAAACATACTTACGAGCTCACCTCCAAGGTCGTTGATAAGCTCATTCATGGACTCGCTGTTCCAAGCACGTCAAGGCATGCCGTGGAAGGTAATCTTTGTTAAAAACTCAAGCTCAGAGGGAACCGAGCCCCATCCTGGGTGCCACCAATCAAAGCTCACCAGCGCGCCATCGCAGAACAAACGCCGGGAAGATTCGAACACACGACTGCAGTCGAAAGTTGTCCGGAACCTGACGAAGAAATCAGCTGGCGGCAGACAGACTTCGACGAGCAAGTCACTTATTTGGATGCCGTGCGCAATGCCAAGAGCTTTGACAAGGTCGTCCAATGAGACGGGAGGCCGGTCGCTGTTGATGGTTACCATCAGCACTTTGCCGGCAAACTAGTCGTCAAGCGCCGCCATGCCACTGTTGAGCTACACCACGCGGCGATCGAAGGCAGGATGGACCTCAGGATCTCCGGCTCGGATATCCGCATTGACAGGTGACATGATAGCGAGCTTGAGTACAGGGAGTACAGGAGGGGGATTTGGGGGAACTGGAGTAGGAATCGAGATTCCCGAGGTGGGGGAGGGGCGGGAGATTGGGGATGAAAAGTTAGCTTGAAATTCAAACACACGCCAATATTTTCTCAGCGCGCAAGCGCACAAAAACACCGGTGGCGCCCACATGTCGGCCTAAGTGTCCTTATTCTTTCTTTTTTGGAGAGCCTGGCCTTTTTTAGGAACTTTTGAGAGCCCGGCCTGAGAGTCATAATTGACCTGTTTGTCTTGCATTACTACTCGGCCCATATTCAACGACACCTCACTGGCCCAAACAAGTGTACATCATCGAAAAGACACTGAGCTCAAATTATATAACCTGAAAAAAGGAGATACACTCTGAATGCTGGAGAATGGTGATGCTCTCATTTAGCCCACCAGTAGTTCGAGACAATAAACAGTTCGAAACAACAATATATACAACATTCAAACACTGACTAGTGACTACTACTGACATAAACAGCAAGACATGATAGTTCATAAGAAGTCTTGCTACACCACCAAAACGCAACCATCTGCAGCGCTCAGACTCTCATGATCCAGACAAGAATGACATTCTAAACAGAGCCAACTATTACATAGTAAGAGTGACATAGACGAGGATGACCAAATGACAAGGAATATGCATAACAAAAGAAAGAACTACCCATCCAGAACAAGCAGCAAAGACAACAAAGTCATTCGAAAAGATGATCCAACACCATCATAATTTGCAGCCCCGCTTCAGCGACCAATGATCTGGAGACACCAGTACTCCACCCTTTCGATGCAACAGCCCAATTACCTATCAACCTGAAAGCTTGAACCACATCACTGCCATCCAAGGATCAAAGTTAATCCGGATGCCTTTGTCATTCTCACCTTCTTTTGGCTGCAGGTTGTATCGCTGACAATCAAGGGAGTTTGGTCCCGAACTCCTAGGTCTCTCCGTGTAGACACAATTTTCCATAGCAAACAGAGCCTCTCTGCCATCAAGGTCCTTGCCAATGGTGATCTCCTGGTTAATCGGATAATTGAGTCCGAGAAATAGAGAGTGTGAATCAAGGCTGTTTACCCGCCTCCAACTAAAAAATCCTGAAGGCCCCAACAAGCTGGTATCCTGCTCATAGATGTAACAGCCACTGTCCGAATACTCACGTATTTCACGGTGCTTGTATACAGTGGGGTTTTTGCAATATAACTTTTCCGGCTCATGTGTCTGAATGATCATCGCTCTTTTGCCGTCATCTGATCGAGCGAGGAACCAGTTGTGCTTCCCTGTTTTTGGCAAAGGTGGTGTGATTAGAAAGGGCAGTAATTGTAGGGACACTGCATCATATCAAAAAGGACAAGCATTGTTAATGTAAGATCATCATTGTTCAGAGTATGAGTAGGATAATGCAAGAAACAACATTGATATGTCCCTGTTGGAACCGGGAGGAAAAACAGGAAATGTATCTTTGGGTTCAAAAATATAGAAGTGCCATGCATGGTTATAATCATGTTATCTCGCAATCGATTCTTCACGAAACTACCATGTCATGCATGTTATGGAATCATGTTCTGTCCTCACAAACAAATTCTTCAAGGTAACTAACAGACCATGCATTGTTATATACCGTGTTACGTAGGCAAAATTTTTGTGAGTATATTATTCTAGCCATTGATTGCTGAAGGGCGAATATAGGTATATACACATGGTAAGCATTACAGGATTTCACTACTTCCTAATATAGAGTTCTCCATATGCACATTTACTTCCCTAATGTATGGTTAGATGAAACCAATAGTGTGGTGCATGTTTCTACATCATGAAAATGAGGAAACTAACATGGCCATTGATACACACTGATATTTAGTAGTAATATATAGATTACTGTAAAATAAGGAGAATATCCATATATTCCTAACCGTTTGATTATTCAGGGGTACAAATTGGCTCTAATGACATGATCACAATCGCATGAATTAACTCATTCCAAATATAGCTGATTTATGGCGTCTCTAATACATTGCCATAGTTCTACTCAAATTCTGCTCAAACAGGGATAAGCCAATCATCACAAAAAGTTCAAACAGTGTCATGGCGTCGTCACTAACATGAGATGGAAACAACTTACACGCGCCGTCCCAGCAATACGTGGTGCCATCTGCTTTGTCGATCGCATAGATGATGCCATTGTGTTCAATAGCATCACAGAAGTGTGTATCAGCTTTGACGACGATCCACTATGAGCTGAGCTGTCTACATCTAAAGAAGGCACCGGCGTAAAGATAGGCGAGTCCCTTGTCGAACAAGGCAATTAGCTTGAAGTCTGCGTAATCCGCATGTTGTGTGGGCACTTGGCAGATTACAATATTCTGCAAAACAAGGTCCGTCCAACTGACGCAGTAATCTAGATTACTAGGATCGCGATGGTAATACTCTATATAATCCAACGGAGGAAAGATAATCTCATGGGAGGTTTGGAAGTTCACGAGCACCAACTTTTTACCGTCTTCTCTAACGGCAGCCATCCAGTGGGAGTTCATTCCGACCCAGTACATACCTGCCAAGAAGTTTCGGGCGATGGTGATCGGATCGAAGTCGAGGGAAATGATGTACGACAACCCACTACATACCTGCAAAGAAGTTTCGGCTAAAGGAGATCGGATTGAAGTCGAGGGGCATCATGTACGCCTTCTTTATCATGGTGAGCCAATCTCGCAAGACCAGATAGCAGCAAGAAGGGTGTCTTGAAAAGCTTAGGCCTCGCTTCAACGATGGCCGTGTGCATGCCCCTCGAGCATGCAGCCAGCCGCAGGGCGCTCAACATATCCATACACGAACAACAAAGGTCGAGGACGTCACTGGGGAGATAGCTCCAATCGTGGCTCATATGGATCCTGCGCGGTTCACGTTCGGCCATGGTGGAGTTTGGAAGGTGGGGCTTTGGGGGGCTTGATTTATGGGGGAGAAGGATGTCGATGCTGGATCGGCTAGCGAGGGAATAGTGGTCTGGGGGGCGAAGCGGCCGAGGGTATCTTGAGGCGCAGTGAGATAATGAAGAGTGACCTCGGGATCTCCGTGAGACGGAGATGGAGATGGAGTGGTGCTAGGGAGAGGGAGATGAGGCGAGGCATGCTATACAGTGGTCGTGTGGTGTTGCACAAATGCACAAGGTGAGGCTGACTTTGGTAACCGGACCGCCACAGGACTGGTGTCACATCGGGCGAGGTCTTGTCACTTCCTTGTGAGGACCGGATGAATAATAGTATTTTGACCATCAAGTGTACCACAGTTGTACTACTACTACTAGTAGGAGTAGTAGGAACATGAGTACACTCCCGTGCTAGCATGCCTCTAGGTTCAGTTCATCCTCCATGTATCATCCATATTGCGAGCAGAACCAAATTCTCGTGCATGCGGAAGCGCGAAGAAGGACTTTTCTTTTTTTGAGGATAACCGCATATTCCTTAACCGTAGTAGGAACATGAGTAGTACTCCCTCTGGTCCTCTTTTGTGTGCACATAACTTTTTTCAGTATTTCTCTAATTAGACTGCGTATATACCCTTTTGCATGTGCTCATTTCCCTCCATGCCCCGCATTCACAGCATTAATTAGCGTATGCATGAGCAGCTGCATCCCTACTCCAGCCAATAAACTGCAACATGCAAGTGGGCCACTTTGCGCGCGTGGGAGAGAGAAAAGGCAACCAAAGAGCCCGCCCAATCCATTGCATGCAGCAGTCAAACCACCGCACCTCTCCTCATGCATGCGCATAACTTCTCCCATTTACTTCTCCATCGGGAACCGATTTTCCTCGGCTTTTTCACTACTCCTTGATCTTCATTTTCATCCAAACCACACTGCATTCACATTGTTTTAGCCTCTTCACATCCTCCCGGAGTAATTCCGAAGCCCCTATAAATAATCATCTTCTTCAGTTAGATTAGCCATCTAATCCTAATTCTCCAAACCATAGCCCTCCGTTCCAGCCGTTCCAAATGGTGAAAGAGATCGAGATGCAGGTTTTTAGCGTCCAACATGTCCTCGTCGAAGGCTCATTGAGCATAGTTACCACAGTCACCGACCACCCAAGGGTTGTTCAGAAGTGGATCAACAATGTATCCAACTCCCTCCAAAAGGTGGAGATGAATGTCATCGGTCTCGAGGCAGAGTACACTGAGCGTGCCATTGGGAAGATCCAACGTGCCGCTGTCCTTCAGTTGTGCCTTGAAGATGATGTTTTGGTGTACCACGTCATACACGCGCCCTCCATACCAGGTGAGCTTCACGATTTCTTGTCTCAGGAGGACATATACTTTCGTGGGGCAGCCATCGCAGGGGACAAACAGAAGTTGGAGCTGTCGGATTTCGGGTTCCGGCAGACCCTTGAGGTTCGAACACTAGGGTGCGCGCGGAGATCCAACCTTCCACCGTCTCGCACCTCGCCGAATCGCTGGGACCTAAACTACTAAACGGAATAGCACAAGAGACACGAGATTTATACTGGTTCGGGCCAACATTGTGGTGTAATACCCTACTCCAGTGTGTGGTGTGGTGGATTGCCTCTTGGGCTGATGAGGAACAATACAAGGAAGAACAGCCTCGCCAGGGTCTGTTCTAGGCGGGTGCGATGAACTACTAGGTGGTGTTCAGTCACTCTGGCTACTGGCTTCTTGATGAGGGTTCAGATCTCCTCCTCTCTCTCCAGCTACTCTACCCTGTGGGTGGCTAGTCCTATTTATAGGCGAAGGCCCTGGGCCTCTTCCCAAATATTGAGCGGGAAGGGCGCCAACAATTAGCCATTTGAAGGGGAACAGCAGGTACACTTATCGACTAAAGTTGGTCCTCGCTTGCCAAAGGCTCTGGTGATGGCGCTTGCTTGGGCTCCACGATGACTCCCTTCCGGCCGTTGGGCTGGTCTTGGTCTTGTTGCACGAAGCGGATGCCTTTGCTTGATGCTCTCGCTGCGCTTGCTCCCTTTGCACCAAAGAGGAAAGGAGGACATCTGCGGGCTGGCGCTCGATTGGCGCCCTTGGTCGTCATGGTTTTGCGTCATGGGCACCTCGCGAGGTACCCTGCCTTGAACTCTCCGCCTCCTCATGAGCCATCTGGCGAGGCCGTGCACGAGAAGCTCCTTGTCGTCCGCCCAGCAATCTGGCCCCTCGCGAGGGTCTTGAGCTTGTGTTGATGAAGATGGGCGTGTTGGGCTTCCTTGAGCCACGCCGCAGGCCGTGGCGAGCAAGTCTGGGACCCCGTTCCCGAACACCGACAATAGCCCCGGGCCAATGGCGCGCCCGAACAGCGGCAGAGAGGCGAAAGGGCAAGTCGCGGCGTCGCGGGCCCTAACAGCCTGCGGCCTTGGGCGCCCAGCGTGGCGGTTGATTGGACGCGGCGCCTTGCTTCCCCACGATGCCTCGGTAACCACCGGATTCGACAAGTCCCTGCATGCGAGTCGGTCATGATTACGGTGATCGTGGAGGCCGACGTTTAGCCTTCGCCGGCTATAAGTGCGAATGGCGCGCCCTTCGATCTATCATACGCTTCTCCTCCTCCTCGTTTCGTCTGGTTGCCATGGCTCCGATCCACGGTTCTCCACGGAAGAGAAGGGAAAGGCTCCTCAAGAGGATCGACCTGCTCCCCAAAAAGCGACTTGCCTTACGGTGTCGAGGTAGGCGCTTCGCCAGAGGTGCCCGTGCCACTGGTGCGGCGGCGCCACTAGGGTTCCCTCTTCCCTTGTCTGCGCACATTGGCGGCTCTGAAGGAGGCGGCGCCGGACGCCTGGCGGGCGCCGCCGGCAGCGCCGACAGGTCACGAAGGTGTCGTCTTCCCCACAGAGTCCACGCCGAGGCTCTGCCGGGAGTTCGTGCTTCACGTCGCCACGCCTCCTAAATCTTGGATTCGTCTTCCTTCTTTCTTCGCCTCCGTCGTCCGGGAAGGAACCCCTGAGGACTCTGGCTGCAAGCACGCGGCTGCGGCACCCTCGCGACAAGGACAGAGGTCGCGGTAGTTGCCCAGGCGGGTCTTCATGACTCGAGGCTGGGGCGAGTCGCCTGGTCTGCGGGGCGAGGGCGCCCTCATGATCCACAGAGTACGATGGTGCTTGGTGGTGTCCTTCAAGGTCTTCGACGGAGGGTCGTCGGCTGAGTGCTGCCCCGGAGAGGTGGTGGAATCCTGCTGCGGTGAGGCGAGGCCGACCGACCACTCCTTGGCAGCTCCTCAGCGGCGGCGAGGCGCCGGAGGATCCAGCGACTCCGCCGAGCTCTTGGCGGCGCGGAGGCGAGCAACGACAGCTACGAGCCTCCAAGCCTGCGCCGCTCCCGGAACAGGGCGGGCTCGTCAGGCCGTCGCCGCCCGATCTGGATGGGGTTGGCGCCGGACCGGGTGGCCCACTATTGAGGATGGCGTCTGCCGCGGTGGTCCCTGTAGGTAGGACTCCTTAGGATTCACGTCTTTTGTCCCTGCGAGGAGCCAAGAATGTACCCCGCGGGGGCTTGTAAGATGTTTGTTGCTTCGTTTTTCAATATGATCCTTTTTATGAGGCAGTGCGAGATGCTCATTCCGTTCTAGCTCAGTTTCCTCCTTTCAGTCCTCACGAGGGCACGATGCTCTGCGCCAGCAGTCCAGTCCCAAAGCGGCTTCGGTTGTCGCTGGTATGCCAGGTCGTGATGCCGTGGTCAAGGGCAGGAGGTGAGCGGCCCGAGGTCCGGTAAGAGCCCCTGAGTCGCGATGCTCAGGAGGTCCCCCTTGGCACTCAAGCAGCCATCATTCGGTGAGAAAGGAGAGCGACGTTGCTAACACGGGGTTGCATTGAGTGTGGGGATGGTGTTGCGATAACTAGTGTGTCCGGGGGGTGACTTATCTCGAGGGTCATGACAATGCCTCCTGGTGCGGCGCTAGGTCCGTGCCTTGGCCGGCGAGAGATTGCGCGGCGAGGTTGTTTCGTGCTCCTTGGAGGGACCCTGCTGGTTCACCACAAAAGGAACAAGAGCTCGCCGTGGCGATCGTTAGTCCTGCCATTAGTTGCTTTGGAGAGGCGCGATAGGCCTCGCGAGGTGTGTTGGGGCACTCGTGAGCTAGCATGGGACACACGCGGCCCTACCTCAAGGCGGGTTGCGCCTGGCTCTGGGCCTTATCTTCGAGTGTGTTCCTGCAAATTTGGCGGATGCGGTGCTCTCGTCTTGGTCCGGCTCTCGGGCTGGTCTCGGCCGTCGGTGGCAAGCCGGTCGCGATGCCATGGACAAGACCAGAGGGTGAGGGCGGAGGCGGTAGGAGCCCTGAGTCACGATGCTCACGCACCCTCCCCCTTTAAGCGCAAGCTGGGTTAGATGATGAAACTCACGTCCTCGGGTCCGGCTCTCGGGCTGGTCTCGGCCGTCGGTGGCAAGCCGGTCGCGATGCCATGGACAAGACCAGAGGGTGAGGGCGGAGAGCGGTAGGAGCCACGAGTCGCGATGCTCGGGCACCCCCTTTAACGCACAAGCTGGGCTAGGTGACGAAACTCTACGTCCTCGGGTCCCGGCTCTCGGGCTGGTCTCAGCCATCGCTGGCAAGCCAGGTCGCGATGCCATGGACAAGGCCAGAGGGTGAGGGCCAGAGAGCCGGTAGGAACCCTGAGTTGCGATGCTCAGGCACCCCCCTTTAACATGCAAGATTCTGTCACCCAGGAAAAGGCACCAAATAACAAGCATGATGGAGCGAGAGCATAACCCTAAGGAAAACGTAAGAAGGATACATGCTGCTGGGACAGGCCCGAGCAGCTTGGGGATGACGCAGCCCGAGGGGCGCCCCCAACAGGATAGGCTAATGACATGGAATAAAAGGGATACATGCCGCAGGGATGGACCAACGCGGCCTGGGAATAATGTGGCCCTGAAGGCGCTCCCCACCGGGAATAAAACTTAAAGATGTCACCTGGTGATGTTGAGGACGAAGGGCTATTGGTGTAGCAGACTCGGTGGACTGCGGGAGCCGATCCTCACGAGCCCCCAGGCCCGGGGGCCTCGGGAGGCTCCGGAGGCGCTGGCGGCTCCTCGGGGGCCATCTCCATCTCTGCCAGGGATGTGGCGTGCCTGACCTCTCGAGCCTCCAGGATGGCCCTCATGAGGTGCTAGTGCGCAGCAGCCGCGTTTGGCAGGCCGTGAGGCATGCACACGTAGCTGTGGGGCGGGCCCTCGCAACGTCCCAATCGCGAGGGCCAGAGGCGTTCTTGAGACGCGGCTTGGTTGAGCCCTGGTATATCGATGCAGACGCGCAGCCCACCATCCTCGCTGGATGGGGGGCCACAGTGAGTGGCGGCGGCTGCCCTCATGACCCTTGACTCTGTATCTCTGAATGGCCTTGCTCACGAACTCCTGAGGGTTCAGCCCTCCTTGCCTTGCTCCTGCTTGCGGGAAACGTGTTTCGAAGCACGCCTCCACGTGGTGCCCAAGCGCCTCCCTCGTGACCTTGGCGAGGTCGGCGGCCCTCGGGAGAGCCCCGAGCCCGGCCTCGGGGAGGGCGCCAGGCGCTTTCCTATGCGATGGAAGGAGGCTCCCCTGGCTGGTGCGGGCCACGAGGGGCCTGCCTCTTGAGCCGGGCGGTCGATGTCTTCTTCTTCTTGGGTGCGGCCTCGGGAGGCCTCTTGCTGCTGTGGTGCAGGTCTTCTAGCGATGCGGCTGAAAGGCTCGCTCGAGGAGCTTCTGCATCTCTCTCTTCAAAGGGCACCGTGATGACCCGCCGCTTCACGGCATCTTGAGGGCGTTGTAGCCGTGGTGAGTTACGGCAATGAATTTGGCCAGCGCCGGGTACCCGAGGATGGCGTTGTACGGCAGGCGAATGTGGGCGACGTCCAAGTCGATGAGCTCGGTGCGGTAGTTGTCGCGAGCCCCGAAGGTGACAGGAAGGCGGACCTGCCCAATCGGGACCGTGGAGCCGTCGGTGACTCCGGAGAAAGGCTTAGTTGGCTGAAGCTGACTATAAGGCACATGAAGATTGTTGAATGTTTCCACGGACAGGATGTTGAGTCCTACCCCGCCGTCGAAGAGGGTCTTGGTGACCAGCACGTTGCTGATGATTGGGGTACAAAGCATTGGGAGAACTCCGGTTGTGGCCGCGCACTTGAGCTGATCCGCTGAGCTGAACGTGATGGCGCACGCCGACCACCTGAGAGGGCGCGTGGCCTCGAGCTTGGGAGGACCGCATTCGCCAGTGGGCGAACTGCTTGAAGATCGTTGAGAGGCTTTGGCTTGAGCTCCGCCCGGGATGCGGTGATCGCACGCGGTTCTGGAAGCCCCCAGCCCCCTCGTCCTGATGACGGTCCTCATTTCTCCTTGGCTGCGGCGGCAGCGGAGGGAGGCCTGCGTTCCCCTGCGGCCGATCCTCGCGAGGCTGATCCCTCCAGCCTCCCTCGTGAGGCGGGTCTTGCCAACGGTCCTCGTGAGGTTGGTCGCGTCACCCTTGGCGCGGGCCGCGGTCTTCCCAGCGTCCTGCATTCCTTCCTCCTCCTCGGCCGTAGCCCCGGTCGCTGCGCTCGGGGCGTCTGCCGACTCTTCCTTCGCGTACGACCCGGAGCTCTTAGCATTCATTGGTGTTGTGGGTGTGGAGGTCGTGGTACCGCAGATACCGACGCCCTTGGAGGACTCAGCTGATCTGCCTCGCTTGGTGTCTGGTTCAGCAGCAGTACGGCAGCCCCTGCGCTTCCGTCCTTGGCCTTGGACTTCTTTTCTTCGGGATCCGCGGCAGGCAGCTCGAGGAGGGAGAGGCGCCCCTCCTCAGCCCTGGCGCACTTGGTCGCCAAGTTGAACAGCTCCAAGGAGGTGCACAGATCTTCATGCATCGCCAGCTCCTCCTTCGTCTTGACGTCACGCACGCCGTCGGAGAAGGCAGAGATGATGGCCTCCTCCGTTACCCTGGGGATCTTGAGGCGTGCGTTGTTGAAGCGCTGGATGTACTTTTGTAGGGTTTCCCCTGGCTGCTGCTTGATTCGGCGCATGTCACTCACGGCGGTGGCGGTCCAGTACCACGGAAGTTGGTGATGAAGCGGGTGCGCATCTCGGCCCAGAAGAGATCGTGCACAGGGCCGATTCAGGAGCAGTGCGGGCTCCGTCCTTGGCGCCATGGAAACCAGTTCGCCATGACCTTTTCATCCCGTTGGCAGCCTCGATGCCCAGCTCATAGAGCTGGAGGAACTCCGTAGGGTCAGCTGTGCGTCGTGGCGAGGAGGCAGGTGCAGCTTGAACTTGGCGGCCACGCCACGCTGCGCGCCTTCGGAGGTGGCGCGGCAGCCCGCCGTGGCAGCGGGGGCATCGGACGACAAAGAGCTTGGTCTTGCGGGCCTCCCTGCGCCCTTGGCTGGGGGCAGCGCAGCGTCTGGCGTCTTTGGGCGGGGCGCTCGGGCATCTTCTTGTGGGCGAGAACTTCTTGACAGCTCTGCTCTTGCCGCGGCGCTGGCGGCGGGTTCCGCCAGGCTGCGCACCTTGGGGCCAAGGCGCCTTCTTGAGGAGGAGGCACCCCGGGAGCTTCATCGCCCGCGTGAGGCGGGGTGCGGTGCAGCGAGACGGACGGTGCAGGGGAGCCTCTGCAGCAGCGAGCGAGCTCGGCGACTCGGCGAGCCATTCTTCGTAAACGTCGTCGGCGGGCGGTAGCGCAGGAGCTCATTTGCGCGAGAGTGTAGCTCGGGCCTCCATGGCAGCGAAGCGCGCGTGATGAAGAACCAGCGGGGGTGGCGAAAGGCGTGGCGGTGCGGCCGTCTGCCTCATGGGCGGAGTCTTTGGGGCGATGCTTGCTGCTCGTTCCCGCCGGGCGATGGCGGCGTTGACGGCGGTGACGGGAACGATGAGGCGCCCGCCGGCGGAGCTGTCTGGGCGACATGGGAGGCGAGGGCGGCTCGGCGCTCGGCGCGGGCCCGACGGGCGTCAGACATGGTTGCGGTGGTCAGGGAAGAACGAGGCGACGAATGGCAGATTCCGGCGCACCCCTACCTGGCGCGCCAAATGTCGGATTTCGGGTTCCGGCAGACCCTTGAGGTTCGAACACTAGGGTGCGCGCGGAGATCCAACCTTCCACCGTCTCGCACCTCGCCAAATTGCTGGGACCTAAACTACTAAATGGAACAGCACAAGAGACACGAGATTTATACTGGTTCGGGCCACCATTGTGGTGTAATACCCTACTCCAGTGTGTGGTTTGGTGGATTGCCTCTTGGGCTGATGAGGAACAATACAAGGAAGAACAGCCTCGCGAGGGTCTATTCTAGGAGGGTGCGATGAACTGCTAGGTGGTGTTCAGTCGCTCTGGCTACTGGCTTCTTGATGAGGGTTCGGATCTCCTCCTCTCTCTCCAGCTACTCTACCCTGTGGGTGGCTAGTCCTATTTATAGGCGAAGGCCTTGGGCCTCTTCCCAAATATTGAGCGGGAAGGGCGCCAATAATTGGCCATTTTGAAGGGGAACAGCAGGTATACTTATACTGACTAAAGTTGGTCCTCGCCTGCCAAAGGCTCTGGTGATGACGCCTGCTTGGGCTCCACGATGACTCCCTTCCAGCCGTTGGGCTGGTCTTGGTCTTGTTGCACCAAAACGGATGCCTTTGCTTGATGCTCTCGCTTGCGGTTGCTCCCTTTGCACCAAAGAGGAAAGGAAGACCTTTGCACATGGCTGGCGCCCGATGGCGCCCTTGGTCGTCATGGCTGCGTCATGGGCACCTCGCGAGGTACCCTGCCTTGAACTCTCCGCCTCCTCATGAGCCAGCCTGACGAGGCCGTGCCTGAGGAAGCTCCTTGTCGTACGCCCCGTGAGGCTTGGCCCCTCGCGAGGGTCTTGAGCATGCATTGATGAAGATGGGCTGTGCTGGGCCTCCTTCGAGCCACGCCGCCGGCCGCAGGCAGGCAATTCTAGGGACCCCCGTTCCCAGAACACCGACAGGAGCCATACAACCTTGATTTGAAAAGCATCGCTGACCTACAAACCAGAATAAAATTCAAGTAGAAGATTGTGATAAACCGACACCATCCCTATTCGACATAGCAAATTTTATGCTAGGAGCAAATCTTCAGAAGGGTGACGAGACGCTGGCATTAAGGTCGTCTGGATGGGAGAATTATCCCTTGACATACGAGCGGATAAAAATATGCTGCCCTCGATGCCCGTGTGAGTGTCGAGATAGCTGCAAGGTCCAGAGAGCTTGTTGCAAAGCCGTCTCCCACAGAAAATGAGAAGAAGAAGAAGAAGAAGAAGAAGAAGAAGAAGAAGAATAAGAAGAAGAAGAAGAAGATGCTGCACCAGCAGCACGACATTATGGATGGATGAACTATTTCCTCTCTTGTAAAAAGATATTCCCTCTCTATGTATATTGATATAGATGGACTATTTCGATGGTGTGCATGTCTTTGGAACAAGTAGTAGCGTGGGTCCGCTTGACTACAAGGAACTATTTATCCGCCTAGCTTTCTCTACTACTCCTTCTAGTGATTGGTATGCAATGCATGTGTCCATAGACATGACAGCTTGTCCATGGAAGTTCAACTACGGCGACCATCATGTTTCATCCACTGCCACTCGCGATTCCCACGATGCCGCTCCAACCCACGGCACCACGTCCCCTGACATGCGCCTCACCCCTCTCGACCGCGCAGCCCCTCTGCCTTTGTGTGCATGACATGTGGGCCACCTTAAATGCGGCAAGCATCAAGTTTCTACCACAGCCACACGCGATTCCCACGACGTCACACGAACCCGTGACACCACACGTCCCGCACCATCGAATTTTCATCCAACGGCTGTGACACATTTCGTCCCGGGCATCAATCCTCAGTTGGAGTACTTCTGTACTACAGGTAGTACCCGCCGGTGTGGCCATCTACGCCTCGTAAGGCCCCGACGCCCAGCTGTGGCACCCTCGCCACGGCCACGCCACCACCGGCCGATTCATCTCGAACGAGTGAGTCGCGAACCACACCACCACCATGAGAATGACATGTGGGCCAGCCGCATTTAACAGCCACATGTCATTGACTCAGAGCATGGTTAATAATATAGCTGGCTGCTGGCTATATGATGTTGCCACGTCACATATAGCCAAGCTTGTAGCCATCAAGTACAATAGTCGAATATTAATATGTACTACTTTGTTTTTACATGACCCACCTTGCTCTCTCATAAAATGCCTAGGAGCACGTGCTGCAGCCGGCTGTTAACTAGTAGCCCGCTTCTCTTCTCTTTCATCTTCTCTCTCGTCCAACTAAGCAAAAATATAATATTTAATGTCTTACAGCCCGCCTACATCACCTTATTGTACTTGCTCTCATAGGCCGGGCACTAAGCCACTGAAGTTCGGTCCTGTGGGCCCTGAGAGGGAAATGTAACTCCTACGGCAGGCCTTGTTGTGCTCCCGCAGTACGAGCTCATGCCAAAACCGGAATTTGTTTCTTACTACTACCAACAACTAGTAAGGTACACGTGCATTGCACGCATGAGATTCTGGTGGTTTGTGCATTATGCTTCTACATGTGGAGTCTTCTAGATTCTACATGTGGCAAAATCTGGTGGAATGTAGATGATATCCAACGGCCAGTAGTGCTCGGATTTGCCATCTTTGTACCGTCAAATTGGCTTCATCCAACGACCAACTTTCAAAGTTATGGTTTGGTTTGCAGCCTAAGGTTGCCACGCCTAAGCTTAGGTGTGCCGACATGTGTTTGGTTCATTGCTACACTTGTGGCTTGCCACACTTTTCTAGCTACATGGTCCACATGTCATAGACTCAACTTCTTGCCAAATCTTGCCACACTTCTGGTGGCCATTTTGTTAGCCACATTTTTGTGGCAGACACACTTTGCCTAAGCTTAGTTGTGGCAAAGTTAGTCATGAATGAAGTTCAACCATGGAGTCTTCTAGATTCTACATGTGGCGGAATCTGGTGGAATGTAGATGATATCCAACGGCCAGTAGTGCTCGGATTTGCCATCTTTGTACCGTCGGATTGGCTTCATCCAACGACCAACTTTCAAAGTTATGGTTTGGTTTGCAGCCTAAGGTTGCCACGCCTAAGCTTAGGCATGCCACAAGTGTGTTTGGTTGCTTTCTCATCTCAGCATAGTTGTTCCCTCTTCATGCATGCTCAACTCAACACTCCTCTTCATGTATGCTCTCTTCATGCATGCTTCTAGTGTATTTGTGCTAATCTAGTGTGGACTCATGCACCCTCCATACACTCTACCAAACACCCAAAAATGGGTCGAGAAGGGAACTCTTGGGATCATGCACCCTTCATACACCCTACCAAACACACCAGGCATGTGTTTGGTTCATTCCTACACTTGTGGCTTGCCACACTATTCTAGCTACATGGTCCACATGTCATAGACTCAACTTCTTGCCAAATCTTGCCACACTTCTGGTGGCCATTTTGTTAGCCACATTTTTTGTTTCAGACACACTTTGCCTAAGCTTAGTTGTGGCAAAGTTAGTCATGAATGAATTTCAACCATGGAGTCTTCTAGATTCTACATGTGGCTGAATCTGGTGGAATGTAGATGATACCCAACGGCCAGTAGTGCTCGGATTTGCCATCTTTGTACCATCGGATTGGCTTCATCCAATGACCAACTTTCAAAGTTATTCACACACTATATAGGGGGTATAGATATAGATGTGCCGGCCCGTTGCAATGGATCCAAAGTATATCTGTTTAGTGGAGTGCACACTAAACACATTATCTATTTATTTTTCTCTAACCTTTTGTAGCCATGCAACAAAGCCACATAAGCTTCATGGGTGCCCCCCATATCATATTATTCATACTACGTTGACAGAAAAAAATATAAATCACCCAAAACAAGATCTTCTCGTTTTTTGTTCCTACGATGCTGTGTCGTGCACGTACCTACTAGTTGTATAGTGGTAGTACTAGTTGTATAGTACAAACTTGGTACTAGTAGAAGCAGAGTAGTATGGAATGCTCCTACTCTATCAACGAGCCCCATCTGACACCAAATTTCTTGGCTTCCGTGCTATAGCTAGATCTTCCCCTCATTTCTGTTTTCCAACCCGGCGGCGGGTGGGGTGCGGTTTGCCAATAGTCGGTTTGCTCAATGGCGGTCCCACATGAAAGTGAAAATGTTAGGCAACACGCCTTCCCTAAGCTATGTGTCATGCCGGACGAGCCGTGGGGTACTCCCGATTCCCGGGCATGTGTGGGGGGAGTGCAACGCGAACGCGGCAGCCTTTTCCTTTTACTAGCAATGTGCCCGTGCGTTGCGATGGATCCAAAGTAGTAGAATAGTAGTACTTGTTCACAAACTTGAAAGAAATCACTCTTGTTTTGATATACTCCTAATATATTACTCCCTCCGTTCCTAAATATTTGACTTTTTAGAGATTTCAAATGGACTATCACAAACGGATTATATAGACATATTTTGAAGTGTAGATTCATTCATTTTGCTCTGTATGTAGTCACTTATGAAAAATCTCTAGAAAGACAAATATTTAGGAATGGAGGGAGTACTTTTCACTCAAAATATATTTCTCAGGCTGTTTTGATGAGGTGAGGGAGGGATGTGGTTGCTTTCAAGTTAATAAGGGGTTTTCTGCAAATTGGAGCAGAGAAGTGGGCTATTGTTGCAAAAATGCCACAACTTACCTCACAGCCGTTAGATGCAGATCTAATGGTCAGAAACGACGTATGGCAGACAAACCACCATCACCAATTGAGTCTTTTATAGGAGTATATATTTCTCAGGCTGTTTTGATGATGTGAGGGAGGGATGTGGTTGCTTTCAAGATAATAAGTGGTTTTCTGCAAATTGGAGCAGAGAAGTGGGCTATTCTTGTAAAAATGCCACAACTTACCTCACAGCCGTTAGATGCAAATCTAATGGTCAGAAACGACGGATGGCAGACACACCACCATCACCAACTAAGTCTTTTATAGGAGTAGGAGTAGAGAAACATATATAAATTGTAACATTTTGGTTCTCCTCCTTGGCACGATCGATAGATAGAAATAACGATTGGAAATGCTAGGGCAGGGCTATTTCCACCAGATAAGCAGGGTACGTAGTAGCTAGGTTGGCGCACCGTCGGTTTGGTCACACGCGGTCCGACATGTTCTAGTGTTTCTGGCAAGATGCACGCGCGTTGCACGAAGTTGATGGAAAAGGTAAGCACAACTTATAAATTGACGGATGGAGTACTAGTTACAGTGATGCATATAATTAAGTAAAGGGATCGCACATGTCGGTATTGACTGGAACGAGAATGCAACACCACAATAAGAATTAAGGCCACGATGATGATGCGATTGCAGTGGTGGTTACAGAAGGCAAGAAGAAAGATGCATCCATCAACGTACGACCTCCTCCTCCTCAACTTAGTGCGCCGAGCCACCGACCGGCAGCTAAGGAGCGGCAGCTTTTGTGGCGAGGTCGAGGTGCTTCTCACCAAAGGCATTGAGGAAGGCCAACGTTGTAGCGTCCTCACTGGCCTTGTAGATACCTATGTACACGATACACGTGGATGTGTAGGTCGACGAATTCTTGCAGGGCGAGGCGCCTCGCGGCGAGCGCGACCTCCAAGTGGACATTCTTCGTGGCGTCGGCGGGCAGTCGCAGGGCCACCAGTGCTTGAAAGAGGTTCCGGCCATGGAGGCCGATTAGGGTGGCAGGCAATGAGGAGCCCGGGCGCGCGGGCTGGAGGAGTACGGCGATCTCGTCCGCGAGCTTCTTGAGGACGGTGAAGTTGTTGGTGGTGTCAACGATCATCTGGTCCAACTGAGAGTCGTAGTTGGCGTCGACAGCGGCCATCCACCAGCCGGTCTCCAACACTGTCTGGAGACGATCCTCGGCGCCATGCCACAGGCCGACGTCATGGACCATCTGGCACAGCCGCTAGCCGCTCACAAAGGGATCCGCGGGCGGCCATTTAGATTATGTACTCCCTCTCAAGCTGGCGGGAAATTTTTGTTCTAAGAATGGATAAATTGTATGTATCTATAACTGAAATAAGTCTAGATACATCCATTCTAGGACAAGTATTTCCGAATGGAAGGAGTATTAATTATACCAGGATAGCCGGATTGGCACCGCTTAGTTCATGTAAATGTAATGAAATCCATCATATTTATATGAAGATCCGGCTTTTTTATGCGAAATCCTTCATGCTTATATGAAACCAGTCCGTGTTTGCACGAATTTCATCTGGTTGGTTAGAGTTGTGAAAATGTATGCCGCTGGCATTTGATGTAAATCCTCCATGGAAGGAAGCGGAGGACATTTGCCACTGCCGTTGGAGATGCTCTTATGCTGGAAATAATAGAGTGACATCCAATCCATTTGAGTTAATTGCGTGTATGATTGTCCCTCTATAAAAAGTTAATTGCATGTACAGTATACACATGACTTGCAGGGTGGCCACCGCTTCGTATAGAAAGTTAAAAAGAAACAAGTCCATCCTTAATCTTGTATTCTAAGTACTCTGTGGGTTCCACTGTCATTACAGTAGCGAAAGAAGTATATATTAAATAAGTAATATATAATATAAAAATCTAAAGTTAAAGACAGAATTCGAACTCAATGTCATCGCGTTGCGAGCATCCGACGCTAACCAGTCCAGCACATTTTTGTTGTAGACCATGCTGCTGATATATCTCCATGTCTACTCTTATACTCCATCCATTCCTAAATATTTGTCTTTTTCATATTTCAAATGGACTACCACATACGGATGTGTATGTAGACATATTTTAGAGTGTAGATTCACTCATTTTGCTCCATATGTAGTCACTTGTTGAAATCTCTAAAAAGACAAATATTTAGGAACGGAGGGAGTAGAAAATAGAGTTGGTGATGATGGTGTGCGTGCCATCCTGCAATATAGGCCATCGGATTTATATCTAATGGATAGGAAGAAAACTATGGCAATTTTGCTAAAATTTACCCACACAACTCTCCACGTTTGCAAATACGGCCTTCCCTCGTTCATCCTTTTCTCTCACAAGATAAACTACTCATACAAATGCATATTGATTTTCCGTGCAACACACGAGCATCTAGATAGTTTCTTTTAAAATAGTTACTGCGATAATTGGGTTGAAGTGATATATTTTATGTCTGCCCCGAATGATTTCGTATTCACTAGTAGTAACAAAGAAAAGGTTGCCTTGTTAATTAATAGAAAACAGGGTGAAAACTATCATATGAGGCCGGTAAAAACGAGGCACACTGGGTTCAGCGTCATCGTCACTATAGCTGTGCGCGCGCGAGAAGTCTACATATCAAGGGGGCTATTGAGCGAGGCACATAGACACAATGTTCAAGAGAGAAACCAATTGACAGATTACAATCAGATATAGTTGTCATCCTTCTGCTGTCATTGTTGGGGTGGGGGAGGGGGAGGGAGAGAAAGACGTATCGAGAGTGTGCGTGGTAGGCACAGAGGCACAACTAGCGAGTGTGTGTGTATGTGTGTGTGTTTGAAAGAGGAGTAGATAGATTACTATCAAGATCGAGGTGCCGCCCAACTCCTTCGGTGTCGGGTAGTGTGTGTGCGTGTGTGTGTGTGTTTGAGAGAGAAGGCAGTCGATAGATTAGTATCAAGATCGAGGTGTCACCCTACTCCTTCCGTGTTGGGAAGTGTGTGTGTGTGTGTCGGGGGCAGGGGGGCAGCGACACTTACATATCCCTACTCTTATAAAAAACAGAGTTGGTGATGATGGTGTTCCTGCCATCCTACAATATAGGCCATCCGATTTATACCCGACGGATAGGAAGGAAACTGTGGCAATTTTGCAAAAAGATACCCACACCCCTCTCCGCATTTGCAAATAAGGCATTCCCTCGTTCATCCCTTTCTCCCACAAGATAAACTACTCATACAAATGCATCTTGATGTTCGGTGCAACGCATGGGAATCTTGCTAGTAGGGAGAAGTAGTTTGTGTGACACATATCTAGCTATATTAAGGGATAGGTAGATAGCATTTGTGCGAGGCATACTTAAAGCATCATGAATATAAAAAAAATTGTGTGCATGCAAGGGCCGGAAAAAATGAAGCGAGAAACAATGTGTTGGAGAGAGAGAGAGCAAAATTTCAAAACAAAAGGTGCTTTGTTGGAATCCCATTGTATGTATTCATATGGTTCCGGAACTCGAGTTAACCTTAGGCATATGTGTGAGAGATATTATTATACTTTGAGACATTAGTGGTTGTGGGTGGGCGGAATTAAAGGGGTGGGCATGTTCGACAGAGGGAGGATGTGTGTTTCTGTGTGAGAGACTTGTAGGACGGGGTAGAAAGACGAATTCTAACCTTGACGGAGGGAGAGAAATACACGAAGTGCGTGTGTGTGATTCCGATGACCACAGGGAAATGAGATATGTATGCCTGCGAGAGAGATTGCACAATTCATTCACGTAACACTATCTAGCGATCGTGGACGTGCATCGCTTGAACATAAATCAATATCTACTTTGCATTGTGGCCAAAGGTACAATATCGATTCAACGCTATAAAGATTGGACACTCACATATCACATTTTTTCTATTTAAATAAACATTTTCAATTGTGCATGCCAAAGTTACAGTGATGTTTCTTCAAACAACCAATGTAGCTATCATGTACATGCACCATTGTTACTCTTGCATTCAAAATCATTAGTCTTGGATGATTTAAGGTTCTATTATGAAGTAATATATGTAATATTCATATATGAATTCAACGGGTACGCAATTTATGAAATGGAGGCTATATAATCATATGAGGTAACACTTTTAAGTAGCGTACTTCTTTTTGTGTGCCTCTACACTAACACATCACTGCATTATGTTTAAAGTAAATAGCCAATTGCACTAAATTATCTATTTACACCAGAAATACATAGGCTGAGCGTTTGATCCCTTTTTTGTGAACGCGCCACTACACCCATACGATTGGTCGCGCCCGTGTGAACGTCCAAGTTATCGGCGCATCATCACGCGTTATTGTCTATTTTTCTGGGGAGGACACACCAGTTATTAACTGCTGACGCATGCCCCGATTGGCCGCGCCCGTGTACACAGTCTCGCATGACCTTCCCGCTAGCACGGTCCAAAATTAGTTGAAACTGGATACGAACGATCCCGAGGGCGGCAAAATCTCCCGCCTCCTTCTAAAATTTCCGCCACCTTAGTCTTTAGCATGCGAAATTCCCCTTTTGTCCTTGGTGTACGGGGACCAACAGTTATAATACCGCCCTCATCTACATAATAGGTCGGGGCTGCTTTGGTAACTTCCGGTTCCCCCCACTACACGGCACCCCCATTTCCTCTCCCCTCCTGCAAAAACGACTAACTCCACAGCACCAGAGCATCTCACATCACGCCGTCCGTACTTCATCGGCCTTTCTCCCCTTCCCTCTCGAAAGCCTAGACTGCTCATCCGCCGGCGTACCAGAGCCCATTCACTGCCAGCGGCGTCTTCCTCGCCGGATCTGCTTCTGCGGCCGCATCTACCCCTCCCACCTCCCCTAGAAACAAGTAGACTGCTCATCCACCACTGTACCACAGCCCATTCAGTGTCGGCCTTGTCCATGGCGCCGGATCTGCTTCACCGGTACTCTTGTCAACCGCAGCGCTTCTGCAGCCGCTCATTCGTACTCCCCACCGGAGATGCTTTGTCCACACCCCCCCGGAGCCGCCCCACCGACGCCCCCGTGGACGGCCTCCGATCCTCTTCGCCGACACCTTCCTCAACCCTATTGGAGCCGCTTCGCCGACAACATCGTCAACCTCACCGGAGTAGCTTCGCCTATACCATTTTCAACCCTATCAGGACGGCTTTGCCAACTCACAAGTCCACGGTCTCAGATCTGCTTCCTCGCACCATCATCCAACCTACCAGAGCAGCTTCTGACGCCCCGTCCACGGCCGCAAATCTGCATCGTCGACACCATCCTTAACGCAACCACCGGAGCAGCTTCACCTACGCCCTCGTCCATGGCCACAGATTCGCTTCGCCGACACCGTAGTCCACCCTACCGGAGCTGCTCCACAAACACCCTACTCGACGGTTCTGGATCTCCTTACCGGACCCCGACAGCCAGCGCAGCGTCATCACCCTTGACGTTTCTAACCTGATTCCCACCGTCTGGCAAGATGCCAAGCACCTGCCACGGCCTAGGTACTTGTCACCTTTAAACCAGTCCAGCATCACCTGCCTGATGTACTTCAAATATACTAATAGGTCGCTTTTACCTGTTATGCAGCTGGCAAAAACTACAAGGACGATGTTTCTTCTGGATCTAACAGCTTGGCCAACCAAGATCCTGGACCGAGGTATTGCAATGATCTTGTAAGCGTCTCTCTCTCTCTCTCTCTCTCTCTCTCTCTCTCTCTTGTATTGTTATGTGCCTGCCAGCGTGCTTTGCTAGGATTTTCGAACAGTAATCCCTTTGTGCAGACAATGATTTCTACTACTGGCTACTAAATTAGATATGTAGATGTCATACATGATACTACCTCGTACCTCCGTTCCTAAATTTAAGGCTTTCTGGAGATTCCAATATAGGCTACATATGGAGCAAAATGAGTGAATCTACACTCGAAAATGCATCTATATACATCTGTATGTGGTCCATACTGGAATCTCTAAATAGACATATATTTAGGAACAGAGGCAGTACATTACACAAAATCGTAGGTGGCTTGTAGGAATTCCAGTACACTACATTAGGCTCCCTTAGAGTGCCTGCTAGTCCAGCACACAGAGTCATGGCATTAATTGGTGGTTTAAATATGCGCAAGGGATATGCAATGTATTATCATGTAGAGATGTTTGAAATTAGCCGTGCCAACTTGCAGATTGGGTTACACAATGAAAAAGTACAAGATGTATGTGGCAATTTCATGGAACATCGCAAAAAAAAGGAGAGCCAGCGGTGAGCTTATACAGTGTGTTATGGTACGTCACTCCTCCATTGCAATCATCGTGACATGTTATTTGTATGTCAGTTCTGTTGGCCAAGTTTCTTAAGGACAGTTATTACGAGTTATCCTAAGAAAATAAGCACCTGTGAATATAAGCTCCATGTAATAAGCCAACCAGTTCTTTTCAATGCGTTTTCAGCTTATGTTTGGTATGATAAGTGAAAAGTCTAGATTGCATTTTATTTTTTCATTTTGCTGCCCATATGAAAATTAATTTGACTTGCAAACATCACAAATTGAACCCAATGCAGTAATTAATATGATAGGAAAACAGACCATCACTATTTGCTCAAAATGCAAATACAAAGATACCATCTACTTGGCACAATCTACTTTGGTCAATGTTTTCCATAGAGATCCATTGCCTAATTTAAACGAAAAATGCATGAACCACATTTAAATGAAGAATAATTATTTATTGAAATTCGATGGTCCAAGTGGCTGGTTATTATCATATAGCAGCACCACCTGAAAGCATCATAGAGCAGCAGCAGCTCATAGCAACTCATAATACAGCAGCAGCAGCAGTGTGCAATTCATCATATACCAGCAGCAGCTCATAGCAATTCATCATATAGCAGCAGCAGGAGCAGCTCATAGGAATTCAACATATAGTATCAGCAGGAGTAGCTCATAGCAATTCATCATACAGCAGCAGCAGGAGCAGCTTATAGCAACTCATCATATAGCAGCATCAGCAGAAGCTCATAGCAATTCATCATATAGCAGCAGCAGTAGCTCATAGAAATTCATCAAATAGCAGCAGCAGCTCATAGCAATTCATCATATAACAGCAACAGGAGCAGCTCATAGCAATGCATCATATAGCAGCAGCAGAAGCAGCTCATAGCAATTCATCGTATAGTGGATCAGAGAAAATTTGGCAAAAAATCAGAGGAGATCCTCACCTTGTTGGATGAGCTCATCCTTCAACAGCACCTCAAGGCCACGACCTGGGAGGTGGGGAGGGGGAATAAGGTGCCTTCTGCCACAGTGTGGCATCAGCCGTAGTTGTGCAGCTCCTGCCGAAGTAGTGCGTTGGACGAACCACAGTGGAGTAGCTGCTGGAGACCATGAGAATGAGGGGCGGCACCAGAGGGAGGAGCAGCCAGGGAGATTTTCCCCTACCCGCCGGCCATGTAGCCTAGCTGGACAGAGCATCATCGAGGACCAGGCCAGATGGGACCACGGGCGACGACTTGCTGGAGGAACCCTAGTGCTACAGGCAGGGGATCAAGGTAGAGGGAAAGGGGAGAGGAGATGCAAGCGGGCATGGCAATGAACGCTTGCGTGTTTGTTTTTACTTGAGTGTGAGGTGTGACGCGGGCGTCACTAGTTGCATTTTGAGTGTAATATAGGCAGACAACAGAGTCATTTCACTATCCCCTTCCCTTCAATTTTTAGTGAGGTTCTACCCGAAACACCCCCCCTCCAGAGCGAAATTAGTTAAGCCCAAGCCCATAACTCAAAAATGACTTCCTTACATCTTTTATGGCTTAATTTGACAATAAGCCCTGAAAAGGCGGAATAGAAGTGGCCCTTAACCTGCAATTCAATTGTGCGTGCAATGATGAATCACTCATGCCTGCTATAGTGTACATTTAGGCATCATCATACATGGCATAACCTAATACATGTGCATTCCATTGTAGAATCTGGAATATGCAATGTTTATGTTAGTTCATACGTTGCACATGATGTTTAAATGCCCCTTAAATCTGGTCAGTCAAGTGATGGTCTTTAATCCTCCTTCTTTGCTTCTTTTCTTAATATGTAAGATTTGCTCACACATTTGTTCAATTGCTTGTTTGCATTAGCCAACCATACTAGGACTGTTTGCTTTGATTACTTGTTGTTCTTGACCTAACACTCTAACAGAGCTTTTCAATGATTTAAACACTAAGGGCTGCTGTAGTGGGGCCTTTTCTAACTCATAGGTGACATAAAGGTTTGGCTGTACACTAAAGTAGGCTCTCCAAGAGTACCTGGAGATCCAGTTCGAAGGTATGCCTAGTTTTTACATAGTGCACACATAGTAAATGCTCATTTCATTGTGTGCAAGTGCAAGAGATGCTGCATGTTTCATTATGTGGTGTAGTTTTGTTATAATCTCATCCTTTTGTGTTCCTGATGGAAAGTATGCATATTTATCTTCAAGGAGGCGAGTAACTAGTTTGTGTCACCTTGCAGAAGGGGTGCAATGAAGATAAGATTGAGGATTTCCAAGTACAAGATGTTAGGAAGGAGCCTTGCAAGAGAAGTAGGAGCTGCGCTGAGCCTCTTGAACCTATTAAGGTAAGTAACTGTATCCAACTCAACAGTTCAATTCCTTGTTTGTTTCAGGCATAGTTAATTTGCTCTTTTCAATTGCTTTATTTGTCCTTAGTTAATGAGATGCCCAAAGAATGATGCCTGATTGTGATGCCCCCGATTTAATAGTACACTAATCATACACGCAAACTTGTACGATCAAGATCAGGGACTCACGGGAAGATATCACAACACAACTCTAAAAATAAAATAAGTCATACAAGCATCATAATACAAGCCGAGGGGCCTCGAGGGCTCGAATACAAGTGCTTTCGATCATAGGCAGTCGCGGAAGCAACAATATCTGAGTACAGACATAAGTTAAACAAGTTTGCCTTAAGAAGGCTAGCACAAATTGGGATCAGATCGAAGAGGCGCAGCCTCCTGCCTGGATCCTCCTAAACTACTCCTGGTCGTCGTCGCCGCCTGCACTGCGTAGTAGTAGGCACCTCCGATGTAGAAGGTAAATGCGTCAATGGTGGCGTCGGCTCCTGGACTCAGCATCTGGTTGCGACAACTAGGGAGAAGGGAAAGGGAAAAGAGGAGAAAAGCAACCGTGAGTACTCATCCAAAGTACTACTTAAGCAAGGAACTACACTACATATGCATGGGTATATGTGTAAAGGGCCATATCGGTGGGTGAGCTGCGAGAATGCGAGAATAAGAGGGGATAACTAATCACGTCGAAGACTACGCTACAGCAACCTCCGTCTTGCAGACATGTAGAAGAGAGTAGATTGAAGTCCTCAAGTAGCATCGTATAGCATAATCCTACCGGCGATCCCCGCTCGTTGCCACATAGAGAGCGATCACGGGTTATATCGGCACTTGGAAGGGTGTGTTTTATTAAGTATCCAGTTCTAGTTGTCATAAGGTCAAGGTACAACTCGAAGTCGTCCTGTTACCTAAGTTCACGGCTATTCAAATAGATAAACTTCCCTGCAGGGGTGCACCACATAACCCAACACGCTTGATCCCATTTGGCCGGACACACTTTTCTGGGTCATGCCCAGCCGCGAAAGATCAACACGTCGCAGCCCCACCTAGGCCAACAGAGAGGATAGCACGCCGGTCTAAACCTAAGCGCACAGGGGTCTGGGCCCATCGCCCTTAGCACACCTGCATGTTGCGTGGGCGGCCGAAGCAGAACTAGCCCCCTTAATACAAGAGCAGGCTTACATTCCAATCTGGCGCGCGCCCGCTCAGTCGCTGACGTCACGAAGGCTTCGGCTGATACCACGACGTCGAGTGCCCAAAACTTTCCCACGTAGTTGGTTAGTGCGTATAGACCAAATGGCCAGACTCAGATCAAATACCAAGATCTCGTTAAGCGTGTTAAGTATCCACGAACGCCGACCAGGGCCAGGCCCACCTCTCTCCTTGATGGTCTCAACCTGCCTGTCGCTCCGCCAAAGTAACGATCGGGGCCGTCGGGAACCCAGGCCCACCTCTACCGGGATGGAGCCACCTGTCCTTTCAGCCCCTCATCGAGAATCACTTGCGGGTACTCAGCGAGCTGACCGACTTTATTCACCACATGTGTCATGTATATAAAGTATATAGTATATACCCGTGATCACCTCCCTAGTGATCACGACCCAGTAGTATAGCACGGCAGACGGACAAAAGTGTAGGGCCACTAATGGAACACTAGCATCCTATTCTAAGCAATAGGATAGCAGGTAAGGGTAACAACTGTAGCAACAATGACAGGCTATGCAACAGAATAGGATTAACCGAAAGAAGTAACATGCTACACTACTCTAATGCAAGCAGTATAGAGAAGAATAGGCGATATCTGGTGATCAAGGGGGGGGGCTTGCCTGGTTGCTCTGGCAAGGAGGGGTCATCAACTCCGTAGTCGAACTAGGCAGCAGCAGCGTCGGTCTCGTAGTCTATCGGAGAGAAGAGGGGGAAGAAACAATGAATATAATGCAAACAGATGCATAACGATGCATGAAATAACAGGCAACGGTGCGAGGTGTGCCCTAACGCAGTAGGAGGTGATACCGGTGAAGGGGGGAAACATCCGGGAAAGTATCCCCGGTGTTTCACGTTTTCGGACAGATGAAACGGAGGGAAAGTTGCGTGTTTGCTATGCTAGGGATGTGTGGCGGTCGAACGGGCTACATATCCGGATTCGTCTCGTCATTCTGAGCAACTTTCATGTAGAACGTTTTTCCACCTGAGCTACGGTTTATTTTATATTAATTTTTAAAGTTTTAAATCATTTTCTAAATTATTATTATTAAATTAATTCGAAATCAGCATTACTGCATCAGCAAGCATGACATCAGCAGTCAACAGAGGTATTGACTGGGTCAAACTGACATGTGGGCTCCGCATGTCATTGGCTGTTCAGGCTAATCAGGGTTTAATTAAGTTAACTAGTGACAGGTAATCTAATCATGATTAATTAAGTTAAATAATTATTTAATTAATTAATTAATTAATATTTTATTATTATTTTAATTCTTTTTTATTAAAAACATTCTGGGCGTGGGGCCCATCTGTCATAGGCCCCAGGGGCCAATTGGCCGTGAGCAACAGGTGAGGCAGAGGTGGGCGTCGGGCACCAGGCCAGCCGCACACCTGTGGGGGACAGGCGGCGGAGGCTGAGCCGAGGCAGCAGCACTGGCGAAGCTGCTGCCGGCGGTGAGCGCAAGGAGGGAAGGTGGAAGGATGAGGCCATGGCGGAGCTAGGCGAAGGGTGAGCAGCTAGTGGCTCTTGCGAGAACCTGTGATTCTGGCGCCCTGTGATGGGCAATGTGGCTGAGGTCAAGGGTGACCACGGGCATGGAAGCGACAGCGCCGGTGGGCGCGCGGGCAGCGTATGATGGCCAGGAGCTTGAGGCGATGGCAGTCTGAGGCATGGCGGCAAGCACCTGGCCTTCAGCAGTGTGGGTAGGTGGGTCGCAGGAAGGAGAGGGGAGGGAGCGAGGCTCACGGGGGTCGTAGGGTACGGGGCAACGGGGCGCGGGGAGGAGGTCGGAGACGACCAGGCGACGGGGAGGCAGTCCGGTGATGGCGTCCGGGAGAGGTCCAACGGTGGTACGGCGTCGAGGAGGCGGGGGCGAGGTAGCGGGCGGCGCCGGAGACGACAAGCGGCGTCCAGGCCGGGTCGGGGGCAGCGATGTAGCGGGCGTCAGATCGGCGGGGGGGCGAGAGAGATTGGGGGCTCGATCCTGATCCAGGAGGGGATCGTGGGGAGGGAGAGTGGGGGCGCGAGTGGGGGGAGTGGGGGGTGTCGGTAACTAGGGTTTGTGCACCAGGGGTTAAGGGAGTGGGGTGGGCCGGCCGGTTGGGCCTTTGCCCAGTTGGGCTAGTGGCCTGCTGGGCCGGAGCCCGGTGATGGGGGGGGGGTGCTTTTCTTTTTTATTTCTTTTTTACTTATTTTCTTTACTGTTTTCATTTAAAGTTTCTTTTATTTAATTTTATAAAATACCCAGTCATCACCTAAATTAGTATTACTAATCAATAATCAATCCACTGCCACAATAATTTTGGCACACCACTAATTTAGTTTTATTATTATAACTTTATAAAAGGCATCTAATTAATTGTTTTTGTTGTCATTTCTATTACTTTAGTGCATTTAAATATTTTATTAAAAGATAATTTATCCAACAATATTTACTAAGGATTATTTGACACATTAGGAACAATTTAGTTTTGACTTCTGAAAAATTTAATTGTTTAACTTAAATTCAAATTTTGAATATGAATCGTTTCGAACTAACGCGAGATTATCAACAGTAATCCGAGGTGACGTGGCATCGTTAACGTGGGGTTACTGTAGCCTAATTATCCGGGCGTCACACTAATGTTGTGTACTTGTATAACTATTAGTTGACATAATTAAAGGCCTTACCATTTAATTACTCTGCCGAAGTGTGCGTGAAGCTTTGAAGTCTATTAACCAACTATTATTGAATGAGGCTCACAATCTAGTTTATAGTAGGCTAATGATTGCATAGTTTTGCTTGTGGTAGTATGTTTGTATGAAATCTTGTGCTGTTCATTATGCTCCCTAAGACTTTAATTGAGCTACAGAATGGCCAACTACTTGCTTACTTCTACGCAACATGTTGTCTAAATTTGTAACTTGTCTGTGTTTTGGATTGGGCCCCAACATCATGCTCCTATGGTGAGCTAAGAGATTTCTGTATGCAGGCTGCACAGACTACCTTTTGTATAATTTTTAAAATATCACCTGCTTATGCTTCATGATGTGTAACATTATTTTTAGTCCTATTTTTCCATGTACAAAATATTTTGTCTTGCTCGCTTCACTGTTGTAACTATATTTTTGCCCTAGTCATGTGTACTTACAGAAACATTTCAGGATGAAGTGACATCAACACAAAGATCTGCGAGCAGTGCGGCATGGCCGTTACCGAATGATTATGGATTGGAATTGGAATGTGCTGATGTTCTCGAGCATCAACTAGAGGTGGCAAGACAACGTGTACATGATTCTGAACGTACAATCAACAAGTTGAGACTGGACATGCAGGTATTAGATGCAGGAGTCAAAAAATGAAACAAGACACTGAGGTAACAACGAAGGAATTGGAGATTTTGCAGACTGAAATTTCTGCTATCTAAATCTGGCCAATCCTATTTTCTGAAGAGATTATAGTTCAAATGGTAAGTTATGTTGATGCGCGTCCATGATGTATGAGTTGTATTTGCCCAGTGTATATAATTTTATGTTTGTGTATGCTTTATTATCACTGGTGCCGAACCATAATGCCAAGTGGGTATAATCGGCTGTAATTCCTTTATTGTATAGTGTAGGATTATTCTACCTTTCTATACCTTAGTCTCTTTATTGTATAGTGTATGTTTTTTAAAGGTGATAGTATAGAGTAGGATAATTATTTGAATATGCTATATCATTCAAACAGGGGCCAACTCGCCCAAACATTGTAGTGACCATGGCCTCCACAGTAAGACGTTCCATGGGCCATCTACGGGATGGACGATCCCTGGCCTTCTGTGGCCGTCGGATTCATGGGCCTTCTATGGGCTGTCAGACCCGTGGGCCTTCTATCGGTTGTCGGATCCATGGGCCTTCCATGGGCCAGCGGATCCATGGGCCTTCTATGGGCCGTCGGGTCAATGGGCCTTCATGGGCGCGGGTCAATGGGCCTTCTACGGTCGTCTCATCTATGGGCCTTGTACGGGCCGTATAAGGGGCCGTAAACGGGCTAGAGTGGAAATTGTACGTTTTATTGGCTGACCATAACGGGTCGTTAAACGGCCGTATTTGATGATGCTATGAAAAAGGCCCAACAGATTAACGGGCCACAAACGGGCAGATTGTATCCAAGGGCTAAATTTGGCCCACAAGCAGAAAAGGCCTATAATGGGCCGTAAGTAAACGAATGCTGGAAATGAGCCCAAGAATAAACGGGCCCTGAGAAGGCCGAAAGATAACATGGGCTGGAAATGGCCCAACTTTATAATGGGCGGTTAATGGGTATAAAGTGATACACTATTCATCACGGGCCAGTTTTACCACGGGCCGTTAACGGGCCGAGGGTTACTAGGGGCCTCAGATGGGCCAAAAGACGTCATGGGCCATACATGGGCTTGAAGTTAAAACGGGTGAGGGAGTCCTGGATTAGGGGGTATCCGGACAGCCGGACTATATCCTTTGGCTGGACTGTTGGACTATGAAGATACAAGATATAAGACTTCATCCCGTGTCCGGATGGGACTCTCCTTGGCGTGGAAGGCAAGCTTGGTGATGTGGATATGTAGATCTCCTCCCTTGTAACCGACTTTGTGTAACCCTAGCCCCCTCCGGTGTCTGTATAAACAGGAGGGTTTAGTCCGTAGGACAACAACAATCATACCATAGGCTAGCTTCTAGGGTTTAGCCTCTACGATCTCGTGGTATATCAACTCTTGTACTACTCGTATCGTCAAGATCAATCAAGCAGGAAGTAGGGTATTACCTCCATCGAGGGGGCCCGAACCTGGGTAAACATCGTGTCCCCTGCCTCATGTTACCATCCGCCTTAGATGCACAGTGCCCCTACTGTCAGTGGGAAAGGACACCGCAAGATTGAACCCAAAGCTAAGCACTTCTCCCATTGCAAAAAGATCAATCTAGTAGGCCAAACCAAACTGATAATTCGAAGAGACTTGCAAAGATAACCAATCATACATAAAAGAATTCGGAAGATTCAAATATTGTTCATAGATAAACTTGATCATAAACCCACAATTCATCGGTCTCAACAAACACACCGCAAAAGAAGCATACATCGAATAGATCTCCACGAGAGAGGGGGAGAACATTGTATTGAGATCCAAAAGAGAGAAAAGCCATCTAGCTAATAACTATGGACCCGAATGTCGGATTTGGGTTCAGCAGATATAAGGTTGAACTACAGGGGTGCACGCGGAGATCCAACCCTCCACCATCTCGTACCTCGCCCGAATCGCAGGGACCTAAACTACTAGAAACAACAGCACAAGAGACACGAGATTTATACTAGTTCGGGCCACCGTTGTGGTGTAATACCCTACTCTAGTTTGTGGTGTGGTGGATTGCCTCTTGGGCTGATGAGGAACAGTACAGGGAAGAACCGCCTCGCGAGGGTCTGTTCTTGGTGTCTGTGATGAACTGCTAGGTGGTGTTCCGTCACTCTATCTTGAGGATCGGGTCTCTATCTCTCTCTCTCTGGATTCCAAATGCCAGCTCTCTTCCTATCCGATCGTCCCTCCACTCTGAGTGTGGCTACTCCTATTTATAGGCGAAGGCCCTGGGCCTCTTCCCAAATATTGAGCGGGAAGGGCGCCAACAATTGGCCATTTGAAGGGAACAATGGTACACTTATCGACTAAAGTTGGTCCTCGCTTTGCCAAAGGCTCTCAGTGATGACGCCTGCTTGGGCTCCACGATGACTCCTTCCAGCCGTTGGGGCTGGTCTTGGTCTTGTTGCACCGAAGCGGATGCCTTTGCTTGATGCTCTTGCTGCGCTTGCTCCTTTGCACCAAAGAGGAAAGGAGAAGCAGCTGTGGCTGGCGCCGGCCCATCGCCCTTGGTCGTCATGGCTTGCATCATGGGCACCTTGCAGTACCCTGCCTTGAACTCTCCGCCTCCTCATGAGCCAGCCTGACGAGGCCGTGCACGAGAAGCTCCTTGTCGTCCGCCCCATGAGGCTTGGCCCCTCGCGAGGTCTTGAGCTCGTGTTGATGAAGATGGGCTGTCCTGGGCCTCCTTTGAGCCACGCCGCGGGCATGAGGCGAGCAAGTCTGGGACCCCGTTCCCGAACGCCGGCAGTAGCCCGGGCCTGGCGCGCCCGAACTTGGCGGCGAGGCGAAAGGGCAAGTCGCGGCATCGTGGGCCCTAACAGCCTCTTGACCTTAGGCGCAGCGTGGCGGTTGATTGGGCGTCTTGCTTTGCTTCCCCACGATGCCTCGGTAACCGCCGGATTCGACAAGTCCATGCATGAAGAGTTGGTCATGATGATCGGTGATCGTGGAGGCCGACGGTTGGCCTTCGCCGGCCATAAGTACGGAACGGCGCACGCCCTTCCAGTCTATCCTTATGCTTCTCCTCCTCCTCGTCTCGTCTGGTAGCCCGGGTCTGCAGGGCGAGGGGCGCCCACACGATCCACGAGTCAGCGGTGCTTCGTGATGTCCTTCAAGCTCTTCGGCCGGAGGGTCGGCTGGAGTGCTGCCCGGGGAGGCGGTGGGACCCTTCCGCGGTGGCGGAGGCCAACCGACCACTCCCTTGGCAGCTTCTCGAGGCGGCAAGCGCGGAGGATCAAGCGACCGCGAGCTCTTGGCGGCGCCGGAGGCGATCAGCGACAGCCTCTGAGCCCCGAGCTGCGCCGCCCCGGGCGAGGCTGGCTCGTCAGGTCGTCGCCGCCCTTGATCTGGGTGGGGTTGGCTCCGGACCGGGTGGCCCACTGCTGATGATGGCGTCTTTTGTTCCTGCGAGGAGCCAAGAATGTACCCCCGCGGGTGCTTGTAAGATATTTGTAGCTTTGTTTGTCAGTATGATCCTTATTGTGAGGCAGTGCGAGATGCTCATTCCGTTCTAGCTCACTTTCTTCCTTTCTGACCTCGTGAGGGCTCGATGCTCTGCGCCGACAGGTCCCAGTCCCAAGGCGGCTTCAGCCGTCGCTGGTATGCCAGGTCGTGATGCCGTGGTCAAGGCCAGGAGGTGAGCGGCCCGAGGTCCGGTAAGAGCCTCTGAGTCGCGATGCTCAGGGGGTCCCCCTTGGCGCTCAAGCGGCCATCATTCAGTGAGAAAGGAGAGTTACAATGCTAACATGGGGTTGCATTGAGTGTGGGGGTGGTGTTGTGATAACTAGTGTGTCCAGAGGGTGACTTATCTCGAGGGTTACGACAATGCTTCCTGGTGCGGCGCTAGGTCCTTGCCTTGGCCGGCTAGAGATTGTGTGGCGAGGTCGTTTCGTGCTCCTTGGAGGGACCCTGCAGGTTCACCACAAAAGGGACAAGAGCTCGTCGTGGCGATCGTTAGTCCTGCCGTTAGTTGCTTTGGAGGGGCGCCAGAGGCCTCGCGAGGTGTGCTGGGGCACCCGTGAGCCAGCGCGGGACTCACGAGGCCCTACCTCAAGGCGGGTTGCGCCTGGCTCTGGGCCTTATCTTCGAGTGTGTTCCTGCAAATTTGGCCAGATACCGGTGCTCTACGTCTTCGGATCCCGGCTCTCGGGCTGGTCTCAGCCGTCGCTGGAAAGCCAGGTCGCGATGCCATGGACAAGACCAGAGGGTGAGGGCCGGAGAGCCAGTAGGATCCCTGAGTCGCGATGCTCAGACACCCCCCTTTAATGCGCAAGCTGGATTAGATGACACAACTCTACGTCCTCGGGTCCCGGCTCTTGGGCTGGTCTCAGCCGTCGCTGGCAAGCCAGGTCGCGATGCCATGGACAAGACCAGAGGGTGAGGTCCGAAGAGCCGGTAGGAGCCCTGAGTCGCGATGCTCAGGCACCCCCCTTTAACGCACAACCTGGGTCAGACGCCGCAATTCTACGTCCTCGGGTCCCGGCTCTCGGGCTGGTTTCAGCCGTCGCTGGCAAGGCAGGTCGCGATGCCATGGACAAGACCAGAGGGTGAGGGCGGAGAGCGGTAGAAGCCCAGTCACGATGCTCGGCACCCCCCTTTTAGCGCAAGCTAGGTTAGATAATGAAACTCGTCCTCGGGTCGGCTCTCGGGCTGGTCTCGGCCGTCGGTGGCAAGCCGGTCGCGATGCCATGGACAAGACCAGAGGCTGAGGGCGGAGAGCGGTAGGAGCCCTGAGTCGCGATGCTCGGGCACCCCTCTTTAACGTGCAAGATTCCGCCACCGGGAAAAGGCACCAAATAACAAGCATGGTGGATCGAGAGCATAATCCTAAGGAAAAAGTAGGAAGGATACATGCCGCTGGGGTGGCCCGAGCGGCTTGGGGATGATGCAGCCAGGCGCCCCCAACAGGATAGGCTAACGACATGAAGTAAAGGGATACATGCCGCGAGGCGGACCCACAGCGGCTGGGAATATCTGACCTGAAGGCGCTCCCAGCCAGAAATAAAACTTAAAGATATCACCTGGTGATGTTGGGGATGAAGGGGTGTTGGTGTAGCAGACTCGGTGGGCTGCGGGAGCCGATCCTCACGAGCCCCCAGGCCCGGGGACCTCGGGAGGCTCGGGGGGCTGGCGGCTCCTCATGGACCATCTCCATCTCTGCGGGGCTGCAGGCGTGCGACCTCTTGAGCCTCGGGATGGTCCTCATGAGGCAGCTGGTGCGCAGCTACCGTGTTTAGCAGGCCATAAGGCATGCGCGTGCGTGGCTGTGGGCGGACCCTCATAGCGTCCCAATCGCGAGGGCAGGCGCTCTTGAGATGCGGCTCGGTTGAGCCACTGGTATGTCGATCTGGCGCAGCCCACCATCCTCGCTGGATGGGGGGCCACAGCGGGTAGGCGGCGGCTGCCCCTCATGACCCTTGACTCCTGTAGCTCCTGAATGGCCTTGCTGATGAACTCTTGAGGGTTCTGCCCTCCTGGTCTTGCTCCTGCTTGCGGGAAACGTGCTTCGAAACACGCCTCCACGTGGTGCCCAAGCGCCTCCCTCGAGACCTTGGCGAGGTCGGCGGCCCTCTAGGGAGAGCCCGAGCCTGCTGAGGAGGCGCGAGGCGCGCTTTCCTATGCGATGGAAGGCTCCCCCGGCACGATCACGGGCCCTAAGGGCTGTCTCTTGAAAGCCGGGCGGTCGATGTCTTCTTCTTCTTGGAGTGCGGCCGGAGGCCTCCTGCTGCTGTGGTGCAGGTCTTCAGCGATGCGGCTGAAAAGCTCGCTCGGGGAGCTGCTGCGTCTCTCCTTCACGGGGCACCATGATGACTCCGCCGCTTCTGGCATCTTGAGGGCGTTGTAGCCGTGGTGGGTTATGGCCATGAATTTGGCCAACGCTAGGTAGCCGAGGATGGCGCTGTACGCCAGGCGAATGTGGGAGACGTCGAAGTCGATGATCTCGGTGTGGTAGTTGTCGTGAGCCCCGAAGGTGACAGGAAGGCGGACCTGCCCGATCGGGACCGTGGAGCCGTCGGTGACTCCGGAGAAAGGCTTGGTTGGCTGAAGCTGATTGTAAGGCACTTGAAGATTGTCGAATGTCTCCACGGACAGTACGTTGAGCCCTGCCCCACCGTCTTGGTGACTAGCACATTGCTGATGATTGGGGAACAAAGCATCGGGAGAAGTCCGGCTATGGCTGCGCACTTGAGCTGATCCGCTGAGCTTAACGTGATGGCGCCGCGCCGACCACGAGGGGCGTGGCCTCGAGCTTGGAAGGACTACATTCACCTCGTGAGGCGAACTGCTTGAAGATCTTGGCGAGAGGCTGGGGCTTGAGCTCCACCCGGGATGCGAGCGATCGCCGCGCTTCTGGAAGCCCCAGCCCCTCGTCGATGGCGATCTTGATTCTCCTTGGTGGCGGCGGCAGCAGAGGGAGGCCTGTGTTCCCCTGCGGGCGATCCTCGCGAGGCTGATCCCTCCAGCCTCCCTCGCGAGGCCCTCATCCTACGACATATACATGGTGGACACCCCAAAGGGAAGCAATAACGAGGAACAACGGGACGCGGCAGAGGATAACCCCGCCGATAAACAACCAAAACGGCGATGTAGACGCCGCCCTAAGTCCCGCCTCGATCAAAGCAGCATTCCTAACGACCCAGCGATAGAGCAGGGCAAACCAGCGGACGAGGAACAGGACGAGCCGGATAATCAACCCCTTCACGGAGCAATCAACAGTCCGGACACAACACCGGAGCATAAGAACATACACAAAAACTACGTCGCCACTTTGCAAGAAGTTTGAAGAAGGAAAAGCGGAAGCTCAAAACAGCGAAGACACGCTTTCGAGAATGAAGTGGAGCAAAGTATTCAAGACTGCAGACAAATATGGCAATGGCCATCAAACAAAGAGCTACCCGAAGCGCAAGTTGCCTCGGGAAGAGCTCCCCCAACCACTTGCCTCGGGAGCCCCGCCCTGCCGCCGAACCTCGGGAGGATGCCTACTCTTGGCGCCCGAGCCTTAGGAAGGGTGCTGGACCAAGGAGTTCAAGGAGTACGTGACGCAAGGGACACTGCCGGAGAAGGAGGAAAACGCGGAGCGCGTGGCATGGCAGGCCATGGCAAACTACATCCAGGACGGTGATTTATACAGGAAGCGGCCGAATGACGCTTCCCTGCGTTGTATCTCCAAGGAACATGGGAAAGAGCTGCTGGCTGACATAAACGGCGGGGACTGCGGGCACCACTCGTCGTCATGAACCCTCGTCGGCTAGGCGTTCCGCAGCGGGTTCTACTGGCCTACGGCGCTCAACGACGCAACTGAGCTGGTGAAGTCCTGTGAAGCCTGTCAATTCCACGCCAAGCAAATCCATCAGCCAGCTCAGGGCCTCCAGACCATACCACTTTCGTGGCCATTCGCGGTCTGGGGGCTGGATATCTTCGGCCCGTTCCCTCGAGCGCCTGGGGGCTACCGCTACCTCTACGTCGCCCTCGACAAGTTAACCAAGTGGGTGGAGGTAGAAGCCATGCGCACCATCCCAGCCGGATCCGCGGTTAAGTTCATCAAGGGTCTTGTGAGCCAGTTTGGGGTCCCCAACCACATCATCACCGATAACGGCTCGCGGTACACTAGCAATCTTTTCAAGACATATTGTGCTAACCTTGGAATGCAGATCTGCTATGCTTCGATGGCACACCCCAGGAGCAATGGTCGGGGCGAGCAGCATAGCGGAGGTCTGAGAGCCTCAAGACCAGGACCTTCAAGAAGAAGCTCGAGGCCTGCGGCAGGGGCTGGCATGATGAGCTCCAGCCTGTGTTGTGGTCTATCCACACTACCGCCACCAAGCCAACAGGTGAGACCCCGTTCTTCCTCATCTACAGAGCAGAACCGGTTCTCCCTCACGAGGTCAAGCATCGCTCCGCGCGGGTCCTGGTGTTTGATGATGCGCAACAGGACGCAATGCGTGGGATGGACCTCGTGCTGGGGGAGGAACGCCGCCGTGAAGCCACGCTCCGGGCGGCAAGATACCAGCAGGCGCTATGGCGGTATCACTGTCGCAGCATCCGCTCCAGGACGCTCGAGGTGGGTGACCTCGTCCTAAGGTGGGTGCTCTCCAGGGAAGGGTTGCACAAGCTCTCGCCCATGTGGGAGGGCCTGCTTAGGGTCGCCCACGTCTCCAGGCCTGGCGCCGTGCGCCTGGAGACTCAGGACGGGGTACTTATCCAGAACGCCTGGAACATCCAGCACCTCCAGAAGTTCTACCCATGAAGAAAGGCCCAGTGCTTGTGAAGAAGGCCCATTGCCTGTGAAGGTCTCTGCTTGTGACACTCAGACATAATAATGAGTTGGGCTGTACATGCCCCGGAGTTTCAGGAGCGCCGCCCTCGGGCCTCGGGGGCTCCCTCCCA
Organism: Aegilops longissima; assembly: GCA_021605205.1. Lineage (NCBI taxonomy): Eukaryota > Viridiplantae > Streptophyta > Magnoliopsida > Poales > Poaceae > Aegilops > Aegilops longissima. Next base: position 352,912,465 of record CM038679.1, read on the forward strand.
CGTCCTAGTGGTAGCACTTAGCTCTGCGCTGGTGAGAATACAAGAAGACTAGACTAGGTGCCGGACGCGGCTTGTCATTTGCTTTCCGTGGTTGGCTCGCCCCTGTTCCTTGCCAGTTTGGTTCCATCGCCTTTTGCCTCCGTTTCTGCTTTTTGTTCCTTGTTTCAACCTGTACTCTCTCTCGCATGCCTCGCGAGGGGGCTGGACAGGTGCCTTTGTGAGGGTTTTTCCTGTTTTTCACGAGGCACCCTCGTTCGAGCTCATAAGCTGGCGCACTCCTCCCAATCCATGCCCCTCGGGCACCGCGATGTGAAGCGCTGGATCATGGCCAGCAGCACCTGCGACCAGGGATCGGAAGAATAAAAGTCTCCTAACAAAGTTTTGCAGCTCATAGATGCCTCCCAGGCCAAGGCGGTCTCTCCAGGTAATGGGAAGTGCGCGCTTCATGAAGCGAAGACTACTTCGAGCGTGTCAAGCTAAGTTATTTCTACGCACCTACAAAAAACCTTAATGCTGCAACGTCACATAGGAACAATAAACATAGCATAGCAAATTGGAAACCATGGTTCGTTGCATGCCCCTACGAGGCCCCATACTAGTCTCTCTCTTCATGCAGGAATAAAAGGAAGAATGAAACAAAAGCGGCGCATGTCCCTGCAGCAGCTCGCGAGGATGGACCAACGGCGCTCTCTTGAGCTCAGCCGGACCCCTTGTCGGTGTCAAAACCGGCGGATCTCGGGTAGGGGGTCCCGAACTGTGCGTCTAGGCGGATGGTAACAGGAGACAAGGGACACTATGTTTTTACCCAGGTTCGGGCCCTCTCGATGGAGGTAATACCCTACTCTGCTTGATTAATATTGATGATATGGGTAGTACAAGTAGATCTACCACGAGATCGAGAGGCTAAACCCTAGAAGCTAGCCTATGGTATGATTGTTGTTAGTCCTATAGACTAAAACCCTCCGGTTTATATAGACACGGAGAGGTTAGGTTACATAGAGTCGGTTACAATGGGAGGAGATCTACATATCCGTATCGCCAAGCTTACCTTCCACGCCAAGGAAAGTCCCATCCGGACATGGGACAAAGTCTTCAATCTTGTATCTTCATAGTCCAGGAGTCCGGCCAAAGGTTATAGTCCGGCCATCCGGACACCCCCTAATCCAGGACTCCCTCAGTAGCCCCTGAACTAGGCTTCAATGACGACGAGTCCGGCGCGCAGATCGTCTCCGGCATTGCAAGGCGGGTTCCTCCTCCGAATACTTCATAGAAGAATTTGAACATAAGGATGGTGTCCAGCTCTGCAAAATAAGTTCCACATACCACCGCAGAGAGAATAATATTTACACAAATTCAACCTGCTGACGTATTCCGCAGCGTGACGTCACACCACGGCCAAGCCTTTATTCGAATCGTTTTTACTGGCCCACCTCAGCGCGTTTGGCGAGGCGGTTTCCTTGGCACGTCTTGTCGAAGCAGAGATCGTGTCCCCTTATTCCGGGATTCTCATCAATGCGGGCGTGGGTAACCCAATCGTGCCCGTTGGTATATTTTCCCAATTGAAGGCGACTCCCAAACGGTCACGGGGAGGGCTCTTGGTATTCAACCTCTTTATAAAGAGACCAAGGCTCTACTCCTTTCTTTCAATCTCAATCGAATCCGCCTCTCGCCTCGAGTTCCAACACCCAAAGCTCCAAATTCTGGCGCTTCGGACCTTCGATGATGTCCGGCTCCGGCCTTCAAGGCCTGTGGATGCCTTCCTCCGTTGCGGAAGAAGACGTGCTAAAGTTGAGAGATGCCAGGTATCTAACCAGTGAAATCTCGCATAGGCTACCTGCTCAAGGGCAGGTTATTCCCACTCCCAAGCCTGGTGAGGCGTGGTGTTCGCGTCTCACTTCCTTGAGGCTAGGCTTCCAGCGGACCCTTCGTGAGGGGGCTCATGTTCTATTATGGGCTGGAATTTCACGACATGACTCCGGAGTCCATCCTCCACATCTCATCGTTCATCGTCGTGTGCGAAGCCTTCCTCCGCATTACTCCTCACTTGGATTGTGGCCTAAGACCTTTAAAGTAGAGCCGAGGATGATCGAGGGCAGCAGCTGTAGTCTTGAGGCGCTGTCATAAGCAAGAATGCTGATGCCCCATGGCCCGAGGGCTCTTTTCAAGAGGAGTTCAGCTTATGGCAACGAGAGTGGTTCTATATCACAGCTCCCAGGGGCACCAAGTGGGTGGCGCCACCTGCCTTTCGCTCGGGTCTCCCACCACAGCTAGCGTCATGGGTCAATAAACTGTTTAACTAGGGGCCGTCCAAGGATGTGCCCTTGTTGCAGGGCTGCATTCGAGATCTCCTAGAGAGAGACATCAATCTGGTTGCGGTGATGCAGGTCATGTTGATTCGCCGCACCTTGCCCTGCAAACGTCGCCCCCTCCACCTGTGGGAATTTAATCCGGAGGGACCACGAGCTCTCCAACATTTTACGGGCACGACGCCCATGCAGATGTACAAATTGTTCTTCAGATCACAAGCAATGTGTCCGTACTCGACCGAGGGCGCAGGTCTGAGCTGCTGTCGCCGGATACTCAAGTAAGTAGCCTGTGCAGGACACGCCATCGTATATTTATCATAAAATTGCCCTTAAAATAGTTGTCCTTTAAGCAGGAGTGGATAGCGAAAGCAAAAGCTAATCAGTGTCGGCCCCCTCCTTGAGACCACGCGGATCTGTGTTAACCGGATCTTTGGAGGTTGCGCCTTTGGAAGAATGCGAAGGGGGGAACAAGGAAGCTACCGCCTCCCCGAAGGAGGCTGACAGGAAAGGAGGGATCGAGAATCCCTCGATCCAGGGGAAGAAAAGGACCGCCTCCAAAGACCCGGAGACCATGGTCTCAAAGCGGGGGTAAAATCTTCGTCAGAGGGTCCTGCGCCGGGGGATGCCTCGGCCGCACTGTGCCCCCAAGGGGATCAGCCCTCCAGCAAGCCATAAGTAGAGAGGGGAGTTTTTAAAATAAGAGACACCCCTGTTCTATTTTCTGAGGAAGATAACCAAATTTTTTACCTTGTAGTTCGGATCTCAGCCCTTCTCAGCAGAGCTCATCCTTAGGGGATCTTTGACCGGAGATGATGGAGAGTGGAACGCCTCCCCCTGCCGTACCGCCATGTGGTAGGCGACCTGAGTGTAAATCACGGAGGTTTCCCGAATCTCTGAGGGCGGAAGGCAGTCGTCTGGCCTCCCAAAGCCCTCCATGTCCGGCCTTCGAAAAAGGCCATCGGACGAATCCGGCACCGTCCGGTCTTGTGATCGGAGGAGGCTGAAGGATCTCCTCGGGTGGCGTCTATCTCGAGAAGAACACTGTGCATTGATGGGCATGGTGATTGAAAGGATTTCATCCGCGGAGGCGAGTTGCGAGGTCGTCGGGAGTTCTTGACAGGTTTTGAGATCTGCGAAATGATGCACCTTTTAACAGTTCCGCATATAAAGATCGCCTGTATAGATAGTAGCCCATGAGACTCGGTGCGTTGTCAAAAATGGCGGGCGCCGAGGATCATAATCAGTATAACTTGTCACCGTTCCTATGTAGGCGTGAAGTGTCCGGTGGCTAGCGAACTGATGAATTTGCCGAGCTAAGCGACTACTTGGCGTGGCAGATGCCGACATCGCGCTTGTTAACAAGCGGCTTGATGAGCACAAGGTATGTAATTTCTCCGAAGACACCGGTAAGAGGAGCTTGATGCCCGTAACACAACATGTGTGCTTGATGCAGATGGTGCGCTGCCATGGAGAACCTTTGGCGGAACTTGCCCGAGCCAAGGAGCAGGCCGGGAGAAGCGATCTGCGGCTGCCTTAAAAGCGGCGAAGAGCTGAAAGCCGAACAGGCTGCTCCTTTGCCGAAGCAAGAAGGAAATGGCGAGATGGCTGTGAAGTTGAAGAATGCTGCCGACCGCTGCGAGCTTCTTAAAAAAAGAAGATCGGTAGACGAGAAGGACTGAAGAAGGCCTCTACCGAGGCAAAGGATGCTCGCTCTGCGATGAGAGCTATGAAGGAGGAGCTCGTCGGTAGGAGATATCGCGGTGGAAAGCCCTTTATGCTGCGGATGATGTTCGGGGATCCTAAATATGCTCCGTTGGACCGGTTGTGGAGTGCGGCGGACACTTACCTGGACTTGGCAGCGAGTGCCGCGGACGCGGCCGGACACTTCCGAGATCAAAAGGATCAAGAAATGGAAATACTTTTCTAGTCGCAGTTCCACAATCTAGAGCGCCCACTTCCATTAACCGATCGTTTGGCCGTATGGGCGGAGCTGAATAGGTTATCCGGACTCACCATGAAGTATGTCGTGAGTCATCTGTGGCCGGAAAGGCCCGAGCCGAAGAGTTATTTTAGCTTGGTGCAGCAATTCCTTGGTGTGGTGCCGCATATCAATGCAATGAAGAGGTCAGCGTGCATAGAGGGTGTGTGGATGGCTCTTGCCCATGTCAAGACATACTGGGCGGAGATGAAGGCCACCGATGTTGCATCCCAAGATTGAGACGGGAGCAGTACTGCCGAGCACTATTTTCAAGAAGTTCTGCGAGGCGCTCGTTTAATAGAAGCCTTGATGCTCGAAGGATATTATGTTGAATAACATGTATTACCGTAAAACAATGTTTTGAGGAATATAAGAGCTTTTATACTTGTGCCTTCAAAATTAAAATACCTCTGTCTTGGCCGTTAATGTATATATATATAACACGAAAGATGGCGGTTGTCGGCCCATTTACGCATATAATGCGGGGTGTTATGAAAGCGCATTTTCACACTTGATCCAACGTCTTGGTCCTATAAAGGAGGTGATAGCGCGAAGAACTAGGCAACGGACTATAATGCTTTATCACTTTCACATAGCCATAGGATTTTGACGGTGGGGCTACTATATAGCCCTTGGGGCACCGCGCTCACCGAATTGGGCGCGTGTGTGCTGGCGAAGCGACCGCCGTTAATCTGGAGAATCCTAAAGATTACGGCGGGTCATCAGTGGTTGACCAGTCTCATGCTATATCATGACGATCAGTTTTGGCTTTCTCTCTTGAGGTGCTCGCTTTGGCGAACGGGGCACTGTCGCGATAGTTCTCTGGTGCCGCCTTAGCCGATAGAAGCGGAATGTAAGGCAGCAAAACACGAGGCAGGCAAACCCAACATTTGACCAAAGACATGATTCGAGCTGATGCATATAAGGCCAAACTTGCGACGCGAACACTCCCTAAGGTATTCGGTCTTTATGAAAGCGGGCTGAAGAACGCCCTTGGTAATAAGCCCACTGGTGTCGATTCTGGCGCAAAATTCAGCGTGGCCACATGCCAAGATGCCAGCCTCCACCTCGGTTATAGCAAGAAACCGAGGATGTGTATCAACAAGAGACAGTAAAAAGGTTTGCGAGGTCTTAATCTGAAAAGAATCCTTGGAGCGGGTCCCTCTGACGCGTCTGCGCTGTGTCTCCGTTGTGCCGTATCACGGGCGGGTGTAGCACGGTGTTCATCTGTAAAGAGAGGAAGTTAGTTGAAAAAGATCGATGCGAAAATGTACATTATATTAAATAAACAAAGTACAATTTAAAAATGAATAAGATTGAGCTTTATTGTCTCTTGTTGTACATCGCGGAGCCCTTGAGCGAGGGGTATCGGCTAGTAAGCCCTTGTATGTTCGCCGAACTCGTCTAGCCATGTCCGAGTGCGAGCGACTGTTTAGGTGCTTTGATTAGTGAAGCGGTTTAGTGTGTGGCTGTTAATGCAGCCGCTGATCTTCAGCTCGAGGAACACTCGATATTTCCCTTTAATGAGATGATGCCTCGTGGACCGGGCATTTTAAGTATAAGAGATGCATAATGCGGTATTGCGTTAAAGCGGTAAGCCGCATCCAGTAGTGCTTGATAGCTACTTGTAAATGGGGCGATGTGGAAGGTTAGCTTTTCACGGCAGAAGTTGTTGGGTGAGCTGAACATAACTTCTAGCAGGAGAGAGCCTGTACAATGGGCATCTGGGCCTGATGTTACCCCTTGAAAGAAAGTGTTTCTATGGCAAATTGTTGTTGGGTCTATCCCCATTTTGCAGATTGTGTCCTGATATAGCAGGTTTAAATCACTGCCGCCGTCCATTAGGACTTGTGTAAAGTGGAGTCCGTCAATTATCGGATCTAATACCAAGGCAGTCCAGCCTGCATTCCGGATACTTCTAGAGTAATCCTGATGGTCGAAGGTGATTGGTTTTAACAACCAGTGGCGGGACTCCACTGGGATAGGCCGTATGGCGTGTATCTCTATGGGCGCCACTCTGTTCTTCCCTTTTGTCACGTGAAGTGAATTTACTGTTTTGACTTCTTGTGGGAAACTCCTTTGTTTTCCGGTGCTCTACTTGTGGGGTTCGTCATCGTCCTCGCTTGGTGTGTCGAGCCCCTTGTGTTCGGCATTGAGTTTGTCGGATTGCTTGAAGACCCAACAATCTCTATGGGTATGGTTTGCAGGCTTCCCGGGAGTACTGTGGATTTGACATATCTTGTCCAAGATTTTGTTTAGGTTAGATAGCTCGTCCCTATTATCCTTGAGGGCAGCTTTTCGATTCTACTGAGAGCTTTTGAATCCGGCGTTGACTGCCGTGCTCTTGAGCTGTTTCCCTTGGTCGGCGCTGGTCCTTGTTGCGTCGCGGTTTCCCGTTCCATCCCTAACCCGGATGTACTTGGGTCGCTGGTCTGCATCTTGCCAACCAGCTATCCTCTCTCTAGCAAAAGTGGGTCATGAGGCTTGTTAATCGGCCATTGTTCTTGGCTTTTCTTGGCGAGGTGTCTGGCGAGCCATTAAGTCTCGAGCGCTGTGTTTGAAAGTTGCTAAGGCTTGGCGTCCGGACGATCGACTATCTGGTTCTTTTCAGTAAGAAATCTATTCCAGAGTTTCCGGGCTGACTCTCCGGGTTGTTGAGTTATATGACTTCAATCATCTGCATCCAGAGATCGGACATAGGTCCCTTGAAAATTTGCCCGAAAAGCATCCTCGAGCTCTTCCCAGCTTCCAATGGTGTTTTCGGGAAGGCTTTTAAGCCAATGCCTGGCTGGCCCTTTGAGTTTGAGGGTCTGTTGTTCCGTCGTATGCCTCTATGTTTACGGGCTTGAATCCCGCTGGAAATTCATGATCCAACACCTCATCGGTGAAACATAGGGGGTGTGCGGCACCCCTATATTTGGGTGTACCGTGATGTTCGGATACTTGATGCGTTGCATTGCTTACTAGAGCTTGCTTTCTTGGCCCATAGATAGATCTAGCTGGGCCATCTTTTTTATGCGAATCCTTATGCGGATCGCGTGCCGGATTGTGTGCGGCGCCATTTGCCGCACTATGTGGGCCATGGGGTCATTTATCCGACCGGGTGGCTTCCTTATTTTTTGATTGCGGAGGCTCTAAGGCTTCTTCATCAAATTCCGGCAGTAATTTTAGCTTCGGATAATTCTTTGTGTGGCGACTGTCGCCGTATCTGTCTGCGGTGTTGAGTAGTTTGCTCCATCTAATTCTGAGTGCGTCTTTCGCTGTTTTGAGCTTCCGTTTCTGCTTTTTCAGGCTACGCGCAGTGGCGATGACCCTTTTTTGGAGGTTCTTCTGCTCCAGCAATCTGTCCGGCGTGAGGTTGTCCGGACTGTTATCTTCGCCGGGGACGGGTTGTTTATCCAAGTTGCCCTGTTGAGCGGTTGCTCGATGGCATGTTAAGTGCCGTCCGCCCGGTTTGCCCTGCTCTATGGCTGGAGTGCGTATGGCTATTGTCTCTGTCGAGGTGGGGTTTGGGCGGCGCTTACGCGCCGCTTTATTTCTTTTAGAGGAACAATCCTTATTGCGCCCTTTGTTCCTCGTCGTCGTTTCTTTTAGGTGTGTCCACCATGTATACATCATGGGATGAGGTGGTTGTCCAGTGCCCTATAGGCGCTGATTCCTGTTCGTCTCCTGCATCATCGTCCATAGATGTCTTCGGAGTCGAAGTCGAGCATGTCAGTTAAATCATCGACAGTGGCTACGAAGTGGGTGGTGGGTGGGCTTTGAATTTCTTCGTCGTCCGCATCCCAACATTGCTGACCATAGTCCGGCCAGGGCTCTCCTGATAGAGAGAGAGACTTTAGTGAATTCAGAATGTCGCCAAAGAGTGAGCGCTGAAACATGTCCGCGGCGGTGAACTCCATGATCGGCGCCCAATCGGATTCGATTGGCAGGGGCGCGGAAGGTCCAATGTCCGGAGAGGAGTCCGGCACCTTGGAGTCGCGAGCTTTGCAAAGGACAAGGCTGGTATTCGGCTCGATCGCCGTAGAGATTGCAGCCCCCGAGGCGGCGTCCAGCCACTCGTCCTTGATTGGCGCAGTCGGCTCCAAGCTAAGGGTCGGAGCGGACACTGGTGCGGCCTCCAGGGCACTGTTCGGTGGCAGAGCTAGATCATGCCCATCGTGACAGTGCGGTGCGCTTGGCTGTGGCTCGAACCCGTCGAAGTCAAGTCTCCGCGGACGTCAGCCGTGTAGTTAAAACTTCCAAGTCTGACCTGATGGCCAGGGGCGTAGCTTTCGATCTGCTCCAGACGGCCAAGCGAATTGGCCCCCAGTGCAAAGCCGCCGAATACGAAGATCTTTCCGGGGAGAAAAGTCTCACCCTGGACCGCATCATTGTTGATGATCGGAGGAGCCATCGGGCCTAAAAGCGGCGACGGAGGAACTCTCAATGAAAGCACCAATGTCGGTGTCAAAACCGGTGGATCTCGGGTAGGGGTCCCGGCTGTGCGTCTAAGCGGATGGTAACGGGAGACAAGGGACACGATGTTTTAACCAGGTTGGGTCCTCTCGATGGATGTAAACCCTACTCCTGCTTGATTAATATTGATGATATGGGTAGTACAAGAGTAGATCTACCACGAGATCGAGAGGCTAAACCCTAGAACCTAGCCTATGGTATGATTGTTGTTCGTCCTACGGACTAAAACACTCCGGTTTATATAGACACCGGAGAGGGTTAGGGTTACATAGAGTCGGTTACAATGGGAGGAGATCTACATATCCGTATCGCCAAGCTTGCCTTCCACGCCAAGGAAACTCCCATCCGGACACGGGACGAAGTCTTCAACCTTGTATCTTCATAGTCCGGGAGTCTGGCCAAAGGTTATAGTCCGGCCATCCGGACACCCCCTAATCCAGGACTCCCTCACCCCTCCTCACGCTTCACTAGGGCGCGACGACGAGACGAACCGCTGCCACCCTCAAAGCGGGCGCGGCAGCGTGGTGGCTGGTCATAGTCGCCGCTGCTGGAGCTGTCGCCAGAGGGAGAATCGCCATAGCTGGGTGAGCAGGGGCCTGCACCGAAGGCAAGACCATCCTCACCCTCGTCTCGACCGTCGCCAAGGCCAAGCACCTCGTCGTCGTCGTTGTCTTCCCAGGTCGCACGCGCGGGCAAACGTCTGCCAGCCACGGGCCAGGGCTATGTTGCATGTGATGTAGACCACGACCGCGATCCATGAATCTTTGCTGCAGCAGTCGTCCGCCTGCAGCCAGAGCCCGCCTAGACCTGTGGCCGGCAGCTCACCGGCGAAGAAGCGCGGGAGGTGAAGCGAGGTGCCGGCCGGGTTCTCCGACCACACGACGAACTCCGGCAGCACCTCCGCCAAGTGAAAGCACAGTCAGGGAGGCCGTGCGACCATGGCGCGCCTCCCTTCATCGAAGGGGCTGCCATGATCTGGGCGAGTCCCACCACGAGAAGAGGCGCCGCCGCGGCCACGAGGGGCCGCGGCGGGGGTCGCGATGTGTTTATGGGGACGGCCGCGCCCACGCTTGGGCGGCGGAGAGCCGGGCCCCTCTTGGTGGGCCTTCCCCTTCTCTGTAGCCGAGAACCTCTTCGTAGGCGCCATGGGGGTCGCTACTAGCAATGAAGCAAGGAAGAAGAAGCGAGTGGAGAGGAAGATATGAGTGACGGGGGCTCTGCCCCCTCCTCATTTATAGCGGGAGAAGGCTAACCGATGACCTGCACGACCACATGTAATGATGATTTTTCTCTACATGCAGCAGGGACTCGTCAAGTTGGGCAGTTGCCGAGGCAGCGTGGGGAAGCGGAGACGCCCACGTCCAATCAATCGCCACGTGTCAAGCGGGCCCGCAGGCTGTTGGGGCCCACGGCGCTCCGCACTTGCCCTTTGGCTTCGCCTCGAAGCCAAGTTCGAGCGCGCCTTGGGCCCGGGGGCTACTGTCGACATCGTGGGAATGGGGGTCCCTAGACTTGCCAGCCTGCGGCCCACGGCATGGCTCCACCAGCGGCCCTGTATGGCCCATATTCACCAACAAACACTCAAGACCCTCCCGAGGGGCCAATCCTCACGAGGGGGATGACACAAGATCTCCTCGGGGGCAGCCTCACCAGGTGGGCTTGCGAGGGGTGGAGAGATCAAGGCAAGGGACACCTCGCGAGGTCCCTGTGATGCAAGCCATGACGACTGGAGCCAGGCGGGTGCTAGCGCGTGCAGTGTCCACGTTTCCTCTTTGGTGCTAAAGAGGCAAGCGCAGGCGAGGAGTCCCGAGGCATCAGGCAAAGGTTTCCATATCGGTTACAGCGAGACCAAGACCAGCAGGAGACGGCAGACGGAGGTCACCATGGAGCCAAGGCGGTGTCCACGAGCCTTGGCGGTGAAGACCACCTTTAGTCAGGATAACTTGTACTAGTTGTCTTCCTTGAATTTGGCCGTTGTTGGATCCTTCCGTTCAATATTTGGGAGAGGACAGGGCCTCTATAAATAGGACTAGCCACCACCATAGAGGGGATGGATCATTGAGATCATCCTCAACCACACAAGTTCACCAAGCACAAGAACACCTCTCCTCGGGAGGATGTTCTTCCTTGTATGTATTCATCCTCAGCCCAGAGGCAATCCACCACACCACCTTTGGGTAGGGTATTACACCACATCGGCGGCCCAAACCAATATAAACTCTTGTGTCTCTCGTTCTTTGGGTTAGTCGAGCTAGGCCTTGCGATTATAACAAGAGCGATCTAAGGAGAGAGAGATCTTCGTGCGCACCCCAGTGTTCGAACCTCAAGGGATTTCCCAGCCCGCGCCAAAGATATATGACGTGAGGGGCTGGGAAATCCACGTCCACTCGTATGTTGCCATTCTCGTAGCCCCTCATGTACAATCTCAGTGAGCGCGGCTGCTCGAGCTCCATCACCCTGGTGAATGGGTGGGGGAGGCGGAAACGGCCGCGAATAGGCTTGTACAGCCTGGTAGCAAACTCCAGTGGTTGATCTCCGACATGACCTTTCAGTGGAGCAGGAGCGTTCAGCGGGGGCACAATCACAGCACCGCCCCGTCCTCCTCCTCCTCGAGCGCCATGATGACCGCGACCTCGGCCCCTCCCTCCTCCTCTCAGGGCGGGTGCTCCCTCCGTGTTGTCCGGAGGAGGAGGGATACGCTGTTGAGCAGAAGTTCTCATCGCTGCCACTGGAGCGCCACCTCATCCACGCCCTCTCGCCATAGCGGCTTGGAAAGTTGGAAAGGGGGGAAGGAAAGTGTGTGAGCGAACACACCATTCCTGCCCCCTTTTATAGCGGGATGATGCAAGGGACTGGCCTCTCTCCTAAGAAGCAACCGCCCTGGTCCCCCAACAGGGCCTCCCTGCACCTTCAACAGCTCGGGGAATCAGAGCCGACCCTCTGTGCCAACCAAGGACGCCTGGTTTTCTGCCATGGAGCCCGTCCCCGAGCACTCCGCATCCACCGCCTACCATACCCAATGCATGAAGCACACGTGGAGGATGCGCCTAGGGCAGGGGGGCGAGTGGGATGGCAATTTCTGCCCCGTGATCATGGGTCATGGGCAATCTAATGGCCAAGATCTGGTTTTTTCTGTAACACTCGGCACGACGCGCGGGAAAACCGGGAACTGGCCTGCACTCGAGTAATGAAGAAGCAAAGAAGATCTCAAGGGGCCAGCCACTTCTATGCCCCTGCCTGCGTGCTAGTTAGGGCCTACCGCGATGATGCTCGGCAGCATGTTCGGGCCAGGCCCGGGGGCTCCTGTCGGGTGCAACAAACCCTGGGTCTGTTGCCCAGACTATGCACATGCACAAGAACAAGATCATAGCACCAAGATCAGATTGGAGCACAAGGGATAAGTTCTTCGAAGGACCAACATGTAGGTCAAGAGGACCAAGACTAGCCCGGGAAGCAACATATCGCTAAGGGAAAAACCTCCCTTGCCGGGCAGGCGAGCCTGGCAAAGATGGGGTTACCCCCGGAAACAAGCGTTTGGATCGTCCCGGCAGGCCTGCCGAGGCTTACGGAGGCGAACCACACCCCCGCACCACCTCATCACGACACACGTTGTCGATCAGTGATGTGTCAAGCTCCAAAGTTACTAAATGGTTGCTATTTCCCATATGGCAGCCACTTCCTACAAAAGATACCTCCAAGAGACACCCGTCCTGAGATGTGTCAAGCAAGCAGGCGTGAAGCTGGCAAAATAGCCCAGCAGGCCTGCCGGGCCAGCTACGATGTGATGTTGAGCGGCACATTTAATGTGCTCTGTCAGCCTATGGATTTAGGTATGATAGCCTGTCTGCTATCTAATCATTGCGTAATGGCTGATTTGCCACTGTGGTGAACCCTTGATCTATAAAAGGAAGCCCATGGCAAACGGAGAAAGGGTTGGCTGATTCAAACCCTCACACACTCATACGCGCATAGCCATTCTCGCCCCAAGGCAACCCTGCCGGGCAAACATGCTGCGCTCACCACCTTCTTTTCCACCATCAATCCACCAAAGTAGTAGTAGGGTTTTACGCCTCACAGTGGACCGAACCTGGGTAAAACCTACCCGTGTGATCTCTGTCATGTTGTTCCACGCTTCTCCACTCTTTTTGCAACGTGTTATCCCCCGCTGAACCAGAAAGGGGCTCTTGGTCCCATAGGTGGCCGTGGTTTCCCACGACACAGGGTGACTACCGAGGATCTTGGAGTATGCATCCAAGCTTTTGCGATAGCCATGGTAGAGCTCGTGAGTGTCGATGAAGTTGAGAGGGGTGGAGTTCCATACGGGGCGCCACCCCCGGGAAAGGGCGGTTGTCCGTGCCCCATATTTGATTGGGAGGAGGGACATGATGACTGTCAACATATCATCGGGGAGGCTGCTGAATAAGTCTAGGCCTGCTGGAGTCGCTTGCGGTTCTTTCCTGACCTGCCTCCGCTTGTTGGCAGCCCCATTCTCCACCTCCAGAGTCTCCTTGTCAGCGGCACTTTCTGATAGAAGCAGGAGTACATGGAATATTTAGTTAAAATAGGGAAATAGAAAAGTGTATTGGTAACTAGAAGTTGGTAGGTAGGAATAGAGTAAGAAAATGGAATAACAATTGGTTGCTTAAATACTACACAATTCATTTGATATTGCTGGGTAAGTCAACATGCAGATACTTTAAAAGAACACTTACTTCAAACAAAATATGGACGGATGATATCGTCGGGGAAGTTAGCATATATCTCATGACCACGCTTTTTTATGTGTAGTGCAATTTTAGTGCCAGCTTTCAGCACATAAAACTTAGAAATTTCTTTCCAAAGGCCAGTGCCAAAATAGGAGTCACCACGTTCATCAAGTCCTACAGTAGCAATGATTGTAAATCCATGGTTTGTGTTCAGTATGACATCCCTGCAGCCTTGATTTATGTAAAGGCAAAGATTGTGTACTATAGATTATGTTGCATTGCAAGGGATGCGCTGCAGAAAATGGTAGGATTGTTAAAGAAAATATGGTAACATGCAAATATGGGCCCAAATCGAAAGAACTATATAGCAGTTGCAATCGAAGGACAAAAATTTATAATTAAACAGATAGGGTAAACATGATGTCATGGAAATATGAGAGAAACCGAAAGAACAATACATCATTAATTTTCCTAATATAAAAAGAAGAGGAAAAAAATCCCCATTGACGTATATGGTGCATGTGGCACCTCTTATCCAAATGTAGCAATATTTAGTATATGTTCAGGAAAGTAGGCCATGCCAACCGATTCAGGGTGAGATTGAACATACTGCGCGCATCCTCAAGTCATCTGGTATGGTGAGATGGAACTCCATGGATGTCTGTGGAGGCCGCAAAGTCCTGATGTGTCCACGCACTGTACACTCTATGAATGAAAGAAACCCCTTAAATCAGGTCGAATAAAAATGAATTCGCGGTGATTTCGGCCGGGTAATTAAAGGAGGAGATGAATTGGGATAAGAGATGAGATAATATCTCATTAAATTAGTTACCATGTTGTCCATGAGATAAACCCTCAATACGGCAGATTCCCCAACCGGGCGAAGCTGGGTCGACCACGAGCAGCATCAAGAAATTCAACCTGGCGGCGGCGACAGGCGTCGAGCTAAGTGGTTGCTGCCACAATAGACGGTGCCATGCATAGACGTGGAGGAGCTTGTGCAGGTGTGAATGGCGACCAGAGGGGGTGGTGGGCGGGGTGAGGGTTTTTGTGACATGGGGATGGTGAGGGTTTTCTTTTTTCTTTTTTGAACTGGGTGGTGAGGGTTTTCTGTCCCACAAAGAGTTTCAGAGGAAACTATTTGCTAGAGCCAACCATGTGTGATTGACGTAACAGGGAAAATGAAAGTCATTGCACACGGTTCCAATTTTGGGAACCGTGTGTGACTGACGTTCTACTTCTGTCCTAGTTTATTCGTCCCCTTTGTAATTTGTACCAAATTTTGACCAAAATATTTAACTAACAAATGTTTATGCATGTCACCAAAAATTATATCATTGAACACTATGTTCAAATATGCATCCAATGATATAATTTTTGCTGACATGCACTAACATTTTGTTAGTTAAATCTTTCGTCAAAATTTAACACAAATTACAAAGTGGGCCAATAAACTAGGACGGAGGTAGATTCCATCAACCGAACTGATTGCATCCATATCCCACATTTAGACATAAGTAAACATAGATTAAACATACTCAGACAGATAATAAGCATACACATGCATAGTTCAACCATAAGTACACAGTTCAACCGTCATTAAGCATACTCAAGTGTACATAGTTCGATCCCACATATCATTTACGGTGTCCTGGACTAGGGGGTACTCACCACATCATCTCCCGATCAGTTGGATTGGGCCGAAGACCCCCGTGGCCGTTTACTCATGGGCCAGTTCGGAAAGCCGATGACATATACGAGGAAGATTCCACAAGACTTGGTGATCAAGACAAGGACTCCTCTCCACCGACGTATTCGATTAGGACTCTTGTTATCCAAGGCCTCTGGTATGTTATATAAGCCGAGGCCAGGCTAGTTGATAGATTATGATATTACTCATCATACCTCTTTGGTTTAGACCACAACATATGATCTTGAGGTAGATAAACTCTTGTAATCCTCATATTCATCAAGATCAATCAAGCAGGAAGTAGGGTATTACCTCCATTAAGAGGGCCCGAACCTGGGTAAACACCGTGTCCCTTGTCTCATGTTACCCATCGATCCTAGATTCACAGCTTGGGACCTCCTACACGAGATCCGCCGGTTTTGACACCGACATTGGTGCTTTCATTGAGTGTCCTGTTGTGTGGTCGGCAAAGGATCGATGGCTCGTCTGCAGATTAACTGCGACATCGGCATCTTCAACACCGGCTCGACTGGTCAGCTCGGCTTGACCGAGGACAGTGCCCTACCTCCGATAGTCATGTTCGGACAAGGGCCTTCATCAACATCAAATCCGATCTCTATCATGATAATGGAGGAATTATCCTCGGAGATCGGGGGCTCAACGTCAACATTGCCCCCGGGTGACCGTGCTGTTTTTCCAGACAGCGAACTTGTATCCACTGCCACCACCTCCTTGAGCATCGCTTTGACGATTCTTTTTGCGAAATTGTGCGTAATTAAGTCTACAACAGCCATGCAAAATTTCGTCGAGTTCCGATGGAGGAATCTCCGGCAATCTACGATATACCGGAGCCCTGTCAAATCTGGACGGGAATCCGGACGAGTTTAGGGCGTGGTATCCAGAGCCTAGCTCGGAGGTCCTTTGGAAGATCCAATCGTTCATCTGTTGTGGAACTCCCATGTCTACAACCCCTCCGAATTTTAGCTCAATCCGACGGTTCAAATCCAGGAACCTTCCGATGAGTGGAGCACCTTTTTAGATCTGTTTTCTGCGCGAGAACGAATCCGACCCGAGTTCATCTTTTTTATGAACGTGATTTCGGACATCCTTTTTTGAAGGAAGTTTTGTATTGGGTATTGTATTTTGTTCCCAAACACATCGCACTAATTTTAAGGTCTTTTCCAGTATGATCTTCACCATCGCGCCGATGTCAAACCAGCCCGTCAATGTTGCTCCACGGCTGCTGACCTGCGCTAGACACGTCGTCGCTTTGTTGAGCCGATCTCAACTTCTTCGGATCATCATTTGGGCATGCCGAACAAGAGTTCGTCATCGCGAAGGATAAATCATCACCAACATCGCCGCCCCACGGATTACACGGAGCGGTCACACCGGCATCGCCGCACGGTCACTTCATCAAGCCGGCATTGACCGCGTCTGAAGATTACGACACTGTGCGGCATAGCGCCTTGTTGCTTTTAAGCCAATGTCCATCACGCCGAACTGCTTCAACATCTCGGCTAACATGGCAGCTGCAACGTCTCCTTACCGACCTGCTCCGTCACCTCGGCTAGACCGGGGGCTTCGCCATCCCTTCTTCAACCTACTCCGGAGACTTCGGCGTCGTCAGCCGACCACCTTCGTCACGTTAGCTTGACCGGGGGCTTCGACTTGGCGAGCCAACCTTTGCCAGCATCTCCATACCCGTCGCTTCACCGACCATCAGGCAATGGGTGCGAGATCGATTCCCAATTTTGGGAGCCACTTTTTTTCGGACTTCTACAACAAATAAACCAGGTGCTGTTAATCCTGGAAATTTTTGCTTGTTTGGGTTTATTTTTCCTAAGGAATTATTACTCTGGTTTGTTCCATCATTTATACACAGGTCTATCAAATGGTGACCGCATTAACGACGGTCGCGTGGTGGTTCGGCCAGTTTCCATACATAGTTTGGCGAACGCCGCATCCGGAATTCGGACCGACCTGTGAATTTAGGCTTTGACATGCCTTTAACGCATCAAGCCGACGCCCTGCATGGACATTGACTTCGGCACCAGGCCACTTATCTTTAAATAGATTATTTTGCGTAAATTCATTGCACGAGGATTTTTATATATTTATATTATTATTGTTGGTCTGCACTATTTTACATGTTAGGTAATGGACTTCGACTGCGTCACGTGGTCTCTTCGGCAAGCCGACGCCGTCGTCCCAATCGGTGTAAATCGGCTCGCGTTATCACCTTGTTGGTCGTGTTGCCATACCGACATGTTCGGTTGCCTCGGGGACTTCGGCATCGCCGAGAGAGCTCTACCTCATCGAGTGTTCAGCACACAGGCCATATTTCCTTTATTACTCACTTTGCATAAATTATTTATTATACAACATTTTTTTAATTTATTGTCATTACTATTATCCCCGGTTTGCACTATTTTTTGTGCATAGGCCAATGATCCGGGTCGGGCAGTGTTGTCACTTCGGCTGGACGGGGGGCTTCGTCAACACTTCATTAACCCATGCCGAGGACTTCAGCGTCACTCTGCCGGCCTGCATTGGCCACGCTATGTCACCACTTTGGATTGCCGAGCTCTTCGCTCTGCCACCTCAAGACCGGCTTGGGGAATGGAACCTTGTCCCACATCAAGCTCGGACCGCGTCATCAATGCCGAACACATTAACCAGCTAAGTCGCTTCCATGCTCAAAAACTTTCAGTTTTAAATTTTGTTCGGTTCGACAAAGCATTATACTTTTTTGGCAAAAAGTCGTTTATGAAAAACTTCCTTGTCAAAACTTTGTTTGTGACACACAAATTCAAACACCCCGTTTATTTACTTGCTTCCTTTATGAAGCTTTTCCTCTTGCATATGATTATACTTGTATGGCTTTGTTCCTTGTTCGTGTATTACGCCACAATATGCACCATGTTGACTTAAGTGTTTCGCAAGCTGGGTTGCCTAGCTCCTGTGCTTACCCCTAAGTTCCCGATTGTTCGGCTAGGGAGTAAAGGGATCACCTCTGCAATTGTCACGATCGGGTCATCCGAGCTCGGACCTTAGACTGGGTGAAGCCGAAAGCTAGCGCTCTTATTGTTTTCAATTATGGTCGGCACACAACGGAACTCATGAATACAAAAAATATATTGCACAAGTCTCATAGTAACAATGAGCAACCGAAGAAAGGTATCGGTGGAGGTACTATTTTCTTTGAAGATGTTTCTTACACTTCGTCAGTAATATAGCATAAGTTCCCTGAGCGCGCGTTGCCTGTTATAGCCTTATGGCCTGATTGCCTGGTTATCGGAAACACCGTCGATATTCTCGACAGGTGGAGTACATAACACTTTCCGGCCCTTGGCTGAAGAGGGAGAAGTTGACGGTCAGTTAAGACGCGTTTAAAGTTTGGGTGAACACAGATATGATATAAGTACTTCAGTACATACAATCATTATACATAAAATTCTTTTACCCAAGTCACTTGGGGGCTCTTAAAATTTATATGAGTTGTTTTATAGTAAATTTGTTTTCTTCTTGGTCGTTGCAAAGTCTTTTTCTACCGCTCCTTTTTCGACTCTTGTGTATGGTCAATAGCCGGATGGCCTGTCTTTTCTCTAAAAGCCGCTCGAGTTTAGTTTGCTAAACTAGCCTCGGAGAAACAGCCTTCGGGATAAGGAGATTGAAGCCGTCGGCTGACCCGCTTGAAGTCTTAAAATCGGATGTGTCATATTAATGCACGACAGAAACACAAAAAATTTAATACCAATTTTCGAATTGGCACCGAACACTTGATCTAGTTCGGACTTCAAGTTTTTACTGAAGTTTTTTTTGGTTTTCCAAGCCTATGGCACTTATAAACTATTTGTGTGTTTCCAGCATAAGTCTCGCAGTGCAACGCCCGACACCTTTAGAGATTCCGCAAAAACATTCTCGGATATTGCTATATATGCATTGGTTTCGAATTATGTCTTCGGTCAAAAGTTGGGTTGCCCGGCTCCTGTGCTTGCCTCCTATGTTCTGCTTTGTTCGGATAGGTGTGGAAAGGGAGAACCACTGCGAGTATGCTTCCAGCTCGCATGGCTAAGCACCTCAGTGGAGAAAGCTGAAAACTGACTATCACAATAAGCGTAAACTAGTCAGCAATCCAATGACTGTGTTAAATGACGGGCCGTTCATAACATTGGCCGAAGTGTTTACGGCTTGACCTCGGCTGTCGCCGAACACTAACCGGGGGCTAGTAACTGGCCTCCCAACTTTAAGCTCCTATGACTAAGTGAAAGTTATAAAGCCTGCATATCTGATTGCCTTGTTTCCGTTAACACAACCGCCCCCGGGCACCGAGATGTCGGCTAAGGGTTGTTTTGTTATTGCGGAAACACCCTGCGTAGCATCTACAAAGGGGTGGAAGCTGACGATGGGCCACTTTCAAATGATAAACGGTCACAACGGAGTCAAAATAAACATATATCATCAGCCTTTGTATTCAATATAAAAACTGTTGCCTTCCGTAATCATCGTTATAAAGCCATAAATATGCATCAATTTGACTTAAGATCTTGGCCAAGCTGGGTTGCCTGGCTCCTATGCTTACCCCTACGTTCCCGATTGTTCGGCTAGGCGGTAAAGGGAGCACCTCTGTGATTGTTACTACCGGGTCATCCGAGTTAGTACCTCAGACTGGGTGAAGCCGAAAGCTAGCAATCTTAAAGGATCACATTGGTCAGCAACGACGGAAATAAATTTTTTTGGTTCATTAATAACCTAGAGTTCGGGAACTTTCCCCGAACTAAATCCTCAATATTTTCCTCCCACATTGATCGTAGCTGAGTTTTCATGATCATGATAAGCACGACGACCCAAAGAAAGGAACCGATAGTGGGACTATATTCTTTGGAAGATGTTTCTTACGTTAAAATGTAATATAACATATCTCTCCGTGTACCTTTGTTTATAAACCGTATGACCAGATTGCCTTGTTTGCCGTAAAACTTTGCCCTTGTAAAGGCTTTATAAAGTAGGACAAACACTCCCCAGCTACTGGCCGAGAGGTTGAAGCTAATGGTCGGTCCACAAAGTTTTGTACAATACGGATCTGAGCATTAATGATGTAAAGTACTTGGATACATAGAATCATTACACATAAAAATTGCGAGTAAAATCCATTTACTGCAATCCATCTTTTAAACCCCTTGGGGCCTACCTTGGCGAGCTCAGATTTCAACAACCTCTAAGCTCTTTTAAGAGATCTTTATTCTCTTTCCGAGAAGTTTGTGTTAAACACAACAAAATTTTCTATCAAACGGATATCGATCCTTAATTCGGCCACCCGTCCCACATTAAGGCTCGGGGACTACTGGGTTTTGCGCTCATTATTTACAAATATTAAATGGGCATATCGATCCCCTGATCTGGTGTTGCCACCCGACCGGTGGCTCGGGCGCTACTGCATTGCCTATTGAATGCATAAAATTCAAAGTGCTCAGTGTTCGGCATAAACCGAACTATGGACAAGTGCGTCTTCGGACGACAATAAGTTCCATAGGGGACTTATCGGGCATCAAGCTGATATATCACAGCGACTTCTCACGACCCTTTCTCAGGGGCCCGTCCGCCGATCACTATTACCTCTATATATTACACTGCGTTTCTATTCCTATGTATGCTGCCGAGCTAGGAGTTGATCCTCAGGCCGATTTCACGACCTGAGTCTCAGAAGCTACTACGATCAACGGTTTCAAATTTTCCTTCAGGTGCGTCTCGGATTTTAGCCCGACAGACACCTTGAGGGCTACTGGCAATACATCTTGTCAGCAAATAAATTTATACGCATCGGAAATAAATTCCACAAACAATCAGCCCATGACCGAGGTGTTGAGACACCTCGGAAGCAGTTCGGCATATAGCTCGGATGCGAGTGGCTGGCTCCTTAGAGGGCATTTCTGGCATTAAGCTCAGCTGAAACTTTTTTGAGCCAGGGTGATCTATGACACCTGGATATAGTCCGGCGTTGGGGCTTGGACACAGTCCGGCGTTGGAGCTCAGATACATTCCAGTGTTGGAGTTCGGAAGCAGTCCGGCGTTGGTGCTCGGCTGCAAAAGACACCTCGAATATAGTCTGGCGTTGGAGCTCGGACGCAAGAGGACACTGCCGCCCGGGAACAACTTCAAACCCGAGGTATGGCATAAAAATAACTAGGCATTGATGAAGGCCGATAACTCAAAGGGGCTCCTCGGATACCCGATGTGTGAACTCTTCCTATTTATTTCGGCGATCCTCAAGATCGAAGATGAGAAGATTTGTTGAACCAGTTTTCAAGACTGACAACCGAAGATGAAGAACAGTTCGGAAGAATCGAGGAATGTCCCCAACTTGAAGACCAATTCAGGGGGCTACTGACGGTGTCCTGGACTTGGGGGTACTCACCACGTCATCTCCCGATCAGTTGGATTGGGCCGAAGACCCCCGTGGTCGTTTACTCATGGGCCAGTTTGGACAGTCGATGACATATACGAGGAAGATTCCACAAGACTTGGTGATCAAGACAAGGACTCCTCTCCACCGACGTATTCGACTAGGACTCTTGTTATCCTAGGCCTCTGGTATGTTATATAAGCCGAGGCTAGGCTAGTTGATAGATTATGATATTACTCATCATACCTCTATGATTTAGACCACAACATATGATCTCGAGGTAGATAAACTCTTGTAATCCTCATATTCATCAATATCAATCAAGCAGGAAGTAGGGTATTACCTCCATTAAGAGGGCCCGAACCTGGGTAAACACCGTGTCCCTTGTCTCCTGTTACCCATCAATCCTAGATTCACAGCTTGGGACCTCCTACCACAGATCCGTCGGTTTTGACACCGACACTCATCTCATCTGATGGCACGATCCCGAAGCTTCTCCAGGTACTCGGCGTATGTGGCGTGCACCACCCTGTGAGAATACTTCTGCTTGAAGGAGCCAATGGCTCGTCCTCTTGCATGCGCCAGAACACTTTGATACGCGTCATGAAGCTTTTGGTTGCAAAATGGGCATTGATAGCTGGCATCCCAGGTCCTAATACGCATGTTATGCATTCCCTCATAAAGCTCCCTCAGGATTTGCCTCTTATACCTCCTCTAGGCATCTTCATCCTCACTGTCCACATCGTCGGACATCACCTATACAAATAGTAGAAAATGTGGTGTCAAATTAATGTTTACAAACTAATATCTAGCGAACATCAAGCAGTTGCCAAAATTTGGCATCAAATCAATGTTTACATGCCGTGAAGTAGGATTAGGAATTATGGTTATTTTTTTATACATATCCAGAGATTATGGTTTGATTTTTAAGGACAATCGTCTATGTACAGACCAATCTTGAAGAAAATAATGGCACAAACATATATGTAGGTCATTCAAAATCAATTGTCAAGTCCTGGCTAGTAGTCGGATTACTAGCAGAAATCATTTGCACAGATGAAACAACTAATCACTTATCACTTGTACCATTCAAATAATCAATACACTACATGGATCTAACGAAACTTTCTCAGATTTCATGGATTGGGCGAACATAACCATAGGATTTCTATTCCAAAAGGGGGAGGTAGGAGTAACCAGAGAAACCCTAGGATCTATTTTACACATAAATGGGTATAGATGACTAACCAGTTGTCCGTCGTCGTCGTCTCCGGAGTGCTCGTTGGAGCCGTCGCCGGGGTCGTTGCCCGAGTCTTCACCGGAGTCGATGTGGACCTGCACCTCCGGCTTTGGAAGCACAGCACCGTCGATGATGTTAGGGTGCAGCTATACCTCACCGGCGTTGATGGCAACCTCTGTCTCCATCTCCAAGCCGTGCTCCGGTGCTTCAGCAGCCCCGGCTGGCCACTCCCTCCGATGGGGCGCTTCGGCGGCGTCCTCATACACTAACGGCTTTGAGGACTGAGTGCAGCGTCGAAGATGCAAGCGGAGAGAGAGGATTGTGTGTGTCGTGAGGATGAGGGGGTGGGGCCGCTCGGGCGCGCCATTAATATGGAGTAGTGGGAGAGAGGTGGGCGGCGGTCAAACCGCTGGCTCGCCTCCTAGTGAGCCTGTGCACCGGACTGCTGGCATGCCTACCATTGTTTCACACAGCTACTCGCACGCCTCCCGATGACACTGTGCAGCGAGCATGCCTCCCATCAATTCACACACATGCACGCACGCCTCCTAATCTGCCTGCGCGGCGGACTGCTCGCATGCGTCCCGTAAACTCACGCTTGTTCGCACGGCACACAGGTCGCGTGGCGGCACGTATATTATTTTTCTATTTGGATGATTAATGATGCCTCTTTATTTCTTAACCGAAGCAAGACATGTATCAATTGTTGGTCTAACACTCACGGTTCAAATAAATAATCCGTTTGCGATATTGGTTCCCAATTATTGATAATTTCCCATTTGTAAGAAGATAAAGATTACATCAAAACTGGTCTTAAATTTGACAAAAAAAAGTACAATGCCACTTTGTATTGATGTCCATATGACAACACGATAAGTTTCATGAATTTGAAATAAGTTTTGGATGTACTAGAATTTAAAAATCAAGATTCTCAATGTTTCAAATTTCTTGCCCGGGGAGTAAACATGCACCTAGTGAGACACATGCGTTTTTGCAATCCATTTAGGTGCACTGTCACGTGTGCATGTAGCTCAAATTTGATTTTTGCACATTATACCCCTAGAAAATCAATCAATGTACTAAAACGTCTTAATGATCTCAGTTTTTTTTCAAAATAAAAAAGTCCCTCCTTTGGTAACATATGTTTAACGTGGGATAATTTAACATGCATCATAGTTGCGGCGGATTCGCGGTGTGTGTGTGTGTGTGTGTATGTGTGGTGTGTGTGTGTGTATGTGTGTTTGTGTGTGTGGGGGCGTGGTGGCTGGTAGTACACTACGAGTCATGAGCCACCGTGTGGTTGACCATTTTGTGAGGTAGGTGCCACATCAGAGTCGTGAATTCGTTATTTAAAACATTACACAACTCTTCCATACATACATGTTTTGGCCTCATGCGGTCGATGGTTGTCCTACACGACACTCGATACTCGTGTGTGACGCTTTCTGTGGGCCTGCGAGATCGTTGTCCATCACTTTGACCAGCAGCCGGCAGAGAGGTTAATTTGACCAGCAAGGTAGAAACCTTTTTGTTTCTGTTATGGTGGGAGTATATAGTATGCGTCGAAGAGGTGGGACGGGACTAGCATATATACTATACGTACGCGTCCGTGAACAAGTACACCTCACTCAGTGCCAGGATTTTTCGGTTTCCGAGGCACGTGCCACATCAAAGTTGTGAAATTGGCTATTCAAACATCACACAACACCTCTTTGGGCCACATGCATGCACGCGGTGGTTATCCAAGGACACTCACGTGTGACGCTCCCATCTGTGGGCCCGCGAGGCCATCGTCGATGCATGCATCACTTTGACCTACATCGGGAGAGGTTAATTAATTACACAATCAAGGAGGATTCTTTTTGGGTTGTATTATGGTAGGAGCATATAGTATGTGTCAAAGAGGGGGAAGGGGACCATCATATGTAGTACGCTTAATGAACCTTGCTCTGTGTGGGGACTTTAAGTTTTTTTAGGCATGTGCCACATCAAAGTTATGCATTTTGGGTATTCAACATATGTTTGGCCCACATGCAAAGCGATGGTGGTTGTCCTCTAGCACCAACTTAAGCGGTTATCAAAGATATCGATGCTTTCCATCTATGGGCCTGCTTGGTCCATCACTACTTTGCCTGACAATGAGAGAGGTTAATTTGAATTAGGAGGGGATTATTATATTTGTTTGTAATATGGTATTTATATAGGTCATGCTCTGGGATGACATGACATAGTATGAGCACACACATGCACGTGTACGCATGAATCCCTCCCATCGAGTCAAAGTGTATAGTATTGTTGGGTAACGTAGTATTTCAAAAAAATCCTACGATCACGCAAGATCTATCTAGGAGAAGCATAGAAATGAGCGGGGAGAGTGTGTCCACGTACCCTCGTAGACCGAAAGCGGAAGCGTTAAGTAACACGGTTGATGTAGTCGAACGTCTTCGCGATCCAACAGATCAAGTACTGAATGCACGTCACCTCCGCGACCTGCATGGAACTTCTAGATCCAATTGAGGCCGAGGGAGAGTTTTGTCAGCACGACGGCGTGGTGATGGTGATGATGAAGTTACCGGCACAGGGCTTCGCCTAAGCACTGCAACGATATGACCGAGGTGGAAATCTGTGGAGGGGGCACCGCACACCGCTAAGAAATCAACTTGTGTGTCTATGGGGTGCCCCCCTCCCCGTATATAAAGGAGTGGAGGAGGGGAAGGGTCGGCCTCCTATGTCGCGCCCTAAGGGGGGATTCCTACTCCTACTAGGAGTAGGTTTCCCCCTTCCTAATCAACTAGGAGGAGGAAGGAAGGGAAGAGGAGAGGAAGGAAGGCGCCCCTCCCGGTCAATTGGGGTTGGGGGGCGCACCCCACCACTTGGCCGCCTCCTCCTCTCTTCCTTATGGCCCATCAAGGCCCATTAACTCCCCCCGGGGGTCCGGTAACCCCTCGGTACTTCGATAAATGCCCGAACTCATCTGGAACCCTTCCGGTGTCCAAACATAGCCTTCCAATATATCGATCTTTATGTCTCGACCATTTCGAGACTCCTCGTCATGTCTGTGATCACATCCGGGACTCCAAAATACCTTTGATACATCAAAACATATAAACACATAATATTGATCATCATAGAACATTAAGCGTGCGGACCCTACGGGTTTGAGAACTATGTAGACATGACCGAGACTCACTTCCGGTCAATAACCAATAGCGGAACCTGGATGCTCATATCGGTTCCTACATATTCTATGAAGATCTTTATCGGTCAAACCGTATAACAACATACATTGTTCCTTTTGTCATCGGTATGTTACTTGCTCGAGATTCGATCGTCGGTATCTCAATACCTAGTTCAATCTCGTTACCGGCAAGTCTCTTTACTCGTTCCGTAATGCGTCATCCCATAACTAACTCATTAGTCACATTTCTTGCAAGGCTTATCGTGATGTGCATTACCGAGAGCGCCGGAGGGTTTCGTCATCACGACGGCGTGTTGACGGTGATGATGAAGTTACCGACGCAGGGCTTCGCCTAAGCACTAGGAAAAATATGATTGAGGTGGAAATCTGTGGAGGGGGGCACCGCATATGCCTAAGAAATCAACTTGTGTGTCTGTGGGGTGCCCCCCTCCCCCGTATATAAAGAGTGGAGGAGGGAGCCGGCCGGCCTCATGGGGTGAGCCCCAAGGGGGGGAATCCTACACCTACTAGGAGTTGGCTCCCCCCTTTCCTAGTACAACTAGGAGGGGAAGGTAAGGGAAGAGGGAGAGAAGGAAACGGGGGCCAGCCCCCCTCCCCAATTCGGATTGGGCTTGGGGGGCGCGCCCCTCCTCTTGGCCGCCTCCTCCTCTCTCCCACTAAAACCCCCGGTACTCTGGTAAATACCCGATACACCTCGGAACTATTCTGGTGTCCGAATATAGTCATCCAATATATCAATCTTCATGTATCGACCATTTTGAGACACCTCGTCATGTCCGTGATCTCATTCAGGACTTCGAACTACCTTCGGTACATCAAAACACATAAACTCATAATACTGATCTTCATCAAACGTTAAGCGTGCGCACCCTACGGGTTCGAGAACTATCTAGACATGACCGAGACTCATCTCCGGTCGATAACCAATAGCGGAACCTGGATGCTCATATTGGCTCCTACATCAATTAGCGAGGAAGTTAATGATGATTATCATGAAACTTCAGATCAACTAACTACCGAACCTTGTAGGTCAACCAAAGTACGTTCCACACCAGAGTGGTATGGTAGTCCTGTTCTGGAAGTCATGTTACTAGACCATGACGAACCTACAAACTATGAGGAAGCGATGATGAGCCCAGATTCCGCGAAATGGTTTGAGGCCATGAAATCTGAGATGGGATCTCCGTCCCTGGCGACAAGAAGGATGCTCTTATCTGCGCCGACAAGATCTACCGGGAAGCAGCAGCCGCAACAGATCACAAGTCACTTGCTGTTGAAGCTCCCGTGGCGAAGAAGAAGACCAAGTCCGGCAAGAGTTCTGATGCCCACTCCGGCAAGCGCACCTCTTCGGAGTGTTGCGCTACCGTCGAGAACGCACCATCGAGCTCCACCGGCAAGTGTAAGAAGACGATGGCAGCTCCACCAGAGACCAAGAAGGTGTCCGCCAAGGAGGGCGTCCTTGGTGGTACCTTCACCATCGATGCCACTCGACCCTAAATAGGAAGCGCTTTCGTTGCTTTCTGCGGGCGATTGTCGGCGTGTTTGCATGGCAACCGTCGACATCCCCGTGTTCCCGTGAAAGTAATTGAGCACCATCTTGCCGTCTGTCCTCACGCGGCCCGTCAAGCGAGCGTCGGGGAAGCAAGCGGTGGGCGCCAAGAGTTCATCGCGAAGAAATCAAGAAGTTGGAAGCAGCAGGCCTTGTCGGAGGTGCTCCATCCTCGTGGTTGGCCAATCCTGTAGTAAATGCGACGAAGGCTTAACGGAAATGGAGGCTTTGTATCGACTTTACCGATGTTAATAAAGCTTGTCCTAAAGACCCATTTCCCTTGCCGCGCATCGACCAGATTGTTGACTCCACGGCCGGATGTGATTTGCTTTCATTTCTTGATGCATACTCAGCGTACCATCAGATCTTCATGGCAGTAGAGGATGAGGAGAAAACCGCATTCATCACTCCATGTGGCACATACTATTTCGTACGGATGCCTTTCGGATTAAAGAATGCTGGTTCAACATTTGCAAGAGTAGTCCATGACGCTTTTGAGCCACAAATGCACAGAAATGTGGAAGCATACATGGATGACATAGTGGTCAAGAGCAAGGACAAGGCAACTCTGATTCAAGATTTAGACGAAACCTTTGCAAATCTGTGCAAGATCAACCTCAATCTCAACCCCGAGAAGTGTGTGTTTGGAGTCCCCTCCGGCAAGCTTCTCGGGTTCTTCGTGTCTCAGCGGGGAATTGAAGCCAATCCCGACAAGATCAAGGCCATTGAGCAGATTGAAGCACCAAAGCGAGTCAAGGATGTACGAAGACTTGCGGTTCGTAGCTGCTGCTCTCGGCGAGGTTTATCTCTAGGTCTGCTGGCAGCCTGCCATTTTCAAAATATTGAAAAAGGCAGGTCAATGAAATGCACTCCGGAAGCGGAGGCTGCGCTGCAGGATTTAAAGAGATACCTGTCCTCCACTCTGACACTTGTCGCACCTAAGCCACAAGAGAAGTTGCTGCTATATATAGCGGCAACCAATCGAGTGGTTAGTGTTGCGTTAGTAGCGGAGAGGGAGGCGGATGATGAGCTAGCAACCACGGCAGATGCATCCAACGACAAGCAAGGCACTTCACCGGCAAGCTCTGGTCCCGACAAAGATGGATCTGCTTGAGCGTGCGAGAAAGTGCGAAGAAGAATGGTGCAGCACCCAGTTTACTTTGTCAGCTCCCTTCTGCAGGGGGCTAGGTCAAGGTACTCTGGTGTGCAGAAATTTCTTTTCGGCCTCCTCATGGCCTCGAGAAAGCTGCGCCATTACTTCCAAGCACATGAGATCACAGTCGTCACTCGCTTTCCGCTGAAAAGGATACTGCAAAATCCAGAAGCAATAGGCAGGATTGTTGAGTGGGCACTGGAACTGTCAAGCTTTGGCCTCAAGTTTGAGAGCACTTCAACTATCCAAAGCAGAGCATTGGCAGAGTTCATAGCAGAATGGACACCAACACAAGACAAAGAAATTCCAGAAATGAGCATCCCCGTCAAGGAAGCAAGCAAGGAGTGGCTGATGTACTTTGATGGTGCCTTCTCGCTGCAAAGGCGCCCGGTCTTGGCGTCTTGCTTGTCGCACCACCGGAGAGCACCTCAAGTACATAGTCGGATGCACTTTCCCAAGGAGCAAGCAACAAACAATACAGCAGTATGAAGGTTTGCTTGCGGTCTCGAGATCGCAGATGACCTTGGGATCAAGAAGCTCATTGTCGGGGTGACTCACGACTTGTCGTCCGCCAAGTGAACAAGGATTATCAGAGTCCGTTGATGGAAGCCTATGTTGATGAAGTGAGAAAGCTAGAAGAGCACTTTGACGGCCTACAGATGGAATATGTTCCAAGAGCTCAGAACGACATTGCCGATGGCCTGTCAAAGTGCGCCGCACTTAAGTTACCTGTGGAACCAGGGATCTTTGTGCTCAAGCTGACTCAACCGTCTGTAATGCCATCAACTGGACAGAACAAGAAGAGGAAGTTGATTTCTGGTCACTATTTTCCGGAAGAGCTCCCCGAAGCCGCCGCCAAGAAGGTCCCCAAGATCAACACCAAGAGTGCTGAGGAGCAGTCTGCTCCGACAAGCCCTAGGGTTTGTTTCGTTGAAGCAGACGATCCCGACAAGTTTTGCTCCGGCAAGCTTGACGGGGAACATCAAGCTACGACTGAGCTGCAGGTTCTTGCCGTAGAAGCGGATGTTCCCGCAGCAGCAGATGTGCCTTTAATCCTTGTTGTCGAGCCGCAAGCTCCGGCAAAGATGGGCAGCAGATTGTCCATTTCCTTGAGACGGAGAACTTCCGAAGAGCAAGAAGAAGCGGAAAGAGTAGCACGGCAGTCAAGTATGTACCAGTTTGTCGACAACACACTGTACAGAAGAAGACTCAACAGTGTGAAATTAAAGTGTATTCACCGGGAAGATGGACAAAAGCTGTTGGCAGAGATACATGGAGGCATATGTGGTCATCACATTGGTGCAAGAGCACTTGCCGGCAAAGCATTCTGGCAAGGTTTCTTTTGGCCGACAGACCTCCAGGATGCAACTGCACAAGTAACCAAGTGTGAAGCATGCCAGTTCCATTCCAAGCAGATACACCAGCCAGCTCAAGCTCTCCAGACGATCCCTTTATCCTGGCCATTTTGATGCAGGGGCTCGACATCCTCGGCCCCTTTCCCGAGCTGTCGGGGCTTTGAGTACTTGTACGGTGCAATCGACAAGTTCACAAAGTGGCCGGAAGTGGAAGCAGTGAGGAAGGTGATAGCACAGTCAGCAGTCAAGTTCCCTCGCACACAAGTTTGCCGGGGGGAAAGGAGAAGATAATGGTGTGGACCAAGCGTCGCTCAAGGAAGTTTCGCCTTACCGGGAAGCAAACGACAGAAAAGCTAAGTTGCTAAAACTTGAGCAATCAGCTTTTAAATTTTTAAGTTATCTTCCTCGAACGACCGTACTTTGTATGGAAAACCCGTATGTTGAGGAACCAACTCGTAGCTAGTTGCGCCCTTACTTTTTTCGAGTCCGCTCAACAACTTAAGTGAGCTGCAACTAGTTGCGACAAGGTTTCTTGTCGGTAGTGGCACCGCCAAACAGGCTCTTGACGTCCAAGACTCGGCGCTTTCATGGCTCAGTGCCAGCGCCGACAAGTTCCCTAAAAGCGTAGGGCAAAAACATACAAAGGAGGGAATCAAGTAAAGGAAATAACATAGCAATCATTACCCGAGATAGAGTTATATTACAAAATAGCTTGTCACAGCTCTAATAAATTGTTCTCATAACATGATCAGCAACTGGCAAGGTGGGCGAACTGCCCCTGTTTCCCCTGCTTATAAAGAGGGGGGGGGGACGTTCCGCTTTTCCGAATAAAGAAACCCCCCACGATCTCTCCCACGACGCCGCATTCGACGCGTGCCGTTCGTGGAGGGCGTGGTGGGTCCGGAGTGAGTTATGGCGTAACCCAGGCCGCGCGTCTGCAGACTGTTTTGGGCCCGCCCAACAGCGCTCGGCACCGTGTGTGGCCCAGGCCCGGGGGCTCCTGTCGGTGTACTAGAGTAGGGGTACCCTAGTATCCCGAACTTGTGCACGGGTAGTTGCAGCACCCCGCGGCAAGGCTTGCCAGGTGACTGCCAAGGTCCTCCGTGGTTCCTTTGAAGCCATTCAAGAACAAAGTATTTTAGCCAAGGAGACAAGACCCCGGCAAGAAGAGCTTGCCGGGAAGGCCAACCAAGGCACCTAGGAGACAAGGCCCCGGCAAGAGGAGCTTGCCGGGAAGGCCCGGTGAGCGACAAGCTTCCGGACACGACAAGACAACGACCGCGGCAAGGCGCTTGCCGCGGCAGACTACCACTCTTTTCCTGCACTCCAGCGCATCCACCAACATGTCACCATGGGACCTTTCCAGGCGCGCGTGGCAAGACTCTGGGTGGCCAGCGGAGCGCGGTGGCAAGCGGCGCTGACAAGACTGCCATCGTGGCAAGCGGTGGCGCCCCTGACGGTCCATGTTTGCACTGTTTGGGCGACGTAGACGGGCATTTAATGCCTTTGTCCCCTGCCGTCAAGGTTAGGTATGATACACTGTACAAGTAGCTGTACCAACCGCACTCTTTTTCCATTTTTACCCTTGTCTACGTTGCCACTGTCGGAGACCCTTGAGCATATAAAAGGAGGCCCATGCGCATAGCGAGGGGGGGTTCAAAGGTTGAAGCGAAAGCACCCACGCTAGGTCTCTTTAGCAGCTGGCGTATACTGTAGCACCCAACGCTCCCTAGCAAGAACACAATACAATCAGACATGCAGCAGTAGGAGTATTATCTCTCCGGAGAGCTCCCAAGCTGGGTAAACTGCTCGTGTGCTTCGCCTCGATCTGCTCTTCGTGCGACCTCGGCCCCCCGCCGAACCGAAAGGGGCTCGGTCCGCCGGTCCCATAGGTGTTCGTGGGTCAGATCAGCTTCCCCGACAATGTGCATATCCCTGTTGAGGTAACCTAGTGCTATTCGAAAATTCTCCGATGTCATGCGATTCGGAATGAGTTTGTTAACAAGACTTCATCAACCTTGTTAGTGTATTCCTTTTGATGAGCATGAGATGGATGCAGTTAGAAAGCACAAATCTCTGTACCCTCCTTTTACTTTCTGTTATTTAGATTAAATAAAGAAAAAATAGTATTTTCTGACTGTTTTCGGAATTATCCTTGCAATAAAAAGTACCCCGAAAATAAAAGTTCTCCAAATGTCCTGAAAATGAAATATGATTTTTTGTAGAATATTTAATAATATCTGGTACTGAGGACACACCAGGGGGGCCCACCATTTGGCCACGAGGATCCAGGGCGCGCCAACCCCCCTGGGGCGTGCCCCCTGCCTTGTGGGCCCCACGTGGCCCCCCTCCACTTATTCCAGCACCCACACACTTCTTCTTCCTCTAGAAAAAATCCTCCCTGAGCTCAAACCCGTGTTCTAGCTCATCTTGCTGCGATTTTCGATCTCCTTGCTCAAAGCACCACTCACAAAATTGCTTTGGGGGATTGTTCTTCGGTATGTGACTCCTCCAATGGTCCAATTAGTTTTAGTTCTAGTGCTTTATTTATTGCAAATTTTTGCTGCTTAGGTGACCCTGTTCTTGAGCTTGCACGTCAAATTTTTATTGTCCCAAGTAGTTCTAATCCATGATATAGCCTCTATGCACTTGTGGGAGTAGTTGTTATCAATCTTGTTGAGTTTGGTTCACTTTTATTTTGAGTCACTAAAAATTTCATAAATTTTTCAGAGGGAGAAAATGTTGAAGAGATTGTTGAGAGGCTCTTCAAGCCGAAGCTCGAAGGATAAGAAAAGTGAAGAGAATAAGAAGCCCAAATATAATCTTCCTCGCACTGCGGAGGCCTCACCGACTTCCTCCACGACCAGCTCGAACATTATCTCCTACTCACTAATATTTTTCTGCAAAATTTTCATTTCCATGCTAGGAGATTGATCACCACCTTCGGTAGATTTTTATTTATATGATGAGTTTAAGGAGATGTCACTCTATGATTTTTGTGCGGTTTGCAAGTTGCCTTTTGAGGGCAGCGTCGAGGAACCACATCCTAGTGATGTGGTAGAATTTATTGATGAAATTGTTGTAGGGGAAAAGAGAAAAGTGTCAGATGCAAGAACTACTAGTATACATTTTCATGTTCTACGTTACTATGCAATATTTGCTAGTAGATGTTTAATTGGTCGCAGGAATAGTGGGGGCCTCAGTGCTCCTGACCTTGCCTAATTGGTCGCAGGAATAGTGGGGGCCTCAGTGCTCCTGACCTTGCCATTTTGCGCCATGCTTTACTCCATGATAGAAGTTTTAGTTTAGGCGCTATGGTTGCTAAATGGTTGAGTCTAAACCGTACAAAGGGCCCCATTTTTTTATGTATCTTTGCTTCGCGTCTTGCTAAATATTTTGAAATACCTATTAGACACTATGAGAAAGAAGAGAAGGTGTTGCCCCCTATTTTCTTAGACTATAAAAGTATGGTAGCGCATGATTTTATTTGCGATGATAAGGAGAAGAGGCTCATTTATAACCTAGTATTCAGTGAAAAGACTCGTCAGGTTATTACCCTGCCGGCACCTTCTTTATTTAACATTCATTCAGGCACATACATCATCATGCCCAATGACATTTATGCATATTGGGAGCGAACACGATCCCTAGAGACTGAGCCAGAGCCATCTCCTGATCCATATCAAGAGTTTGTTTATCAGTGGGATCCGCAAGAGCTCGCTAACCAGCGGCACCCCGAGGATCCTCCTCAGTACACTAGAGAGGACCACTTTGATCCATGGGCATAGACCAACTTAGGCCAAAAGCCTAAGCTTGGGGGAGTACGTATTTCTCACCGACATTACATTCACGTTCACACACTCATGCCAGTTGTCGGTGCTCATACTTATTCATTGTACTATCCATGCTAGTTTATTTTCTGTTTTAAGCCCTCTTCTTGTGTATTTGAAAACCCTTAAGAAAGAACAAAAAAAATAGTTGTAGCTTTTAGCTAGTTTACTTTCCATGCATGTAGTAGTAATAGTTAAAAGAAAACCCAAAAAGATTTCTCGTTCTTCTTTTGCTTGTTGAGAGCTTTCCCGTGTAAATAGTTTTATTTCCTTTCTTTTGGGGTCGAGAGGAGAAGACCATGATGAAAATGTTGAGTGGCTCTTGTATTCATTATTGTTGGTTTAACCAAGAGCCCATATTACCTTGTCTTCTCCCTTGTATTAAATGCTTGCAGATTCCACCTTAGTCCAATTGCATGTGCACTATTATTATTATCCACACTGTTCGGTTGTGCGAGTGAAAGGCAATAATGACGATATATGATGGACTGATTGAGATGAGAAAAGCTGGTATGAACTCGACCTATCTTGTTTTTGTAAATATGATTAGTTCATCGTTCCTGATTCAGCCTATTATGAATGAAACATGTTTGCAATGACAATTAGAGATTATAGTTTCTTATGCCATGCTTAATTAGCTAGGAGTTTATAATGGTTTACCTTGTGTGCCAACATGCTACTAAAATGGTTATGATGTGGTATGATAGGTTGGTATCCTCCTTTGAATGATTCGAGTGGCTTGACTTGGCACATGTTCACGCATGTAGTTGAAACAAAATCAACATAGCCTCCACGATATTTATGTTGATGGTGAATTATATCCTACTCATGCTTGCACTCAGTGTTCATTAATTTTAATGCATGTTCATGACTGTTGTCGCTCTCTAGTTGGTCTCTTCCCAGTCTTTTTCTAGCCTTCACTTGTACTAAGAGGGAATACTGCTTGTGCATCCACTTCCATAAACCCCAAAGTTATTCCATATGAGTCCACCATACCTTCATATATGTGGTATCTACTTGCCGTTCCAAGTAAATTTGTATGTGCCAAACTCTAAACCTTCAAATGAAATTTTGTTTTGTATGCTTGAATAGCTCATTTATCAACTAGGGCTCTCTGTATCTTCCATGCTAGGTGGGTTATTCTCACAAGGAGTGGACTCCGCTCCTCACTCATGAGAAAAGAGCCGGTCACCGGGATGCCCAGTCCCATGCTCAAATCAAAATAATTGCAAACAAAACTCCCCAAGGACTGTTGTTAGTTGGAGGCACCCATTGTTTCGGGCAAGCCATGGATTGATGCTTGTTG
The DNA here is from genome assembly GCA_021605205.1 of Aegilops longissima. Taxonomy (NCBI): domain Eukaryota; kingdom Viridiplantae; phylum Streptophyta; class Magnoliopsida; order Poales; family Poaceae; genus Aegilops; species Aegilops longissima. The sequence continues at coordinate 352,947,641 of CM038679.1, forward strand.
GTAGTGGGGGAGTATAAACTTTACCATTCTGTTTGGGAACCGCCTATAATGTGTGTAGCATGGAAGATATCGAGATCTCTCGGTTGTTATGTTGACAATGAAAGTATGCCACTCAAAATATTATTTATCTCTGTTTCAAAACTCGAGCTCTGGCACCTCTACAAATCCCTACTTCCCTCTGTGAAGGGCCTATCTATTTACTTTTATGTTGAGTCATCATCCTCTTATTAAAAAGCACCAGTTGGAGAGCACTGCTGTCATTTGCATGCTTTACTATTAGTTTACATTGAGTATGACTATGACTGGATCTCTTTTACCATGAATTACAATGTTTAGTCAGTCCTCGATCTTCAGAGGTGCTCTGCATTTATGTTTTGCGGTCTCAGAAAGGTCTAGCGAGATACCATCTTGTTATATCATATTATGATTGTTTTGAGAAAGTGTTGTCATCTGAGATTTATTATTATTGCTCGCTAGTTGATTATGCCATTGATATGAGTAAACATGAGACCTAAGTGTTATTGTGAATATGGTTAGTTCATAATCTTTGCTGAAAACTTGAATGCTGGCTTTACATATTTACAACAACAAGAGCAAACAGAGTTTGTAAAAGTTTTTCTTTATCACTTTCAGTTTGTCAACTGAATTGCTTGAGGACAAGCAAAGGTTTAAGCTCGGGGGAGTTGATAAGTCTGCAACGTATCTACTTTTCCAAACACTTTTGCCCTTGTTTTGGAATCTGACTTGCATGATTTGAATGAAAATAACCCGGACTAACGCTGTTTTCAGCAGAATTGTCATGGTGTTATTTTTGTGCAGAAATAAAAGTTCTCAGAGCGACCTGAAACTTCACGGAGAATATTTTTGGAACATATAAAAATACTGGCGAAAGAATCAACACCAGGGGGGCCACACCCTGTCGACGAGGGTGGGGGGCACACCCACCCCCCTGGGGCGCGCCCCCTGCCTCATGGGCCCCCTGAGGCTCCACCGACCTCAACTCCAACACTATATATTCACGTTCGGGGAGAAAGAAAACCAGAGAGAAGGATTCATCGCATTTTACGATACGATGCCGCTGCCAAGCCCTAGTCTCTCTCGGGAGGGCTGATCTGGAGTCCGTTCGGGGCTCTGGAGAGGGGAATCCGTTGTCGTCATCATCATCAACCTTCCTCCATCATCAATTTCATGATGCTCACTACCATGCGTGAGTAATTCCATCGTAGGCTTGCTGGACGGTGATGGGCTGGATGAGATTTACCATGTAATCGAGTTAGTTTTGTTAGGGTTTGGTCCCCAGTATCCATTATGTTCTAAGATTGATGTTGCTATGACTTTGCTATGCTTAATGCTTGACACTAGGTCCCGAGTGCCATGATTTCAGATCTGAACCTATTATGTTTTCATGAATATATGTGAGTTCTTGATCCTATCTTGCAAGTCAATAGTCACCTACTATGTGTTATGATCCGGTAACCCCGAAGTGACAATAATCGGGACCACTCCCGATGATTACCGTAGTTTGAGGAGTTCATGTATTCACTAAGTGTTAGTGCTTTGGTCCGGTACTCAATTAAAAGGAGGCCTTAATATCCCTTAGTTTCCAATAGGACCCTGCTGCCACGGGAGGGTAGGACAAAAGATGTCATGCAAGTTCTTTTCCATAAGCATGTATGACTATATTCGGAATACATGCCTACATTACACTGAGGAACTAGAGCTAGTTCTGTGTCACCCTATGTTATAACTGTTGCATGAGGAATCGCATCCGACATAATTATTCATCACTGATCCAATGCCTACAAGCTTTTCACATATTGATCTTTGCTTAGTTACTTTACCGTTTCCACTATTACAATTACTACAAAACTGCTACTGTTACTTTTTCCATTGCTACCGTTACTTCCATACTACTTTGATACTAAATACTTTGCTGCAGATATTAAGTTTTCCAGGTGTGGTTGAATTGACAACTCAACTGCTAATACTTGAGAATATTCTTTGGCTCCCCTTGTGTCGAATCAATAAATTTGGGTTGAATACTCTACCCTCGAAAAATGTTGCGATCCCCTATACTTGTGGGTTATCAGTTGTCATTTTATGAATGGGATCACATCATTAGAGAATGATGTGATGGACAAGACCCATCCGTTAGCTTGGCATAATGATTGTTTAGTTTTATTGCTATTGCTTTCATCATGACTTATACATGTTCCTCTGACTATGAGATTATGCAACTCCTGAATACCGGAGCAACACCTTGTGTGCTATCAAACATCACAATGCAACTGAGTGATTATAGGTATGCTCTACAGATTTGTCCGAAGGTGTTTTTTTGGGTTGGCATAGATCGAGATTAGGATTTTTCACTCCGTGTATCAGAGAAGTATCTCTGGGCCCTCTCGGTAATGCACAACACTATAAGCCTTGCAGCCAATGTGACTAATGAGTTAGTCACGGGATGATGCATTACAGAACGAGTAAAGAGACTTGCCGGTAACGAGATTGAACTAGGTATGATGATACCGACGATCGAATCTCGGGCAAGTAACATACCAATGACAAATGGAACAATGTATGCTGTTATGCAGTTTGACCGATAAAGATCTTCGTAGAATATCTAGGAGCCAATATGAACATCCAGGTTCCGCTATTGGTTACTGACCGGAGATGTGTCTCGGTCATGTCTACATAGTTCTCGAACCCGTAGGGTCCGCACGCTTAACGTTCGATGACGATTTGTATTATGAGTTATGTGATTTGATGACTGAAGTTTGTTCGGAGTCCCGGATGAGATCACGGACATGGCGAGGAGTCTCGAAATGGTAGAGAGGTAAAGATTCATATATAGGACGATGGTATTTGGACACCGGAAGTGTTCCGGGTGATACCGGGTCACTAGAAGGGGTTCCGGGCAACCCCCGGCAAAGATATGGGCTTAGTGGGCCAAGTAAGGGAACACACCAACCCACAAGGGGCTGGTGCGCCCCCTATAGGGCCAGCCACGTGGGGAGAGAGGAAAAGGAAAGTATGAAGTAGGACTCCTACTTCCTTCCCCTCCCCCCTCCTTCGTTTCCCCCTTGTCCAAATATGGTAGGGGGGCCGAATTGGACTAGGGGCCCAAGTAGGATTCCTCCTACTTGGGCGCGCCCTAGGCTGCCTCCCTCCATCTCCCTCCTTTATATACGTGGGGAGGGCACCCCTAGAACATACATCAATTGTTCCTAGCCGTGTGCGGCGCCCCCCTCCACAATTAACACCTCGGTCATATCGTCGTAGTGCTTAGGCGAAGCCCTACGCCGGTCACTTCATCATCACCGTCGCCACGCCGTCGTGCTGATGTAACTCTCCCTTGTCCTCAACTAGATCAAGAGCTCGAGGGACGTCATCGTGCTAAACGTGTGCTGAACATGGAGGTGACGTATGTCCGGTACTTGGATCGGTTGGATCGTGAAGACGTTCGACTACATCAACCATGTTACTAAACGCTTCCGCTTTCGGTCTATGAGGGTGCGTAGACACACTCTCCCTGCTCGTTGCTATGCTCCTCCTAGATAGATCTTGCATGATCGTAGGAATTATTTTGAAATACTACGTTCCCCAACATTACATCGACAACGTCGTGGTCAAATCGCACAAGGCGACAACCCTGATCGAGGACCTGGAGGAAACATTCACCAACCTGCATAGGGTAAACCTCAGGCTTAACCCCGAGAAGTGTGTTTTCGGGGTCCCGTTTGGCAAGTTGCTCGGTTTCCTTGTCTCGCACCGAGGGATAGAAGCGAACCCAGAGAAGGTCAAGGCTATCAAAAAGATGCGCCCGCCTGAAACCCTCAAGGAAATGCAGAAGATGACATGATGTGTGACCTCCTTGGGGCGCTTCATATCCAAGTTGGGCGAGCGCGCACTGCCATTCTTCAAGTTGATGAAGAGGAAGGGTCTCTTCGAATGGACCCCCAAGGCGGAGGTACCCGTCGAGGACCTCAAGAGGTAACTCACGAGCCTGCCCATCATTGTTGCGCCTCGCTCTCGTGAGCCCGTGGTGCTTTACCTAGTGGCCACCCCGCATTCGGCTAGTGCTACACTCGCAGCAATTCGAGAGGAACACGGTGGCACTCGACGAAAGCCCCACGGCCCCTGCGGGGCCATGAAGCCACCCGAGTCCTCGTCGCCTGAAGACGGTGCTCCTGAGGGCTCCACCCCCTGACATTCGACGAGATCCCCAAGCCTCGCGCACCTTGCACGGAACGAGACTCCGCTGACGTTCCGCGCCTCGTTGAACACCCGGTGTACTTCGTCAGCATGGTGCTCTGGGATGCACGCGCGTTACCCTATGAAGCAGAAGCTCCTCCTTGCGCTCCTGGTCGCCTCGACGAAGCGGCGCCACTATTTCCAGGGCCATCCCATAAAGTTTGTATCCGCATACCCCTGGAGAGGAATTGCACATCCCTAACGCCGCCGGCAGGGTCTCCGAATGGAACATCGAGATGTAGGCCTTCTAGCTGGAGTTCAGCACGACCAGGGTAATCAAGGGAGCGGTGCTCACCAACTTCATGGCAGAGCGGAAAGACGCGTGTGACCAAGAGCTGCGTGAGGATCGATCCTTGGTGCTGGTCCACAAGACGCCCGACGGCTTGGTCATGCCCTTCGATGGAGCTTTCACGCCACGAGGTGCGGGAACCGGGGTCATGCTCGTCTCCCCGACCAATGATAAGCTATACTATGTCGTCCAGCTATGCTTTCAACGCGGCGAGAAGGTCTCCAACAACATCGTGGAGTATGAGGGCTTGATCGATGGGCTCAAAGGCACGGCTGCCCTAGGGGTGAAGCGCCTCACCATCAAGGGCGACTCCCTGCTCCTTGTCTACTTCTCCAACAAGGAGTATGTAGCGACCCGACCCAAAATCGGTCAAGTCTCTGTGTCTGTACCATCCCAAGATCATGCTGGCACTCACAGTACATTGATGAAATAATTAAAGTTCAATCACACCTGAATTTATTACACGGTTCTCATATCGAGTCTTTATTACAATAGAATAAATTCGGCTGAAGGCCAACTCATGAGAAATAAACTAAGTAAAGCTGCGGAACGTAGAAGAATAGCGAGTCCATCCGACTCCATAGGGCAATCGCCAAGCGCGGATCGTAGCCTCACTCCTGATCGGAATAATCCTCTGCAACATAAGACGTTGCAGCCGTGTAGGTCAGCATTTTGAATATGCTGGCAAGACATGAAGAGAGAGAATAACAATAAAAATTTACTAACACTATATGCAATTTGGCTGTGGAGCTCTAAGTTTCATCATTTTGCGAAAAGCCAGTTTTTCCCTACAACAGTGGACTTGCTTGTAAATACTACAAAATTGTTGGTAATTATTGAGATGGTTCCGCCAACCAATGTCTCATTCCCAATTATTAATTAACCCCCTCAATTAATTTATTAATTTCAATGTTGAGATTTCCGAATACTTCCAAGTTCTAGAGGCTCAAATTGTCCGTAACCGGGGACACGGCTAATCGATTAGATCTTTTCTCTGCAGAGGTTTGCGCACTTTACCCGCAAGAATCGTTCCCTCCTTTTAAGTCTTCGCACTTCATGGTGTTTGAAAACGGGACGAACAAACAGGGTCTTCGAAGAGTTCCTCCGCCTTGCCGTACCCATCCAATCCTACCGTTCTTCTACATCTCGTAGCACCGTCCGGCCAGAGTCACAACTAGGGTTGACCAAGCCAGAGCCCATAATGGCTTGCGGCTGCACAGGTAAGCTTCCGGTCAATGGGGTATACATCCCTCTCTTCGTGGCTGGGTGAAGCTTTCCGCAAGATGTCATGGCGCTTATCCATGCATCCCGGCCAACCACTGGGTTCTCCAGGGTGCCCGTCAACCGTCCTCCACCCAGTAGTGAATTTCGAAGTCCATCTTGAGCTTGAAGTTCATGGGGTTGTCATCATCTTGACTCTCACATCTCCCTTATGAATTCACTCAACCAACCCCGTCTACGAGCATAGCAAAAATAAACTACTTCGTCCCGGGTCATGGTAACAAGGGGAATTGGTTCATCCTACCTCATGATACTACTCAAGAACATAACTTCAAAATTTCACCTACTGCATGCATGGTGGGGAGGTATAATTCTAATGCAATAAAAATCATAGGTATGTAAAGAAACATGATCAATGACTTGCCTTGCTCACGATCTTCTAAAGCTAGGGACTCGTGGTAGCAAGCTTCGCACTCCGGAAATTCTACCGAGGCAAACAACAATCATAATAAGCATATAGTATATGATCACTTAATATAATGGCATGCTAAAATATCACACAAAACAATCGAATCAAAACCCAAAGGAAAAACTCGAAGAAATCCAACTCAATGTTTTCCTACATCAAGCACAACCAAAGAAATAGTTTTGCATAACAAAAATTTTCTTAACAGAACCTAAGTATGGGTTTATGCTACCTAACAGAAAAGAATTCATCATGCAACTAGGAGCAAAAAGAATCACCTTAAAATCTATTATAAAACTCCTATTAGGCCTAAAGCAAATTCTAGTAAGAAAAATAAAATAAAAGTTTTATTTATTATAAATAAAAGTTCATGCTCTAAAGTTACGAAACTAACCTAGAATAAACTATCTCAAATGAAAAATAAATTTATTTGCTAAGTAAAACAATAGGAAAACAGTAGCTAGTTAAATAAATAGGAATAACATGATTCTGATTAAAACTAATTTTTTATTAATTCTAAAATTGCCCAAATAAATTCCTACGGTTAGGCAATGTCAAAACAAAGTTGTGACAAAAAGAATCACTAAAAAATAATATTCCTAACTCATTTTATAGCAGAATTACTATTCTGTCTAAATCTAAAATAAAGCAATTTTAAATAATTTTAACATGACTAATTATATTTTCCACAGAAACTACAAGAAATTTGCAAACCAACAAAAAAAGAATCACTTAAAAATATTAAGTAGATTAGAAGAGATGAATTTTACAAAACTGAAACTATTCTGTTAAAAACAGAAACGAAAAAAAATATTACTAAAAAGAAAAACGGGCTAATGGGCCTATCTAGCGCCCTGGGCGTAATTTAACTAAAAAGCGCACATGGTTTTAAACCGAGTCGGCCGGTCCAACTAAACCCTAATAAAACCGATCTAAACCGGAACTAGACCGGCTAATTAAACTAAACCCTAAAAAAACCGTACCCCTTCGGGGTCTAATCTAAGCCCTACGTTTAGATCTAACGGTGGGGAGGACTCCGGCGACTTACCGAGGCGGCGACGGCGACGGCAGCTCGGGCGGCGACGACTCCGGCGGCTCCGGTGGTCGGGGACGTCGGCGGAGGTCTCCGGCGGGTTCAGCGGAGCAAGGGGGGACTCGGGGTGGAGTCGGGCGAGCTCGAGGGTGGCCGGGGCGGTCGGGACGGGGCTAATGGCGGCGGCGGCGCACTCGGGCTCCGACGAGCGATGCGGCGAGGGAGAGAGGTTCGGGCGAGGGGGCGAGGGGAGAAACGGGGTGAGGGGAGGGGTATAAATACGGGGGGCACGACTTGGAGAAGGGGACGATCGCGGGAGGGATCGGGAGGATCCCGGGATCTCGGGGTTTCGTGAGCGGTGTGATGACTTAGGCGGGGGAAGAAGGAGGGTGGGGCCGGTGTCGGTGAGAGAGAGAGGGAGGGGGATCGGGCGGGCGACCGGTGCGAAGGGTTTCGGCTCGGCGCTCGGTCGGTCGGCCTTGGTTGGCTGGCTCGGGCGCCATTGGGCGGCTGGGCCGCCTAGCTGGCTGGGTCGCCTCGGGCCTGGCTGGGCAGGGCTGGCTTTGGTGGCGCCTGGGTCCTCCTTTTCATTTTTTTTTGAATTTAGAGAGATGAGAGAAAAATACTTAAATATAAATATTTTATATAGGACATATATATATCAAAATGATCAGGGGAATATTCCCTATAATTTGAACATTTTTCCAGGGGCAAAATCCAAACTTTATAAAAAATCTTTTTTCTAAAATTCCAAATAAAACTCAAATTTGAATTCAAACTTTTTGGCAATGTTTTTTCTCTGATATTTTTGGAGTGTCATGTTTACTCCTCTCATACTTTTTCTCAAGTATTTATCAGGCATAGTTTTGAAATAATTTCCACTACCAAAATTTTGAATTCAATTGCCAACAACTCCAAAACTTCTGAAACTTCAAATGCCACTCAAATTTCAAACAAAAATGCATAGATGCTTAGCTATAATTGTAAAACATTCCAAATAGGAAATTTGGGATGTTACAGAGTACAAGCCAAAGGACGAGCACATGGTGGCATACCTAGAGGAGGTACGTAAAACCGAGAAACAATTCTTCGGTTTGGATTTGCAGCACGTCCCGATCGAGGGGCGTGAACAAGGAAGCAGACGACATCGCCAAGCGGGCATCACGCCGTGAGCCCCAGAGTCCTTGCGTCTTTGAGGAAAGGCTCTTCATGTCATCAGCCGCACCTCCGACGACGAGGACGATGATGCCTCAGGAGGAGCTACCCCTCGCGCCACCAGCGGGCGCCCCGGCCTACGGCCCGACCACGGGGACCCGCTTGCTCCTGGCAGTGAAGCATCAGGAGGGCAACTGGGCCCAGGAGTTCGATGATACGTATCCATCGTATCTACTTTTTGAAACTCTTTTACCCTTATTTTGGACTCTAATCTATTATATAATTAAAACAGAAGACAAATAAGACACCATGTTCATCCACATATATTGAATTATATCAACCATTAGATTTAGAGATTAAAGGCTAAGATTTATAGATGTAAACATTATATACAAATATTTGTATATATGTCTTTTTTGGAACATAGGAAGTTGTCACGTACATGTCTTTTTTATATAACTAGATGATACCCTGCGCATTGCTATAGGAACTCTTGGTCATATGCGCATGAGAATACATAAGTTGACTAAATTTGTTCGCATGGTAAGTCTCTTATATATAGGAGAAAAAACTGCAATGTACATAGTACTTGGAGTATAGTTGTAAAGGTAGCAAAGTGTATCATTATTTTTACTAAATACAGTGATATGACATAAGTGAGCTCATAGGAATAAATAAGTCTAATGTATATAAGAAAATTAAGAAAGATATGGAATGGAGACGCCAGGAAAGGTTATGTATATATTGCCATTTTGAGATACTTCTTATGTATTATGTTAGACTCTTGTTGTAAATCAATCTTATGCATGTCAGTACATAAGTTCTACAAAGTATAGCCAAGTAGTTCATAACAGCAATTGTAAAAATAGGTGTTACATTAAATAGTTGTATCTTCTCATAACCATAATATGAGATAACAAACAATTGGAAACAATGCTCTGGAAACATCGCAGGTAGTAGGACCTCGTATTTGTTAATGAAACAAAATCTACAGTAGCAAAATAAAATAAAATAAGGTTCTTGGAAGAAGCAATGATGAAGATTATTGCAACATCTGAGTCACCTGGTACTTGAGCAGGAAAAGGACTATACCTATGTGTAGCTCAAGGTTTGTTAAAAAATGTATAGCTGAAGGTAAAAAGCGGAGGGAAGTGTCCACATTTCATGCGAATTTTTGTATTCTGTATGAAGCATTAAAACAATTAGCAAGGGCACCACCCAAAAATAAAAACGGCACTGGAAATAGCACCTTAACCTATCAAATACTCCCAATACAAAAATAAATAAATTTGCAGGTGGTTTGGATCCACGCCCTCAACCTCAAAGCTTGTTTTGACCTTGGAGCCATTCAGTGAGCCAGGTCGGTACTAAAGGAGTAGAGATGCAAAGTTAGTTGAAAAAGCAAGTTCCTGCTCTAGAAACAATGACATAAATTTTACCTATTGAAGAAAAATTATCTCTAGAAACTATAAATTCCCATGGAAATGAAATAGCAATATTTCCTGGCGCGGAAGCATGGAAGATAGGACAACAAATGTGAAAACTTAAGCAAAATCATTTGAGTATGTAAGAATAAAATAAAGAAACAGAAAGTTTATCTTGGTAAGGTGAGATGATTCATTGTATGGGCCACCGAGATGGATCCAAAATAAAGAATTTCTTACTTGAAAATTTATGAAATCAGGTATAACCTCAGCACCTCCGTATGACATGTAAGGTGAGGAGCATGGAGCAGTGACACGAGTTGTGAAACTTTGAGGCAGATTTTATACCTGTAACATGCAAGATCGAGTTAGCTATGTAGATCAAATTAGGCTAATTAATTTCGCAAGGCAAGTTGAGGCTGATTCTGAGAACGAAGAGCACCTATTATTCCTCTCGAGTGCAAGCCATGCCCACTGGCTCATGAGGCTCCACGCTGGAGCAAAGGGAGGAGGTCCTATCCTTGGTGGAGCTGCTACGACCCCGGGTGCGCATGGAGTGCATCCTCAGACGGGCGAATCCGATGTGCACGGCCGGGCGAAGCTGATGTGGGGCATCGGAAGTCGCTGTTGTGGTGCCGTCAACCCGCTGCGGGTCTATTGTGGCGTGATTCGGGGTGGCGTCGTGGTCAGGCGAAGCCGATGCGGTGCAACGGTGAGGCGCTACGGGTGTCGTCGACGCGCTGCAGGCACATAGCGCCGCCGTCCAGGCGTGGTGTGGTAGCGCGACATCGATCTCCAACTTGTGGTGACGTCGTCCACACCGGCTGACGAGAAGACCATCTTGATGAACCATGGCGACGCCATGTCTTGCGCATGCTGGCATGGCAAGGAATGTGGGAGGACTGTGACAGGGAACGGATTCATCCTGTGGAGTTTATAAGAATGGTAAAAGATATACATGAGCATTGGAACATGAAGGGGAGAAGACAGTGCAAATTAGTCTCGTAGTCTTCCATCAGTTTTGGCGAGCACATATTAATGGGATGCATGTGGGCTAGAGTAACGTTCTGCATGTGCTTGCTAGTTATTATAGCCTGGTCTGGTCATAAGCCTTTTGTGCGTTCATTTTTCTAGTTGATTTGGTGAAATATTTGCATTTAGTATTGGGCTGCATGTGCCATCTTTTCTAATATTAAGAGCTGATGATGTGGCAGGGTTGCTTAGGTGGATAGCTTGCATGTTGAGATAGAAAATATAGTGGGGTTGAGTCTCTTAGGTATATAGGATTCAAGTACATTTATTATGATGAAAAGGTGCAATGCACAAACATGTATAGGGCCAACACGTCTTACATCAGAGTCATAATCCTTTCTTGTAAAAAATTTAGACAACGCTAATGCCCACACGTGTGGTGTGAGTCAAATCCGCCCGCACGTCTTATAACACACAGACTGCGCCACGTCACCGTATGCATGCATGTGGGAATCTTTTTAGATTTTCAGTTTTTAAAATGTTTTATCTCTTAAATGAAAAATCCAATTGAAGATCCGTTTTCACCATTAAATCCCTCATGACGAGATCTTCAAAACTAGATGTCATATCAATATATTTCGATGATTTTTTTTTGGGTTAAAAGTTGCCATGTCTATTGAACATGAATTGCCATGATGTTTACACTGAAGTTGCCATGATATGTTTCAGTTATTTTCTTCTATATTTAAAAGTATATTTTGACATATTATAAAACGGGGTATTAAGAAACTAGACTTGCCATGAACCATAAAAAAATTGTCATGATGCATGCATTTAAAATTGCCATGGTTCATACAAAAAATAATTTCCATGGTCAAAGTACTGGAATTGCCATCATAAAAAAATCTAAAACTGCCATGCTCTACAAACTAAAATTTCCACATGGCAACTTTAGTTTAAGCACTATGGCAACTAGAGTGTAAACATCATGGCAACTTTTGGGCAAATTTTTTTTTCATCGAAACATATCAACATGGGGTCTAGTTTTAAAGATCTCGTCGAGACGGATTTAATGGAAAAGCGAATTTTTTATTTGATTTTTTAATTAGGAGATAAAATATTTTTAAGCCAAAAACCAAAAAGATTCCCGCCAATGTCATCTACTCATACGTGGCAAAATGAGTGGTGATGTAGGCGTATGGGCGATGTGCAAGATGCCACACGTGTGGGCATTAGTTTTTTTGAAAAAAAATTGTCAAAGACAATCATACATAGATATATGTGAATACTGCAAATACGGAAGCCTACTAATCCTATATGGAGTCGTCGGAGAACCCCACAAACAAGGAGTCTGGGCGCACCACGAAACGGAGTCCGGCCAGAATACAGATCAGCAACTTAATCAAGCTGGAAAGCAACTTAATCAAGGTGGACTCCTTTTTCGGTGTTTAAAAAATCAACACGTGCCGCTGCTTTAGATAGTGCTTCACGTTGAAACAAAAAACATACCCTACCAAGATTAATATATGGACGCCGATAACTGCCACATGTGTGGCATATCGGGTGGTTGTGCCGCATGCTTAGTGTAGCATGGAGTCGACCCCGCCCGCACGACCGCGTCCGGGCGCGCGCAGCCACAGCCCGCACGTCCGGTGTGTGGCATAATCGCCCACATGTCCGAGTGAACGACCGCACTGCCCGCACGATCCAACACGCCCATCGTCCTGGCCTCCTTTCGATCCCCAGTGTGACCTGCATCGTCGTCTCCTACCTCTCGATCCCCTACTTCCATCACCTTCCTTCTGTACTTGCCATGGCAACCAGAGCAGACCCCTAGAGCCTCCCCACCGCTAACCACCACCCCTCAACCCCGCCCTCCCAAGATGACGATCTAAAACAGGTGGATCTCCGATCTCCTTCTGTTTCTCGGCCTTCTTCTGTCCAGAAATTTGAAATTGCAGATTGCCCATGAAGATGGCGACTAGATCCACGCTGTCTGGGCAAACACACCACGGATTAGTGTGTATTCACATTTGCCCACCAAAATACGCCAGATCTGCCATATTTTGTACTAGAGTTGAGCTAAGCTTCTGGGTTGGCTTGGTGCGAGTAGTTGGTACTGAAGGATACGTAGGAATCACTAAAAAAAGGGAGAGAAAGGAGGAATTGGCATAGGGAGGGACAAAAAATAATTGCCACTTGTATCTAACATCAGTTGCCACCTATCGTTGTCGTTAGCTGCCACCACGTTATGTTGTTGCTTGCCATCCTATTTTATTGGCTGTTGCCATCGCTTCAAAATGATAGCTGGCATCCAGATTTTAGAAAAGAGAATGAATGTGCATGTCCTACTTGCCATGATGTGTTGGTTGCCTACGCAGGAAATGTGATAAGATTGCCATGTTATCTTGTATGTGCAAACAGCAAGAATGCATTTTGCGGATGATTGATGCGTTCTTGTTCATGCAGTGATTGAAAACACAGTGGCAGAAAAAAAGCAGAAGAATGAATCACAAAGACGGCACTGACCCTTGGTTCTCTCAAAGGCCGGAAACGCCCCCTTGGGATGCAGCAGAGTACAATCAACTCATTTCTGTAGGGCCGTTGCTGCCACTACTAGAGCAGTACGCGGGCATCGGTACGATGCATGATAAGAAAAGGAACAGCTGCCATGTGACGAGGAAGATGCCATTCTACTTATGTCCTACAATGTCATTTTTCGCAGGTTCTTATGACCCAATCACACTCAGGGGGATACCATGGCAAGTTCAGTCACAGGGCGCTAACGCTGACAAATGTACGGGCGACCAACTTCAAGTAGCTAATGTGGCAAATCAAGGTAACGCATACGAAAAAGAAACATACTGGTGTGGCCATGAAATTAAACTTGCAAGGATGGCAAAAGACTCACGAGTTATATGGGAAAAATGTAGGACCTTCATGCAGCACGTGGCATCAGGCGGCAACCATGTACCTGCCATCAACGTCGTACACAGGTGAGTCTATGAAGTGAAGTTGTGGACAGTGAATTAGGAGAAGGAACATAGGTGACATTGGGGTTGCCATGCCTAGACAGTTGCAGTTGCCATGCCTGGACAGCTGCAGTTGCCATGCATAGACAGCTGCATTTGCCATGTGTCATAAAATGTGATAGCAAATGTCTAAACAACTGTGGATGACAAGTGTGAACAAAATATGTGTGGCATGGATGCACCACTACATGTGCCATGTTGTACAAAACTACAGTTGCCATGCATTGACCAACTGCTAACATGATCACAGGTTGTTATGGTGGAACCACATCGGCAAACGTCTCATGGCAAGTTTCACAGTTGCAGGCCAACGCTATTACAGATAGAGCACATCAAATAGGAATGACAAACCAGATACGATCAGCACATGCGGCACAACAAGGTAAAAAAAAGTGAACCATAAAAACACTAGTGCATTTGATTTTTTGGAAAAAGGATGGGAGGAAAAGTAGATTTGTCATGGTGGTGGTGGAAAAAACAACAAAAATGCTAACAAGTAGTCGCGTGCAAAAAGTCATCTATTGTCTTCAGGATTTGCCAATTGCTATATGATTGTGTGCAACATTCATGATTGATCACATTTGCGTAGTGAGCTCGTACCTAGAATACAAGTTTTGATGCTAAAAGATGCTGGTTGCCATGTCTTGGCAACAGTAGTTGCCATGTATGTTGGACTGTAGCTGCCATGGCTATAGAATCCATGTTTTGATGCTAAAAGATGCTGGTTGCCATGTCTTGGCAACAATAGTTGCCATGTATGTTGGACTGTAGCTGCCATGACTGGAGAACTACAGTTGCCATGCATGGCCATATGCAGATTCCACGGCTTGCTGTGTGAATGATGTCATGCCAAATCACATGCAGCTGCTGTATTCCATTACGATAAACATGCCAACCAAGCAATTCTTACACTCGTACCTGTTTTTTTATTGCAGGACCTTCAACTACAATCAATAGCGGCACGGGGACATCTACTGTGGGAACCTCTGAGCACACGGAAGAAACGTTCCACCAGCCAGCCAACAATCATGCCACAAAAAATGCAGAGTCAGTGTCGGAAATGGCAATCGTTCCAGCAATGCCGACAAGCACACCTTTGCACACTAGCACAAGCTACACACAAGCAGATGAAACAGCCGCCGATACTAAAGTGAATGATGAAACTGATGACGAAGCACACGGGGATGAAGATGATGGGCAATCAGAAATCATGGTACCTCAGCCATAGTATGTTGGGAAGAAATTTGATTCGTTCGAAGATGCAAAGGAATTCTATCAGAGATATGCAATGTTCCATGGGTTTGCGGTCAACACCGAATACAATAGGAAAATTAAAAAAAACTAACGAGTACAGCAGAGGTGAGATGAGGTGCTACAAGGGACGAAGGAACAAGAAGCGTAAAGGTGTTGTGCCTGTCGTTCCGAAACGAAAGAGAGGTATCATTGTCAAGACGGAATGCCATGTCCGGTGTAAGCTAAACGTAGATGGAGCACGGTGGGTGGTCACTGAATATTTTGGCGAGCACAACCACGAACTCATAAAGAAGTTTGACCTAGTAAAATTTCTGAGCACCCACAGAGGATTCACCCCCCTCGAGAAGAAATACATAAAGCTGCTACATGATTGTGTCGTCGGTCCATCAAGAATGGTCCAGATACTGTCCCTCATCCACAGCAGAGATGGTAGACTGAGTAGCATGCCCTACACACCAGCAGACGTCACAAACCTAAAAGCAAAGTACTACAGAGAGATCAGGTTGGCTAACATAGAAGACACGATAGCCTACTTCGATGAGAAAGCGAAAGCAGATCCAGATTTCTTCTACAAGATAAGATTGGACGATGAGGACCGTGTCAGGAACATATATTGGGTGGATGGTGCTGCAAGAAGAGCCTAAAAACATTTCTGAGATTGCATTTCGTTCGACGCGACATATCTCACTAATATGTACAAGATGCCCTGCGCTCCATTGATAGGAATAAATAACCACAATCAGTCATTGCAGTTCGGATGCGGGCTCGTTCGGAAAGAAGACACGGATGGGTACACTTGGCTGTTCACAACCTTCTTGGAGTGCGTGGGTGGACTTGCTCCGATGAACATAATAACAAACCAGGATTTTAGCATGCGTGCATGCATAGAGGAGGTCTTTCCGCTGGCAGTGCACAGGCATTGCAGGTGGCAGATTATGAAGAAGACTGAGGAGACGCTAGGACCATTCTTTGATGACCGTCCAGAGCTGCACAAGGCATTCGAGTTGTGCGTGGACCATAGCTTGACGGTGAAGGAGTTTGAACGGAGCTCAATGGCTATGATTGAAACATATCAAGTCCAAGACAACGAGACGCTTGCTAGCCTACGGGAGAAGCGAATGTACTGGGTGTCGGCCTACTTCATGCAGTGTGTGACACCCCCGAATCAATCGTACACTAATCATGCACGCAAACGTGTACGATCAAGATCAGGGACTCACGGGAAGATAACACAACACAACTCTGAAACATAAATAAGTCATACAAGCATCATAATACAAGCCAGGGGCCTCGAGGGCTCGAATACAAGTGCTCGATAATGGACGAGTCAGTGGAAGCAATAATGTCTGAGTACAGACATAACTTAAACAAGTTTGCCTTAGGAAGGCTAGCACAAACTGGGATACAGATCAAAAGAGGCGCAGGCCTCCTACCTGGGATCCTCCTAACTACTCCTGGTCATCGTCAGCGGGCTGCACGTAGCAGTAGGCACCTCCAGTGTAGTAGTCGTCGTCGACGGTGGCGTCTGGCTCCTGGGCTCCTACATATGGTTGCGACAACCAGGTAGAAAGGAAAGGGGGGAAAAGGGGGGAGAAAGCAACCGTGAGTACTCATCCAAAGTACTCGCAAGCAAGGAGCTACACTACATATGCATGGGTATATGTGTAAAGGGCCATATCAGTGGACTGAACTGCAGAATGCCAGAATAAGAGGGGGTTAACTAATCCTGTCGAAGACTACGCTTCTGGCAGCCTCCGTCTTGCAGGATGTAGAAGAGAGTAGACCAAAGTCCTCCAAGTAGCATCGCATAGCATAATCCTACCCGGCGATCCTCTCCTCGTAGCCCTGTTAGAGAGCGACCACAGAGTTGTATCTGGCACTTGAAAGGGTGTGTTTTATTAAGTATCCGGTTCTAGTTGTCATAAGATCAAGGTACAACTCCAAGTCGCCCCGGCACCAAGAACACGGCTATTGAATAGATTAATCACTGCAGGGTGCACCACATTACCCGACACGCCGATCCCATTTGGTCGGACACACTTTTCTGGGTCATGCCCGGCCGCGGAAGATCAACACGTCGCAGCCCCACCTAGGCACAACAGAGAGGTCAGCACACCGGTCTAAACCTAAGCGCACAGGGGTCTGGGCCCATCGCCCTTAGCACAGCTGCATGTTGCGAGGGCGACCGGAAGCAGACCTAGCCTAGCAGGCATTCCAGTCCAATCCGGCGCGCGCCGCTCAGTCGCTGACGTCACGAAATGCTTCGGCCGATACCACGACGCCGGTTGCCCATATCTTGTCCCACGTGGCGGTTAGTGCGTATAAGGTCAACGACCCAACTCAGATCAAATACCAAGATCTCGTTAAGCGTGTTAAGTATCCGCGAACGTCGAACAGGGCCAGGCCCACCTCTCTCCTAGGCGGTCTCAACCTTCCCTGTCGCTCCGCCACAAAGATCCACACAGAGGGCCGTTGGGACAAAGGTCCTTTCAGCCCCCAATCCGTGAATCACTCGCGGGTGCTCCTCGAGCCGACCCGACTTTAGTGACCACATGTATCATGTATAAAGTATATAGTATATACCCGTGATCACCTCCCGAGTGATCACGGCCCAATAGTATAGCATGGAAGACGGACAAGAATGGAGGGCCACTAATGGAATACTTGCATCCTATACTAAGCATTTAGGATTGCAGGTAAAGGTAACAACAATAGTAGCAAGGACAGTCTATGCATCAGGATAGGATAAACGAAAAGCAGTAACATGCTACAGTACTCTAATGCAAGCAGTATAGAGAAGAGTATTCAATATCTGGTGATCAAGGGGGGGGGGGGCTTGCCTGGTTGCTCAGACAAGGAGGGGTCGTCGGTGACATAGTCGACCACAGGGGCATCAACATCATCACGGGGTCTACCGGAGAGAAGAGGGGGGGAGAAACAGTAAATACATAGCAAGCAAGTGCATAACAGGACAACAAGCAGAGCTAGACGTGTTCTAACGAGGTATGAGGTGATACCGGTGAAGGGGGGAAACATCCGGGAAAGTATCCCCGGTGTTCCGTGTTTTCGGACAGATGAACCGGAGGGGGAAAGTTGCGTGTTTGCTATGCTAGAGATGTGTGGTGGACGAACGGGCTGCGTATCCGGATTCGTCTCGTCGTTCTGAGCAACTTTCATATAGAAAACATTTTCATTTAAGCTACGGTTTATTTTATATGATTTTCTAAAGTTTTAATCGTTTTAGAATTTATTTAATTATTTAATTCTAACATTATCCAGAATAGTGCATGCTGACGTCAGCATGACGTCAGCAGTCAACAGAGGCGTTGACTAGTCAAACTGACGTGTGGGTCCAGTGGGACCCATCTGTCATAGACTAAACATGTTAATCAGGGTTTAATTAAGTCGGATTAGTTATGTTTAATTAAACTCGATTAATTAAGTTAAATAAATTATTAATTAATTATTTAGTATATTTTTTTATTTCTTATTATCATTTTTTAACCCTTTTCTTTTAACCCATTTTCGTTCTCAGGGACGTGGGCCCCATTTGTCATTGGCCCAGAGGCCAAACGGGCGCGGTGCACTGGGCTCGGGTTAAAGGGGGGGTGGAGCGGAGCCACAGGCTCATGGCGCGCGAAGGGCGGCCTGGGGCCATGCATGGGCGCATTGACCCGAGCAAGGCTGGGGAAAGGAGGGGTGCGGCCAGGGGGACGCGACGGCATGGGCGCGAGAGGAGCGCGGGCAGTGACGCCCGAGGCCATGAGCAGGCGAGCGCGTACATGGGGCGCGGCGCTGGCGAAGCGGCACGAGGCCGGTAGCCATCAGGGACGGCAGCAGGCCACGCCTGAACGACGGGCGTGCTCGGATCCGGCGACGGAAGCAGAGGGGGAGAGGAGAGGGGCGATGCTCACGGTGGCCGTAGGGGTTTGGCAGCGGGGCGCGGGAGGAGGCCGGAGACGACGGGGAGAGAGAGGTAGAAGTCCGGTGGGGAGGAGGCAGGCCGGCGAGGTTGCGGTCCGGCGGGGTGGCTGTGGTTGGCGTCGGGCGGCGATCCAGCAGCAAGGGACAACGGGCGTCGATGGGGCGACGAGGCCTGGGGAGGCCGGCGGGGATGAGGCGAGGCGACGGGGCGGCGCAGGTGGGGGTCGGCGGAGCGCCGGGGAAGGCAGATTGCGCTGAGGTGGTTGCCCGATCCAAAAGTGGATCGGGGAGTGGGGAGGGAGCGAGGGGAGTGGGGAATCGGGGAGGGAGAAGTGGGAGGGGTTAGGGTTTCAGTCGGGTGGACCAGGGTTAAGTGGTGGGCGTGTGGGCCGGCTTGGTCGGGCGGCATAGGCCAGCTGGGTCACGAGGCCCAGTGGGGGGGGTCTGTTGTTCTTTGTTTTCTACTCTTTCTGTTTGTTTGTTTTTAATTATTTTATTTTCTATTTTAATTCAATTTAAAATATTTATGCATTCTGTAAAAGTGTGTTTCCTTCACCTTAAATTCCCAAACATTAATCGACACACTCCGAACATTTTAGTTTTAAAGTTTAATTTTTGTTGTTGTTTGGCATATTTTGAATTTGAATTTTGAACCGGTTTTGAACTAACGAGAGGTTAGCAACAATAACCGGGGTGACGTGGCATCGTTAACGTGGGATTACTGTAGTCTGATTATCCGAGCGTCACACAGTGCTTCTTCCTATTTCTGCAGACTACGCAGCACAGCTAGGGGTTCAATGCTGTTATGAAGCGGTACGTGAGCCCTGGCAACTCATTGCTGCAGTTTGCCAAGCAATACACAACTTTGCAACAAAAAATTCTGGGATCTGAGCTACAGCAAGGAGCAAACACCACGCTCAAGCAACCTAAATTGCTAACATATTTACCAATGGAGAGGAAGATGAGCAAGACATATACCAACAAGATTTTTAACAAGTAAGTCAGTTGTGTTACCGTCTTATTTGCACAAGCATGAAGGTAGTAGGTGCCATATAGAATGCAATGCAGTTGCCAGCTTTTTGAAATGCTGATATGTTGAAAGTAGCCATTGAGTACAAGGTAATCATGACTGTACTTGCCATGTTTAATGAACTGTAGTTTCTGTGTGAAGTCAACTATAGTTGCCATGTTTAATGAACTCTAGTTGCCATGTTTAATGAACTATAGTTGCCGTGTGAAATCAACTATAGTTGCCATGTTTAATGAACTGTAGTTCCATTTGCCATGATGGTATGTAATGCACTTGCCAATTAAAATGTTATGCATTTGCCATGTGAAAATATCATGTAGTTGCCATATGGAAACAAACAACACAAGAACAGATGTGGGCAAAAAATCAGGATTTCCGTACCATCATTCATTTTAGATGCCTTTGCTACGTTACAGCCTACATCAACATAAGGTGCTACAAACATCATATAAGAGTTTAACAAAACCACAAAAAACATGCAGATTCCAGGAAGAAATAAAGTGTGCCAGCATGTACACGGCTTACCAGGTGGACGAACATACGTTCAAGGTGTGTTCTCTCTTGGGCATGTCGATTCGAACACAAGACCTGCATAAAGGAAGGAACAACTTTGTGAAGGCCTCGATAAGCGAAGGCGAATACTACCGCCAATGCTGCAAATTCGAACGGGACGGGATTGTGTGTTGTCACATACTAAAAGTAATGGACATGAACGCGGTGACACGAGTGCCCCGCCATTTCATACGGCGGCGATTGACTTGGGACACTGACGACGCATTGGGGCCACAAACATCAAACGCAGTTTTGGCTGTGGGTGATGAGAGACCAGAGTCAACCATGGAAGCCGTGAGGCACGTTGTGTTGACAAAGAACTATGTTGAACTAGTAGATGAAGCGTGCAAGAGTGATGAGACAGCGAGGGTTGCAGAAAAACACAGGAAGGCCCTGAAAAGAGAGCTTGATGGGATCAAGAAGAGGAAAGCTGAGGAAGCCTTACACAGGTTCCCCCACACCTCAAGTGTGCCTTCGTCCATGGAGCCATCATCTGAAAACTCGGAGGTAGGATCTCGAACAGCGAGCACATAAACCCAGGTCAGAAACCTGCCCCGTTCCACCACAAAGGGGCGACCAAAAGAGATAAGATACAAATCGGGATTGGAGATTCAAGCAAAACACAAGAAAACAAAGAAAGGGGCGGACAATCCGTAAGCAACATTGGAGCACTGTGACTTGGTTGTTGGTGACATTTTTTGTAAGGTAGATGTTCTGAATTTTAAAAAATGGGAGAATGACTCTTGAGGGGGCATCAGAATTTGAAGGAAAATGCCATGAATGAATGACTGCAGTTGCCAAGTGTGTGGTACTGAATTTGCCATGCCTTTTCTACTGAATATGCCATGCCTGTTCTACTGAATCTGTCATGCCTTTTCTACTGAATCTGCCATGCCTGTTCTACTGAATCTGCCATGCCTTTTCTACTGAATCTGCAATGTTAGTTCTACTGAATATGCCATGTTATTTCTACTAAGTCTGCTGCTACCTCTTGAGCACTGCGTTGGATTTCCTTGAAGAGGAAAGGGTGATGCAGCAGAGTAGAGTAAGTATTTCCCTCAGTTTTTGAGAACCAAGGTATCAATCCAGTAGGAGGCTACGCGGGAGTCCCTCGTACCTACACAAAACAAATAGCTCAACGCAACCAACGCGATTAGGGGTGGTCAATCCCTTCACGGTCACTTACGAGAGTGAGATCTGATAGATAAGATAGATAATATTTTTGGTATTTTTGATATAAAGATGCAAGGTAAAATAAAAGGCAAAGTAAAAAATCAAAGCAATAATAAAGTGATTGAAGATTGATATGATGAGAATAGACCCGGGGGCCATAGATTTCACTATTGGCTTCTCTCAAGATCATAAGTATTCTACGGTGGGTGAACAAAATACTATTGAGCAATTGACATAATTGAGCAAAGTTATGAGAGTATCTAGGTATGATCATGTATATAGGCATCACGTTCGAGACAAGTAGACCGACTCCTGCCTGCATCTACTACTATTACTCCACTCATCGACCGCTATCCAGCATGCATCTAGAGTATTAAGTTCATAAGAACAGAGTAATGCGTTAAGCAAGATGACATGATGTAGACGAATAAATTCATGCAATATGATAAATACCCCATCTTGTTATCCTCGATGGCAACAATACAATATGTGCCTTGCTGCCCCTACTGTCACTGGGAAAGGACACCGCAAGATTGAACCCAAAGCTAAGCACTTCTCCCATTGCAAGAAAAAACAATCTAGTAGGCCAAACCAAACTGATAATTCGAAGAGACTTGATAACCAATCATATATAAAAGAATTCAGAGAAGATTCAAATATTTTTCATAGATAATCTTGATCATAAACCCACAATTCATCGGTCTCAACAAACATACCGCAAAAACAAGATCACATCGAATAGATCTCCATGAGAGAGGGGGAGAACATTATATTGAGATCCAAAAAGAAAGAAGAAGCCATCTAGCTACTAACTATGGACCCGAAGGTCTGAAGTAAACTACTCACACTTCATCGGAGGGGCTATGGTGATGATGTAGAAGCCCTCCATGGTGGGTTCCCCTTCCGGCGGAGCTCCGGAATAGGCCCCAAGATGGGATCTCTTGGGTACAGAAGGTTGCGGCGGTGGAATTAGGTTTTTGGCTCCGTATCTGATCGTTTGGGGTACGTAGGTATATATAGGAGGAAGGAGTACGTCGATGGTGCAAAGGGGGGCCCACGAGGCAGGGGGGCGCGCCCTAGGGGGCGCCCTCCACCCTCGTGACCGCATCCTTTCTTTCTTGACGGAGGGTCCAAGTCTCCTGGATCATATTTGTTGAGAAAATCACGTTCCCGAAGGTTTCATTCCGTTTGGACTTCGTTTGATATTCCGTTTCTTGAAGCATCAAATAGGCAAAAAAACAAGCAATTCGGGCTGGGCCTCCGGTTAATAGGTTAGTCCCAAAAGTAATATAAAAGTGGAAAATAAAGCCCAATATGGTCCAAAACAGTAGATAATATAGCATGGAGCAATCAAAAATTATAGATACGTTGGAGACGTATCAGGCATCCCCAAGCTTAATTCCTGCTCGTCCTCGAGTAGGTAAATGATAAAAAGAGATTTTTTGATGCGGAGTGCTACTTGGCATAATTTCAATGTAACTCTTCTCAATTGTGGTATGAATATTCAGATCTGAAAGATTCAAGACAAAAGTTCATATTGAGATAAAAATAAAAATACTTCAAGCATACTAACTAAGCAATTATGTCTTCTCAAAATACCATGGCCAAAGAAAGTTATCCCTACAAAATCATATAGTCTGGCTATGCTCTATCTTCACCACACAAAGTATTTAAATCATGCACAACCCCGATGACGAGCCAAGCAATTGTTTCATACTTTTGACATTCTCAAAACTTTTTAATCCTCACGCAATACATGAGCGTGAGCCATGGATATAGGACTATATGTGGAACAGAATGGTGGTTGTGGAGAAGACAAAAAGAGGGAAGATAGTCTCACATCAACTAGGCGTATCAACGGGCTATGGAGATGCCCATCAATAGATATCAATGTGAGTGAGTAGGGATTGCCATGCAACGGATGCACTAGAGCTATAAGTATATGAAAGCTCAACAAAAGAAACTAAGTGGGTGTGAATCCAACTCGCTTTCTCACGAAGACCTAGGGCAATTTGAGGAAGCCCATCATTGGAATATACAAGCCAAGTTCTATAATGAAGAATTCCCACTAGTATATGAAGGTGACAAAATGAGAGACTCTCTATCATGAAGATCATGGTGCTACTTTGAAGCACAAGTGTGGTAAAAGGATAGTAACATTGTCCCTTCTCTCTTTTTCTCTCTTTTTTTATTTGGGCCTTTTCCTTTTTTTATGGCCTCTTTTTTTATTTAGTCCGGAGTCTCATCCCGACTTGTGGGGGAATCATAGTCTCCATCATCCTTTCCTCACTTGGGACAATGCTCTAAAAATGATGATCATCACACTTTTATTTACTTACAACTCAACAATTACAACTCAATACTTAGAACAAAATATGACTCTATGTGAATCAAGAGTGACATGTATGAAAGAATTTTGAACGGTGGCTTTGCCACAAATACGCTGTCAACTACATGATCATGCTAAGCAATAATGACAATGATGGAGCGTGTAATAATAAACGGAACGATGGAAAGTTGCATGGCAATATATCTCGGAATGGCTATGGAAATGCCATGATAGGTAGGTATGGTGGCTGTTTTGAGGAAGGTATATGGTGGGTGTATGATACCGGCGAAAAGTGCGCGGTATTAGAGAGGCTAGCATTGGTGGAAGGATGGGAAAAGTGCGTATAATCCATGGACTCAACATTATTCATAAAGAACTCATATACTTATTGCAAAAATTTAGAAGTTATCAAAGCAAGTATTACGCGCATGCTCCTAGGGGGATAGATTGGTAGGAAAAGACCATCGCTCGTCCCCGACCGCCACTCATAAGGAAGACAATCAATAAATAAATCATGCTTCGACTTCATCACATAACGGTTCACCATGCGTGCATGCTACGGGAATCACAAGCTTTAACACAAGTATTTCTCAAGTTCACAACTACTCAAATAGCATGACTCTAATATCATCATCTCCATATCTCAAAACAATTATCAAGCATCAAACTTTTCTTAGTATTCAACGCACCCAAAAGAAAGTTTTACAAATCTTGCATACCAAGCATATTATTATTAAGCAAATTACCATGCTATTTAAGACTCTCAAAATAATCTAAGTGAAGCATGAGAGATCAATAGTTTCTATAAAACAAATCCACCACCATGCTCTAAAATATATAAGTAGCACTAGAGAAATACTATATAGCTCAAAAGATATAAGTGAAGCACTTAGAGTATTCTAACAAATTCCAATTCATGTATGGCTCTCTCAAAAGTTTTGTACAACAAGGATGATATAAACTAAAAAGCAAAGACTCAAATCATACAAGACGCTCCAAGCAAAACACATATCATGTGGTGAATAAAAATATAGCTCCAAGTAAAGTTACCGATGGAAGTAGACGAAAGAGGGGATGCCTTCCGGGGCATCCCCAAGCTTTGACTTTTTTGTGTCCTTGGATTATCTTGGGGTGTCATGGGCATACCCAAGCTTAGGCTCTTGCCACTCCTTGTTCCATAATCCATCAAAAGATTTCACCCAAAACTTGAAAACTTCACAACACAAAACTTAACAGAAATCTCGTGAGCTTCGTTAGCGAAAGAAAACAAAACACCACTTCAAGGTACTGTAATGAACTCATTATTTATTTATATTGGTGTTAAACCTACTGTATTCCAACTTCTCTATGGATTATAAACTATTTTACTAAGATTCATCAAAATAAGCAAACAACACACGAAAAACAGAATCTGTCAAAAACAGAACAGTCTGTAGTAATCTGTAACTAACTCATACTTATGGAACTCCAAAAAATCAGCCAAAATAGGACGACCTAGGAAATTTGTTTATTGATCAGCAGCAATTGGAATCACTATTTTATCACGTTGGGGTGATTTGTAACAATTGTTTTCGTGAACAGAAAGTTTCTGGAAATTACAGCAAGGTCAAATAACTATCATCCAAGAAGATCCTATAGGTTTAACTTGGCACAAACACTAATTAAAAGATAAAACCACATCTAAACAGAAGGTAGATGGATTATTTATTCCTGAACAGAAACAAAAATCAATAACTAAAATAAAAATTGGGTTGCCTCCCAACAAGCGCTATCGTTTAACGCCCCTAGCTAGGCATAAAAGCAAGGATAGATCTAGGTGTTGCCATCTTTGGTAGGCAATCCATAAGTAGCTCTCATGATAGATTCATATGGTAATTTTATTTTCTTCCGAGGGAAGTGTTCCATGCCCTTCTTTAATGGAAATTGGAATCTAATATTCCCTTCCTTCATATCAATAATTGCACCAATCGTTCTAAGAAAAGGTCTACCAAGAATAATAGGGCAAGAAGGATTGCAATCTATATAAAAAACGATAAAATCTACAGGCACATAATTCCTATTTGCAACAATAAGAACATCATTAATTCTTCCCATAGGTTTCTTAATAGTGGAATCCGCAAGGTGCAAGTTTAGAGAGCAATCGTCAAAATCACGGAAATCTAGCAAATCACACAAAGTTTTGGGAATAGTGGAGACACTAGCACCCAAATCACATAAAGCATAAAATTCATGATCCTTAATCTTAATTTCAATAGTTGGTTCCCACTCATCATAAAGTTTTCTAGGGATAGAAACTTCCAACTCAAGTTTTTCTTCATAAGGTTGCATCAAGGCATCAACGATATGTTTAGTAAACGCTTTATTTTGACTATAAGCACGAGGAGAATTTAGCACGGATTGCAACAAGGAAATACAATCAATTAAGGAGCAACTTTCATAATTAAATTCCTTGAAATCCAATATAGTGGGTTTAGCAACATCTAGGGTTTTATTCTTTTCAATCCCACTTTTATCAATTTCATCATCAAGATCTAAAACTCGAATTTTGGAACGCCTTCTAGGTAAAGGTGGATCATATTCAGTCTCATCAAGATTCATATTGCAAAACAAAGATTTAATAGGGGACACATCAATAACTTTTAGATCTTCATCTTGATTTTCATAGGAATTAGAAGAACACGCTTTAATAAAGGCGTCTTTCGTAGCACGCATCCTAGAGGTTCTTTCTTTGCACTCATCAATGGAAATTATCATGGCTTTGAGAGACTCATTGATATCATGCTTAGGAGGAATATATCTAAGCTTTAAAGAATCAACATCAAGAGAAATTCTATCAACGTTCCTAGCCAATTCATCAACTTTAAGCAATTTCTCTTCAAGCAAAGTATTAAAATTATTTTGAGAATTCATAAACTATTTAACACTAGTCTCAAATTCAGAAGGCATCTTATTAAAATTTCCCTAAGAGTTATTGTAGGAATTTCCATAATTATTAGAAGGATTACTAGGATAAGGCCTAGGATTAAAGTTCCCTCTATACGCGTTGTTACCAAAATTATTCCTACCAACAAAATTCACATCCATAGATTCATTATTGAGAAAGGCATATCATTAGGATCAGAAGAAACACTCTTAGTAGCAAATAATTTCATAAGTTCATCCATCTTTCCACTCAAAACATTAATTTCTTCTATCGCATGCACTTTTTATTAGTAGATCTTTCAGTGTGCCATTGAGAATAATTAACCATGATATTATCTAGGAGTTTAGTAGCATCTCCTAAAGTGATTTCCATAAACGTGCCTCCCGCGGCCGAATCTAAAAGATTTCTAGAAGCAAAATTCAATCCGGCATAAATTTTTTGTATAATCATCCATAAATTCGAACCATGAGTAGGACAAATATGTATCATTAATTTCATTCTCTCCCAAGCTTGTGCAACATGTTCATGATCAAGTTGCTTAAAATTCATAATATCGTTTCTAAGAGAGATGATCTTAGCGGGAGGAAAATACTTAGAGATAAGAGCATCTTTGCACTTGTTCCAAGAATCAATACTATTTTTAGGCAAAGACGAAAACCAAGCTTTAGCACGATCTCTAAGCGAAAAAGGAAATAGCTTAAATTTAACAATATCATTATCGACATCTTTCTTCTTTTGCATATCACATAAATCAACGAAGCTATTTAGATGAGAAGTGGCATCTTCACTTGGAAGGTCGGCAAATTGATCTTTCATAATAAGATTAAACAAAGCAGTATTGATTTCACAAGATTCTGTATTGGTAAGAGGAGCAATTGGAGTGCTAAGGAAATCATTATTGTTGGTATTGGTAAAGTCACACAATTTGGTATTATCTTGAGCCATCCAACACACGAGCAAACAAAAAGGCAAGCGGAAAAAAAGGCAAACGGAAAAGAGAGGGCGAATAAAATGTCACACCCTGCTTTTTGTAACATGTAATTTGCATTAATAAAGCATGAAAATTTGGACCAACAAAAACTTTTGCATCATTTGGATTTTTATTTGGAGTTGGTTTTTCTCTCTCTGATTTTCAGGTGCTCCTTAAAGTCAACACAACTCCAACTTATATACTTCATCTCCTTGCCCAAAACTTCTGCCCAATGATCATGCCATGTGTATAGTGCAATATAGTATTTTCTTACAAACATAATTTGGCCAAATAGTATTCTCAAAAATTAGTTTTCCAAAAACCCCTGAATTGAGGTTTGCACTGCAAGTACTAGATTTGGGGTATGAAAAATATTTCAAAGAGTATATTTGAAACCTATTAGATATAGGACTCCCATAAACCACAAAAATATAATTTCAAAAGTAATTTTCCTATTTTATTTAAAGGCTTTTGATTTAGGCCAGAAATGGTCTTTAATAGGTTAAATTTATTTTAAAGCTTCAAAAATCAGGGAAACTCAATGGACATATATTTTCCATATATAAGAGTTTCAACCCATGGTCATGTTCAAAATATTGGACAAAACCTCCCAAAACCATTCCTGCCCATTTCAAGGATTTGAAATATTTCTACAGGAAATATTTTCATAAAAATCCAAGGAAAATCCAGCAAGTCACAAATGCATATTGTGATCACCTTGCAAAGCCTCATCTCAATTAAGGTCATTTTGGTCCACCCAAATGCCCCAAAACCCTCTCTGTCTAGAATGAAATTTGAACAACTTTGTATTACCAACTTTCTCTCCTTGATCCCAACTTTTGTGAGCATGATCACATGACCAAATGAGGCCACCACACCAAGTGGTGCATCAAGGAGAAGTAATTTACTCAACTGGATCTGCACAAGTTCATTTCTGCTAATTTCTAGGGCTTACAAAAGTTGCATTGGCAACTTTGCCCAAATGAACTCAAGATTGGTGGAAGGCCCTAATTATATGTGCCATTTCACCCTGTGGAGTCTCATGACAAATGGAACTCGTCTACTTGCCCAAACCTGCATCAAACACCTTCTGCCACTTTACCAAAAACCCTGTTTGGTCCTCTTCCACTAATCTCCATGAGTTTTACTTTCTACCACAACCCCTCCTAGTCCCCCTCCAGCACATGGATGATTTTCTGCACGAGGAAGCAATGATGAAGGGGGGGGGGGAGAACCCTATTTTTCTTCTCTGGACAGAGGATTCCGCCTTCTCTCTCAGCCTCCTTCTCTCCCCTCAGCTTTCCAAAGAATCCAGGGCTCTCCCCAGCTTTTGCCCATGCCCCCTTCAGCTGCCAGACACTAGAGGATGCGGGAAAACCGCGGATGCCGGCCAAAGTCGCACTCTAGAGCGCCTGGCGGGGCACCCGACCATTGACGCCGCGCCCCCCGACCACCTTGAGTCTCCCCCGTGCGCCAGTCGATGCCCCTCGACGTCCGCTCCACGCCAGCAGGCCGCCCACTTGCTCCCGCACCCTCCTCTCTCTCCTGCAACTCGCGCCAGAGCACCGCCCCGCTCGGCCAATGCTCGCGCCACTCCTGTGATCCGCCGCTGAAAGTGCAACTATCCTTAGTTGGTTTTGGTAATTCATAACAACATACAGCTCATTGAGCTAATGCTATTCCAAGATGAACATTTTAGGAAAGCTCAATGAATGGCATGGCATGGATGATGAAAGTGGATCCCTCAAAATGCTAATGACAAAGGATTGGCTCAAGCTCAAAATCTCAAGACTCTTCATTTTATATTTTAGTGATTCAAGATCACATTGAGTCTATAGGAAAAACCAATGCTATCAAGGAGGGATGAGGTGTTGCTTAATGAGCCTCTTGCTTCATGTTCTTAGTGATATGCTCCAAAACCATCAGCTACTTTCTCACATCCACATATGACCTTAACCTAAAGCCAAAATCGGTCTCACCGATTCTTCCAATCCGGCGCCACCGATTCCAAATGTCATAGCCACTGCCACAAACCCTAGGCAAATCGGTTCTACCGATAGGGATCTCGGTCTCACCGAGATGGGATTGTAATCTCTCTGTTTCCTTTTCGTAACTTTTCGGTCTCACCGAAAGAGCGGATCGGTCCCACCGAGATTGCAATGTAAACTTTTTGTTTCCCTTTCGTACGCGTTTGGTCTCACCGAAAGAGCGAATCAGTCCCACCGAGTTTACCTGACCAACTCTCTGGTTAGCTAATTACCAAAATCGGTCTCACCGAGTTTGTGTAATCGGTCTCACCGAGATTACGTTATGCCCTAACCCTAACCATATCGGTCCTACCGAGATGCAAGTCAGTCCCACCGAAAACCCTAACAGTCACTAGGTTTACTAAAATCGGTCTGACCGAGTTTGTTGATTC
Source organism: Aegilops longissima (assembly GCA_021605205.1). Lineage (NCBI taxonomy): Eukaryota > Viridiplantae > Streptophyta > Magnoliopsida > Poales > Poaceae > Aegilops > Aegilops longissima. Next base: position 352,978,058 of record CM038679.1, read on the forward strand.
GGTCCCACCGAGATTGGTAAATTGTGTGTAACGGTTAGATTTTGTGTGGAGGCTATATATACCCCTCCACCTCCTCTTCATTCGTGGAGAGAGCCATCAGAACAAACCTACACTTCCAACTTACCATTTCCGAGAGAGAACCACCTACTCATGTGTTGAGACCAAGATATTCCATTCCTACCATATGAATCTTGATCTCTAGCCTTCCCCAAGTTGCTTTCCACTCAAATCTTCTTTCCACCAGATCCAAATCCTATGAGAGAGAGTTGAGTATTGGGGAGACTATCATTTGAAGCACAAGAGCAAGGAGTTCATCATCAACGCACCATTTGTTACTTCTTGGAGAGTGGTGTCTCCTAGATTGGCTAGGTGTCACTTGGGAGCCTCCGACGAGATTGTGGAGTTGAACCAAGGAGTTTGTAAGGGCAAGGAGATCGCCTACTTCGTGAAGATCTACCGCTAGTGAGGCAAGTCCTTCGTGGGCGACGGCCATGGTGGGATAGACAAGGTTGCTACTTGTGGACCCTTCGTGGGTGGAGCCCTCCGTGGACTCAGCAAGAACCGTTACCCTTCGTGGGTTGAAGTCTCCATCAACGTGGAGGTACGATAGCACCACCTATCGGAACCACGCCAAAAACATCTGTGTCTCCAATTGCGTTTGAATCCTCGAAACCCTTCCCTTTACTTTCTTGCAAGTTGCATGCTTTAATTTCCGCTACTCATACACTCTTTGCATGCTTGCTTGAATTGTGTGATGATTGCTTGACTTGTCCTAAGATAGCTAAAATCTGCCAAACTCTAAAACTGGGAAAAGGCTAAGTTTTTAATTGGTCAAGTAGTCTAATCACCCCCCTCTAGACATACTTCAAGGTCCTACAGCCGCAGCTCGCCCCGCTCCTCCTCTCTCTCCCTGGCACCCTACACCACTCCCACGAACACCCCCGAGCCCTCCATTCCATCTCTAACGGCCACCCCAGCCGATCCCGTGGGCACCCGTAGGCCGCGCCTACGGTGGACCTCGGCCAGCCTATAAAAGGCGACCCCGAGCCTCCCTCTCGCTCCCTGTCACTCCCCCACACTCCTAATCAACTCCAGCACCACCCATTTGTCTCCAGAGCCGCCCGAGCTCGAGATCGAGCTTGAGCTCCGCCGCCTCGGCTCGTCGGCGTCCACGCGGTACAGGCCTCCTCCGCCCCCGTTTTCTCTCGATCTGGAACCGCACGGCGTCACTGACCATTTCCCCTCTCTTCCCCACTCCTTTTGCAGCCGAGAACGGCCGGAACCATCAGAGCCCGAAGCACCTCCATCGCGTGACCTCGTCGCCGGCGAACCAGCCTGCTCCAGCGACCATCTCCACCACCACCCGAACGGCGCCATCCCCTGAGTCCAACGGTACCACCCACGAATCCTCCCGTGCCCTATATTGCCGCCGGCGAGCTCGCCGTCGTCTCTGGACGGAAGTAGACGATGACTGCCGTGGGCCCTGTCCGTCAACCTCACGCCCTGACGGGTGGGATCCACCCGTCAGGTTTAAAAACGCACGCGCGCGCGCACCGGTTCGTCGTCGGCTGAAGGCGTACTTCGCCTTTACGCCTTCGACATGGCGGCCTTGCGCAGGCTGACTTCCCTCTTGGCCTGCTACACTGCGGGTTTTTCGGCCCGGGGCACAAAGGCTACTTTTTTTTCCTTTTACATGCATTTTATAAAAATTCCACAGGATAAAATACTTATCCAAATGAAATAGTTCCAACTCCTAAAATCTCAGAATAATCCCACCTATTTATTGATGTAACTTTCGTACACATCCATTACACTTTTTTGCACTGTTCAAATTTAATTCAAATTTGAACAATAAAATCTCTGTTCAAAAATCCACTACTCTGTCCTCCTAACTCCAAATCTAAAACCAAGAATTTTCCCCTTCCTAGCTTTCCTCCTAGTATTTTATAAAAATAAGTTGACATTTTCCTAAGCACTTTGACTTTTCTGTTTTCATTATTGTCTTATTTTTCCGTTATTTCCTTGCGATGATTAGATCCTGTATTTGACGAAGTTGCTGAGGAAGAAGGAGGAGAAGGATTTGAAGACCTCGAAGAACAAGCCAACCAAGGCAAGCAGCCCTTTGACCATGACACCCCTCTTGTTCATGGGTACCCTTTTTTCCGATTGCACGATGATGAAATATGACGGTGGTAAACTTGTTGTGAACTACTACATGATGCATACCCCTACTTATGACCTTACCTTGTTCATGATTGCATTGTCAAGAGACTAGTCGATGCATAATGATGCATGTGTACCATGAACTCTTCGTGGTTACATTCTTTCAAAAACCCCTTTGGGTGCCCCTAATGCCCTTGGGAGATGTTGAACTAAGTTCACCACTTGAGGAAGAAGTGGTGTACCGAAGAGAGCTTTTGGAGTGTGTAAAATGATGGATTAGATTTATGTGTGATTACCGTCCCAACCAAACATGTGCAACAGCTCTACCCCTTTATGGGACGGGGCATTATTGATTACTTGGACTGATACTAGCATGGTGCCCACATTACAAGTGACGGGGGTGACTTGAGGTCACTCTCGGGACGGGGTCGTGCTTGGATAGGCGGCCATGACAATTTTCACAGGGCACCGGACACACCGTTGGTCCCTTCATGTAAGCGTGATAATGTGAAAAGGGCAGAGTCCCACGATCTTTTGCTTATACACGAGGGATGTGTATCAACGAATGGACCCTATGTTAGTATCGTCTAGGGAAAGGTAATGATCGGGTGCTTCCCCCGAGTACTTGAGGTACTGCGGGATCGTGGGTGACACGAAAGCTTCCCGAATCTTGTGGGTAAGGTGTGCAACCTCTGCAGAGTGTCAAACTATTCGAATAGTCGCGTCCATGGTCATGGACAGTTGGGAGGTGCTACTTAAACTATGTCCAGAAATTTTACAATCTCGGTGCATGTGTGTGTGGAAAGGAACTATTTGTGTCAAGGTGGTGACTTGACATGTTGAATGGCATGGCATTTGATTCAAATTCTATTTATGTTGATATCTGTAAACTGTTCTCAAGGTTAACCAAGTTCATTGATTCATATCTCACAAGTTGATAGGACATCCCAACTAGCGTGAAGCTAGGTTGCTTACTTGTCGTACAATTGCATTGTTACTTTGAACCAAATCATGGTTTACTTGCAAGTACATTCAAAGTACTCATTGGCTTGCCACTGGTTATTTAATTGACCAGGCATGGAAGAACAGGAGTTCGCGGAAGAGTTCTTTGGTGACGAACACGCGAACTAGGACGCTTCCCAGTCAGAATGCCTGTAGGGTTAAGGCCGATGGCATGGGTTCTACTTATCAATGAAGACTTCCGCTGCTTGTGTTTCATTTGATGTTCAGCCCTTAAGGCTTTATCAATGTAAGACTTGACCATAATGGTCATAATTTGTGTAAGACGGTATGTATGGATGTAAGACTCTTGTTATTCAGCATCTGTATGTTCAGTGAGCATTGATCTCTAGGATCACTATAGACGTGCATCCGGTGATCTCGACTCATGAGTCGGGGTCCCCACAGAGCTGGTATCAGAGCCATCCTGACTGTAGGAAGCCTTAGTTAGCATGGACGATAGTTAGAGTGAGACTATCTAAAAAATTACCTATATACCTACGTTTTCTAAAATTATCCCAAACATAGGTCACCTTTCCCCTATTGACCCTTCCCCTTCCACTTTTGTAGATGGCCGTCATACCCGAGGACTTCCTGACCACCGGGTTTCCTGTGCTTCTCGAGGACAGCCTCAAGAAGTGCCAGTTTACTCGAGCCCCCACCTTCTCCTACCACGAGCACTGGATCAACAGTACTAAGAAGGAGTATCACGTGGAGGTAGTCGTGAGGGCGAACGACTCCCCGACGAGCTGGTTCTTTGAGGGACCCCAGATGGCGACCTTGCTTCTCGCCGTTGAGACTGCTGCACTCAAGGCGCTGACTCGCCTTCGAGATCTTCTGCCAAAGATGGCAAGTGAGCCAGCCACTCGTTACCTGCCTTATCGTAAGGAGGGTGATGATGAGAGCAGTGCACCAGCTCCACCCCTGGACGAGGGGCTTCCCCTCCATTTACAGACCTACTTCTACTTGTGTGCTGACAGCCTTGCACAGCAGTTGGCCTTGGAGTCGATGGAGCTTCGGAGAGAACTCCATGAGACCAAGGAATTCCTTCGCCTAGCTCAGACAAAGGCAGACAGGATCAAGAAGGATGGTGCACCCCCTGGACAGCCCATTGTTGCCTATCGAGGCGGGCGACCCGCACAGGCTACGCATGCCAAGGGATCATCTCTGCCACGCCATATGACGGCGAAGGGCAATCGCAACCTCTTCACGGTGCCATCGGCGAAGAAGCGCAGTGTTCAGCTCCTCCACTCCCCCACTCCCTCAAGTGACGAAGAAACTAAGATGGATGAAGATGAAGAGGAAGACCAAGATGAGCCAAAATACGCGACCGAGCATTCCACCACTTAGACACCGTTCAGGACTAGAATAGGCTAGTCCGTAACCCTTAAGGTAGGATAGGTCATGTACCCCTTATGTGAAGTCGAGTCCATGAAATTGTTTAAATGAAACCATGTTGCGTCATGTTTGCTTTCGACTTGTTTTGATGAAAGTTGTACCTTTCCTTTCGGGAACTTGTAAACAACTACATCACCCATTTGGATTTTTAATGAATGTGTTTGGCCTTTTGGCCCTTGCGTGAAAACAATTAGTGTCATACCGACCCCCTTACTAGGCACCCCATCTATATTGCTTTCCCTCACGAGCGCTTGCCCGCTCCAACAGGATGCCTGTTGTAACACGTATCCAGCAGCAAGAAGCCGGAGCAGGAGCCAATCAGGACCAAACCCAAGGACAAGCTCCACCACCGCCACCACCTCCAAACATGGACATGGCTCAGTTTCTCCAAGCCTTCCGAGAGGAATGGCAAGCCAACACCGCAGCTCTCCAGATGATTGCTCAAGCTGTCAACAGCCAGCCGGCGGGGAACGGCAATGGACGTTCCGCGTTGGCAGAGTTCAAGAAGCATGCACCACCCACCTTCATCGAGACTGCTGAACCCCTGGATTCAGACGACTGGGTCCGCACCATTGAGGATATATTGGAACTAGTCGGCTGCACTGAAGACCGTGAAAGGGTGGCATATGCTGCCAACTGTCTCGGGGGAACGGCTAGAGCTTGGTGGGATGGATTCAAGGTCATGCATGCGGGGAAAAACATCACTTGGAATGACTTCAAGGAAGAATTCCGCAAGGCCCACATTCCTTCTGGAATTATGGCCATCAAGAAGCGTGAGTTCCGGGCCCTGAAGCAGGGGAGTAGCACTATCAAGGAGTACATGCAGAAGTTCAGTGTTCTGTCAAGGTATGCTCCTGAAGACGTCAACACTGATGCTGCCAAAACAGAGCGCTTCATGGAAGGCCTTAATCAGACCCTGCAATACTCGCTTGTCGTGTGTGACTGCCCAACCTTCCCTGACCTAGTGAACAAGGCACTCATGCTTGAGGACAAGCGACGTGCTTTGGATGATACTCGTAAGCGCAAGATGATCAGCAAGGGTAGCTCCAGCAACCAGAAGCCCCGCCCGTGGCAGCCAGCCCCGGTCAAGCCAACCTATCAGCAGCCAAGAGCCCCTACACCTCGCACCAACTATCAGCCTCACCAGTATGCCCACCCCGGGCCAGCTTTCAACAACCCCAATAACAGTGGAGATAACAAGATCAACAACCCAAACCAAGTCACTTGCTTTGGATGTGGTCAGGCAGGACACATCTCAAGGATGTGCCCCAAGAAGAAGCCTGATGCCCCACGCCCCAATGCGCAGAACCCAGGACAAGGCCGCGGAATGCCACCAAGGAACCAAGCTCCCCGCAACCCGCTCAACAATGGCAAGGGTCGGTGATACGTCTCCAACGTATCTATAATTTTGATTGTTCCACGCTATTATATTACCTGTTTTGAATGATTATGGGCTTTATTATACACTTTTATATTACTTTTGGGACTAACCTATTAACCGGAGGCCCAGCCCATATTGCTGTTTTATTGCCTGTTTCAGTATTTCGAAGAAAAGGAATATCAAACGGAGTCCAAACGGAATGAAACCTTCGGCAGCGTTATTTTTGGGAAGAATATGATCCGGGAGACTTGGAGTTCACGTCAGAAGATCCTCGAGGAGGCCACGAGATAGGAGGGCGCGCCCCCTACAGGGCACGACCCCTTGTCTCGTGGGCCCCTCGAGCACCCCCTGACCGACTTCTTTCGCCTATATAGTCCCACGTACCCTAAAAACATCCACGGAGAAGATAGATAGGGAGTTCCGCCGCCGCAAGCCTCTGTAGCCACCAAAAACCTCTCGGGAGCATGCTCCGGCACCCTGCCGGAGGGGAAACCCATCACCGGTGGCCATCTTCATCATCCCGGTGCTCTCCATGACGAGGTGGGAGTAGTTCACCCTCGGGGCTGAGGGTATGTACCAGTAGCTATGTGTTTGATCTCTCTCTCTCTCTCGTGTTCCCTCTCTGGCACGATGTTGATGTATCGCGAGCTTTGCTATTATAGTTGGATCTTATGATGTTTCTCCCCCTCTACTCTCTTGACGTATGTCTTGCTGTGTTTATTTGTGGTGACAATGGGATATCACGTGCCACTTGATGTATGTTTTGGTGACCAACTTGCGGGTTCCGCCCATGAACCTATGCCTAGGGGTTGGCACTCATTTTCTTGACTCTCCGGTAGAAACTTTGGGGCACTCTTTGAAGTACTTTGTGTTGGTTGGATGAATCTGAGATTGTGTGATGCATATCGTATAATCATGCCCATGGATACTTGAGGTGACCATGGAGTATCTAGGTGACATTAGGGTTTTGGTTGATTTGTGTCTTAAGGTGTTATTCTAGTACGAACTCTTGAATAGATCGATCCGAAAGAATAACTTTGAGGTGGTTTCGTACCCTACCATAATCTCTACGTTTGTTCTACGCTATTAGTGGCTTTGGAGTGACTCTTTGTTGCATGTTGAGGGATTGTTATATGATCTATCTATGTTATTATTGTTGAGAGAACTTGCACTAGTGAAAGTATGAACCCTAGGCCTTGTTTCCTATCATTGCAATACCGTTTACGCTCACTTTTACCACTTGTTACCTTGCTGTTTTTATAATTTCAGATTACAAATACCTTTATCTACCATCCATATTGCACTTGTATCACCATCTCTTCGCCGAACTAGTGCACCTATACAATTTACCATTATATTGGGTGTGTTGGGGACACAAGAGACTCTTTGTTATTTGGTTGCAGGGTTGTTTGAGAGAGACCATCTTCATCCTACGCCTCCCACGGATTGATAAACCTTAGGTCATACACTTGAGGGAAATTTGCTACTGTCCTACAAACCTGTGCACTTGCAGGCCCAACAACGTCTACAAGAAGAAGGTTGTGTAGTAGACATCAAGCTCTTTTCTGGCGTCGTTGCCCGAGAGGCTAGGTAAGCGGCACTCACTCACACCCCGTCAACTAAGCTCTTTTCTGTCGCCGTTGCCGGGGAGGTGAGTGCTTGAAGGTATATCTTTAGATCTTGCAATCCAATCGTTTTGTTTCTTGTTTTATCACTAGTTTAGTTTATAAAAGAAAATTACAAAAAAAATGGAGTTAAGTTTGTCTCATACACTTCGTCTTTTTAATATCTTTCGTGAGTTTGATGGAAAGAAAAATTGTGCTCTAGTGCTAGAAGAAGAATGCATTAAAATGCTTGGTACTAGATCTTTGTATGTTGAGCATGATTGCAATGTTGTTAATATGAATTTCTTGAATATCCATGATGCTAAGGATATGCAAAGCCACAAGCTTGGGGAAGCTATGTTTGATGAAGATGATATTTTTTGTCCCCCAAATTTTGATGAGAATATTTGTTATGATGAAGGCATGCCTCCTTTCTATGATGATTATTGTGATGACACTTATGCTATAAAGAATAATGATAATCATGTAACTTGTCATATTGATCTTAATTTTCAATCATATGATAGTTATTTTGTTGGGTTTGCTCCCACTACTATTCATGAGAATAAATTTGCTTATGTGGAGAGTAGTAAATTTTCTATGCTTGTAGATCATGAAAATAATGCTTTAGGTGCTGGTTATATTGTTGAATTCATTCATGATGCTACTGAAAATTATTATGAGGGAGGAACATATGCTTGTAGTAATTGCAATAATATCAAGTTTCCTCTCTATGTGCTTAAATTTTTTAAGTTATGCTTGTTTTGTCTTCCTATGCTTGTTGATTATTGTTCCCATAAGTTGTTTGCTCACAAAATCCCTATGCATAGGAAGTGGGTTAGACTTAAATGTGCTATTCATATTCTTCATGATGCTCTCTTTATGTTTCAATTCTTATCTTTTATGTGAGCATCATTGATATCATCATGCCTAGCTAGGGGCTTTAAACGTTAGCGCTTGTTGGGAGGCAACCCAGCTTTATTTTAGTTTCTTGCTTTTTGGTTCTGTTTAGTAATAAATAATCCATGTAGCCTCTGGTTAGATGTGGTTTTCTGTTTTAATTAGTGTTTGTGCCAAGTAGAACCTTTGGGAAGACTTGAGTGAAGTCTTTATGATCACGCTGTAAAAAACAGAAACTTTAGCGCTCACGAGATTTGCTTCAACTTTTTAGTGGAGAGTGATATTTAGTTGATTCTTTTTGAAGATGATTACTAGAAAAAGTCCTCAGGTCACCAATTTATTTTAGAATTTTTGGAGTTCCTTAAGTTTGCGTTAGTTACAGATTACTACAGACTGTTCTGTTTTTGACAGATTCTGTTTTTCGTGTGTTGTTTGCTTATTTTGATGAATTTATGGCCAGTAAAATATTTTATAAACCATAGAGAAGTTGGAATACAGTAAGTTTAACACCAATATAAATAAATAATGAGTTCATTACAGTACCTTGAAGTGGTGTTTTGTTTTCTTTCGCTAACGGAGCTTACGAGTTTTCTGTTAAGTTCTGTGTTGTGAAGTTTCCAAGTTTTGGGTAAAGATTCGATGGACTATGGAATAAGGAGTGGCAAGAGCCTAAGCTTGGGGATGCCCAAGGCACCCCAAGGTAATATTCAAGGATAACCAAGAGCCAAAGCTTGGGGATGCCCCGGAAGGCATCCCCTCTTTCGTCTTCGTTCATCGGTAACTTTACTTGGAGCTATATTTTTATTCACCACATGATATGTGTTTTTCTTGGAGCGTCATTTTATTTTGTTAGTATTTGCTTGCTGTTATTTATAATAATGTTTTTCATCTTTAGTTTCAATAAAAGTCAAGGATAGCCTTTGCCATGCTTATTTTGCTAGTATACATGTTTCTGTTTGAAAACAGAAAGTTTACCGCTGTTGCAAAAATTCCCTAGAAAAGTCAGAGAGTGATATAATATTGAAACTTTTTGAATAATTATGTCTGATAAATTTACTACAGTGGGAATTTTATTTCATTATTTTTGGAGTTAGGGAAGTATTGATACTCTTGCATTCTTTACAGACTATACTGTTTCGACAAATTGCTGTTATGGTTGCATTGTTCGCATATGTTTGCTTGTTTAATTATTCTATTTGAGGATAGGAGTGTTAAATATGTAGAGGCATTTAGTATGCAATGTTGAATAATAATTTTAGTGATTTTTTACAGTACAAAATGATAAGGTTTTGCATTGGTTTATACTAACCTATCTCACGAGTTCTTGTTGAATTTGGTGTGGATGAAGCTTTTGATAAAAAGAGAAACCATGATATGAGAGGAATTAAGGAGACACAAAAGTTCAAGCTTGGGGATACCCAAGGCACCCCAAGATAATATTTTAAGAAGTATCAAGCATCTATGCTTGGGGATGCCCCGGTAGGCATCCCACCTTTCTTCTTTACCAACAATCGGTTAGTATCGGTTGAGCCTAAGTTTTTGCTTCTTCACATGAGTTGTGCTATCCTTGCAATGTCATTTTATTTTGCTTTGCTTGCTGTTTTAATACAATACCAAGATCGGAAATTCTTTAATGTTAGAGAGTCTTCACATAGTTGCACAATTATTCGACTACTCATTGATCTTTACTTATATCTTTCGGAGTAGTTTGTCATTTGCTCTAGTGCATCACTTATATCTTTTAGAGCACGACGGTGGTTATATTTTGTAGAAATTTCTAGTCTCTCATGCTTCACTTATATTATTTTGAGAGTCTTTTAGAACAGCATGGTATTTGCTAGGGTTACAAAGTTGGTCCTAGAATGATGAGCATCCAAGTTGGGTATAATAAAAACTATCATAGGAAGTGAATTGGATGCTATGATCAATTTGATACTTGATAATTGTTTTGAGATATGGAGGTAGTGATATTAAAGTCATGCTAGTTGGGTGATTATGAATTTAAAGAATGCTTGTGTTGAAGTTAGCAAGTCCCGTAGCATGCACGTATGGTTAAAGTTGTGTAACAAATTTGAAACATGAAGTGTACCTGGCTTGTGCATCCTTATGAGTGGCGGTCGGGGACGAGCGATGGTCTTTTCCTACCAATCTATCCCCCTAGGAGCATGCGCGTAGTACTTGATTTTTGATGACTTCTAAATTTTTGCAATAAGTATATGAGTTCTTTTGACTAATGTTGAGTCCATGGATTATACGCACTTTTATCTTTCCGCCTTTGCTAGCCTCTTCGGTACCGTACATTGCCCTTTCTCACCTTGAGAGTTGGTGCAAACTTCGCCGGTGCATCCAAACCCCGAGATACGATACGCTCTATCACACATAAACCTCTCTATATCTTCCTCAAAACAGCCACCATACCTACCTATTATGGCATTTCCATAGCCATTCCGAGATATATTGCCATGCAAATTTCCACCGTTCCATTCATCATCATCATGACATACTTTACTTTTGTCATATTGCCATTGCATGATCATGTAGTTGACATCGTATTTGTGGCAAAGCCACCATGCATTATTTTTCATACATGTCACTCTTGATTCATTGCACCATCCCGGTACACCGCCGGAGGCATTCATATAGAGTCATATCTTGTTCTAGTTTCGAGTTGTAAATCATATGTTGTAATCAATAGAAGTGTGATGATCATAATTATTAGAGCATTGCCCAAAGAAAAAAAAGAAGAAAGGCCAAAAAGAAAAAAAAGAAAGGCCCAAAAAAAGAAAAATAAATAAATAAAAAGGGCAATGTTACTATCTCTTTTTCAACACTTGTGCTTCAAAGTAGCACCTTGTTCTTCATGTAGTGAGTCTCATATATTGTGCTTCAAAGTAGCACCATGTTTTTCATATAGTGAGTCTCATAAGTTGTCTTTTTCATACTAGTGGGAATTTTTCATTATAGAACTTGGCTTGTATATTCCTACGATGGGCTTCCTCAAATGCCCTAGGTCTTTGTGAGCAAGCAAGTTGGATGCACACCCACTAGTTTTCTTTTGTTGAGCATTGATTTATAGCTCTAGTGCATCCGTTGCATGGCAATCCCTACTCCTCATGTTGACATAAATTGATGGTCATCTCCATAGCCTGTTGATTATCCTCGTCAATGTGAGACTTTCTCTTTTTTTGTCTTCTCCACACAATCCCCATCATCATATTCTATTCCACCCATAGTGCTATATCCATGGCTCACGCTCATGTATTGCGTGAAGGTTGAAAAAGTTTGAGATTATTTAAGTATGAAACAATTGCTTGGCTTGTCATCGGGGGTATAGAAGTTGGGAACATCTTTGTGTGACGAAAATGAAGCATAGCCTAACTATATGATTTTGTAGGGATGAACTTTCTTTTGCCATGTTATTTTGAGAAGACATGATTACTTTGATTAGTATGCATGAAGTATTACTATTTCTTATGTCAATATGAACTTTTATTTTGTATTCATTTGGATCTGAACATTCATGCCACAATAAAGAAAATTACATTATGAATTATGCTAGGTAGCATTCCACATCAAAAATTCTCTTTTTTATCATTTACCTGTTTTGAATGATTATGGGCTTTATTATACACTTTTATATTACTTTTGGGACTAACCTATTAACCGGAGGCCCAGCCCATATTGCTGTTTTATTGCATGTTTCAGTATTTCGAAGAAAAGGAATATCAAACAAAGTCCAAACGGAATGAAACCTTCGGCAGCGTTATTTTTGGGAAGAATATGATCCGGGAGACTTGGAGTTCACATCGGAAGATCCTCGAGGAGGCCACGAGATAGGTGGGCGCCCCCCCCCCCCTACAGGGCGCGACCCCCTGTCTCGTGGGTCCCTCGCGAAACCCGCGACCGACTTCTTTCGCCTATATAGTCCCACGTACCCTAAAAACATCCACAGAGAAGATAGATCGGGAGTTCCGCCGCCGCAAGCCTCTGTAGCCACCAAAACCCTCTCGGGAGCCCGTTCCGGCACCCTGCCGGAGGGGGAACCCATCACCGGTGGCCATCTTCATCATCCCGGCGCTCTCCATGACGAGGAAGGAGTAGTTCACCCTCGGGGCTGAGGGTATGTACCAGTAGCTATGTGTTTGATCTCTCTCTCTCATGTTCCCTCTATGGCACGATGTTGATGTATCGCGAGCTTTGCTATTATAGTTGGATCTTATGATGTTTCTCCCCCTCTACTCTCTTGTGATGAATTGAGTTTCCCCTTTGAAGTTATCTTATCGGATTGAGTCTTTGATTTGAGAACACTTGATGTATGTCTTGCCGTGTTTATCTGTGGTGACAATGGGATATCACATGCCACTTGATGTATGTTTTTGTGACCAACTTGCGGGTTCCGCCCATGAACCTATGCATAGGGGTTGGCACACGTTTTCTTGACTCTCCGGTAGAAACTTTGGGGCACTCTTTGAAGTACTTTGTGTTGGTTGGATGAATCTGAGATTGTGTGATGCATATCGTATAATCATGCCCATGGATACTTGAGGTGACAATGGAGTATCTAGGAGACATTAGGGTTTTGGTTGATTTGTGTCTTAAGGTGTTATTCTAGTATGAACTCTTGAATAGATCGATCCGAAAGAATAACTTTGAGGTGGTTTCGTAACCTACCATAATCTCTACGTTTGTTCTCCGCTATTAGTGGCTTTGGAGTGACTCTTTGTTGCATGTTGAGGGATTTTTATATGATCTATCTATGTTATTATTGTTGAGAGAACTTGCACTAGTGAAAGTTTGAACCCTAGGCCTTGTTTCCTATCATTGCAATACCGTTTACGCTCACTTTTACCACTTCTTACCTTGCTTTTTTTATAATTTCAGATTACAAATACTTTTATCTACCATCCTGTTGCACTTGTATCACCATCTCTTCGCCGAACTAGTGCACCTATACAATTTACCATTGTATTGGGTGTGTTGGGGACACAAGAGACTCTTTGTTATTTGGTTGCAGGGTTTTTTGAGAGAGACCATCTTCATCCTACGTCTCCCATGGATTGATAAACCTTAGGTCATCCACTTGAGGGAAATTTGCTACTGTCCTACAAACATGTGCACTTGCAGGCCCAACAACATCTACAATAAGAAGGTTGTCTAGTAGACATCAGTCGGGTGAACCATGTCACCACAGAAGAAGCCCAGGAAGACCCGGACGTCGTGCTGGGTACGTTCCTTGTCAACTCAGCACCCGCAACTATTTTGTTTGATTCTGGAGCCACGCATTCATTTGTCACCCAAAGGTTTGCATTAAAAAGTGGCATGACCCCTACACCCCTGAATAACCCTATGGTGGTGCAAACCCCCGGAGCAGAGATGAGAGCCAAGATAGGATGTAAAGGAGTCGGGATTGTCATTAATGGGGTAGATTTCCTAGCAGACCTTATCATCCTAGGATCACAAGGCTTGGACGTGATCTTGGGAATGGATTGGCTCAGCAAGCACCAAGGCTTGTTAGATTGTGCCAACCGAATTGTCATAGTAACCAATGGCCAAGGAGTTTAAGTTAAGTTTGCTGCCAACTCCTCTTCTGCTCAAGCCACCCAAGTCAACTGTCTGACTGAAGTTTGATTGGAGCAGGTACTGGTAGTATGCGAATACCCCGATGTCTTTCCTGATGAGCTACTGGCCTCCTGACCGAGACATTGAGTTCGTCATAGAGCTCATGCCTAGAGCAGGACCCGTCTATAAGAAGCCTTATAGAATGGGATCGGAAGAGTTAGCAGAGTTGAAGAAGCAACTGGAAGAGTAGTTGAGGAAGAAATTTATCCGCCCGAGTGCCTCCCCTTGGGGATCTCTTGTTCTTTTTGTGGCAAAGAAGGATGGTACCATCCGCTTGTGTATTCGCTATCGCTGCCTCAATGAAGTTACAATCAAGAACAAGTATCCACTTCCCAAGATTGAAGATCTATTTGATCAACTCAATGGGGCCAAGGTGTTCTCCAAGATCGACCTCAGATCTGGGTACTACCAACTGAAAATCAGACCCCAAGATATTCCGAAGACGGCATTTGTAACCAGATATGGCCTGTATGAGTGCAAGGTCATGTCCTTTGGATTGACCAATGCCCCAGCTTACTTCATGTATCTCATGAATAAGGTCTTCATGGAATATTTGGACAAGTTTGTTGTCGTCTTCATTGACGACATTCTTGTCTTCTCGAAGACGGAAGAAGAGCACGAGCAACACTTGAGGATGGTCCTAGACAAGCTTCGAGAGGGCCAACTGTACGCCAGGTTCAGCAAGTGTGAATTTTGGCTCCATGAGTTTGGATTCTTGGGTCATGTACTGAATGCCGAAGGGTTGTCAGTGGATCCCACCAAGATCCAGGCCGTAATTGAATGGCAAACCCCGAGCAATGTGAAGGAAGTTAGAAGTTTCCTCGGACTCGCGGGATATTACCGCAAGTTCGTTGAAGGATTCTCAAGCATTGCTCGACCTATGACCCAGCTCCTGAAGAAGGACAAGAAGTTTGAGTGGACACCAAAGTGTGAAGAGAGCTTCCAGGAGCTGAAGAAGAGATTAACCACCGCCCCAGTTCTGGCCACACCTGATATTCACATGGAATTTGTGATATATTGTGATGCATCAAGAACCGGACTCGGTGGTGTCCTGATGCAAGAAGGCAGAGTTGTAGCATATCTATCCAGACAGCTACGTCCTCATGAAGAGAACTACGCTACTCATGATCTTGAGTTGGCAGCTGTAGTTCACGCCTTAAAGACCTGGCGACATTACCTTCTAGGGAAGCGATGTGAGATATACACCGACCACAAGAGTTTGAAGTATATCTTCACTCAAAAGGAATTGAACATGAGGCAAAGAAGGTGGCTAGAGTTGATCAAGGACTATGACCTCAATGTCCAATACCACCCTGGAAAGGCTAATGCGGTAGCAGATGCCTTAAACAGAAAGGCTTGTTCCTTGAATGCTATGCTTAAGGAAAGGTTACCCTCCTTATATGAAGAACTTGAAGGCTTCGGATTGGAACTGGTTGCACCAGGATTCTTAGCCAACCTTGAAGTCAAGCCTACCCTGATGGATGATGTTAAGCAAGCTCAGAAGGGACACGAGAGTATTGAAGGCATCAAGAGGAAGATCAAGGAGGGAAAAGCCCCAAGTTTCTCAGAGGATGAGCAAGGAGTTGTGTGGTTCGGGAATCGCATTTGCGTGCCCAACAAGATTGAGCTCAAGAATCTGATCTTGCAAGAAGCTCATGACACCCCGTATTCCATCCATCCTGGAGGGACCAAGATGTATCAAGACATGAAGGAAAGATTCTGGTGGCACGGGATGAAAAGGGAGATTGCCACCTATGTTGAAGTGTGATGTATGCCAAAGGGTCAAGGCTGAACATCAGCGACCTGCTGGATTGCTCCAACCACTCAAGGTTCCCGAATGGAAATGGGATAAAGTCGGAATGGATTTCATCACTGGGTTACCCAGGTCAAATAAGGGTCATGACTCCATTTGGGTTATAGTCCACCATTTGACCAAAGTGGCCCATTTCATTCCTGTGAAGACTACCTATGATGGAAACCAGCTGGCGGCTCTATACATCAACAGAATTGTAAGTCTTCATGGTGTTCCTAAGGAGATTGTGTCAGATCGAGGAACCCAGTTTACCTCTAGATTCTGGAAGAAGTTCCAAGAGGTCATGGGAACCAAGTTGTCTTTCAGCACTGCTTTCCACCCACAGACCGGAGGTCAGACAGAACGAGTGAATCAGATTCTCGAAGACATGCTCCGAGCCTGTGTCCTAGCATATGGAGCTAAGTGGGAAGATTGTCTTCCGTTCGCTGAGTTCTCCTATAACAATAGTTACCAATCAAGTCTCCAGATGGCACCATTTGAAGTGTTATATGGGCGCAAGTGTCGCACACCCCTCAATTGGTCAGAGGCCGGAGAAGGGCTAGTCTTTGGACCAGATGTTCTCCGCGAAGCAGAAGAACAAGTGCAGCTAGTTAGAGAGCGTCTGAAGACCGCCAAGTCAAGACAGAAGAGCTATGCTGACACTCGTCACCAACAGGCGAACTTCCTAGTCGGAGACCATGTGTACCTACGGGTAACCCCACTTAAGGGAACCAAGCGTTTCCACGTTAAAGGGAAGCTCGCACCAAGATTCATTGGCCCCTTTAAGATCACTGCACAGTGAGGAGAGGTGGCTTATCAGTTGGAACTACCACCTGAACTATCCGATGTGCACAACGTATTCCACGTGTCACAACTCCGGAAGTTTCTCCAAGTTCTAGACAAGCCTGATCTCTACAAAGATGTCGATCACCAAGCCATTGACCTTGAGCCTGATTGACCTACTGTGAGAGGCCCACCCAAACTTTGGATGAAGCAGAACGACGTACGCGAAGCCACACCATCAAATACTTCAAGGTCCAGTGGAGCAATCACACTGAAGCAGAAGCCACATGGGAACGTGAAGACTACCTTAGATCCGAGTTTCCCGATCTCTTTTAGAGCCTAGTTTAGGAATCTCGGGGACGAGATTCTTGTAAGGGGGGTAGGTCTGTCACACCCTGATTTTTGTAACATGTCACTTGCATTAATAAAGCATGAAAATTTGGACCAACAAAAACTTTTGCATCATTTGGCTTTTTATTTGGAGTTGGTTTTTCTCTCTGTGATTTTCAGGTGCTCCTTAAAGTCAACACAACTCCAACTTATATACTTCATCTCCTTGCCCAATGATCATGCCATGTGTATAGTGCAATATAGTATTTTCTTACAAAAATAATTTGGCCAAATAGTATTTTCAAAAATTAGTTTTCCAAAAACCCCTTAATTGAGGTTTGCACTGCAAGTACTTGATTTGGGGTATGAAAAATATTTCAAAGAGTATATTTGAAACCTATTAGATATAGGACTCCCATAAACCACAAAAATATAATTTTAAAAGTAATTTTCCTATTTTATTTAAAGGCTTTTGCTTTAGGCCAGAAATGGTCTTTAATAGGTTAAGTTTTTTTTAAAGCTTCAAAAATATTTGAGGAAAATCAGGGAAACTCAATGGACATATATTTTCCATATATAAGAGTTTCAATCCATGTTCATGTTCAAAATATTGGACAAAACCTCCCAAAACCATTCCTGCCCATTTCAAGGATTTGAAATATTTCTACAGGAAATATTTTCATAAAAATCCAAGGAAAATCCAGCAAGTCACAAATGCATATTGTGATCAACTTCCAAAGCCTCATCTCAATTAAGGGCATTTTGGTCCACCCAAATGCCCCAAATCCCTCTCTGTACAAAATCAAATTTGAACAACTTTGTATTACCAACTTTCTCTCCTTTATCCCAACTTTTGTGAGCATGATCAGATGACCAAATGAGGCCACCACACCAAGTGGTGCATCAAGGAGAAGTGATTTACTCAACTAGATCTGCACAAGTTCATTTCTGCTAATTTCTAGGGTTTACAAAAGTTGCATTGGCAACTTTGCCCAAGTGAACTCAAGATTGGTGGAAGGCCCTAATTATATGCGCCATTTCACCGTGTGGAGTCTCATGACAAATGGAACTCATCTACTTGCCCAAACCTGCATCAAACACCTTCTCCCACTTTACCAAAAACCTTGTTTGGTCCTCTTCCACTAATCTCCATGAGGTTTACTGTCTACCACAACCCCTCCTAGTCCCCCTCTAGCACCTGGATGCTTTTCTGTCCGAGGAAGCAATGATGAAGGGGGGAGAACCCCATTTTTCTTCTCTGGATAGTGGATTCCTCCCTCTCTCTCTCTCTCTCAGCCTCCTTCTCTCCCCTCAGCTTTCCAGAGAATCCAAGGCTCTCCCCAGCTTTTGCATATGCCCCCTTCAGCTGCCAGACACTAGAGGACGCGCGAGGACGCGGGAAAACCGCGGATGCCGGCCAAAGTCGCGCTCTGGAGTGCCTGGCAGGGCACCCGACCGTTGACGCTGCGCCCCCCGACTACCTCGAGTCTCCCCGCGCGCCAGTCGATGCCCCTCGACGTCCGCTCCACGCCAGCAGGCCGCCCACTTGCTCCCGCGTCCTCCTCTCTCTCCTGCAGCTCGCGCCAGAGCGCCGCCCTGCTCGGCCAATGCTCGCGCCACTCCTGTGGTCTGCCACAGCTCGCCCCGCTCCTCCTCTCTCTCCCTGGCACCCTACACCACTCCCACGAACACCCGCGAGCCCTCCGTTCTATCTCTAACGGCCACCCCAGCCGATCCCGTGGGCACCCGTAGGCCGCGCCTACGGTGGACCTCGGCCAGCCTATAAAAGGCGACCCCGAGCCTCCCTCTTGCTCCCTGTCACTCCCCCACACTCCTAATCAACCTCCCGCACCAACCATTTGTCTCCGGAGCCTCCCGAGCTCGAGATCGAGCTCAAGCTCCGCCGCCTCGGCTCGTCGGCGTCCACGCGGTACAGGCCTCCTCCGCCCCCGTTTTCTCTCGATCTGGAACTGCACGGCGTCACTGACCATTTCCCCTCTCTTCCCCACTCCTTTTGCAGTCAGCAACGGCCGGAACCATCAACGCCCGAAGCGCCTACGCTGCGTGACCTCGTCGCCGGCAAACCAGGCTGCTCCAGCGACCATCTCCACCACCACCCGAACGGTGACATCCCCCTGAGTCCAACGGTACCACCCACGCATCCTCCCGTGCCCTATATCGCCGCCGGCGAGCTCGCCGTTGCCTCTGGACGGAGGTAGACGATGACAGCCGTGGGCCCTGTCCGTCAGCCTCACACCCTGACGGGTGGGATCCACCCGTCAGGTTTAAAAACGCACGCGCGCGCGCTGGTTCACCGTCGGCTGAAGGCATACTTCCCCTTTACGCCTTCGACGTGGCGGCCTCGCGCGGGCTGATTTCCCTCTGGGCCTGCTACACTGTGGCCTTTCTGGCCCAGTGGCACAGTGCCACTTTTTTTCCTTTTCTGTCTTTTTTATAAAAATTCCACAGCATAAAATACTTATCCAAATGAAATAGTTCCAACTCCTAAAATCTCAGAATAAGCCCACCTATTTATATATGTAACTTTCGTACACATCCATTACACTTTTTTGCACTGTTCAAATTTAATTCAAATTTGAACAATAAAATCTCTGTTTTTGAAAATCCACTACTCTATCCTCCTAACTCCAAATCTAAAACCAAGAATTTTCCCCTTCCTAGTTTTCCTCCTAGTATTTTACAAAAATAAGTTGACATTTTCCTCAGCACTTTGACTTTTCTGTTTTCATTATTGTCTTATTTTTCCGTTATTTCCTTGCGACGATTAGATCCCGTATTTGATGAAGTTGCTGAGGAAGAAGGAGGAGAAGGAATTGAAGACCTCGAAGAACAAGCCAACCAGGGCAAGCAGCCCTTTGACCATGACACCCCTCTTGTTCATCGATACCCTTTTTTCCGATTGCACGATGATGAAATATGACGGTGGTAAACTTGTTGTGAACCACTACATGATGCATACCCCTACTTATGACCTTACCTTGTTCATGATTGCATTGTCAAGAGACTAGTCGATGCATAATGATGCATGTGTACCATGAACTCTTCGTGGTTACATTCTTTCAAAAACCCCTTCGGGTGCCCCTAATGCCCTTGGGAGATGTTGAACTAAGGTCACCACTTGAGGAAGAAGTGGTGTATCGAAGAGAGCTTTTGGAGTGTGTAAAATGACGGATTAGATTTACGTGTGATTACCGTCCCAGCAAAACATGTGCAACCACTCTACCCCTTTATGTGACGGGGCATTATTGTTACTTGGACTGATACTAGCATGGTGCCCACATTACTAGTGACGGGTGTGACTTGAGGTCACTCTCGGGACGGGGTCGTGCTTGGATAGGCAGCCATGACTATTTTCACAGGGCACCGGACACACCATTGGTCCCTTCGTGTATGCGTGATAATGTGAAAAGGGCAGAGTCCCATGATCTTTTGCTTATACACGAGGGCTGTGTATCAACGAGTGGACCCTATCTTAGTATCGTCTAGGGAAAGGTAATGATCGGGTGCTTCCCCCGAGTACTTGAGGTACTGCGGGATCGTGGGTGACACGTAAGCTTCCCGGATCTTGTGGGTAAAGTGTGCAACCTCTGCAGAGTGTCAAACTATTCGAATAGTCGTGTCCACGGTCATGGACAGTTGGGAGGTGCTACTTAAACTATGTCCAGAAATTTTACAATCTCGGTGCATGTGTGTCTGGAAGGGAACTATTTGTGTCAAGGTGGTGACTTGACATGTTGAATGGCAAGGCATTTGATTCAAATTCTATTTATGTTGATATCTGTAACCTGTTCTCAAGGTTAACCAAGTTCATTGATGCATATCTCACAAGTTGATAGGACATCCCAACTAGCGTGAAGCTAGGTTGCTTACTTGTCGTACAATTGCATTGTTACTTTGAACCAAATCATGGGTTGCTTGCGAGTAAATTCAAAGTACTCATTGGCCTGCCACTGGTTATTTAATTGACCAAGCATGGAAGAACAGGAGTTCGAGGAAGAGTTCTTTGGTGACGAACACGCGAACTAGGACGCTTCCTAGTCAGAATGCCTGTAGGGTTAAGGCCGATGGCAAGGGTTCTACTTATCAATGAAGACTTCCGCTGCTTGTGTTTCATTTCATGTTCAGCCCTTAAGGCTTTATCAATGTAAGACTTGACCATAATGGTCATAATTTGTGTAAGACGGTATGTATGGATGTAAGATTCTTGTTATTCAGCATCTGTGTGTTCAGTGAGCATTGATCTCTAGGATCACTATAGACGTGCATCCAGCCATCCTGACTGTAGGAAGCCTTAGTTAGCATGGACGATAGTTATAGTGAGACTATCTAAAAAATTACCTATATACCTACGTTTTCTAAAATTATCCCAAACATAGGTCACCTTTCCCCTATTGACCCTTCCCCTTCCACTTTTGTAGATGGCCGTCGTACCCGAGGACTTCCTGACAACCAGGTTTCCTGTGCTTCTCGAGGACAGCCTCAAGAAGTGCCAGTTTACTCGAGCCCCCACCTTCTCCTACCACGAGCACTGGATCAACAGTACTAAGAAGGAGTATCACGTGGAGGTAGTCGTGAGGGCGAACGACTCCCCGACGAGCTGGTTCTTTGAGGGACCCCAGATGGCGACCTTGCTTCTCGCCGTTGAGACTGCTGCACTCAAGGCGCTGACTCGCCTTCGAGATCTTCTGCCAGAGATGGCAAGTGAGCCAGCCACTCGTTACCTGCCTTATCGTAAGGAGGGTGATGACGAGAGTAGCGCACCAGCTCCACCCCTGGACGAGGGGCTTCCCCTCCATTTCCAGACCTACTTCAGCTTGTGTGCTGACAGCCTTGCACAGCACTTGGCCTCGGAGTCGATGGAGCTTCGGAGGGAACTCCATGAGACCAAGGAACTCCTTCACCTAGCTCAGACAAAGGCGGACAGGATCAAGAAGGATGGTGCACCCCCTGGACAGCCCGTTGTTGCCTATCGAGGCGGGCGACCCCCAGAGGCTACGCATGCCAAGGGATCATCTCAGCCATGCCGTATGACGGTGAAGGACTATCGCAACCTCTTCACGGTGCCACCGGCTAAGCAGCGCAGTGTTCAGCTCCTCCACTCCCCCACTCCCTCAAGTGACGAAGAAACTGAGATGGATGAAGAGGAATAGGAAGACGCAGAGGAGCCGAAATACGCGACCGAGCATTCCACCACTTAGACACTGTTCAGGACTAGAATAGGCCAGTCCGTAACCCTTAAGGTAGGATAGGTCGTGTACCCCTTATGCGAAGTCGAGTCCATGAAATTGTTCAAATGAAACCATGTTGCGTCGTGTTTGCTTTCGACTTGTTTTGATGAAAGTTGTACCTTTCCTTTCGGGAACTTGTAAACAACTACATCACCCATTTGGATTTTTAATGAATGTGTTTGGCCTTTTGGCCCTTGCGTGAAAACAATTAGTGTCATACCGACCCCCTTACTAGGCACCCCATCTACATTTCTTTCCCTCATGAGCCCGTGACCGCTCCAACAGGATGCCTGTTGTAACACGTACTAGTACCTCTACCCAGCAGCAAGAAGCCGGAGCAGGAGCCAATCAGGACCAAACCCAAGGACAAGCTCCACCACCGCCACCAGCTCTAAACATGGACATGGCTCAGTTTCTCCAAGCCTTCCGAGAGGAACGGCAAGCCAACACTGCAGCTCTCCAGATGATTGCTCAAGCTGTCAACAGCTAGCCGGCGGGGAACGGCAATGGAAGTTCCACGTTGGCAGAGTTCAAGAAGCATGCACCACCGACCTTCATCGAGACTGCTGAACCCCTGGATGCAGACGACTGGGTCCGCACCATTGAGGATATATTGGAACTAGTCAGCTGCACTGAAGACCGTGAAAGGGTGGCATATGATGCCCACTGTCTCGGGGGAACGGCTAGAGCTTGGTGGGATGGATTCAAGGTCATGCATGTGGGGCAAAACATCACTTGGAATGACTTCAAGGCAGAATTCCGCAAGGCCCACATTCCTTCTGGAATTATGGCCATCAAGAAGCGTGAGTTCCTGTCGGTGTAGGAACGACACCTATGGGATCACAAGAATCCCTACTACGGTTGCGGGGCGCGGGGTCGAGAGAAGAGCGGATCAAAAAGATAGCACACGGTCTCTTTATCCAGGTTCGGGCCGCGAGGATGCGTAAAACCCAACTCCTGCTTTGGTGGTTTGTTTATCTGTGTTCTTGAACTAGAAATGGGGCGTGAGGAGCTCCAAAAAGCTGAATCCTCCTCCTGGCCGCCTTGGGCCGCCTTGGGCCTCCTTTTATAGGGAAAGGGGTTTCCAAAGGGTCGTGACCAAGGTCCTCACCAAGGTGGCGCACTGGAATCCCGACCTTGACTTCGCGGCTGCGATGAAGAGCTTGTCAGATGGTGTTGACCTCACGGTGCTCAAGGAGCACATCAAGCCCATCACCGACTGCATCGACGAAATCAAGAGGGTGGAAGGCCAGCACCGGGATTAGGCATCCCGTTCTTCTTCGCCGCTACGGGTTCCCGACCAAGACAAATTTTATCTTTAGTTAGAACCGCAGCTATGACATGATGTAATATAACTTTGAAGTACTCTTAATTTTCATGCATGTTATTTCCCCATTCAATTCCTCTTTGTATGTGTGCCCCTCGTCGATCTGGTAGGCTTGCCGGCGCGGAAGCCCCTAGCGGCGTTTTGGGGACGGATCCCTAGGGCCTGCCGGGTACGCGTGCTGCCGGACGAGCCACCTTTCCGTTCCGAACGCGGCCGCTCGAACTGTCGAGCTTGACTCGAGTCAGAATCGAGGGCGTTGTTGGTCGCGGAAGGTTACTCTGCCATTCTCGGCGCAGCCGCTTGAGCTGTTGAGCGGACTCGAAACATGGCAAGGGCGTTGCCGATCGTGGGAGAGCCCCCTGGCGTGTAGGTCTCTCATACAAAGGCGCGACATCTCCGGGGGGAATAACCTCAAATAAGAAGGGTAGCACAAATAAGGGTTCAGTGCAACTTAGCTTCTGTTGGCGATCGCTCGAGTGTCGATCTTCTAGCCTCCTTTCTTCTTCAAGGGTCACGAAGATGAAGGAGGGCCGGGCTAACTGCCAAAGCCGATTCTCACAACTGCGCGCCCTACCTGGCGCGCCAAAGATGTCGGTGTAGGAACGACACCTATGGGATCACAAGAACCCCTACTACGGTTGCGGGGCGCGGGGTCGTGAGAAGAGTGGATCAAACAGATAGCACACGGTCTCTTTATCCAGGTTCGGGTCGCGAGTATGTGTAAAACTCTACTCCTGCTTTGGTGGTTTGTTTATCTGTGTTCTTGAACTAGCAATGGGGCGTGAGGAGCATCAAAAAGCCGAATCCTCCTCCTGGTCGCCTTGGGCCTCCTTTTATAGGGAAAGGGGTTGCCACAGTGGCACACAGGAGGTGGAAAGGGTACAGTGATGCGAGTCTATCCCTCGCATTACATGACAAGGCGCCTTAAATGCGTATTGCTTAGGTGTCCTTGCTTTATCGGGGACGGGGGAGAGCCCTGTCTCGTCCGTCGCCGCTCCCTCTCGTGTTGACGCGCGCCCTGGCCAGCGGTGCCCGCGGTGCCATGTAGGCAGGTAGGCAGCTGAGGTGGCGCAATGGTGGGTCTCCACGAAGATCCGCTTGCCGCCACGCAGGTGCCTGCCCAACTGGTTGGGTCGGCAGCTACATGCGAACGGCGGTGAAGGTTTGATTGGCGTGGGCCTGATGGTAGCCCTACGGGTGTCCTTAGCAAGGGCCTCGCCGTAGCCCCGGCAAGGGTCTTGCCGTGGCGCCTGCTGTCATCCCCGGCAAGGCTCTTGCCGGGGGCCTTGTGGTCCTCATTGGCTGGGATTCCGCCAAGGGTCGTCATCTTCTATAGTGCGTTTCTAATCTTGAATGTCTTCACAAAGATCTGCATGCCACCACGGGGATGTCTCCCGAATCCTTGCCCCATGGGGGCAGTGGACTCAAGGGTGATTCGCTCCGTAGGTGTGGAACGAGCTGCCCCGGCAAGGATCTTGCCGGGTTTGCCAAAACCGCATCCCGGGAAGGATCTTGCCGGGGGAGTCCGCTTCGCCCCCTTTGCTCTTTGTGGTCTTGGTCTTGGCGCCGTTCTGTTCCTTTCGAGCTTCGTTCTTACCTTGGCTCACCTCCCTTGCCTTGCTTTCAAGGCGGTGGTGCCATGCTCGATCGCACGTGCAGTTATAGGGGTACAAAAAGCGCACCCCTCTTTTTGTACTGAAGACCGTGAAAGGGTGGCATATGCTGCCAACTGTCTCGGGGGAACGGCTAGAGCTTGGTGGGATGGATTCAAGGTCATGCATGCGGGGCAAAACATCACTTGGAATGACTTCAAGGCAGAATTCCGCAAGGCCCACATTCCTTCTGGAATTATGGCCATCAAGAAGCGTGAGTTCCGGGCCCTGAAGCAGGGGAGTAGCACTGTCAAGGAGTACATGAAGAAGTTCAGTGTTTTGTCAAGGTATGCTCCTGAAGACGTCAGCACTGATGCTGCCAAAAGAGAGCGCTTCATGGAAGGCCTTAATCATACCCTGCAATACTCGCTTGTCGTGTGTGACTGCCCAACCTTCCCTGACCTGGTGAACAAGGCACTCATGCTTGAGGACAAGCGACGTGCTTCGGATGATACTCGTAAGCGCAAGATGATCAGCAAGGGTAACTCCAGCAACCAGAAACCCCGCCCGTGGCAGCCAGCCCCGGTCAAGCCAACCTATCAGCAGCCAAGAGCCCCTGCACCTCGCACCAACTATCAGCCTCAGCAGTATGCCAACCCCAGGCCAGCTTTCAACAACCTCAATAACAGTGGAGATAACAAGATCAACAACCCAAACCAAGTCACTTGCTTTGGATGTGGTCAGGCAGGACACATATCAAGGATGTGCCCCAAGAAGAAGCCTGATGCCCCGCGCCCCAATGCGCAGAACCCAGGACAAGGCCGCGGAATGCCACCAAGGAACCAAGCTCCCCGCAACCCGCCCAACAATGGCAAGGGTTGGTGATACGTCTCCAACGTATCTATAATTTTTTATGTTCCATGCTATTATATTACCTGTTTTGAATGATTATGGGCTTTATTATACACTTTTATATTACTTTTGGGACTAACCTATTAACCGGAGGCCCGGCCCATATTGCTGTTTTATTGCCTGTTTCAGTATTTCAAAGAAAAGGAATATCAAACGGAGTCCAAACGGAATGAAACCTTCGGTAGCGTCATTTTTGGGAAGAATATGATCCGGGAGACTTGGAGTTCACGTCAGAAGATCCTCGAGGAGGCCACGAGATAGGAGGGTGCCCCCCTACAGGGCACGGCCCCCTGTCTCGTGGGCCCCTCGAGCAGCCCCCCGACCGACTTCTTTCGCCTATATAGTCCCACGTACCCTAAAAACATCCACGGAGAAGATAGATCGGGAGTTCCGCCGCCGCAAGCCTTTGTAGCCACCAAAAACCTCTCGGGAGCCCGTTCCGGCACCCTGCCAGAGGGGGAACCCATCACCGGTGGCCATCTTCATCATCCTGGCGCTCTCCATGACGAGGAGGGAGTAGTTCACCCTCGGGGCTGAGGGTATGTACCAGTAGCTATGTGTTTGATCTCTCTCTCTCGTGTTCCCTCTATGGCACGATGTTGATGTATCGCGAGCTTTGCTATTATAGATGGATATTATAATGTTTCTCCCCCTCTACTCTCTTGTGATGAATTGAGTTTCCCCTTTGAAGTTATCTTATCGGATTGAGTCTTTGATTTGAGAACACTTGATGTATGTCTTGCCGTGTTTATCTGTGGTGACAATGGGATATCACGTGCCACTTGATGTATGTTTTGGTGACCAACTTGCGGGTTCCGCCCATGAACCTATGCATAGGGGTTGGCACACATTTTCTTGACTCTCCGGTAGAAACTTTGGGGCACTCTTTGAAGTACTTTGTGTTGGTTGGATGAATCTGAGATTGTGTAATGCATATCGTATAATCATGCCCATGGATACTTGAGGTGACAATGGAGTATCTAGGTGACATTAGGGTTTTGGTTGATTTGTGTCTTAAGGTGTTATTCTAGTACGAACTCTTGAATAGATAGATCCGAAAGAATAACTTTGAGGTGGTTTCGTACCCTACCATAATCTCTACGTTTGTTCTCCGCTATTAGTGGCTTTGGAGTGACTCTTTGTTGCATGTTGAGGGATTGTTATATGATCTATCTATGTTATTATTGTTGAGAGAACTTGCACTAGTGAAAGTATGAACCCTAGGCCTTGTTTCCTATCATTGCAATACCGTTTACGCTCACTTTTACCACTTGTTACCTTGCTGTTTTTATAATTTCAGATTACAAATACCTTTATCTACCATCCATATTGCACTTGTATCACCATCTCTTAGCCGAACTAGTGCACCTATACAATTTACCATTGTATTGGGTGCGTTGGGGACACAAGAGACTCTTTGTTATTAGGTTGCAGGGTTGTTTGAGAGAGACCATCTTCATCCTATGCCTCCCACGGATTGATAAACCTTAGGTCATTCACTTGAGGGAAATTTGCTACTGTCCTACAAACCTGTGCACTTGCAGGCCAACAACGTCTACAAGAAGAATGTTGTGTAGTAGACATCAAGCTCTTTTCTGGCGCCGTTGCCGGGGAGGCTAGGTAAGCGGCACTCACTCACACCCCGTCAACTAAGCTCTTTTCTGGCGCCGTTGCCGGGGAGGCTAGGTAAGCGGCACTCA
Organism: Aegilops longissima; assembly: GCA_021605205.1. Lineage (NCBI taxonomy): Eukaryota > Viridiplantae > Streptophyta > Magnoliopsida > Poales > Poaceae > Aegilops > Aegilops longissima. The sequence continues at coordinate 353,005,807 of CM038679.1, forward strand.
CTCACACCCCGTCAACTAAGCTCTTTTCTGGCGCCGTTGCCGGGGAGGTGAGTGCTTCAAGGTATATCTTTAGATCTTGCAATCGAATCGTTTTGTTTCTTGTTTTATCACTAGTCTAGTTTATAAAAGAAAATTACAAAAAAAATGGATTTAAGTTTGTCTCATACGCTTCGTCTTTTTAATATCTTTCGTGAGTTTGATGGAAAGGAAAATTGTGCTCAAGTGCTAGAAGAAGAATGCAATGAAATGCTTGGTACTAGATCTTTGTATGATGAGCATGATTGCAATGTTGTTAGTATGAATTTCTTGAATATCCATGAAGCTAATGATATGCAAAGCCACAAGCTTGGGGAAGCTATGTTTGATGAAGATTATATTTTTTGTCCCCCAAATTTTGATGAGAATATTTGTTATGATGAAGGCATGCCTCCTATCTATGATGATTATTGTGATGACACTTATGCTATAAAGTATAATGATAATCATGAAACTTGTCATCTTGATATTAATTTTCAATCATATGATAGTTATTTTGTTGAGTTTGCTCCCACTACTATTCATGAGAATAAATTTGCTTATGTGGAGAGTAGTAAATTTTCTATGCTTGTAGATCATGAAAATAATGCTTTAGGTGCTGGTTATATTGTTGAATTCATTCATGATGCTACTGAAAATTATTATGAGGGAGGAACATATGCTTGTAGGAATTGCAATAATATCAATTTTCCTCTCAATGTGCTTAAATTTTTTAAGTTATGCTTGTTTTGTCTTCCTATGCTTGTTGATTATTGTTCCCATAAGTTGTTTGCTCACAAAATCCCTATGCATAGGAAGTGGGTTAGACTTAAATGTGCTATTCATATTCTTCATGATGCTCTCTTTATGTTTCAATTCTTATCTTTTATGTGAGCATCATTGATATCATCATGCCTAGCTAGGGGCTTTAAACGTTAGCGCTTGTTGGGAGGCAACCCAACTTTATTTTAGTTTCTTGCTTTTTGGTTCTGTTTAGTAATAAATAATCCATGTAGCCTCTTGTTAGATGTGGTTTTATGTTTTAGTTAGTGTTTGTGCCAAGTAGAACCTTTGGGAAGACTTGAGTGAAGTCTTTATGATCATGCTGTAAAAAACAGAAACTTTAGCGCTCACGAGATTTGCCTCAACTTTTTACTGGAGAGTGATATTTAGTTGATTATTTTTTCAGATGATTACTAGACAAATTCCTCAGGTCCTCCAATTTATTTTAGAATTTTTGGAGTTCCAGAAGTTTGCGTTAGTTACAGATTACTACAGACTGTTCTGTTTTTGACAGATTCTGTTTTTCGTGTGTTGTTTGCTTATTTTGATGAATCTATGGCCAGTGAAATAGTTTATAAACCATAGAGAAGTTGGAATACAGTAAGTTTAACACCAATATAAATAAAGAATGAGTTCATTAAAGTACCTTGAAGTGGTTTCTTGTTTTCTTTCGCTAACGGAGCTTACGAGATTTCTGTTAAGTTTTGTGTTGTGAAGTTTCCAAGTTTTGGGTAAAGATTCGATGGACTATGGAATAAGGAGTGGCAAGAGCCTAAGATTGGGGATTCCCAAGGCACCCGAAGGTAGTATTCAAGGATAACCAAGAGCTTAAGCTTGGGGATGCCCCGGAAGGCATCCCCTCTTTCGTCTTCGTTCATCAGTAACTTTACTTGGAGCTATATTATTATTCACCACATGATATGTATTTTTCTTGGAGCGTCATTTTATTTTGTTAGTATTTGCTTGCTGTTATTTATAATAATGTTTTGCATCTTTAGTTTCAATAAAAATTCAAGGATAGCCTTTGCCATGCTTATTTTGCTAGTATACATGTTGCTGTTTGAAAACACAAAGTTTACCGCTGTTGCAAAAATTCCCTAGAAAAGTCAGAGAGTGATATAATGTTGAAACTTTTTGCATAATGATATCTGATAAATTTACTACAGTGGGAATTTTATTTCATAATTTTTGGAGTTAGGGAAGTATTGATACTCTTGCATTCTTTACAGAATATACTGTTTTGACAGATTGCTGTTATGGTTGCATTGTTTGCATATGTTTGCTTGTTTAATGATTCTATTTGAGGATAGGAGTGTTAAATATGCAGAGGAATTTAGTATGAAATGTTGAATAATAACTTTAGTGATTTGTTACAGTAGAAACTGATAAGGTTTTGCATTGGTTTATACTAACCTATCTCACGAGTTCTTGTTGAATTTGGTGTGGATGAAGCTTTTGATAAAAAGAGAAACCATGATATGAGAGGAATTAAGGAGACACAAAAGTTCAAGCTTGGGGATGCCCAAGGCACCCCAAGATAATATTTAAAGAAGTCTCAAGCATCTATGCTTGGGGATGCCCCGGTAGGCATCCGACCTTTCTTCTTCAACAACTATCGGTTAGTATCGGTTGAGCCTAAGTTTTTGCTTCTTCACATGAGTTGTGCTATCCTTGCAATGTCATTTTATTTTGCTTTGCTTGCTGTTTGAATACAATACCAAGATCTTAAATTCTTTAATGTTAGAGAGTCTTCACATAGTTGCACAATTATTCGACTACTCATTGATCTTTACTTATATCTTTCTGAGTAGTTTGTCATTTGCTCTAGTGCATCACTTATATCTTTTAGAGCACGACGGCGGTTATATTTTGTAGAAATTGCTAGTCTCTCATGCTTCACTTATATTATTTTGAGAGTCTTTTAGAACAGCATGGTATTTGCTAGGGTTACAAAGTTGGTCCTAGAATGATGAGCATCCAAGTTGGGTATAATAAAAACTATCATAGGAAGTGAATTGGATGCTATGATCAATTTGATACTTGATAATTGTTTTGAGATATGGAGGTAGTGATATTAAAGTCATGCTAGTTGGGTGATTATGAATTTAAATAATGCTTGTGTCGAAGTTAGCAAGTCCCGTAGCATGCACGTATGGTTAAAGTTGTGTAACAAATTTGAAACATGAAGTGTACCTGGCTTGTGCATCCTTATGAGTGGCGGTCGGGGACGAGCGATGGTCTTTCCCTACCAATCTATCCCCCTAGGAGCATGCGCGTAGTACTTGATTTTTGATGACTTCTAAATTTTTGCAATAAGTATATGAGTTCTTTTGACTAATGCTGAGTCCATCGATTATACGCATTTTTATCTTTCCGCCTTTGCTAGCCTCTGATTGCACTGCATTGCCCTTTCTCACCTTGAGAGTTGGTGCAAACATCGCGGTGCATCCAAACCCGTGATACGATACGCCTATCACACATAAACCTCTCTATATCTTCCTCAAAACAGCCACCATACCTACCTATTATGGCATTTCCATAGCCATTCCGAGATATATTGCGATGCAACTTTCCACCGTTCCGTTCATCATCATCATGACATACTTTACTTTTGTCATATTGCCATTGCATGATCATGTAGTTGACATCGTATTTGTGGAAAAGCCACCATGCATTATTTTTCATACATGTCACTCTTGATTCATTGCACCATCCCGGTACACCGCCGGAGGCATTCATATAGAGTCATATCTTGTTCTAGTTTCGAGTTGTAAATCATATGTTGTAATCAATTGAAGTGTGATGATCATCATTATTAGAGCATTGCCCAAAGAAAAAAAAGAAAAAAAAGAAGAAAGGCCAAAAAGAAAAAAAAGAAAGGCCCAAAAAAAGAAAAAAAAAGGAAAAAAAAATAAAAAGGGCAATGTTACTATCTCTTTTTCAACACTTGTGCTTCAAAGTAGCACCTTGTTCTTCATGTAGTGAGTCTCATATATTGTGCTTCAAAGTAGCACCTTGTTTTTCATATAGTGAGTCTCATAAGTTGTCTTTTTCATACTAGTGGGAATTTTTCATTATAGAACTTGGCTTGTATATTCCTACGATGGGCTTCCTCAAATGCCCTAGGTCTTCGTGAGAAAGCAAGTTGGATGCACACCCACTAGTTTTCTTTTGTTGAGCATTGATTTATAGCTCTAGTGCATCCGTTGCATGGCAATCCCTACTCCTCAAGTTGACATCCATTGATGGTCATCTCCATAGCCCGTTGATTATCCTCGTCAATGTGAGACTTTCTCTTTTTTTGTCTTCTCCACACAATCCCCATCATCATATTCTATTCCACCCATAGTGCTATATCCATGGCTCACGCTCATGTATTGCGTGAAGGTTGAAAAAGTTTGAGATTATTTAAGTATGAAACAATTGCTTGGCTTGTCATCGGGGGTATAGAAGTTGGGAACATCTTTTTCTGACGAAAATGAAGCATAGCCTAACTATATGATTTTGTAGGGATGAACTTTCTTTTGCCATGTTATTTTGAGAAGACATGATTACTTTGATTAGTATGCTTGAAGTATTACTATTTCTTATGTCAATATGAACTTTTATTTTGTATTCATTTGGATCTGAACATTCATGCCACAATAAAGAAAATTACATTATGAATTATGCTAGGTAGCATTCCACATCAAAAATTCTCTTTTTTATCATTTACCTACTCGAGGATGAGCAGGAATTATGCTTGGGGATGCTTGATACGTCTCCAACGTATCTATAATTTTTGATTGTTCCATTCTATTATATTACCTGTTTTGAATGATTATGGGCTTTATTATACACTTTTATATTACTTTTGGGACTAACCTATTAACCGGAGGCCCAACCCATATTGCTGTTTTTTGCCTGTTTCAGTATTTCGAAGAAAGGAATATCAAACGGAGTCCAAACGAAATGAAACCTTCGATAGCGTTATTTTTTGGTACAATATGATCCGGGAGACTTGAAGTTCACATCGGAAGATCCTCGAGGAGGCCATGAGATAGGTGGGCGCCCCTGCTGTGGCGCGCCCCTGTCTCAGAGGCCCTCGCGCACTTCCGACCGACTTCTTTCGCCTATATAGCCCCACGTACCCTAAAAACATCCACGGAGAAGATAGATCGGGAGTTCCACCACCGCAAGCCTCAGAGCCACCAAAACCTCTCGGGAGCCCGTTCAAGCACTCTGCCGTAGGGGGAACCCATCACCGTGGCCATCTTCATCATCCCGCCGCTCTCCATGACGAGGAGGGAGTAGTTCACCCCGGGCTAAGGGTATGTACCAGTAGCTATGTGTTTGATCTCTCTCTCGTGTTCCTCTATGGCACGATGTTGATGTATCGCGAGCTTTGCTATTATAGTTGGATCTTATGATGTTTCTCCCCCACTACTCTCTTGTGATGAATTGAGTTTCCCCTTTGAAGTTATCTTATCGGATTGAGTCTTTGATTTGAGAACACTTGATGTATGTCTTGCCGTGTTTATCTGTGGTGACAATGGGATATCACGTGCCACTTGATGTATGTTTTGGTGACCAACTTGCGGATTCCGCCCATGAACCTATGCATAGGGGTTGGCACACATTTTCTTGACTCTCCGGTATAAACTTTGGGGCACTCTTTGAAGTACTTTGTGTTGGTTGGATAAATCTGATATTGTGTGATGCATATCGTATAATCATGCCCATGGATACTTCAGGGGACAATGGAGTATCTAGGTGACATTAGGGTTTTGGTTGATTTGTGTCTTAAGGTGTTATTCTAGTACGAACTCTTGAATAGATCGATCCGAAAGAATAACTTTGAGGTGGTTTCGTACCCTACCATAATCTCTACGTTTGTTCTCCGCTATTAGTGTCTTTGGAGTGACTCTTTGTTGCATGTTGAGGGATTGTTATATGATCTATCTATGTTATTATTGTTGAGAGAACTTGCACTAGTGAAAGTTTGAACCCTAGGCCTTGTTTCCTATCATTGCAATACCGTTTACGCTCACTTTTACCACTTGTTACCTTGCTGTTTTTATAATTTCAGATTACAAATACCTTTATCTACCATACATATTGCACTTGTATCACCATCTCTTCGCCGAACTAGTGCACCTATACAATTTACCATTGTATTGGGTGTGTTGGGGACACAAGAGACTCTTTGTTATTTGGTTGCAGGGTTGTTTGAGAGAGACCATCTTCATCCTACGCCTCCCACGGATTGATAAACCTTAGGTCATCCACTTGAGGGAAATTTGCTACTGTCCTACAAACTTGTGCACTTGCAGGCCCAACAACGTCTACAAGAAGAAGGTTGTGTAGTAGACATCAGTCGGTTGAACCATGTCACCGCAGAAGAAGCCCAGGAAGACCCGGACATCGTGCTGGGTACGTTCCTTGTCAACTCAGCACCCACAACTATTTTGTTTGATTCTGGAGCCACGCATTCATTCGTCACCCAAAGGTTTGCATTAAAAAGTGGCATGACCCCTACACCCCTGAATAACCCTATGGTGGTACAAACCCCCGGAGCAGAGATGAGAGCCAAGATAGGATGTAAAGGAGTCGGGATTGTCATTAATGCGGTAGATTTCCTAGCAGACCTTATCATCCTAAGATCACAAGGCTTGGACGTGATCTTGGGAATGGATTGGCTCAGCAAGCACCAAGGCTTGTTAGATTGTGCCAACCGAACTGTCATAGTAACCAATGGCCAAGGAGTTGAAGTTCAGTTTGCTGCCAACTCCTCTTCCGCTCAAGCCACCCAAGTCAACTGTCTGACTGAAGTTGGATTGGAGCAGGTACTGGTAGTATGCGAATACCCCGATGCCTTTCCTGATGAGCTACCGAGAATGCCTCCTGACCGAGACATTGAGTTCATCATCGAGCTCATGCCTGGAGCAGGACCCATCTATAAGAAGCCTTATAGAATGGGATCGGAAGAGTTAGCAGAGTTGAAGAAGCAACTGGAAGAGCAGTTGAGGAAGGGATTTATCCGCCCGAGTGCCTCCCCTTGGGGATCTCCTGTTCTATTTGTGGCAAAGAAGGATGGTACCATCCGCTTGTGCATTGACTATCGCTCCCTCAGTGAAGCTACAATCAAGAACAAGTATCCACTTCCCAAGATTGAAGATCTATTTGATCAACTCAATGGGGCCAAGGTGTTCTCCAAGATCGACCTTAGATCTGGGTACTACCAACTGAAAATCAGACCCCAAGATATTCCGAAGACGGCATTTGTAACCAGATATGGCCTGTATGAGTGCACGGTCATGTCCTTTGGATTGACCAATGCCCCAGCTTACTTCATGTATCTCATGAATAAGGTCTTCATTGACGACATTCTTGTCTTCTCGAAGACGGAAGAAGAGCACGAGCAACACTTGAGGATGGTCCTAGACAAGCTTCGAGGGCACCAACTGTACGCCAAGTTCAGCAAGTGCGAATTTTGGCTCCATGAGTTTGGATTCTTGGGTCATGTACTGAATGCCGAAGGGTTGTCAGTGGATCCCACCAAGATCAGGCCGTGACTGAATGGCAAACCCCGAGCAATGTGAAGGAAGTCAGAAGTTTCCTCGGACTCGCGGGATATTACCGCAAGTTCATTGAAGGATTCTCAAGCATTGCTCGACCTATGACCCAGCTCCTGAAGAAGGACAAGAATTTTGAGTGGACACCAAAGTGTGAAGAGATCTTCCAGGAGCTGAAGAAGAGATTAACCACCACCCCAGTTCTGGCCACACCTGATATTCACAAGGAATTTGTGATATATTGTGATGCATCAAGAACCGGACTCGGTGGTGTCCTGATGCAAGAAGGCAGAGTTGTAGCATATATATCCAGACAGCTACGTCCTCATGAAGAGAACTACGCTACTCATGATCTTGAGTTGACAGCTGTAGTTCACGCCTTAAAGACCTGGTGACATTACCTTCTAGGGAAGCGATGTGAGATATACACTGACCATAAGAGTTTGAAGTATATCTTCACTCAAAAGGAATTGAACATGAGGCAAAGAAGGTGTCTAGAGTTGATCAAGGACTATGACCTCAATGTCCAATACCACCCTGGAAAGGCTAATGTGGTAGCAGATGCCTTAAGCAGAAAGGCTTGTTCCTTGAATGCTATGCTTAAGGAAAGGTTACCCTCCTTATATGAAGAACTTGAAGGCTTTGGATTGGAACTGGTTGCACCAGGATTCTTAGCCAACCTTGAAGTCAAGCCTACCCTGATGGATGATGTTAAGGAAGCTCAGAAGGGACACGAGAGTATTGAAGGCATCAAGAGGAAGATCAAGGAAGGCAAAGCCCCAGGTTTCTCACAGGATGAGCAAGGAGTTGTGTGGTTCGGGAATCACATTTGCGTGCCCAACAAGATTGAGCTCAAGAATATGATCTTGCAAGAAGCTCATGACACCCCGTATTCCATCCATCCTGGAGGGACCAAGATGTATCAAGACACGAAGGAAAGATTCTGGTGGCACGGGATGAAAAGGGAGATTGCCACCTATGTTGCAAAGTGTGATGTATGCCAAAGGGTCAAGGTTGAACATCAGCGACCTACTGGATTGCTCCAACCACTCAAGGTTCCCGAATGGAAATGGGATAAAGTCGGAATGGATTTCATCACTGGGTTACCCAGGTCAAATAAGGGTCATGACTCCATTTGGGTTATAGTCGACCATTTGACCAAAGTGGCCCATTTCATTCCTGTTAAGACTACCTATGATGGAAACCAGCTGGCGGCTCTATACATCAACAGAATTGTAAGTCTTCATGGTGTTCCTAAGGAGATTGTGTCAGATCGAGGAACCCAGTTTACCTCTAGATTCTGGAAGAAGTTCCAAGGGTCCATGGGAACCAAGTTGTCTTTTAGCACTGCTTTCCACCCACAGACCGGAGGCCAGACAGAACGAGTGAATCAGATTCTCGAAGACATGCTCCGAGCCTGTGTCCTAGCATATGGAGCTAAGTGGGAAGATTGTCTTCCGGTCGCAGAGTTCTCCTATAACAATAGTTACCAATTAAGTCTCCAGATGGCACCATTTGAAGTGTTATATGGGCGCAAGTGTCGCACACCTCTCAATTGTCAGAGACCGGAGAAGGGCTAGTATTTGGACCAGATGTTCTCCGCGAAGCAGAAGAACAAGTGCAGCTAGTCAGAGAGCGTCTGAAGACCGCCAAGTCAAGACAGAAGAGCTATGCTGACAGTCGTCGCCGACGGGCGAACTTCCTAGTCGGAGACCATGTGTACCTACGGGTAACCCCCTTAAGGGAACCAAGCGTTTCCACGTTAAGGGAAAGCTCGCACCAAGATTCATTGGCCCCTTTAAGATCACTGCACGGCAAGGAGAGGTGGCTTATCAGTTGGAACTACCACCTGAACTATCCGATGTGCACAACGTATTCCACGTGTCACAACTCCGGAAGTGTCTCCAAGTTCTAGACAAGTCTGATCTCTACAAAGATGTCGATCACGAAGCCATTGACCTTCAGCCTGATTTGACCTACCGTGAGAGGCCCATCCAAATTTTGGATGAAGCAGAACGATGTACGCGAAGCCACACCATCAAATACTTCAAGGTCCATTGGAGAAACCACACTGAAGCAGAAGCCACCTGGGAACGTGAAGACTACCTTAGATCCGAGTTTCCCGATCTCTTTTAGAGCCTAGTTTAGGAATCTTGGGGACGAGATTCTTGTAAGGGGGGTACTTCTGTCACACCCTGCTTTTTGTAACATGTCATTTGCATTAATAAAGCATGAAAAATTGGACCAACAAAAACTTTTGCATCATTTGGCTTTTTATTTGGAGTTGGTTTTTCTCTCTGTGATTTTCAGGTGCTCCTTAAAGTCAACACAACTCCAACTTATATACTTCATCTCCTTGCCCAATGATCATGCCATGTGTATAGTGCAATATAGTATTTTCTTACAAAATAATTTGGCCAAATAGTATTTTCAAAAATTAGTTTTCCAAAACCCTTAATTGAGGTTTGCATCGCAAGTACTTGATTTGGGGTATGAAAATATTTCAAAGAGTATATTTGAAACCTATTAGATATAGGACTCCCATAAACCACAAAAATATAATTTTAAAAGTAATTTTCCTATTTTATTTAAAAGCTTTTGCTTTAGGCCAGAAATGGTCTTTAATAGGTTAATTTTTTTTAAAGCTTCAAAACTATTTGAGGAAAATCAGGGAAACTCAATGGACATATATTTTCCATATATAAGAGTTTCAACCCATGTTCATGTTCAAAATATTGGACAAAACCTCCCAAAACCATTCCTGCCCATTTCAAGGATTTGAAATATTTCTACAGGAAATATTTTCATAAAAATCCAAGGAAAATCCAGCAAGTCACAAATGCATATTGTGATCAAGTTGCAAAGCCTCATCTCAATTAAGGGCATTTTGGTCCACCCAAATGCCCCAAAACCCTCTCTGTACATAATCAAATTTGAACAACTTTGTATTAACAACTTTCTCTCCTTGATCCCAACTTTTGTGAGCATGATCACATGACCAAATGAGGCCACCACACCAAGTGGTGCATCAAGGAGAAGTGATTTACTCAACTAGATCTGCACAAGTTCATTTCTGCTAATTTCAAGGGTTTACAAAAGTTGCATTGGCAACTTTGCCCAAGTGAACTCAAGATTGGTGGAAGGCCCTACTTATATGCGCCATTTCACCGTGTGGAGTCTCATGACAAATGGAACTCATCTACTTGCCCAAACCTGCATCAAACACCTTCTGCCACTTTACCAAAAACCCTGTTTGGTCCTCTTCCACTAATCTCCATGAGTTTTACTGTCTACCACAACCCCTCCTAGTCCCCCTCTAGCACCTGGATGCTTTTCTGTCCGAGGAAGCAATGATGAAGGAGGGAGAACCCCATTTTTCTTCTCTGGATAGTGGATTCCTCCCCTCTCTCTCTCTCTCAGCCTCCTTCTCTCCCCTCAGCTTTCCAGAGAATCCAAGGCTCTCCCCAGCTTTTGCACATGCCCCCTTCAGCTGCCAGACACTAGAGGACGCGCGAGGACGCGGGAAAACCGCGGATGCCGGCCAAAGTCGTGCTCTGGAGCGCCTGGCAGGGCACCCGACCGTTGACGCCGCGCCCCCCGATTACCTCGAGTCTCCCCGCACGCCAGTCGATGCCCCTCGACGTCCGCTCCACGCCAGCAGGCCGCCCACTTGCTCCCGCGCCCTCCTCTCTCTCCTGCAGCTCGCGCCAGAGCGCCACCCTGCTCGGCCAATGCTCGCGCCACTCCTGTGGTCCCCCACAGCTCGCCCCGCTCCTCCTCTCTCTCCCTGGCACCCTACACCACTCCCACGAACACCCCCGAGCCCTCCGTTCTATCTCTAACGGCCACCCCAGCCGATCCGTGGCACCAGAGGTCAGCGCCACGGTGGACCTCGGCCAGCCTATAAAAGGCGACCCCGAGCCTCCCTCTCGCTCCCTGTCACTCCCCCCACACTCCTAATCAACCTCCCGCACCAACCATTTGTCTCCGGAGCCGCCCGAGCTTGAGATCGAGCTCGAGCTCCGCCGCATTGGCTCGTCAGCATCCATGCGGTAGAGGCCTCCTCCGCCCCCGTTTTCTCTCGATCTGGAACCGCACGGCGTCACTGACCATTTCCCCTCTCTTACCCACTCCTTTTGCAGCCGGGAACGGCCGGAACCATCAACGCCCGAAGCACCTCCGCCGCGTGACCTCGTCGCCGGCGAACCAGGCTGATCCAGCGACCATCTCCACCACCACCTGAACGGCGACATCCCCCTGAGTCCAACGGTACCACCCACGCATCCTCCCGTGCCTTATATCACCGTCGGCAAGCTCACCGTCGCCTCTGGACGGAGGTAGATGACGGCGGCCGTGGCCCCTATCCGTCATCCTCACGCCCTGATGGGTAGGATCCACCCGTCAGGTTTAAAAACGCACGCGCGCGCGCCGGTTTGCCGTCGGCTGAAGGCGTACTTCGCCTTTACGCCTTCGACGTGGCGGCCTCGCGCGGGCTGATTTCCCTCTGGGCCTGCTACACTGTGGTCTTTCTGGCCCAGTGGCACAGTGCCACTTTTCTTTTTCCTTTTCTGTCTGTTTATTAAAAATTCCACAGGATAAAATACATATCCAAATGAAATAATTCCAACTCCTAAAATCTCAGAATAATCCCACATATTTATTGATGTAACTTTCGTACACATCCATTACACTATTTTGCACTGCTATGTTTGAAAATCCACTACTTTGTCCTCCTAACTCCAAATCTAAAACCAAGATTTTCACCCTTCCTAGTTTTCCTCCTAGTATTTTACAAAAATAAGTTGACATTTTCCTGAGCACTTTGACTTTTTTGTTTTCATTATTGTCTTATTTTTCCGTTATTTCCTTGCGACGATTAGATCCCGTATTTGACGAAGTTGCTGAGGAAGATGGAGGAGAAGGATTTGAAGACCTCGAAGAACAAGCCAACCAAGGCAAGCAGCCCTTTGACCATGACACCCCTCTTGTTCATCGGTACCCTTTTTCCGATTGCACGATGATGAAATATGACGGTGGTAAACTTGTTGTGAACCACCACATGATGCATACCCCTACTTATGACCTTACCTTGTTCATGATTGCATTGTCAAGAGACTAGTCGATGCATAATGATGCATGTGTACCATGAACTCTTCGTGGTTACATTCTTTCGAAAACCCCTTCGGGTGCCCCTAATGCCCTTGGGAGATGTTGAACTAAGGTCACCACTTGAGGAAGAAGTGGTGTACTGAAGAGAGCTCTTGGAGTGTGTAAAATGACAGATTAGATTTATGTGTGATTACGGTCCCAACCAAACATGTGCAACCACTCTACCCCTTTATGGGACGGGGCATTATTGATTACTTGGACTGATACTAGCATGGTGCCCACATTACTAGTGATGGGGGTGACTTGAGGTCACTCTCGGGATGGGGTCGTGCTTGGATAGGCGGCCATGACTATTTTCACAGGGCAACGGACACACCGTTGGTCCCTTCATGTATGCGTGATAATGTGAAAAGGGCAGAGTCCCACGATCTTTTGCTTATACACGAGGGATGTGTATCAACGAGTGGACCCTATGTTAGTATCGTCTAGGGAAAGGTAATGATCGGGTGCTTCCCCCGAGTACTTGAGGTACTGCGGGATCGTGGGTGACACGAAAGCTTCCCGGATCTTGTGGGTAAAGTGTGCAACCTCTACAGAGTGTCAAACTATTCGAATAGCCGTGTCCACGGTCATGGACAGTTGGGAGGTGCTACTTAAACTATGTCCAGAAATTTTACAACTCAGTGCATGTGTGTGTGGAAAGGAACTATTTGTGTCAAGGTGGTGACTTGACATGTTGAATGGCATGGCATTTGATTCAAATTCTATTTATGTTGATATTTGTAACCTGTTCTCAAGGTTAACCAAGTTCATTGATGCATATCTCACGAGTTGATAGGACATCCCAACTAGCGTGAAGCTAGGTTGCTTACTTGTTGTACAATTGCATTGTTACTTTGAACCAAATCATGGGTTGCTTGCGAGTACATTCAAAGTACTCATTGGCTTGCCACTGGTTATTAAATTGACCAGGCATGGAAGAACAAGAGTTCGAGGAAGAGTTCTTTGGTGACGAACACGCGAACTAGGACGCTTCCCAGTCAGAATGCCTGTAGGGTTAAGGCAGGTGGCATGGGTTCTACTTATCAATGAAGATTTCCACTGCTTGTGTTTCATTTGATGTTCAGCCCTTAAGGCTTTATCAATGTAATACTTGACCATAATGGTCATAATTTGTGTAAGACGGTATGTATGGATGTAAGACTCTTGTTATTCAGCATCTGCGTGTTCAGTGAGCATTGATATCTGGGATTACTGTACACGTGCATTCGGTGATCTCGACTTATGAGTCGGGGTCCCCACATAAAACGGCAAGGGTGAAGTGGGGGAGAGGAAAACGAGAGGCAAATGGCAAATAATGTAATGCGAGAGATAAGGGATTGTGATGGGTAACTTTTCCGTAGACTCCCCGGCAACGGCGCCTGAAATCTTCCTGCTACCTCTTGAGCACTGCGTTGGATTTCCTTGAAGAGGAAAGGGTGATGCAGCAGAGTAGAGTAAGTATTTCCCTCAGTTTTTGAGAACCAAGGTATCAATCCAGTAGGAGGCTACGCGCGAGTCCCTCGTACCTACACAAAACAAATAGCTCAACGCAACCAACGCGATTAGGCATTGTCAATCCCTTCACGGTCACTTACGAGAGTGAGATCTGATAGATAAGATAGATAATATTTTGGGTACTTTTGATATAAAGATGCCAAGGTAAAATAAAAGGCAAAGTAAAAAAGCAAAGCAATAATAAAGTGATTGAAGATTGATATGATGAGAATAGACCCGGGGGCCATAGATTTCACTAGTGGCTTATCTCAAGAGCGTAAGTATTCTACGGTGGGTGAACAAATTACTGTTGAGCAATTGACAGAATTGAGCATAGTTATGAGAGTATCTAGGTATGATCATGTATATAGGCATCACGTCCGAGACAAGTAGATCGACTCTGCCGCATCTAGTACTATTACTCCACTCATCGATCGCTATCCAAAGATGCATCTAGAGTATTAAGTTCAAGAAAACAGAGTAACGCCTTAAGCAAGATGACATGATGTAGAGGAATAAATTCATGCAATATGATAAATACCCCATCTTGTTATCCTCGATGGCAACAATACAATACGTGCCTTGCTGCCCCTCATCACACCGGGAAAGGACACCGCAAGATTGAACCCAAAGCTAAGCACTTCTCCCGTTGCAAGAAAAACCAATCTGGTAGGCCAAACCAAACTGATAATTCGAAGAGACTTGCAAAGATAACCAGTCATACATAAAAGAATTCAGAGAAGATTCAAATATTGTTCATAGATAATCTTGATCATAAACCCGCAATTTATCGGTCTCAACAAACACACCACAAAAAGAAGATTACATCGAATAGATCTCCACGAGAGAGGGGGAGAACATTGTATTGAGATCCAAAAAGAGAGAAGAAGCCATCTAGCTACTAACTATGGACCCGAAGGTCTAAAGTAAACTACTCACACTTCATCGGAGGGGGCTATGGTGATGATGTAGAAGCCCTCCATGGTGGATTCCCCTTCCGGCAGAGCTCCGGAACAGGCCCCAAGATGGGATCTCGTGGGTACAGAAGGTTGCGGCGGTGGAATTAGGTTTTTGGCTCCGTATCTGATCGTTTGGGGGTACGTAGGTATATATAGGAGGAAGTAGTATGTCGGTGGAGCAAAGGGGGGCCCACGAGGCAGGGGCGCGCCCTCCACCCTCGGGACCGCCTCCTTTCTTTCTTGACGGAGGGTCCAAGTCTCCTGGATCATATTTGTTGAGAAAATCATGTTCCCGAAGGTTTCATTCCGTTTGGACTCCGTTTGATATTCGGTTTCTTCGAAACACTGAAATAGGAAAAAAAACAGCAATTCTAGGCTGGGCCTCCTGTTAATAGGTTAGTCCCAAAAGTAATATAAAAGTGGAAAATAAAGCCCAATATGGTCCAAAACAGTAGATAATATAGCATGGAGCAATCAAAAATTATAGATACGTTGGAGACATATCATCTGCCATCACGTAGATTTCCGTGTTCAGTCAATGCATTTTAGTCCACACATTTTGTATTGTGTGCAAACTATGGAAAACAAGTTGAAACGACCACGTGCGAAAACCGCAAGGTTACGGCCGCGTACGAACTACCGTGCTAACTGATACAGTTAGCAATGGAAAAAACCCAAAAAGCCAAACAAAAAAGAACGATAACTTTCACTAACCATGTCTGATCAACTACATTTGCCATGTTTTCAGACATCATAGACGCATTCAAAATACCAAACTGGTACTGCCAACCACGAACGCATAATAATACTGAAAAACATAAACGTATCTGCTGTCACACCTAAGTAGGTTCACATCCACACGTATATTACAAAATATTCAATGCCTCTCACACACCACCACTATATACTAGGCTACGGGGAGATGTAGTCATAACATAGTACACAGACATAGTTTTGAAAGAACAAGGTAATACCTTACATTCGTCGGCAACATAATGTAAGGTAGGCGTTCGGTATGAAGCACCACGTGATCACTTGTACTTCTTGGTGGCTTTCTTGACAGCTTCCCGTATGAACTCTTGTGCGTTGGCCCGCGTGTTGAAATCTTCATTCATCAACCAGTTCCATGTGTAAATTTTGCGGAGCTCGACGACCATTGCAGGCTGGATTTATTAGGACCGTCGACCTTCCCACTTTGCAAGGTATTCCAACGTGTGAAAGCCATGGTCGTGCCTATAAAAGAAAAGAATCAGGTGAACTCAAAGAGAACATAGAAAATCATAAACTTCAATGCAGAGGTGACAAAATGGTTAGCATTGGTGTAGAGGACACATGAAAAAAAGATAGTAATTACCCGTTTCCTTTCTTCGTAGTCGCAACATACTCGATTGGAAAATGTCTGATCTGGACCTTTGAGATTTCGTAGTGACGGTTCCATGTCTCTTTGAGGTTGTTGATGAAGTATTCAACATGTGTAGTAAGGTCTTCATCAGCTTCTGAACACACTGAATCAAGCACCTCAAATCGTTGGTTCTTCAGGTCAAGGCAAATCACATAGTGCTGACCACACTTGTCATGTGGGTCCTGTGGTGCAAGCTCCTGGAACATGAGGAACAGGACCTGCAAGTAAAATAAAGGAAAGAAAAAGCAGAGTTCACATCAAAAATAGAAATGATGTAGTTGGAAAATGATGTGTAAAGATATTGCCGGTTGCACTAAGAGGCACATGAATGAGAAAAAAAGCAGCAAGTGTCCAAAAGTACACCCACATAGAATGTTTAGTTGCAAATGTGTAATTAAAATAAGTTGCCATCCATGTATGAACAAAGTTGCCCAGTATTTTAGTTGAAGTTGCCACATAAGTTGCATTAAGAAGCAAATCAAACTCATTTTACATGGAAGCTGTTGCCACATGAAACAGCTATCACAGAACAGGGTGTGGCCCACATGTGAAGCATATCTACTGGCAAAACATACCATGGGAGGGAAAATGTGCAAAAAAAGAAGGAATACTCACACATTTCTTCATTGTGAGCTTGAAATCACCATGCGCAACAAAATGCTTCCTCGGGATTTTGTGGTGGAAGTCACCATCCCATATTTTGCAGGTCACACTGTATTGCATGATTGTTTTGTCAGGACAAATATCCATATGCCTGTTGATGAAGTCAATCCCACATGCAACTACATTCTTCGACATTTTACCGAGTGGCCTCACAGACTCGGCAAGATCACCCAGGTCAACGTACGTCGCATCGCATTGTATGATCTTGGTTCTGTCCAAACATGAGCTGTATGAAAATGATATAACATGAAAGAATCATGTCTACTAAGTAAAAAAAGAAATAAAACATAAACAGAGCATCTATAGAATAGCAAAAGGAAGAAAAATAAAGAGGAAAGCAAATGAGGGGTATGCGGTGTGGTCATTACGCTTTCAGCTCCTTCATGTGCTTGCTGTTGGACCTCGCATTTCCAAAGCGCTTGACAATATCGTACAGCTGGTTCTGATCCTTTGTGGCCTTGACTTCGGGCTCATAGTCATTCATGGGTGGTGCGTGAACTACCCTATGCTGCCTCACAGAACTAGGGGTGGCACTTCTAATGGTATCCTTAGATACCGACTCAGCAGGCACGTTAGAACTTGATTTCCACTGACCTCCTGAGGACCTCCTCTGCAGTGCTGCCTCCTCAATCCTGTGGCAAGCTTCATCAAGTGATGGCGTAATCTCCTCAGGGGTGGCTGCAAGGATCAAAAAGGTGTGTTAGGATACCTAGAAAACAAAACAAGTTTAGTGTGAAAGAAAGGGTGCAGAATATGAAATGTAGGTGCAAAAAATAGGGAGTTGCCATGTGGAGACAACTCCAGTTGCCATGTGTGGTGCACTATAGTTGCCATGCAGCAACAACCATAGCTGCGAAGTACATTGAACTGAAGTTGCCATGTTGCAGCAACTCCAGTTGCCATGTGCTTGGCGAATGGAATTGCAACATGGCAACAACTGTAGGTGCCATGTTGCAGCAACTCCAGTTGCCAGTGAGAAACCAAAAAAAGCTTGGGAAAAAGTCAGACTAAAAAATGTATACAACAAAATGATAAACATAGAAAAAATGTACCTTGCACTATCGTCTCTGCAAACTTCACAGCCTTCCTGCCATCAGCAATTGGCTGCGCCATCATTGGGGCCATGCCTGCCGGGAAAGCAAAGGCAACTGGCATAGGATCTTGCACCACTGGTTCATCTTGACTGCAATCGATGCCAAGGCTAAAGCTCGTGGGGTGAAAGCCATTGGGTGCCTCTCCTGCCTACTATCCGGACCACGAACAACTTGCTTGGCCGAATCCAGGGGTGACAGATCAACAAACATTTCTGCCTCGTCTGCTGCAGAATCATCTGGCTTATTAGAGGGAGGGGCGTGTTGTCAGCGGTATCAGTCACAACTTTCTTGCCAATCTTCTTGTTTGGGCTGTAGGGGACACCAATGTTGACTGGGAGCTTATAAGTGCGTAGATTTAAGCTGGGGTTCTCCACGGCGGGTAAAGACGCAGTCTGCTCTGTACGTTCACCTCCGTCAATCGTGCCCGGCTTGCCACCTAGGCCAGTTGTACTCCGGTCTTCCATTTTCTCCATAACATTACTTTTGGCAGGTGGTGGGAACAGTGTGGACGCAGGCACATAACCAGAGTCATCTCTGCTGCTCCTAGCTACAGCTGGTGCGTTGGGTATGTCTGCAGATTGCTTGTGGGGGCTACGACGCCTAGGTGGAAGACCAGCTCGCAAAATGGTCGCCTTAGCAACCTCTGGACCACCAGAAGCTGGAGTTGTTGTGCCAAGAGTCTCACCTGTGGATGGCATATCATTCTGAATTGTCGCTGCAGCCCCTTCTTTTGTGGACGCAGAAGTGCCACCACCCACGCGCTTGGAATCCGTATCAGATGAGCGGGAATCTTCCTTGCTTAGGTTGATACCAGGAGCATCCACTTCAATGCTTGCTGATCGGGTGGCATGGGTCACAGCAGCATCCTTCATTGCCAGCAGAGTGGGCAATATCTCATCAGTCTTGGCAGATACTGACTCATCCCTCCCAGATGTATGGATGCCTGTTGTTGTAGCCCGCACATCTGCAACCGGCGGAGATGGTCGGTCGCTTGCATCAGAGCTACTGGGAACAGTGGATGGTGCAGTAGCATTTTTGCCGACTGGTGCCTCATGAACATCTGAGTTGCCACCTATCGACAGCTTTGAGTGAATGCATTTGAGTGGGTCTCTAGGGTTCTGCTTGGTCACGCGTGTGGTAGTCTTCTTCACCCTAGAAAAAAAGCACATGAACAGCGTAAAAAATTGAACAAAATAGTTGCCATGGTAGCCATCTTAAAAAATGAAAAAAATGTGTGATGTGCCAGAGCCGCCATTTCAGAACTAGGTATGGATGAGCACACAAGACAATGTAGGGAGGGTGGAAGCCAATGGAAAGCTGTTAGTTGCCATATAAGTGGAATGAGAATTGCCATGTGGCCTAGTTAGCAGTTGCCATGCAGAACAAGCAGGAGTTTCCATGCAGTAAAAAAAGATCATGAGAAAACAACAGTTGCCATGTGGGACTGATGGGAGTAACCCATGTGGCAAGCTGGACAGCTGCATTGGAAAGCAAAACGGGTAGTTGCCGCATAAATGTATAAACTAAAAAGGGTGTATATGATCTACTATGACAATGAAAAAATAGGGATAACCTACTTCTTGATTGTCTTCCTCAAGTCTACCAACACGACAGGATCCCCGGTGTTGGATGTCGACGTACGAGGAGACGACCTAGTGGAAGGGGTGTCACCAGCAATGGGGGCACCCTTGTTCGATCGGGCAGAAGCACGGGTTGGCGTTGGTGCTTGTTTCTTCATAACTGCTCGTCCACCAGCTGACGCCTCACTGCACGTATAAAAAATGGCAAAAAAAGGCACCAAGTGTCAGACACGGAAATCGTTGCCATGCTCAGCAAACAAATGAAAAAAGGGTCGGTCTGTTAAAAAGGAGAGACAAACAAAACACTAAATAGATGTCGAACCTCCTCCTAGAAGATAAGGAACGGTCCTGGACCTGTTGCCAGCAGAGCCCTGCCCAACATCCTCTAGAGCCCTGCCCCACTTTGAGGGCGACACCTCCTTGTCTCTCGCAACTGTCTGTTCTTTGACTTTCTCCGGTGGGGGGACATCTGGTGCAGCCTTGTCCTTCTTACCACCTGCACGAACTTCAACATGTTCATCACCGTCGGTTTCATGTTGCACGTTCTCCATGTCATCATCATCGTCCTTGTCTAGAGCAGCATATCCATCTAGTTCATCTTGCATGTCAGGAAGCTCCTGGGAGCTGTTGTAGTCGTACCGACCACGGCAACCAGTTGGCCGATGTGTCCGTTCTGCAACGAATGGAGTGAACTGCCTCGCAACCGCGTCGCTGTCAGAGCCATTAAGGGACGTCCAACCCTCAACCAACTTCCCAAGCAAGCTGGTCATTCCGGAAGCAAACTGCCCAATTAGATGCTCAACAGATGCCCTCGCCTGTGCATGAAACAAGAAGCAACAGTAACCAACCATACTAGAGTCACGTGCACAAGATCAAATAAACCAAAACAACCATAGAGATATATATATAAAAAGAAGACAAAAACAATTTGAAAAAACAAAATAAAAATCCTTGATTACCTCAGCAGGACAAGACGGAGCTGAGTGCACGTCCATCCACTTGCGAAAGTTTTGAGGCCCACCAAACACGTTGTAGTCTATAGCAGGCTTGGCCATCAGTTGGAAATCATCAAAAACAGCTAGGATGTAAGAGAGAAAATAAGGAACACTAACTAACGGTTCACGTATTGCAAAAAAAAAGAGGGAGTGAATAGCAGTTTCAACACGGATGGCGGAGTTGTCGTGTGGCGTCAGACATGGGTGCCATGCACAGACAACCATGGCTAACAAGGTATTCATCTCCTGTTAGCCACATATGGTTGCCGTATGGGGATTTTTTCATATGTTATGCATCATCGAAATTGAAGAATGTCGTGCAAAGAAAGGAGGTAGAACTAACCTGCAGTTTCCCATATTTCTTATCATTTATCTTATCTGCGGCAAGCACAGCCTTGACAGCATCGTACGTCCACACAGAGACAGCTAACTTATGTGGAGGTGGCGGGCCTCCTATCCCAGTAAAGTCAATGGTGGACAGATCAAGACGACCGACGTACATGAGCTGGTGTACACAATAAAAAAGGAAAATATGTCAGTTGCCATCATTCTATGTTGAAAATGAAGCTAATGTATATTCCTTCAGTCATCAAGTTGAAGGGGATGAAGAAAAAAAGAGTTGCCATCTATCCGTGTTAGTTGCCATCATGCTGTGCTAGCAGTTGCCATCTTGTTATGATGATAGTTGCCACAAGGTCAACATCATGGTTGCCATGCATATTGTATGAATAGAGAGTGGATGCATGAAATGAACATTTTTTTGTGTGTGTGCTGTTGAAAAATGCTATTGCCTTGTAGGCAGCAACCACGGATAACATGGATCAAACATAAGTCGCTTTCACACGTAAACAAGATCACATAAAAACATTGAAAACAAATGGGTTGCCATGCATGATCTTGTACGGTTCACACTTATCAAACAGCTGACATGTTGATTTGGGAAAACATTCAACGTGGTAAGAGTGTTTGCAAAGGAGTCGGGGAAAATACCATTAAATGGAGTCAACAACCCTTCTAGTACATCTTGTTTGAGAATGCATCATGCAGGAAGTCCATGATAAATTTACACCAATTCATGTTCTTCACGTCCTTCAGCTTCGCCTGCACGGCACAAATTTCAGGACAAGAAATTGCCGCATCAGCATTCAAATGAAAAAATATCAAAAAACTGGCAGTGACTAGCTTACAGATGACATCAGAGTCAAAAGATTGAATGAAGAAAGGAGTAGAGATAGATCATTCACCAGGATGGGGAAGCACTTGTTGCTTGGGCGAAGAGATGTGGTAGGCGCAAAAACAGCTGAGATCAGGTACATGAGGAGCTTCATCTTGAAAACCTCGCCATGGTTTTTCATGCTCTCCAGTGAATTTGCCAGCACAGTCGTGTTCGGCATGGATGCCATCCCAGGAAACAAATGGGCAAACAATGTTTCCTCAGTCTTATTATTGACCTCATGCGGGACTTTGATTTCTCCACGGGGCACACCCAAAGTGCGGAACACGGATTCCTTGTCCAACGGCAGTCTTCCACGTCCCGGAATCACAAATTTCCTGGAGGCGGTATCATAAATCTCACCGAGCCAGTCGCATACAGGGTTCACTAGGTTCTTGCACAGAACATCCATCAGAGCCTGCATCCCCATCTCACCAGCAGCTCCCTTCTGCTAGTCAGTAAATCCCTCGGTCAATATAGTCAGGCATTCTTGTGAAGCCCTATTGCGATAACGTTTCTTCTTCTGCATAACAGACAAATGATCATTTGTTGCCATGTGTTAGCGTCATGAAAATTTACTTCCTAACAGACGATTGCAAACTCAATGTGACATTAAAACATATAGGGGTGGAAAATTACCTCATCGCCATCTTTTGTCCATCGAGTTGCACGATTCTGTTGCGGTAACTCCATGAAGTCATCATCATCGTCGTGATGGTCGCCGCGAGCCATTGTGCTGAGGTAAGAACAAAACACATGTGAAGGTGAAATAAAAACACAGCCGACAGATACACAAAGAACTGCATAAAGTAAGTATTCACTTGATAACGTCGATGAAACAAAAAATTAAAACTCTAATGGTTTCCCCAATGATTAAGCATCTGAAACAGGACAGTAATTGCCATGTGATGAACATCCACAAAAAAGGCAGAAAAAATAAATCAAAATGGAAAAGCAAATGCAAAAGCATGGCAAACTGGACGTGTATGAACTTATGAAGGAAGCAGTTGCTAGCTAACAGAATGTACTTGCCACATTGGCTCAATTGAAAGTGGCAAGATGTGGCAAAGATCATAGGAACACCCACACCCCCTGTCGGTGTCAAAACCGGCGGATCTCGGGTAGGGGGTCCCGAACTGTGCGTCTAGGCGGATGGTAACAGGAGACAAGGGACACGATGTTTTTACCCAGGTTCGGGCCCTCTCTATGGAGGTAAAACCCTACTCCTGCTTGATTAATATTGATGATATGGGTAGTACAAGAGTGGATCTACCACGAGATCAGAGAGGCTAAACCCTAGAAGCTAGCCTATGGTATGATTGTTCTTCGTCCTATGGACTAAAACCCTCCGGTTTATATAGACACCAGATAGGGTTAGGGTTACACAAAGTCGGTTACAATGGTAGGAGATCTACATATCCGTATCGCCAAGCTTGCCTTCCACGCCAAGGAAAGTCCCATCTGGACACGGGACGAAGTCTTCAATCTTGTATCTTCATAGTCCAGGAGTCCGGCCAACGGTGATAGTTCGGCTATCCGGACACCACCTAATCCAGGACTCCCTCAGTTGCCCCTGAACCAGGCTTCTATGACGACGAATCCGGTGAGCATATTGTCTTCGGCATTGCAAGGCAGGTTCCTCCTCCGAATACTTCATAGAAGATTTTGAACACAAGGATAGTGTCCGGCTCTGCAAAACAAGTTCCACAAATTACCGTAGAGATAATAACATTTGCACAGATCCGCTGACGTATTCCGTGGCGTGATAGCACACCTCAGCGCGTTTAGCGAGGCGGGTTCTTCGGCACGTCTTATCAGAGCGGAGATCGTGCCCCCTTTATTCTGGGATCCTCATCAATATGGGCGCAGTAACCCGATCGTGCCCGCTAGCACGCCTCCATCGGCGAGTCCCGAACGGTCACGGGAGGGCTCTTGGTATTCAACCTCTTTATAATGAGACCAAGGCCTGCTCCCTTCTTTCAATCTCAATCGAATCCGCCCCTCGCCTCGAGTTCCAACACCCAAAGATCCAGATTTAGGCGCTTCGGACCTTCAATGATGTCCGGCTCCGACCTGCATGGCCGGTGGATGTCTTCCTCCGTCGCTGGAGAAGATGTGCTAAGCTGAGAGACGCCACGTATCTAACCGGCGAAATTTCGCATAGGCTGCCTGCCCAAGGGCAGGTTATTCCCACTCCCAAGCCTGGTGAGAGCATGGTCTTCGTGTCTCACTTCCTTCGGGGTTTAGGCTTCCCGACGGACCCCTTTGTGAGGGGGCTCATGTTTTATTATGGGCTGGAATTCCATGACTTGGATCCGGAGTCCACCCTCCACATCTCGTCGTTCATTGTCGTATGTGAAGCCTTCCTCCGCATTACCCCTCACTTCGGATTGTGGCTCAAGACCTTCAAAGTGGAGCCAAAGATGATCAAGGGGCATCAGGCAGAGTGCAGAGGGGCTGTTATAAGCAAGAATGCGGACGCTCCATGGCCCGAGGGCTCTTTTCAAGAGGAGCTCAATTTATGGCAACAAGAGTGGTTTTATATCACCGCTCCCAGGGGCACCAAATGGGCGGCGCCACCTGCCTTCCGCTCGGGTCCTCCACTGCGGCGGGCGTCATGGGTCAATAAAGGGCTCGATTGGGGACCGTCCAAGGACGTACCTCTATTGCAGGGCCATATTCGAGACCTCCGAGAGAGAGAGAGAGAGAGAGAGAGAGAGAGAGAGAGAGATCAATCTGGTCGTAGTAGCGCAGGTCATGCTGATTCGTCGCACCTTGCCCTGCGAACGTTGCCCCTCCGCCTATGGGAGTTTAATCCGGAGGGACCACGAGCTCTCCAACATTTTATGGGCGTAACGCCCGTGGAGATGTACCAACTGTTCTTTGGATCACAAGCAATGTGTCCAGACTTAACCGAGGACGCAGGTCTGAGCTGCAATCGCCTTGGATACTCAAGTAAGTAGTCTGTGCCGGACATGCTATCCATATTTATCATACACTTGCCCTTAAAAGAGCTATCCTTTAAACATGAGTGGATAGCAAAAGCAAAACTGCTCAGTGTCCGCCCCCCTCCCAGAGACCATGCCGGATCCTGTATTAACTAAGATGCTAGAGGCTGTGCCTTTGAAGAAGGCGAAGGGGGAACAAGGAACTACTACCTCCGTGAAGGAGGCTATCAAGAAAGGGGGATCGAGAATCTCTCCTCCAAGGGGAGAAGAGGACCGCTCAAGATCCAGAGACCAAAGCCTCAAGCGGGGAAGAAATCTACACCAGAGGGTCCCGGGCGGAGATGCCCCGCCGCACTATTTCCCAAGGAGATCAGCCCTCAATGAGCCGTAAGTAAAGGGGGGTTTTTTAAAAGAGAGACATCCCCGTTTTATTTCTGAAGGTAACCGAAAGTTTACCTTGTAGTTCGGATCTCAGCCCTTCACAACAGAGCTCGTCTTCAGGGGATCTTTGTCCGGAGATGATGGAGAGCGAAACGCCTCCGCCTGCTGTACCGTTATGCGAGGTGGACGACCCTGAGGTGTCGTCGCGGAGGGCTTCTCCGAATCCGGCGGGGCCAGAAGGCAGCCGTATGTCCCCTCAAAGCCCTCCGTGTCCGGCCTTCGAAAAAGGCCACGGGACGAGTCCGGCACCAACGAGTGTACGGTTGGAGGAGCTGAAGGATCTGCTCGGGCGAGCGTCTATCTCGGAAGATCACCGTACGTTAATGGGTACGGTGATTGAAAGGATTTCATCCGCTGAGAGCGGATTGCATGAAGCCGTCGTAAGTTTACTGACGGGTTTTGAGGTACGCAAAATGATGTACCTTCTGACAGTTTTGCATATAAAATGCGCCCTGTATAGATAGTAGCCCCTGAGACTTGGTGCGGTGTCAAAAATGACGGCGCGCCGAGGATCATAACCCCAGGTATAATATGCGCTCTTCCTATGTAGGTGGCGAAGTGTCTGGTGGCTAGCCGGGCTGATGAATTTGCCCAACTGAAGCGGCAACTTGACGTGGCGGATGCGGACATCACGCATGTTAATTAGCGGCTTGACGATTCACAAGGTATGCAACTTCTCTGCGGACACCTGGTAAGAGAGCTTGACGCCCATGCCTTACAACATGTATGCTTAATGCAGATGGTGCCGCTGCTATGGAGAGCCTTCGGGCGGAGCTCGCCCGAGCCAAGGAGCAAGCCAGAAAAAGTGATGCGGCTGCCTTAAAGGCGGCCGCAGAGCTAAAAGCCAAACAGGCTGCTCACTGCCGAAGCAAGAAAGACATGGCCGAGATGGCCGTGAAATTGAAGAATGCTACTGACCATTGCGAGCTTCTTGAAAAAGAAGATCGAGCGAAACAAGAGGACCTGAAAAAGGCCGCCACCGAGGCCAAGGATACTCGCTCTGCGATGAGAGATATGAAGGAGGAGCTACGTCAGGCCGGAGATATTGCGGCTGGAAAGCCCTTTCTGATGCGGAGGAAATTCACGGATCCTAAGTACGCTCAATTGGACCGGCTGTGGGGTGCGGAGGATGCTTATTTGGACTTGGCGGCGAGTGCCGCAGACGCGGCCGAACACTTCCGAGGTCAAAAGGATCACGGAATGGAAGAGCTTTTTTGGTCGCAGTTCCATAGTCCGGAGCGTCCACTTCCATTAACCGATCGTTTGGCCGAATGGGCTGAGCTGAATAGGTTGTCCGGACTTGCCATGAAGGCTGTCTTGACTCATTTGTGGCCGAAAAGGCCCGAGCCGAAGAGTTATTTTGGCTTGGTGCAACAGTTCCTTGGTGCGGTGCCGCATATCGATGCAATGAAGCAGTCAACATGCATAGAGGGTGCGTGGATGGCTCTTGCCCGTGTCAAGACATACTGGGCGGAGATGAAGGCCACCGACGTTGCATCCCAAGA
Source organism: Aegilops longissima (assembly GCA_021605205.1). Classification (NCBI taxonomy): domain Eukaryota; kingdom Viridiplantae; phylum Streptophyta; class Magnoliopsida; order Poales; family Poaceae; genus Aegilops; species Aegilops longissima. Next base: position 353,032,604 of record CM038679.1, read on the forward strand.
TTCGGACAGAAGTTTAGTACCGCCGAGCACTATTTTGAGGAAGTCTGCAGGCGCTCGTTTAATAGAGACGCATGCTCAAGGATATTATGTTTTAATGACATGTATAATTTGTGAAAACAATGTTTCAATATAATATAAGAGCTTTTTATACTTGTGCGTTCAAGTATTAAAACACCTCATGTCGGCCGTTGATGTATATGTGTATATAACTGAAAGATGGCAGTCTTGACTTCAGCCCCCACGCACATAGTGCGGGGTGTTTGCAAAAAGCGCATTTTCACACTTAATCCAACGTCTTGGTCCTGTAAAGGAGGTGATAGCGTAGCAAACTAGGCAACCGGACTATAATGCTTTATCACTTTCACTTAGCCATAGGAGTTCGATGGTGGGGCTACTATATAGCCCCTAGGGGCACCGCGCTCTCCCGAATTCAGGGCGCGTATGTGCCTGACCGGGAAACGGTCCTTCGTTAATGCGGGGGAATTCTAAACATTCTGGTGGGTCATCGAGTGGTTCACCAGTCTCACGCTATATCATGACAGTCAGTTTTCGGCTTTCTCTACTGAGGTGCTCACCTGGCCGAACCGGGGCACAATCGCAATAGTTCTCCTGGTGTCGCGTTAGCCGATAGAGCGGAACGTAAGGCAGCAAAACACAGGAGCCGGGCAAACCCAACATTTGACCAAAGACATGATTCGGAGCTGATGCATATAAGGCCTAACTCGAGACGCCGAACACTCCCTAAGGTATTTGGTCTTTATGGAAACGGGTAGAATAATGCCCTAAGCCCCTGGTGTCCAGGTACGCGCAAAAATTCTGGTGCGGCCGATGCCAAAACACCAGCCTCCTCCTCGGTTATAGCAAGAAACCGGGGGATGTGTATCAACACGAGACAGTAAAAAAGGTTTACGCAGGGTCTTAATCTGAAAAGAATCCTTGCAACGGGTCCCTCTTGCGCACGCTTATTGTGTCTCCGTTGTGCCGTATCCTGGACGGGTGTAGCACGGTGTTCATCTGTAAAAGAGAAGAACTTAGTTGAAAAGAAAAAAAAGATCGTGCGAAAAAAGTACTTTATATTAAATAAACGGAGTACGGTTCAAAAACTGAATAAAATTGAGCTTTATTGTCTCTTGTTGTACATGCGTGCAGCCCCTTGTACGGGGGTATTCCGCTAGTAGGCGTTTATATGTTTACGCCGGACTCGTCTAGCCATGTCCGGGGTTCAAATGACCTATTCAGGTGCTTTGATTAGCGGAGCCGGATTAGTGTGGGGCTGTCAAGGCAGTCTCACGTTCTTCAGTGGTCGAGTAACACTTGATACTCCCTTTTAATGAGATGATGTCGCGTGGACCGGGCATGTTAAGTGTAAGAGATGCATAACGCGGTATTGCGTTAAAGCGGGCGAAAGCTTCACGTCCCAGTAGTGCTTGATAGCTACTTTCGAATGGGGCAATGTGGAAGGTTAACTTTTCACGGCGGAAGTTGTCGGATGACCCGAACATAACTTCTAGCAGTAGGGAGCCCGTACAATGGGCATATAGGCCTGGCATTACCCCTTTGAAGGAGGTGTTGCTATGGCGAATTTTGGTTGGGTCTATCCCCATTTTGCGGATTGTATCCTGATATAGCAGGTTTAGATCGCTAGCTCCGTCCATTAGGACTTGTGTAAATTGGAGTCCGTCGATTATAGGATCTAATATCAAGGCAGTACATCCTGCGTTCCGGATACTTCCGGAATAGTCCTGATGATCGAAGGTGATTGGTTTTGACAACCATCCTTGGGACTCTGCTGGGATAGACCGTGCGGCGCGTGTTTCTATGGGCGCCGCTCTGTTTTTCCCTTTTGTCACTTGAAGTGAGTTCACTATTTTGACTTTTTGTGGGAAATACTTTTGTTTTCCGGTGCTCTGCTTGTGGGGTTCGTCATCATCCTCGCTTGGTGTGTCGAGCTCCTTGTGTTCGGCATTGAGTTTGCCGGACTGCTTGAAGACCCAACAATCTCTGTGGGTATGGTTTGCAGGCTTCCCGGGAGTATTGTGGATTTGGCATATTTTGTCCAAGATTTTGTTTAGGTTGGATAGCTCGTCGCTGTTGTCCTTGAGGGGCAGTTTTTTATGATTCTGCCGGGAGCTTATGAATCCAGTGTTGACTGCCGTGCTCTTCGGGCTGTTTCCCTTTGTCCGGCGCTGGTCCTTGCTGCGTCGTGGTTTTCCATTTCCATCCCTGACTTCGGATGTACTTGGGTCGCTGGTACTGCATCTTGCCAGCCAACTATCCTCTCCCGCGCAAAAGCGGGTCATGAGGCTGGTTAATGAAACCATTGTTCTCGGCTTCTCCTGGCCGAGGTGTCTGGCGAGCCATTCGTCTCGGACGTTGTGTTTGAAAGCTGCTAAGGCTTCGGCGTCCGGACAGTCGACTATTTGGTTCTTTTTTATGAGGAACCTATACCAGAATTTGGGATGACTCTCGGGTTGTTGAGTTATGTGACTTAAATAAATCAGATCCGGAGGACGGACATAAGTCCCTTGAAAATTTGCTCAAAAGCATCCTCGAGCTCTTCCCAACTTCCAATGGTATTTCAGGAGGCTTTTGAGCCAATGCGGGCTGGTCCTTTGAGCTTGAGGGTAAGTATTTTATGGCGTGGAGATCATCTCCTCTAGCCATGTGTATGTGGAGGATGTAATCCTCAATCCGAGACTCGTGGTCTGTTGTTCCGTCGTATGCCTCTATGTTTACTGGTTTGAATCCCGCTGGGAATTCGTGATCCAGCACCTCATCGTGAAACACAGGGGGTGTGTGACACCCCTATATTTGGGTGTGCCGTGATGTTCGGATATTTGGCCTGTTGCATTGCTTGGAAGAGCTTGATTTCTCGGCCCATAGATGGACCTAATGGGCCATCCTTTGATGCGAATCCTTATGCGGATCGCGTGCGGGCTTGTGTCTTGGCGCGCTTGCCGCTCCATGTTTGCCATGTGGTCGTCTATCTGATCGGGCGCCCTCTTTGTTCTTTGATTGCGGGGGCTCTACGGCCTCCTCATCGAATTTGGGCAGTAATTTGCGCTTCGAGTAGCTCTTTGTTTGGTGGCGCCGCCGTATTTCTCTGTGGTGTTGAGTACTTTGCTCCATATGATTCGAGTGCATCTTCCGCTGTTTTGAGCTTCCTTACGCTTTTCAGGCTACGCGCAGATGGCGACGAGCCTTTTGTGGAGGTTCTTCTGCTCCAACAATTTGTCCGGCGTGAGATCGTCCGGACTATTATCTTCGCCGGGACGGGTTGTTTATCAAGTTGTCCTGTTCGGACGGTTGCTCGATAGCATGTTCGCGCCCACGGTTCGCCCTGCTCTATGGCTGGATCTGTGTGGCTGCCGCCTTTGTCGGCGGGACTTGGTACGGCGCTTACGTTGCCGTTTTGACTGCCGAGGATTTATCCTTCGTAGTGTCCCGTTGTTCCTCGTCGTCACTTCCTTTAGGTGTATCCACCATGTATACATCGTGGGATGAGGTGGCTGTCCAGTATCCTATAGGTGCTGGTTCATGGTTGTCTCCTACATCGTCGTCCATACCGTCGATGTCTTCGGAGTCGAAATCGAGCACGTCGTTTAAGCTTTCGACAGTGGCTACAAAGTGGGCGGTGGGTGGGCGTTGAATTTCTTCGTCGTCCGCATCCCAACCTTCCTGACCGTAGTCCGGCCAGGGCTCTCCTGATAAAGAGAGAGACTTTAGTAAATTCAGGATGTCGCCAAAGGGCGAGTGCTGAAAGATGTCCGCGGCAGTGAACTCCATAACTGGCGCCCAATTGGATTCGAGTAGCAGGGGCGCGGAGGGTTCGGAGTCCGGCACCTTGGAGTCACGGTCTTCGCAAAGGACAGGGATGGAGTTCGGCTCAATCGCCGTAGAGATCGTAGCCCCGAGGCGGTGTCCAACCACTCGCCCTCGATCGGCGGAGTCGGCTCCGAGCTAAGGGTCGGAGCGGACGCTGGTGCGACCTCGAGGCACTGTTCGCGGCAGAGCTAGATCGTGCCCATCGAGGCGAAAGGCGCGCGCTTGGCTGTGGCTCAATCCGTCGAAGATCAAGTCTCCGCGGATGTTGGCCGTGTAGTTCAAACTCCCAAATCTGACCGATGGCAGGGGCGTAGCTTTCGATCTGCTCCGGATGGCCAAGTGAATTGCCCGCAGTGCAAAGCCGCCGAATACGAAGATCTGTCCGAGGAGAAAAGTCTCACCCTGGACCGTGTCGTTGTTGATGATCGAAGGAGCCATATGGCCTAAGGATGATGACACAGAGGAACTCTCAATGAAAGCACCAATGTCGGTGTCAAAACCGGTGGATCTCGGTAGGGGTCCCGAACTGTGCGTCTAGGCGGATGGTAACAGGAGACAAGGGACACGATGTTTTTACCCAGGTTCGGGCCCTCACGATGGAGGTAAAACCCTACTCCTGCTTGATTAATATTGATGATATGGGTAGTACAAGAGTGGATCTAACACGAGATCAGAGAGGCTAAACCCTAGAAGCTAGCCTATGGTATGATTGTTCTTCGTCCTACGGACTAAAACCCTCCAGTTTATATAGACACCAGATAGGGTTAGGGTTACACAGAGTCGGTTACAATGGTAGGAGATCTACATATCCGTATCGCCAAGCTTGCCTTCCACGCCAAGGAAAGTCCCATCCGGACACGGGATGAAGTCTTCAATCTTGTATCTTCATAGTCCAGGAGTCCGGCCAACGGTGATAGTTCGGCTATCCGGACACCCCCTAATCCAGGACTCCCTCACCCCCTATGATTGTCCAACAAGAAATGTGGCAACTAAACACATTGGCTTCATTTAAAAATGTACAGATCATAAGGCACTTAAACAATGTTCAAGTTGCCATGTTAGCATAAGACAATACAAAGAAAGGCACACATCTTCCACTGCACAAACATATAATGTGGCAACTCACACCATGTCCTCATATAAAAATGAGTTGCCATATGTTCACAGGAAAATGTACTAGGTTGAAATTGCCATGTTAAAATGCAAGACAGTTCAAAAAGTGCTGAAAACATCTACTAAACAACCTATGATGTGGCAATTCACACCATGGCCTCATATTAAAAATGAGTTGCCATGTAATACAGATAAATATGTTCAGATATCACAAGTCAGCATGGCAAAACGCAAATTGAGTCTATAATATAGTTAATTTGCCCATTATTCTGCCTACAGCATGGCAACAGCAATAGTGTGTTCACAACATTAGTTGCCACATGGAAAGCATATTTGTGGCAACTGACACGGTTGATCAGGAAATTAGTTGCCATCCAGTGCATATAGTTGCTGGAACTGCCATGGCTGCCTTTATACTACACTTTGAAATACAACTACCTTGATCTAGGGTTCATTCGCAACTATCATACCCTGAAATTCAACAACGAGAAACTTCCTGCACTGATGGCAATAGCATTTCGAGGCAATACATAACTAACAACTAGAAAAACACCGACTCAATCGCAAGGCAAAACCGGGATGTGGTTGTGGACAGGCCGAGCCACACCGGCATGACTGCCACCGCGGCGGTGACGAAACTTCACAATGCCACCCTAAACGGCAAGCATGGGACTCCGCCGCCGACGGGAACGCCGGAGCACCGCGAATCCACCGGAATCTCGATGAATCTCGAGCGGAAAATTGACCATAGAGGGAAGGGGGAATGGAGGCAAGGAATGTGAGCGTGGGAAGGAGCATTACCTTCAATCTACGGGCACACTCCGACGAAGACGCTCCGGTCCGGCGAGCCCCACCGACAGCAGCGAATGCCGTCAACTCTTCCGCCTCCGCCACCGCCTTCTCCTCTCGGCTTCTCCTCCAATTGACTGAACTGCTATGGATGGTGGGTTGGTGTAACAGCATGTTTTTTGGCCCTTTTCTTTTTCTTTTAATTTAATTGGTTTTTGCTCTGTGTTTCTTTTTGGAGTGGTTCTGTGGCCTTGCCACCTGGGAAATCATCTTAATTTCCTCTCCCAAGTGGCTCATCATTCTCAAAACCTTGCCAAGATCATGTCACTTCACTGCTTGACCAAACCCTAATTTCCTTTTCTCGGGAATATTCCTTTTTCTATTAAAGGAATAACCCTGTCTGCCCTACATTGTGAAGCAACCTATATTTATGATCATCCAAAAATTCCCAAATAACACTCATAATTCCTTTGGGTCATATGTTGCTCAAATATGCCCAAACTTTCCTGTCCTAGCCCAAGAATAATTCCTCAATAGTTATTCTTCCTTTCTGTCCAGAGTGGCACTTTGTGAAGGAAGTGTCATTTATCTTATCTTTTTTGCTCCCAAACTTGTTGGGCATTCTTTTATGTCCAAATAATTGCAACATGCCAAAATTAACTTTATTTGCCTAGCCAATCTTCCTCAGTGATTTTTCAAAGTTTCTGTCAAACAAAAGCCACTGTGAAGGAAGTACTAGCTAGGAGAATCCAAATGAGTTGAAAATTTTCATGCCTCTTCTTGTGCTCATATTATCTCACTCCTAAAAATTTCAGCCCCATCCAATCATCTATGTGAGCACATGATCAAATCTTTGCTTCTGGCAAAATTTTCAGGTTGTGAAACAAGTGCATTTTATAATGCTTTAAAAATCCTGATAAATTACCAGATCGTGCTCCTACCTATATAACATCTCCCCACCCAATTTGGGATCATTTCATTGAGTCATTTGTTCACCAAAATTATTCCACAATTCTGGTCAGTGAAGATAGCCGTGAAGGAAGTACCATTTTGGTGAATCCAATTGGTATGAAATTTTTACAGAATCATTGTATGACCAAATCACTAAGCCTTGCCAAATTTGAGCTCAAGTGGCATCACCTTGTGAGTGCATCATCCAAATCTCATTTCTGGACCAGATTTGGCAGTTGCAAAGCAACTATATTAAATCTTGGTCCAAATCTTCTCAACGTTACCAGGATGAAAGTCCTTCTTAACCTAAACCTCGCAGACAACTCCATTTCTCCCAATCACTTCCCTGTTGATCAGCAGTACACGGCCAAGTTTACTGTAGTAAACTTCAGAGGTTGCTTACCATTTAAAAAGAGCAGTTTTCATTGATCTACCACCGCAGTTGAAACCTCCCCTGGAAGAACTTACAAGTAGACAACGTTTGCCAACCTTTGGCACCTTCACCTCGCCAGCTCACGCGGTCACCACCTCTCTGGCATGCCATGGCCGCGTCCAGGATGGTTTCTTGCTCGGGCCCCTGCCCTCTCGGCGTCTTCGCGCGCGTGAGCGTGTCCAGCAGCTAGCCCGCGTCATCGCCGTCCTTCTGGAGCCATCTCCCCCTCTGTAAGCCCCTCTATCAGCGCTTTCGCCACATACCATCGAAGCGTAGCTGTAGCCGACCTGGCTCTGTCAAGGCTGCGCTTCTTCCTCCTCTTGTCCCCGAGATCTGCTCGTCACTGTGCACCTCTGTAGCTCGTCCGCACCTCCCTCAGTCGCCTTCCTGCGCCACCCCGTGCTCGTTGCGCGTCACCAAAGCTTTGGTCGAGCTTGATCAGTGGCAACCGGCTCGGCACCTCGCCCCCGCGCCTATATAAGGCCCCGAGCCCCTCCCGAGCACTCCACCAGCCTTGCCTCGCTCAACTACCCCTCCCCAGCCTCTCAAACGAGCTCGAGAGCTCTCTGTGTCCACCATTGCCGCCATGGACACCGTCTCTGTCCGCTTCGATTCCGGCGAGCCGCGCCTCCTCCATCGGTTCCAGCACCACCTGTAGCCTCCCCGTCGTTTCCCTCCTCCTCTGTTTGCCTCTGGCCGCAGTCCCCATCGGCGCCCGACGCCACCATCCCCCATGCTCAAGGCAGCCACCACTCTGGTCTTCCCCGGCGTGCGCGAAGATCCCGGATGGATACTACTCTCCGTCCCGCGCAGTTTGGTAGCCGGGGCCTCGCCGGAGGTGGCCGGAGCCGGCCAGGGCAGTCGCCTGCGTCGCGCCTCTGCCTCTGCCTCGAGGGCGAGAGCGGGGAAGAGGACGACGACCAGCCCAGCTGGCCAGGCGGGCCCCGCGTCGCCCTTGTCCCCACCGGTCAGCCGCATGGGCGTTGACCCCGCCCTGCCCACGTGGATAAGTGGTCGGTCCCACCTGTAAGTCTCTCGTGTTGACCCAGTGGCCCCGCTGAACGTCTTTAGTGAACGTGTATTCTGACAAATACGCTTTCCATTGAAGAAAACGCTTCCTCTTTCTCCTTCGGCTTAAAGTACGTTTTCACGTTCTGAAGACGCAGTATGAGAAATACGCTTTTTGTTTTTCAGCTCACAGGCCTGTTTGTAGAGTTATTTTTACAGATTGGTCCTTGAACTTCGTCGGGCTATAACTTTTTGCTCGCAACTCCGTTTGAGGTGAATCCAAAGCCCACGTCTTCATTTCGTTGAGCCTGTTCTGGTGGTTACATTTTCATGATGTTGTCACATTCTGAAAATGACCATTTTGCCCTTACCACTAATCAGCCCCTTCGGGAGAGAAACGTTTCCGGTGATTTGCTCCACAATCATTCCGCACTTCTTCCCGGAGTATTCTTCATCCCCAGGCAAGCCAAAACCACCATTTGTATGATAGCCATGCAATAGCATTGGTTTTCAACTTGAATCTTTAATAAATGTATGTTTATTTTGCTACCGTTGTCGTTATTTCGGTCATGCTTGTGGATCGGTGATTACCGTCATGTTTTCTAGCACTCTGTTATCATGTTCTACCTGCTAGTATTACTTTCATATTGGTCAAGCTTGATAGCAGTACATGTTGGGTTGGTCATGTTCTTTGGTGCATGACCGACGTCGGTTACCGAGAATCGTTAATATGTATTGTTCCTTGTTGTTAGTTGGTTAAGTGTTTACTCGGTAATGTTATTGATGTGTTCTCGCATGGTATTCATTATTGACGTTAATGGTTATGTTATACTATGAGGAGTGTTGTACTTGGGATATTCATGCTCATCATTATGCCATGCTCGGTTGGATATGATTCATTGTTGATATGGTTGATATTTATATTGTACCCTCATGCTTATGTGGATATCGTGCTCATGCATTGTAAGTGCATCATGTTATTTCATCATGGCTCAGCATATTTGCTTCAAGTTTAACTGGATTAAATCAAACTTGAACAATTGTTGGCTGAGTCATGGTGCCACCATATCGAGCTGACCAGTGCAACCACGCTCGCCTTTATGGGAAGGTCCTAATTGGGTCTATTGTCATGCCTCTCGCCGGTGCCTCCAACGAGGGAAGGTTATGGGCGCGCACTACCCTGATCAGGTAGGCGGACATAAGCCTTGTGTGCCCGTTGTTGTTGCACCCGGGTTTTCCCCGTTTGGGACCGTTTATGTTTTGCCACGACGGTGGCCGTTGGTGCCTTTGGTTGGCACGGGGCCACCCAGGACTTAGCACAAAGGGGAGTTGGTCGGAGTGGCTGGGAGAGTGTCATGGTAGTAGATCGGTTTTGTCAAAACGCTGTTGGTCCACCCAAATGGGAGTGCGAGGCCATGGGTTCCGTGGTGTGGATACAGTGTACTAACCTCTGCAGAGTGTATATTAAATCTATCGACAGCCGCGCCCGCAGCTAAGGGCCTAGTTCGTGTCGGTCACACTGTGAGTCAACAGTAATTAATAATAACTTGATTAATAACAACCCTGGTTCGATGATGAGGTAAGTTGGTTATGTGATCCGTGAATGATCACCGTGTGGTTACCAGGTAACCCGTTGAGCCCAGAGTGGTTCTGTTTGTGATCCGTGAATGATCACCGTGGTATCGAGGATACTGAGTTGTAGGATATTCGTGATGTTGTGCGAGAATCGTGGGTAAAGATCAAGCTCCTTGTGGTCATTTAATGATTACTACAGTATTGTTTATACCAAGCTTGATTTGATCCTGAGATGATCGTGTGATGTCCGAGGTTGGTAAGTGTTGCATGTGATGGTTACGAGATAACCCGAGCAGAGTAAGTTGGTGCATGATAATGTCATCATGTTGCATGATAGTGTCATCATATTTATATGTCCATGCCATGCTCATATTGTTCTAGCTGTATCATGTTGTTCAGGCTATGTTGTTCGGATAATATAATTTTAATTCCTGCTTAACCTGTAATTGCCATGTTGTTGTTTGTCTTGAATGCTTCTGGTTATTGTGAGCTTGCAAGTACATTCAATGTACTGACCTGGCGTGTCATGCCAGTTTGCAGGTCATGCCGTGATTGCTTGATTGCTTGTCGTGGTTTCCGTTCGTGCGAGCTAGGATAAGCATTCCCGCCAGAGTCCCTGCGGAGTGGATTTCTCCACCATCGCCGTTGTTCCGCTGCTAGAAGTTTTTCCGCTGCATCGTCTTGTTCTGCTGCTTGCATAGAGCAACCGTGGCAGGCGTAGTGTCGCTGTGCCGATGTTATTCATTGTAATATCGGAGACCTTGTATTCATATTCGTGTAATAATAGAAAGCTGATTTGTTCTATGCTAAGCAGTGCCGTATTCCAGAAGACTTCTCCTCGATCTCTGGCCTGGAATACGGGGGGTTCCGGTTTCTCTGAGCCGGGATGAAACAACGCTTTGTATCAGAGCAAGTCTGGCTGTAGGAGGCCCTAGTCAGGCGAGCGGTAGAAATCGGTAGTTTAAAGTCCGGCCTGGTTGTTGCATTTTGTTGCTGCATTTTTTTGTTGCATAGCATTCATATAGCCTTAGTATTTGTTGCTAACAGTTTATCTGGGGAGTGTAGCTGGCATCTGTTCGGATCCACTACAGTCAGCCTTTGCATTTCTCCAAATTTCTTTTCTTGCTCGTGCTTCGGTGTTTAGTGTCATTTCTGTCCCAGCAGAGTGATGCCAAGTGATCCTGACACCGTTTGCAAAACTAGTGCTCAGGTATCTCGCTGATATCCTCCTTTCAGCCCCGCCTATCGTTTCGGTGATGGACATGCTTGTATCCCGAATCGCTCTTTTATTTTGTCGTGTTCGCAACCCTTAATGATCTTAGTTATCAAGAAAGGGCAATGTCAGCAGCCTCGGTTTTCCCCCGCTATCCTATTCCTTGGACGAGTACGGATCTTTTTCCGTCCGCTTGATAATAAGGTGGTTGCGACTTTCGTGTCCCACTACAGGTTTATCGAGTGCGTCCTCGCCTCCGAGCTAGTCCAGGTTGCTGCCTGGCTAAGCTAGCACTTGGTGTAGCGCTGTTTACACCAATTCTTCCACACATATTCGTCCTCTGCACACCGTCACAGCATGCTAGATTGTAGAACCGGAGATCCCGCGAGATTTGTGTGCTTAAGTAGGCATGCATATTGTGTGACTAGTAGTAATATGTGACATTGATTGTTGTTGTGTGTTTTTGTTTTATTGAGTTTTCTTTTGCTTCTTTCTTTTTGGGCCCCGGTGTTACATTATTTTTCCCCTATAAAGAGTTGTTCATCAACCAACACCGGACTCAAAGAAGCAACAAGGAGTTTAAATATTTGGAAACTCAGCTAAACAGAATGGAATTCTCAGCCGACTGTAGTGAAATGGGAAAACTCTGCTCTCGAGGCTGATAATCAATTTTGCATTAGTGTGCACTCCTCACAACAGTATGGATAACTCAAGTCTACATCAGTACAAAACCCTCACAGCAGTAATGATCAAGTCAGCAGCAAGACAAGTCAGGTACAAGAGCAATAGTATATTTTCAGTCAAAGGTATGGATCATATACAAAATTTTGGCTCAACAATGCATGATGCTTGAGATATATTATCGTCCGAAATAAAGTCAGAAGGTGATATGCTCAAGGAAGACAGTCAAACAAATTTCCTCGTGCAAATAATCAGCCACCGAATATTATGGGTGTGTGTGTGTAGATTTCAGTCTGCATATCATAGTATGATGATTTGAATATGAGAAACTCAGTCTTCCTCCACACGCTATCGCAAGAAATTTATGATGCAAGGCTCCTCGATTTTCCTCAGCATGATATGTGAACAATTTCCGGTCCAAAAGATACCCGGTCTTTCTCAGCAAGATACCTCAGTAAAAGCTTCTGATAGACGAAAATGAATTTTTCTCAACAAGAAAATCCGAGGAGAAGCTTCTCAAGTACGGAACTCAGGCTTCTCTAGCACAATAATCAGACCAAGCTTCGTGTATAAGCTATAAAGCCTTCTTCTGCACGATACCCAGAAAAAAGATTTGAGCAGAAGTTAACTAGTCCTCCTCAGCAAGCTACTTGGATGGCTTCTCTTGTAAGATAATTTGTCCGCATCACTACCACACTATTGGACCGCCCTCAGAGATTATGCGGAGTTGGCAATATATGGCAGTGTATCTCAAGAGTCAGATCAGCAATAATTTTGGTCAGAAGCACAAATCAGTCAAAACATATGTCTACCTCAAGGATCAAGTGTTCGGTTGCATATGATTCTTACAAATATGGTGAGCATGCCTCCCCAATATCAGTCACTCATACGAGGTACGTCAAGGATCCAACAGATATACCTCAGGAAAGTACGGATCCCACAGCCTCATGAATCATGCAACTGAAGATAAGCAGAGATACACATCTTATGTAATACAAGGATCTACAAGATCTAGATAAGAAATCACAAAATCAATAGTCTTGACAGTGGCCACCAAGGCCAATATTCCCGCACCGACAAGGAGATCTCATGAACTCTTGTCACCCTCTTGTATGGTTGGCCTCAACAATGAGCTCTGTACAGCTACAAGCTCCGAGAATATGTCATATAAGTGAGGAACCCAAGATAATGACAAAAATATTGCACTAGCCACAACCATGGTCATATGAAGAATCAAGGATATATGTGGACAACCTATTTCAGTAAGATATCCTGATAAAGAAAAACATGAACGTTAAAGGGTGACACTGACAGCAAAGGTATGGTGATTTTTGGCACGACCATCAGGGTCCGGATACCCAAGTCAGTTAGTGGCTAGATTACATATGGAGCCACAAAGGCATACCCTCAGTGGATTACTCTGCTCGACAAGAACTTCATATCCCGCTGACCCGCTTAAAGAAAAAAATGGTTAGTGTGGAATATCCAAATCTGTTCTGTCAAGTCCAAAATTCTTTTGCAACCTCAGCAGTTTGAACTCAGCGACAGTATAAAGCATTGCACAACTTATTACCACATCTGGGTATACCGACAACATGGGTAAATCAAAAATCAAACAATCAGCTCCAGACCAGGTATATCCACTAGTGTAACCTAGTACCCGGACAGCCTGTCATGAAAAGTATCTTCCCACCAGCATACCGGCCAGGAAAGTCTCAAGATGTTAATAATTGAGGTATGCTACAGTTATAAGTATATACCTTGTTATATTTATCACGACAAAAGGCAGTCAAATCTTTGGTAGATATCCCATGACCAAGCCAAAGAAATAAATCAAATAAATCAGTACCACTTATGAGCAGTCAGATCCCGTCAGAAGATGGCAATGATTAATTCTCAGCATTTATTGGAACCAGAAGGCTTGCATTTGTTTTAAGCAACCCCATGACAAGAGTAAAAAGGTTTTCATGACCAAAAGAAAATTTATGCTCAGATCCATTGGATATCACCCCAGGTATGGAGAATCAACGCCAGTAAAAAGGAATTGGTATATGAGCAAAGACCCGTCAGAATTTGGGGAAAGGTGAAGAAAACCCCAAAACAAGGGAAGAAAATCATATGAAATTCATGGGGGAACAATAAATAAAGGAAAAAGGATACCCGAGTTGGAAACGGTGTCCTAAAGTCATACTTGTTCCTTGAGCAACCAAATCTCGAGGACGAGATTTCTTTAAGGGGTGAAGGTTTGTAACAGCCTGGTTTTTGGCCCTTTTCTTTTTATTTTAATTTAATTGGTTTTTGCTCTGTTTTTCTTTTTGGAGTGGTTCTGTGGCCTTGCCACCTGGGAAATCATCTTCCTTTCCTCTCCCAAGTGGCTCATCATTCTCAAAACCTTGCCAAGATCATGTCACTTCACTGCTTGACCAAACCCTAATTTCTTTTTCTCAGGAATGTTCCTTTATCTATTAAAGGAATAACCCTGTCTGCCCTAGGTTGTGAAGCAACCTATATTTCTGTCGATCCAAAAATTCCCAAATAATTCTCATAATTCCTTTGGGTCATTTTTTGCTCAAATATGCCCAAACTTTCACGTCCTAGCCCAAGAATAATTCCCCAATAATTACTCTTCCTTTCTGTCCAGAGTGGCACTTTGTGAAGGAAGTGTCATTTATCTTATCTTGTTTGCTCCCAAACTAGTTGGGCATTCTTTTATGTCCAAATAATTGCAACATGCCAAAATTCAACTTTATTTGCCTAGCCAATCTTCCTCAGTGATTTTTTAAAGTTTTTGTCAAACAGAAGCCACTGTGAAGGAAGTACTAGCTAGGAGAATCAAAATGAGTTGAAATTTTGCATGCCTCTTCTTGTGCTCATATTATCTCACTCCTACAAATTTCAGCCCCATCCAATCATCTATGTCAGCACAGGATCAAATATTTGCTTCTGGCAAAATTTTCAGGTTGTGAAGCAAGTGCATTTTATATTGCTTCAAAAATCCTGATAAATTATCAGATCATGCTCCTACCTATATAACATCTCTCCACCCAATTTGGGATCATTTAATTGAGTAATTTGTTCACCAAAATTATTCCAAGATTCTGGCCAGTGAAGATAGCTATGAAGGAAGTACCATTTTCGTGAATCCAATTGGTATGAAATTTTTACAGAATCATTGTATGACCAAATCACTAAGCCTTGCCAAATTTGAGCTCAAGTGGCATCACCTTGTGAGTACATCATCCAAATCTCATTTCTGGACCAGATTTGGCAGTTGCAAAGCAACTATATTAAATCTTGGTCCAAATCTTCTCAAAGTTACCAGGATGAAAGTCCTTCTTAACCTAAACCTCGCAGACAACTCCATTTCTCCCAATCACTTCCCTGTTGATCAGCAGTACACGACCAAGTTTACTGCAGTAAACTTCAAAGGTTGCTTACCATTTAACCAGAGCAGTTTTCAGCGATCTACCACCGCAGTTGAAACCTCCCCTGGAAGAACTTACCAGTAGACA
This sequence comes from Aegilops longissima, assembly GCA_021605205.1. NCBI lineage: Eukaryota > Viridiplantae > Streptophyta > Magnoliopsida > Poales > Poaceae > Aegilops > Aegilops longissima. The sequence continues at coordinate 353,047,704 of CM038679.1, forward strand.
ACGTTTGCCAACCTTTGGCACCTTCACCTCGCCAGCTCACGCGGTCACCACCTCTCTGCATGCCATGGCCGCGTCCAGGATGGTTTCTTGCTCGGGCCCCTCCCCCTCTCGGTGTCTTCGCGCGCGTGAGCGTGTCCAGCAGCTAGCCCGCATCGTCGCTGTCCTTCTGGAGCCATCTCCCCCTCTGTAAGCCCCTCTATCAGCGCTCGTCGCCACGCGCCCACGAGCGAGCTGTAGCCGACCGGCTCTGTTCGCACCGCGGCTTCTTCCTTCTGTTGTCCCCGAGCTTTGCCCGTCACTGTGCACCTCTGTAGCTCGTCCGCACCTCCCTCGTCACCTTCCTGCGCCACCCCGTGCTCGTTGCGCGTCACCAAAGCTTTGGTTGAGCTTGATCGGTGGCAACCGGCTCGGCACCTCGCCCCCGCGCCTATATAAGGCCTCGAGCCCCTCCCGAGCACTTCACCAGCCTTGCCTCGCTCCACTACCCCTCCCCAGCCTCTCAAACGAGCTCAAGGACCTCTCTGTGTCCACCATCGCCGCCATGGCCGCCGTCTCTGTCCGCTTTGATTCCGGCGAGCCGCGCCTCCTCCCTCCGTTCCAGCACCACGTGTAGCCTCCCCACACCCCTAGAAGCCTCCCCGCCGTTTCTCTCCTCCTCTGTTGGCCTCTGGCCGCGGTCCCCATCGGCGCCCGACGCCACCATCCGCCACGCTGAAGGCAGCCACCACTCTGGTCTTCCTCGGCATACGCGAAGACCCCGGATGGATGCCCCTCTCTGTCCCACGCAGTTTGGTAGCCGGGGCCTCGCCGGCTAGGGCAGTCACCGGCGTAGCGCCTCTGCCTCTGCCTCGCAGGCCCTGCGTCGCCCCCGTCCCCACCGGTCAGCCGCACGGGCGTTGACCCCGCCCTACCCAGGTGGATAAGTGGCTGGTCCCAGCTGTATGTCTCTTGTGTTGTCCCAGTGGCCCCGCTGACCGTTTTTAGTGAACGTGTATTCTGACAAATACGCTTTCCTTCGAAGAAAACACATTCTATTTCTCCTTCGGCTTAAAGTACGTTTTCACATTCTGAAGACGTAATCTGAGAAATACGCTTTCTGTTTTTCAGCTCAGGGGCCTGTTTGTAGAGTTATTTTTACATATTGGTCCCTAAACTTCGTCGGGCTATAACTTTTTGCTCGCAACTGCGTTTGAGGTGAATCCAAAGCCCACGTCTTCATTTTGTTGAGCCCGTTCTGTTTTAAACATTTTCATGATGTTGCTACATTCTGAAAATGACCATTTTGCCCTTACCACTAATCAGCCCCTTCGGGAGTGAAACGTTTCCGGTCATTTGTTCCACAATCGTTCCGCACTTCTTCTCGGAGTATTCTTCATCCCCAGGAAAGCCACAACCACCATTTGCATGATAGCCATGCAGTAGCATTGGTTTTCAACTTGAATCTTTAATAACTATATATTTGTTTTGCTACTTCTGTTGTTATTTTGGTCATGCTTGTGGACCGGTGATTACCGTCATGTTTTCTTGCACTCTGTTATCATGTACCTGCTAGTACTACTTTCATATTGGTCATGCTTTATAGTGGTACATGTTGGGTTGGTGATGTTCTTCGGTGCATGACTGACGTCGGTTACCGAGAACCGTTAATATGTATTGTTCCTTGTTGTTAGTTGGTTAAGTGTTTACTCGGTAATGTTATTGATGTGTTCTCGCATGGTTTTCATTGTTGATGTTAATGGTTATGTTATACTATGAGGAGTGCTGTACTTGGGATATTCATGCTCATCATTATGCCATGCTCAGTTGGATATGATTCATTGTTTATATGGTTGATAGTTATATTGTACCCTCATGCTTATGTGGATATCATGCTCAGGCATTGTAAATGCATCATGTTATTTCATCATGGCTCAGCATATTTGCATTCAAGTTTAACCGGATTAAATCGAACTTGAACAATTGTTGGCTGAGTCATGGTGCCACCATATCGAGCTGACCAGTGCAACCACGCTTGCCTTTATGGGAAGGTCCTAACTGGGTCTATTATCATGCCTCTCGCTGGTGCCTCCAACGAGGGAAGGTTATGGGCGCGCGCTACCCTGATCAGGTAGGCGGACATAAGCCTTGTGTGCCCGTTGTTGTTGTTGTACCCAGGTTGTTCCCGTTTGGGACCATTTATGTTTTGCCACGAAGGTGGCCCTTGGTGCCTTTGGTAGGCATGGAGCCATCCAGGACATAGCCCAAAGGGGAGTTGGTCGGAGTGGCTGGGAGAGTGTCATGGCAGTAGATCGGTTTTGTCGGAACGCTGTTGGTCCACCCGAATGGGAGTGCAAGGCCATGGGTTCCGTGGTGTGGGTACAGTGTACTAACCTTTGCAGAGCGTATATTAAACCTATCGGTAGCCGCGCCCGCGGATAAGGGCCCAGTTCATGTCGGTCACACTGTGAGTCAACAATAATTAATAGTAACTTGATTAATAACAACCCTGGTTCGATGATGAGATAAGTTGGTTATGTGATCCGTGAATGATCACCGTTTGGTTACGAGGTAACCCGTTGAGCCCAGAGTGGTTCCATTTGTCATTCGTGAATGATCACCGTGGTATCGAGGATACCGAGTTGTTGGATATTCGTGATGTTGTGCGAGAATCGTGGGTAAAGATCAGGCTCCTTGTGCTTATTTAATGATTACTACAGTATTATTTATACCAAGCTTGATTTGATCCTAAGAAGATCGTGTGATGCCGTAGGTTGGTAAGTGTTGCATGCGATGGTTACGAGATAACCCGAGCAGAGTAAGTTGGTGCATGATAATGTCATCATGTTGCATGATAGTGTCATCATGTTTATATGTCCATGCCATGCTCATATTGTTCTAGATGTATCATGTTGTTCAGGCTATGTTGTTCGGATAATATAATGTTAATTCCTGCTTAACCTGTAATTGACATGTTGTTGTTTGTCTTGAATGCTTCTGGTTATTGTGAGCTTGCAAGTACATTCAATGTACTGACCTGGCGTGTCATGCCAGTTTGCAGGTCATGTCGTGATTGCTTGATTGCTTGTCGTGGTTTCCGTTCGTGCGAGCTAGGATAAGCGTTCCAGCCAGAGTCCCTGCGGAGTGGAGTTCACCACCATCGGCGTTGTTCCGCTGCTAGAAGTTTTTCCGCCGCATCATGTTGTTCTGCTGCTTGCATAGAGCAACCATGGGAGGCGTAGTGTCGCCGTGCCGATGTTATTCATTGTAATATCGGAGACCTTGTATTCATATTCCTGTAATAATAGAAAGCTGGTTTGTTCTATGCTAAGCAGTGCCGTATTCCAGAAGACTTCTCCTCAATCTCTGGCTTGGAATACGGAGCGTTCCGGTTTCTCTGAGCCGGGGTGCCACAACTGGGTGAGTAATGAAGTGGAGCGAGTAAATGGAACCGCGAGGGGAGGGGGGGCGAAATGCGAGACGTGGTTGACGGCAACCGCAGTCGGGCGTGGCGTGCGGGCGCCCCGCCAGTTCCACCGCACGCCCCCGACTCGCAACCGTTGACCAAGGAGAGGAAACCGGCGTGCGGGCGAACTCTCTCACACGCCACACACGCGAGTTGTCCTACGTGGCACACAAAATCACCCATTTCGTGCCAAGATTCGTGCATAAGTGACTGGACGGCGATGAAGGCGTGTGGGTGAGTTGGCTAACGCCCACATGTGTGGGAGTTAGTGTTTCCGTAATATATAGAAGAAAAGATGCGTGATGTCAAAAAAAAGATGCGTTCATGCACAACAAATAGTGTGGGAAAAAGGTTAGCAAACCACTTTTCGTTAAAATATACTAAAAATATGGATGGTGTTAATGGTAATAAATCATTCCCTAGAAGTATGTGGGCATCTGTAGGTGCAAATAGTTTATATTTTTATTCTGTCATTTTTTTAATGAATCATGATATATGTTCTATTTATTTAACGATGGATGATGATTTATGTTCTAATTACAATGGTTGAAATTCTACATATAGGAGGAAAAAACAAGGCATGGAAATTATTCAACATAAAATAAGTATTCTTCGTGACAAAAAATCATGAATAAGACCACATCAAAGCATATGAAGTGTACATATGTAAGATAAACACCCCGTCTGTGTCAAAATATAAGGCACATAAGTAAACATGATGTTAATTTATTTCAAACTTTGACCACTAAGATATGCAAAGGTATAGGAATTGAACATGTAGAATTCTTTTATGCCATACACCATTTTGCTAATTTTCTGACATATCAGAAATGAAATCATAGCAAAAATCATGAACAGTAAACTGCAAATAATCTAATCGATAGAAAATATATTTTGGAGCAGATGAAACTTCTGTTATATTATTAACACACAAGAGACAAATAAGCCATCACATTAATCTATATGAGAAAAAAAGTACTACTAGTCACGTCCAAAAAAAGTACTACTAGCCACGTCCGGACTCTAAGACATGTATAAACAAAATCACGTACTAGAAAAAAAAAACTACTAAATACACCCGGACTCTAAAGAGAAAAGGCAGATTGGATAAATCTAAAAGGGAAAGTGCATACATGCACGCACCGATGCAAAATGAGGATTGCTCACGCAAACGTATATATGGGAGAATAGCAAGCCTCATGATTTTTTTTGTCCCTTGCATTGGCTGATCACGAAGCCAACAATTTCACGACTCGTAAAAAAAGGCAACAATTTCACGGACAGACTCGCACTTCTTGTTAGAAGGGAGAGAGAGAATTGGTGGAATAGTTTGATGTATTGCTTGAGCTTCGTGGGCATATATATAAGAGTACAATGATCTATTTGAAGTATAAGACAAGTCAGAACAAATCCTAGTCTATCTCGTCTTTCCTAATAAACATTATACTCAACATCCCCCCGCAGTCACAACGGTAGCGACGCAGACGGTGAGACTGGAGAAGAATCTGAAGGTAACCGATGGACACCACCCCACAGTCGTAACGGTCGACGCATCGCGGAGTCGTGGCTGAAGTGGCAACCGACGAGGTTGCTCAAGCAAGGCGGTAACTCTTTGTGCCGTTTGTCGATGTAGCCGAGAGCGTGGGTGGTGGAGCCGTGGTCGAGGTAGCCGTGCGAAGAATGCCGTGGTCGATGTCGAGTCGGGGTGGCCGGTGTCGACAAAGTCACCGTGGAGCCATGGGCGCAAGGGGGCGCCGAGTTAGCATGGGCGCAGTGGTGCCGAAGTAGTGTTGCGCCCGGAAGAAGATGTTGTTGACGACGCGTCGCGCCGGGGTTGCCAAACCCGGGGACACGTCGTAGACGAAGGCACGCGTCGGTGTTGCCAGCAACGGGCATGCGTAGACGGTCGATGTCGAAGTTGACTAAGTGCCGCACCAAGCTTGCCAGGCCCGGGGATACGTCGTGGATGAAGGCACGGGGCAGTGTTGCCAGCACCGGGCATGCGTAGACTTGGACCAGCACGAGCTGTACGCCATGTCGAAGAGGTCGGAGAGGCCATCAGAGAAGGACTCGACGACGGTTGCGGCGCCAATCGGCGCGGGGCCAATGTCGCCCGCGGTTGTCGGAGTAGATGAAGCGGTCGGGGTAGATGACGGCGACGCTGGTAACGAGCTGGTGCTGGACGAAGACGAAGTGGGTGGACGGGCGACGGCGGCGGCCAAAGAAGAGCGGCGGCGGCGGCTAGGATAGGAGTGCGGCGGCGGTGCTCGAAGTAGGCGAAGAACCCTAACAGCATGACGAAGACCGGCGCAGACGGTGGCGTTCCCGCACCAAGGGAGACGGCGCAACGCATGCCACGGAAGGTCGACGCGTGGTGACGGCGGAGTGGACCGCGGGCCGCGGCGCTATGGCGGCGGGCGACGCGTCGGCAAGCGGGTCGGGCGACGACGGAAGACCTCGGGCGGCGGCGGGACAGCGGGCGCGATGCTGCGGCCGGTGGCGACGCACCGGCGGTTCGCGAAGTCGGTGCAACCGCGGGGACGGCCTCGGGGCGACGGCGGGGACCGCGTATCGCGACACTACGTCCCGAAGGGGCGACGCAGCGGCGACGCATGAGTCGATGCAGCCGTGAGGAGAACCACGGGGCGGCGGTGCTGCGGCCCGACGGGGCGACGCAGCGGTAGCTCGATGCTCGATCGGTGGAGAGGCGCGCTGAACTCGGGGACGATCTTCACGGGACCTGCAGAGGCGCGCGTAACCGACGGGCCAGGTCGGTCTTGCGGCGTAGATGAGGCAGATCGTAGCGGCGAGCGGGTGATCAAGCCGATCGCGCGTGAGGTCGAGGACGCCGCTCGGTGGAGGCATGGTGGCGGCAGAGTCCGAGATGAAGTCGGCGACGACGAACGGCACGAGACATCGTGCGGCCGAGCTTGTCAGCACCGGCACCCGGGCAGCGAGGCCCGAGCGACCAACGGAGCAGCGACGCCCGAGTTGAGGTAGCCGACGAGCCTGACGCAGCCGTCCCGACGCAGCCCAGGACGAGGCCGACGAGGTAGACCGCCGGGCCGCTGTGCAGACGCGGCGGAGGCGGGTGACGTGGATCGATGGGCAGGCCGGCGCGCGAGCGACGACTATGATTGGCCGTCGCATGGCGCGAGGCCGCCAGGTTGGGGCGATGCAGGTGTCCCGGTTGGAGCAGGACAATGACGGCCGGCGCGGGGCGACGGGCGGACCGACACGCGGACGGCGGCTAGCCCTGACGGGCCGCCTCGGCGCGCTTGGCCGCCGGGTCAGAGGAGAGGTCGGCTGGTCGCGCCGGGGTCGGAGTAGAGGCGCTTGAGGTTGACGTCGACGGCGGGCGACGCAAACCGATTAAGAATAGATCGGAAAACCAAAAAAGAAGCGCCGATCAAGACGACCGGCGTGAGAGAAAAAATCCGGATCAAGGAGCTGGAAAAAGACTCTCTAGGGCAGCCGATCAACAAGATCAGCGGACGAACCCTAGATACGGGCGGCGCGGCCCCCGGCGGCGGTCATGGAGGCCGATCACCCCAAGGGCGGCGCACGGGTGTAGAAGCGGCGGCGGCTAGGGTTTAGAACCCGGAAACTAATACCATGTTAGAAGGAGAGAGAGGATTGGTGGAATAGTTTGTTGTATTGCTTGAGCCTCGTGGGCATATATATAGAAGTACAATGATCTACTTGGAATACAAGACAAACCAGAACAAATCCTAGTCTATCTCATCTTTCCTAATAAACATTATACTCAACACTTCTAATGCATTATTACGTTGATAGCCAATCAGTAGGCATATGTCACCATACATCTAGAAAAAAATAATTATATTAATTTGATATGTACTGTCAGCAGCAACAGGTTGGCCAGAAGCTTATTTCCTTTCTTTTTGTATCAAAATTCATACCTATCTATTTTTCCCGCCTTACATATTTAATTGGGATTTTTTTCAAAACTGTGATGATTTTTATAGCAAATTCAGAATCTATACATCCTCACGCATGAAAATCAAAACTAGCACCCCGTCGGCCTCCAGTTAGCCAAAGAGGGGCTCTTCCGCCTGCGGTTGACCGAAGTCGGTTCTTCAGCCTCCCGTTGGCCGAAGAGTACCCCAACTGGGCCAAAGAGGACTTTTTGGTCTTCCGTAGGCTGAAGAGTACTCTTTGGTCAACTGTAGGCCGAAGAGTACTCTTTGGGTCCCAAGGCCTAGCTTAGGCAGAAGAGCGCAACCATGCAGCTTGGGCCTCTCGTTAACGCGAAAAGTTGGGGCCCAAGTACTCTTCGGCCTACGGTTGACCAAAGAATGCTCTTCGGCCTACGGTTGATCAAAGAGTGCTCTTCGGCCTACGACAGACCAAAGAGTCATTTTCGGCCCAGTTGGGGCACTCTTCGGCCAACGGGAGGCTGAAGAGCCCACTTTTGTCAACCGTAGGCCGAAGAGCCCCTCTTCAGCCAACTGGAGGCTGACGTGGTGCTAATTTTGATTTTGGTGTGTGAGGACATATAGATTTCGATTTTTCTACAAAAATCATCATAGTTTTAAAAAAAATCTTTAATTGGTATATACTGACAGTCCACCTCAAAACTATGGAGGACAAATTGATGGTGCTAATCACGTCAAAAAATGGTACTAATCTCTTCAGTGATTTAAGATTAGAGAAACTGTGTATCGAACTATCCCTTGAACTAAGGGTATTATCACTGGAACGGAACAAACGTCAAAATGATATAGGGCGAGAGAGAGAGAGAGAGATAGAGAAATAGGGAGAGGGAAAGGGAGAGGTAGAGGGAGAGAGAGATAGAGGTAAGCATGTGAGAAATCATTTGAATGGACTGCAAACATAACGCTTACATATACATGTGCCATACATTTAGCTTAAAATTATAACTACATTCTAGAAAATTCAAATTCTAGTCAAGTGTCTAATTGTCTAAAAGAATAGGCTGAAAATATTACATTCTTTTACAACATATATTATATATAATGAAGTAAAAAGAAAACAAAGCCACTTGATGCGTCCACATAGGCTAAATTTGCTAAACTATTAATCCTTGATTTTAATGGCTAATATTATAAAGTTAAATGTTACATGCGATGATGGCCAGGTGCGTACACACCATCAACTACCAGATAAATATAGACAATCTATCAATGGGTCCAATCTCTATACGACGTTGTTGAATCAGAAAGAAATTAAATGATAATAAAGGACAGAATGGTCATATGCTATAGTGGGCATCGCTAGGCATCAAACTACTGATGCTTTGCATCTATCAAACTAGTCAAATGCCGTAGGATTGGGTTAATCTGCAGCGTACGATGAGGCCTAGTAAAAGGAGCGTCCCGCCGGCTAGTTAGTATGGATAGTAATTGTTATTTATTTCCATAACCACTGCCTTAAATTATGACTAATTAAATGAAAGATTCCATCCACTGTGGGCTTGGACGTTAGGAGGTTTGTTCCTTATTTAGCATTCTTGATTCCAATATTATTTCAAATTGCTTCCAAACAATATTTTTTGCTTAAAAACTAAAATTTCTTCGAATGTGAGTTTTGTCAGCCATGTGGACATGTAGAACTTTTCCCAATGTGATGCTTTGTTTTCTTTGGAGCAATAGATTTATTTCACGGTGAATTAAACGTGCTTCTGCCTACTGATTAATTTGCATCCACGGTGAAATCAACATGCTACAGTTTAATAGAAATTCGTTCTTAATGGAAAAAAAATTCTTCTAAACATAAAAATCTTGTTTCCAGCAAATATTTGATGCATGTCATCCCTTCGAAACATAAAAATCTGGTCTCCAAAAAATAACCATTATCATATGTACTGTTTCAAACACATTAGGACATGTATGAAAAAAATACAAATGTTCACAATTTGCTTCCATTGATTGAAAGTAATGCTTCCAAATACAAATCTTATTGCTTCTTAATCCATAGTTCTCTATGCTCCATCCAACCACGTCCGACCTAGTCTTGACAAGCTTCATTTTCTCCTACAAAGCCGCGGGTGTCAACGTCAGTGAGTGTTGACGCTATTGAGAGGCCGACGATCTTGGCTTGTGACAAACGAGGGTGTGCTAGGCTAGCTTGTTTTCTTCCAAACAGATCTCAGGTTGTGGCACCGTGCGCCCTGTATCAATAATCATGTTATTCTCGTTGTCGGTAGGCATGTTCTTCTCTTGTTGTCGATGCTGCAAAAATTATAAAGAAATGAGCTGTTAGACTTGAATTCAAAAACAACGCCTACAAAACATTACGAAGCATGCCAAGGAAACAAGTTGAACACAGCATAGAAGCGTATGTATCAAACACACAAAGCAAACCATACACTGTGAAGAAGTACGACTATGTTATGTATGAAGCGAATTGTATGCCAGGAAGAAGCACAAATATGATACGCACGAAGCATGAAAATTCGAAAGCATATACCCGTATAATCTCATAATAGTAGCGCAACGAACACAGCGAAAAAAAACTCAGGCAAAAGGGACGCACACTTATTCTCATGGTTTCTTATCCTCCGGCCATCTGGTGATCCTCGAGCTGCATGGTTAGGCAACAACACCAGCGGCCACTCCCTTGGAGATTTGCACACACCACGTACGGAGGGGTGGCCCTCCAGCGCGGTGGAAGGGAAGGAAGTGAACATGCTGCTAGAAGAGAAGAGGAGGCAGGTGCGTGCGAGGTCATGAGAGAAGGGGATCTGGGAGGTGCGAGTGAGGTGGAAGAGTTCCGGGCGGTGCTTGCGGTTGCGGCGATTGGATACGGGGATAGTTGATCGATCAGTGAGATGTTATGGGCAGGGTTTGTGGGTTGTTTGTTTCTGGACGAGGGGATATTATTATTTTTTAACATATGGGCACAATCTGTGACCGTCCAAACCAACTAAATCAAGGGCAGTCCACTGGTCTGACGTTGGCCTCCTATCAGTCTATAGATAGGAAGTCTTTCCCTATGCTATATGGTACTGATAAATGACAATACAATTGCACTAGATGTTGTCATTGATACACAATAACTCAAATACATAGGAAGGCAGCAATGCATGTGTGATGCATCAGAATAGTACATGCATGTATTAGTATGTAATGCTAATTCCCTGAGAAAAAAGTATACATAATATGAATGAAATATAAACATGCTACAAATATTTATATGAACATTTATTAATTATAAATATATACGAGAACAATGCTCAATGTATTCCATTATAATTCATGAAGAAAAGTAATTGTTTCCGGACTACCCAAAAAGGGTAGATACGTAGTGAAAAACACCACTTATAACATCATGAGGTTAGAAATCTTAAAACTACAACGGGGAAGACACAAATGGTCGAGGAGGAATATATGAGGAATAAATGGACGATTAGAATGAAAGTATACGTGCTTTTACATGGCAAACCAACATGGACAAATGCTACCGCTCTTTTATTGGTTCCCCTAAGCAGGAACCTGACACACTTTTAATGAAATATTTCTACAAAACTATATTCATGTTTCTACACACACGTGTGTGTTTTACCTCTATTTTGGAAAAAAAAACTTGACAATGAAAACATATTTAAACATAAATTAATTCAAATAGTACAATATATGTAATACATCTTGGCATCTAGCCGCGCAAATGCGCGGGTCACCCTGCTAGATTGCATGATTTGAATGAAACTAACCCGGACTAACATTGTCTTCAGCAGAATTGCTCTGGTGTTACTTTTGTGTAGAAATAAAAGTTCTCGGAATGACCTGAAACTTCATGGAGAATATTATTTGAATAAATAAAAAATATTGGCGAAAGAGTCAACAGAAGGGGACCCACCGGCTGTCCACAAGGGTGGCGGGCGCCCCCCCTAGGGCGCGCCCGCCTGTCTTGTGGGTCCCACGAAGCTCCACCGATCTCAACTCCAGCTCCATATATTCACGTTCGGGGCGAAAAAAATCAAGGAGAAGGATTCATCGTGTTTGAAGATACGGAGCCGCCGCCACCTCCTGTTCTTCCTCCGGAGGGCAGATCTGGGGTCCGTTTTGGAGAGGAGTAATCATCGCCATCGTCATCATCAACCATCCTCCATCACCAATTTCATGATGCTCACCGCCGTGCGTGAGTAATTCCATCGTAGGCTTGCTGGACGATGATGGGTTGGATGAGATTTATCATGTAATCGAGTTAGTTTTGTTATGGTTTGATCCCTAGTATCCATTATGTTCTGAGATTGATAATGCTATCACTTTGCTATGCTTGCTGCTTGTCACTAGGGCCCGAGTGCCTTGATTTCAGATCTGACCTTATTACGTTTTCATGAATATATTTGTGTTCTTGATCCTATCTTGCAAGTTATAGTCACCTACTATGTGCTATGATCCGGCAACCTCGGAGTGACAATAGTCGGGACACTTCCCGGTGATGACCGCAGTTTTAGGAGTTCATGTATTCACCAAGTCCTAATGCTTTGGTCCGGTTCTCTATTGAAAGGAGTCCTTAATATCCCTTAGTTTCCAATAGGACCCCGCTGCCACGGGAGGGTAGGACAAAAGATGTCATGCAAGTTCTTTTCCATAAGCACGTATGACTATATTCGGAATACATGCCTACATTATATTGATGAATTGGAGCTAGTTCTGTGTCACCCTAGGTTATAACTATTGCATTATGAATGCCATCCGACATAATTATCCATCATTGATCCATTGCCTACGAGTTCGTTTCATATTGATCTTTGCTTCGTTACTTCTCTATTGCCACTATTGCAATTGCTACAAAACTGATACTGTTAGTTTTGCCACCATTGCTGTTACTTCCATACCATTTTCTTGCAGATATTAAGTCTTTCAGGTGTGGTTGAATTGACAACTCAGCTGCTAATACTTGAGAATATTCTTTGGCTCCCCTTGTGTCGAATCAATAAATTTGGGTTAAATACTCTACCCTCGAAAACGGTTGCGATCCCATATACTTGTGGGTTATCGAGACCTTTTTCGGGCGCCGTTGCTGGGGAGCATAGCTCTATTCTCTGAGTCACTTGGGATTTATATCTGTTGATCACTATGAGGAATCTGAAAGATCAAAGAACCAAGATTTTTCCCTCAACTACGAGGGGAGATAAGGAACTGCCATCTAGCTCTGCACTGGATTCACCTTCTGTTTTGAGTATGCTTGTGACACCTACACCTTCTATTGATTCCAATAAGTCGTATATTATTGATGATGCCACTTCTGCTATTCATCATGCTTATGATGATACTACTTCTTTGCTTGATAATACTGCGCCACTAAGTGAATTTCTTGATGAACAACTTGCTAGAGTTAGATAAAATGAAATTACTGAAACTGATGATATTATTGGAACTGAAGATTATGATTCTCCCCCTAGATATGAATTGCATGTTGTACCCGAGGGTTATATTATGGATGAAGAAATTGTTAGAGACCTTTTTACTTGCAATGATAGAGATGATCTTAAGAAACTGTTAGCTAAGCTGAAAGAAAAATCTTTAAATGCTAGAATGCAATATGATCCTAAGTTTGCTACTTCACCTATCTTTGTTACTGATAAGGATTATGAATTCTCTGTCGATCCCGAGTTAATTACTTTGGTTGAATCTGATCCTTTCCATGGTTATGAATCTGAAACTGTTGTGGCACATCTTACTAAATTGAATGATATAGCCACCCTATTTGCTCATGAGGAAAATATTCACTATTACTATATTCTTAAGTTGTTTCCTTTCTCATTAAAGAGTGATGCTAAGATATGGTTTAATTATCTTGCTCTTGGTTGTGTGCGTAGTCCCCAGGATGTGATTTACTACTTCTGTGAAAAATATTTCCCTGCTCATAAGAAACAAGCTGCTTTAAAGGAAATATTTAACTTCATGCAAATTGAAGAAGAGAGTCTGCCACAAGCTTGGGGGAGGCTTCTCCAATTACTTAAAGCCTTTCCTGATCATCCTCTCAAGAAAAATGAAATACTTGATATCTTTTATAATGGACTAACCGATGCTTCCAGAGACCACATGGATAGTTGTGCTGGTTATGTTTTCAGGGAAAGAACTATTGAGCAAGCCGAAGTGTTATTGAATAATATATTGAATAACGATAATGATTGGACACTTCCTGAACCAATTCCTAAGCCAACTCCGAAGAAGAGAGGTATCCTATTTCCCAGTCCTGAAGAAATGCAAGAGGCAAAGAAATCTATGAAAGAAAAAGTTATTAAAGCTGAAGATGTTAAGAATTTACCGCCTATTGAAGAAATATATGGTCTTGATAACTAGACACGGGTAGTAGAGGTAAAATCTCTTTATAGATTTGATGAAGGTGATATTCCTCATAATAAGTCTTCTAGTCAATGCTTGGATGAGTTTGATAATGTTATTGTTAAAGAGGAAAATTTCAATGCTTATGTTAGGAGACAATTGAAACGTAATGCTTACATGCTTGACCACTTGGGTGATTATATGAGTAGAAATATTAATGATCTTAAGCTTATTAGTAAACATGCCTCCGTGGTTACAACTCAAGTAGAACAAGTACTTAAGGCACGGGATGATTTGCTCAATAAATTGAATAATAAGAATAATGATAATGATGTTAGGGTTATAACTAGAGGTGGTAAAATAACCCATGAACCTTTGTATCCTGAGGGACATCCCAAGAGAGATGAGCAAGATTCTCAGAGAATTATTACTGATGAACCTATTCCTAGTAATAAAAAGAAAAAGAAAACGGGTAGGACTTTGCATGCTTCTAGTGAACCTGTTATAGAATCCCAATGATATTTCTATTTCTGATGCTGAGACACAATTTGGTGATGAACATGAACCTAGTGATAATGTTAATGATGATGTTCATGTTGATGCTCAATCTAGTAGTGATAATGATGTCGAGATTGAACCTACTGTTGATCTTGATAACCCACAATCAAAGAATCAACATTATGATAAGAGAGACTTCATTGCTAGAAAACATGGTAGAGAAAGAGAACCATGGGTTCATTAACCCATGCCTTTCCTCCTAAACCATCCAAGAAAAAGGATGATGATGATTTTGAGTGCTTTGCTGAAATGATTAGACCTATCTTGTTGCGTATGTGTTTAGATGATATGCTGAAAATGTCTCCTTATGTTAAGTATATAGAAGATATTGTTACTAATAAAAGAAAGATATCGGAAGATGAAATTTCCACCATGCTTGCTAATTATACTTTTAAAGGTGGAATACCAAAGAAACTTGGAGATCCATGAGTACCAACTATACCATGCTCCATTAAAAGAAACTATGTTAAAACTGCATTATTTGATCTTGGAGTCGGTGTTAGTGTTATGCCTTTCTATTTATATCGTAGACTTGAATTGAATAAGTTGACTCCTACTGAAATCTCTTTGCAGATGGCCGATAAGTCAACTGCTATACCCATCGGTATTTGCGAGGATGTGCCTGTTGTGGTTGCAAAATTTACTATCTTAACGGACTTTGTTATTCTTGATATTCCCGAGGACGATAGTATGTCGATTATCCTTGGTAGACCCTTTTTGAATACTGTAGGGGCTGTTATTGATTGCAACAAAGGCAATGCCACTTTTTATGTTAATGGTAATGAGCACACGTTACACTTTCCGAAGAAACAACCTCAAGTTCATAGTATCAATTCTATTGGAAAATTTTCAACTATTACTATTGGGGTTCTGAATTCCCTCTTCCTACTGTCGAAAAGAAATATGATATTATTATTGTTGCGGACGTGCATATCCCCGTTGAGGTAACCTAGTGTTATTCGAAAATTCTCCGGTTTCATGTCATTCGGAATAAGTTTTTAATAAGACTTGATCAACCTTGTTAATGGATTCCTTTTGATGAGCATGAGATGGATGAATTTAGAAGGCACTGATACGTCTCCGTCGTATCTACTTTTCCAAACACTTTTTCCCTTGTTTTGGACTCTAATTTGCATGATTTGAATGGAACTAACCCCGGACTGACGCTGTTTTCAGCAGAACTGCCATAGTGTTATATATGTGCAGAAACAAAAATTCTCGGAATGACCTGAAACTTCACGAAACATCTTTTCGGAAATAATGAAAAATCATTGCAAAAGATGAAGGCCAGGGGGCCCACCACCTGTCCACGAGGGTGGGGGGCGCGCGCCCCTTAGGGCGCGCCCCCTACCTCGTGGGCCCCCTGAGGCTCCTCCGATGCCAACTCCAACTCTATATATTTGGTTTCGGGGAGAAAAAAATCAAGGAGAAGAAATCATCGCGTTTTACGATACGGAGCCGCTGCCAAGCCCTAAAACCTCTCGGGAAGGCTGATCTGGGGTCTGTTCGGGGCTTCGGAGAGGGGGATTCGTCGCCGTCGTCATCATCAACAATCCTCCATCACCAATTTCATGATGCTCACCGTCGTGCGTGAGTAATTCCATTGTAGGCTTGCTGGACGGTGATGGGTTGGATGAGATTTATCATGTAATCGAGTTAATTTTGTTACGGTTTGATCCCTAGTATCCACTATGTTCTGAGATTGATGTTGCTATGACTTTGCTATGCTTAATGCTTGTCACTAGTGCCCGAGTGCCATGATTTCAGATCTGAACCTATTATGTTTTCATGAATATATGTGTGTTCTTGATCCTATCTTGCAAGTATATAGTCACCTACTATGTGTTATCATCCGGCAACCCCGAGGTGACAATAATCGGGACCACTCCCGATGATGACCGTAGTTTGAGGACTTCATGTATTCACTATGTGCTAATGCTTTGTTCCGGTTCTCTATTAAAAGGAGGCCTTAATATCCCTTAGTTTCCATTAGGACCCTGCTGCCACGGGAGGGTAGGACAAAAGATGTCATTTAAGTTCTTTTCCATAAGCACGTATGACTATATTCGGAATACATGCCTTCATTATATTGATGAATTGGAGCTAGTTCTGTGTCACCCTATGTTATGACTGTTACATGATGAACCGCATCCGGCATAATTATCCATCATCGATCCAATGCCTACGAGCTTTCCTTATATATTGGTTTTCGCTTATTTACTTTCCCGTTGTTACCGTTACAATCACTACAAAATACCAAAAATATTACTTTTTCTTCTTTTACTTTTGTTACCGTTACCACTACTATCATATTACTTTGCTACTAAATACTTTGCTGCAAATATTAAGTTATCTAGGTGTGGCTGAATTGACAACTCAGTTGCTAATACTTGAGAATATTCTTTGGCTCCCCTTGTGTCGAATCAATAAATTTGGGTTGAATACTCTACCCTCGAAAGTCGTTGCGATCCCCTACACTTGTGGGTTATCAAGACTAATTTCTGGCACCGTTGCCGGGGAGCATAGCTCTATTCTTTGAGTCACTTGGGATTTATATCTGCTGGACACTATGAAGAACTTGAAAGACGCTAAGACAACAATTTATCCCTTAACTGAGGGGAGGTAAGGAACTGCCATCTAGCTCTGCACTTGATTCACCTTCTGTTTTGAGTAAGCTTGCGACACCTAAACCTGCTTCGCTATTTCAGCCGGCGCTCGGGAATGGGGGTCCCAGACTTGCTCGCTGCTGCCTGCGGCGTGGCTCAAAGGGGGTCCCATCATGGCCCATCTTCATCAACACAAGCTCAAGACCTCGCGAGGGGCCAAGCCTCATGGGCGGACGACAAGTAGCTTCTCGAGCACGGCCTCATCAGCCTGGCTCGCAAGGAGGCGGAGAGATCAAGGCGGGTACCTCACGAGGTGCCCATGACGCAAGCCATGACGACTAAGGGCGCCAGTGGGCGCCAGCCAGCAGTGTCCTCCTTTCCTCTTTGGTGCAAAGGAGCAAGCGCAGCGAGAGCATCAAGCAAAGGAGCCCATTTCGTGCAACAAGACCAAGACCAGTCCAATGGCAGAAGGAAGTCATTGTGGAGCCCAAGCCAAGGCCACCACCAGAGCTTTAACAGGCGAGGACCAACTTTAGTCAGGATAAGTGTACCAGGTGATCCCCTTCAAAATGGCCAATTGTTGGCGCCCTTCCCGCTCAATATTTAGGAAGAGGCCCAGGGCCTCCGCCTATAAGTAGAGCTAGCCACCATAGTAAGGGGGATCTGAGATCTGGAATTAGAGAGAGAGAGAGAGAGAGAGAGAGAGAGAGAGAGAGAGAGAGAGAGAGAGAGAGGGACTGAACTCCTCCTAGCAGTTCATCCCCCCGGCCAAGAACAGACCCTCGTGAGGCTGTTCTTCATTGTATTGTTCATCACCATCAGCCCAAGAGGCAATCCACCACGCCACAAACTAGAGTAGGGTATTACACCACAATGGTGGCCCGAACTAGTATAAACCCTGTGTCTCTTGTGCTGTTCCTTTCGTAGTTTAGATCCTAGCGAGGCGGCGGGGTGCAGGTAGGTAGAGGGCGAGATTCCGCGTGCACCCTAGTGTTCGAACATCAAGGGTCTGCCGGAACCCGAAATCCGACATTTGGCGCGCCAGGTAGGGGTGCACCGGGATCCACCTTCCGCCACTTCGTGTCCCGTCGCATCGTCCTCATCATGTCCGGCGACCAGACGGGCAACCCCGGTCCCTGGGCGGCTTGGCCCGCCCACGCAGAGTCGCTCGCCTCGGGCGACCCCATGCCCCAGGCAGCTCGTGGTCCGCAGGGCGCTGCGGGCCGCAAGCGACGCGGACATGCTTCGACAACTCTCACGCCGCTGCCGGCGCGGTCGGCAGCGAGGGCCTCAACCACGGCGCGGCGCGCGACGCCAGACACCCGCCGGGAGCAAAGCGAACTCGAGGGCGCGCCACGGTGGCCGGAGCTACTGCAGTGCAGAGCATCGAAGGCAGGCGCGACGACGTCTGCTAGAGGGTGGCGAGCTCCGGCTTCGCCTCGGGGCTCATCCTTCGCACCCAGCTCCCACTCAGTCCAGGCGGCCAGCTGGGCTCCACACGCGTCAAGGCCCCAAGGCTACTCCAATGCCAGCCGGTTATCAAGACCGGGCGATGGCAGCGCTTGTCTCCGCTCCCGCCAGCGAAGAAGGACTCGCGCGAACCACGACCCCGTGGGCGCGCGCTACCACCCTGTGGGCGCCCAAGCGAGAACCGCATGGCACGCGGAGCACTATGGTGCGGCCTTCGGGATGACGACCCCAGAAGAATACGTGCCCCACATGATGGACCAAGGGCACCAGCACGAAGGCGAACAAGGCTCGCTCCTCAGCCCAGGCTGGGGGGACGAGGCGACAGAAGATGAGCTCTTCCAAGAGCCCCGTGAAGGCCCCACCGGCCACGCTGGAAGCGACGATTATCGGGTACCACTAATTCCTCAGGAGCAGACATACGTTAATCATGAATCGCAGGAGTTGCAGGTCGCCACAGCGAGCGGCTGCCCCGCTCCCGCAGTCTCCTACCCCTCGGGAGGAGGGCGCCGGGGGCTGCAGGAGAGGGGTCGAGATCCGGCATCACCACCGCGGCATTCGGAGCAAGGCATTCTCAGGAGGTAGGCCCTCTACTGGGGAGGTGCCTCAGGGCCTGCCCCTGGCCGAGGACCCGTGGTCGTGAGGGGAACCGCTGGCGACCGCTCTACCCCATCGGCGGCGTCCTGGTTTTCGGTCATCGTCGATGGCACTAGAGTGCGGCGCAAGGCGGGGCCCTCGTCTGGCGATATGAAGCAAGGCCGGTACCTGTGAAGAAGGCCCAGTGCCTGTGAAGCTCGCCGCCCCGTGACACTCTCACGTAATAATGAGTGGGGCTGTACACGCCCTGAGTCTCGGGGTGCCGCCTCAGCCCTGGGCTCCCTCCCACGCCCAGTGGCAGCACTTAGCTCCGCGCTGGTGAGAAGACGTCCAAGACTAGACTAGGTGCCGGATGCGGCCTTCTTTGGTTTGCTTTCATTGCTTTTCCCTTTGGTTGTCACTTTCCCCCGCTGGATTTAAGTTGGATTCGAATTCGAGATTTGCGTGTGTTTGGGGAAGGGGGTGTTTAGTCTCGTTCGAGCAATCTCTCGCGTTCCGGTTACCGCTTTGCCTCAGCTGCCTCCCCTCATGAGCCCCTCGCGAACCAGGTTGGGCCTAGCTTGCGTGCAGCCCAGACTGCCGCCGCCGCATCCTCTCAGGAGGCTTTTACTGCAGATCCTATGGGTTCGATCGGGAGACACTCGAAACGCCACGGCCCTCCACAGGCTATCTCGGGGCCCGCGCGGGACAAAGGTAAACTAGCCAGCCGCTTGGCACAGGCGTACGGGTGGTATAGCATCTACTACTACACAGAACACAAGTTTTACATGAGGGGCTCCCCCTCCCAAAATGCTCTCACGACCGTCAGGGCAAAACCTGAGCTCTATTCGTGCAGGAAACAGGAACGGTGCTCAGTCAGTCGGATAAATCCCCCAATGCATCCTCAGGGGCACCTCCTGAATTGTCGCTGGCGTCGCTGGCCTCGCCGTCACTCTGCGTCGTCGCCAGCGGCGTCAGGGCCGTTCACCACGCCGCCTTCGTCAGCAGCCACGATCACGCCATCGTTGTCTGAAGCAAAGGCCCTGACAATGGCGTCCACGTTGTCCTCCACCCAGTGCGCCAGGTCGTCCCGGACGGCCTGGGGTACTGGGGCGATGGCTGCGTCGAAGTCGGCGGGGTCCATATTCGGAGATGGCTGAAGACGCGAAAAGGCGCGCCCGAGCAGGGCGCTCCTCTCCTCCACCAACCTGTCGGCCCCGACCGATCGCGCCCCACCGAGTCACCACATCGGTGAAGAACTCAAGGTTGCCGGCGAGTTAATTGCGTGCGGCTCGCCAACATCCACCTCGCAGATGTTACCCAAGGCTGTGTTGGCTCTCTCCCGAGCGTGCAGGAGCATGGGGCGTGCTCATGCTCCAGACCCGCCACTGGTGCATCTCGTCCGCGATTCATCGCACGCGAACGGCCTCAGCCTCGCCCACACGCTGGCGAAGAAGAAACACCTCGGCACGGGAGGTAGTTAACTCCTCCTGCGCCACCTCAAGGGCGGCCCGAAAAGCATCGGCCCGCCGCGTCGCTTCCTCCTGCTTGGCCCTCAAGGCAGCGGTCCTACCTTCGGCCTCAGCCCGGATCAACCCCAGCCTTTCCTCGAACTCGCGCTCGAGGTTCAAGCGCGTCGTCGCCACCCGACGCCTAACCTCCTCCAGGACACGGGCCTCCCGCGCAGCGACATCATCCACCGCCTGCGTCACCAAGTGCTCCCTTGTTTCAAAGGCCAGATTACTCGCGTCTTGCGTTTGGTGGCTTCCAGCGTCAGCGCCTCCTCCCGCTTCTGAAGCTCTGCTGGGTCGCCTGAGGCCACCCTCATCGACGCAAGGGCCGTCTCGCGCAGCTCCACCCGCTCCTCCAGTGAGCGGCAACGGGCCAGGAGTTCCCGAGCCCGCTCCTCCGCCGCCTCTCGCCGCCGATCAGCTTCCCAAGCCTCTTCAACGGCCCAAGAACGGACCTCCCGAGAGGCCGCCAGCGACGCCTTGGCCTCCTCATCGTCAAGATGACGCTGGTGGCGCGCAAGGCGGCGACCGCCGCCGCCAGCTCAGGCCTCTCCGCGGCCAGGCGCATGCCCTCGGCCTCGAGGCGCGCATCTTCATCGGCGAGCTCCTCACCAAGCAGGCTCACCGCATCGGCTGCCCTTCGAAGAAACCCTTGGCGAAGAGCGCGACGTTCCCGGGCGCGCTCAAGTACGTCTTCCACACCATCATCCGCCCCAGGCGAGCGCCGAGGGCCGCGAATCAGCACTCCCCCTCCGGGCAGGGGGCTGGGGGCTGGCGCCCTCGCCATGGCTGGGAACGCCTCACCAGAAGCCCGGCCAGAAGCCAGCCCATCCCCCAAAGAAGAGCACAGGAAATGCCTCAGCCAATCACGGTCGATGACCAGACGAAAAGCCCACAGCAGGCCGGCTATGCCACGAGAGGGCTCGCGAAGGAGGGTCGCGAGGCGCGCGGGGACGCGATGCACCTCAGGATGGCTCGTCTCTCCGGCCGGCCTCACCACAAGGGCCCTGCTGCTCGGAGTGCTCGAAGATGGCAGAGGAGGCGGAGCCCAGGGGGATGGCTCCTCAGCCATCTCCATGAGCTCGGCAGGAAGGGCCCTGCGGAGCAAGGATCAGTAGAAGCAACAGGAGAATCAGGGGCCAGAAAAAGGGAAAGCTTACTCATCGGTGGCAAAGTACTTCCCGCGCTTCAGCAGGCGACAAGGGTAATCGTCGCCCAAGGCTTCCCTTCTCTTTCGGAGAGCCTCGAAGTCCACGCGGAAGCGACCCAAGAGCTGAGCGCAGGGGTCAACCTGCGGCGAGGAAGGAGCGTCGAGACGACCTACGTCAGGGGCGTTGTCCTAGCGCACGCTGCCGGTCGCCTCGCCAAGAAGGGTAGCTGGGGCCCCAGGGGCCTCAACCGCAGGCACCACGGGCAGCTGCTCGCCACCCCCAACCACGGTAGCCTGGGCCTCAGGAGCTGCTCCCTCAAGAGCGCCGCCTGGGACCGTCACCCCTGCGGAGGCCCCCTCGGCCCCCAGCGGCTCGTGTCTCCCTGCTTCGCCACTCGAGGAAGAGCCGCCACGGCCGACTGGAAGGGCAGCCACCACCACCGGGTTCTCGCGAGACCCCATGAGGCCTGCGGGGCGCAACCCCCATTCGTCGAAGCTGGGCATCTGCTTCACAAAGTCACCCCTGCTTGAGCAAAAGTACAACAAAGCACCCCTTGCCGGACGCCGGGTTGGGATCCCAGTCAAGACCAAGAGCACCTTCTCGGCCGCTCAGCGCCAATTCCTCCTCCCGAGCCTCATGCGGTCTTCACGCCCACTGAAGGCCCACATCCGCGGAATGGCGCCGAGAGGGGAATGCGCACAACAGAACTCCTTCACCATTTGGGCGCCGTCACCGAAGCGCCCCAGAGCGCCGGGCGACGCCAGACGGCGAGCCGGGGCTCGTGAGTGTCCCTCGCCCCAGCCTGAATCGGGGACAACGGTGATGTTGGCTCGGCAGCAGGGGCTGGGCACCCCACGCCCATGTACAGCCACCGTCATGGAACCCAGCGCGGGCGGAGGAAGGGTGAAGTCAATCCTCAAGCCGCTGTTTCAGATGCAGCAATGAAGCTCACGCACCCCGAATATTGGGTGGGGTCAACAAGCGCAAAGAGAAGAAGTGGCGCAGCAAGGCAACCGAGGGAAGGATGCCCATCATCGCCTCGCAAACAAAGGCGAAGACCGCAAGAAGAGTGATGGATTCCGGACCCAAGTGCATCATATGGATCTGATAGTGGGAGAGTACAGCATTTAAGAAATCGGAGAAGGGGGGAACCAGCCCCGCCCACTGTGGCGCCGGCAAAATCTCGGACCTCAGTGATTATCCTGTCAATGGCGAAGTGGGACGCAGGCCAGGCCGTCGTCCGCCCGCATTCGTTGAAGATGGTGGCCAAAGCCGAGCTGACCTTGCCCAGGCCCTCTCGATTGAGTATGATTGACCGATCGACGGCGGGGGCCGCCGACGACGGCGAGCGAGGTAGAGGCATGGGTTTCTTCCCTCTTCCCTTCTTCGTCGGAGCCATGGCAACGGAAGGGGGGGGGGGGAATGTTTGAGATTGGATTGGGAGCAGAAGCTGGAGTTCGAGAGGAGGAAGAGTGGGGGACGGTCGAGCAGCGGAAAGGGGGAGCGGCTGTGTGCGGCTGCGTGTCCGCCTAGCATGGCACAAAATAAGGAGGCATGGGAGAACAGTGCCGCCCACGTCCAATCAACCGCCATGCGGCGCCCAAGGCCGCGGGCTGTTAGGGCCCGCGGCGCTTCGCACTTGCCCCTTCGCCACTCTGCTCAGTTAAGTCCGGGCGCGCCTTGCGCCCGGGGGCTACTGTCGGCGTTCTGGGAACGGGGGTCCCCAGCCTTGCCTGCCTGCGGCCTGCGGCGTGGCTCAAAGGGGGGCCCATCACAGCCCATCTTGATCAACACAAGCTCAAGACCATCGTGAGGGGCCAAGCCTCGCGGGGCGGACAACAGGTAGCTTCCTCAGGCACAGCCTCATCAGGCTGGCTCGCGAGGAGGTAGAGAGATCAAGGCGGGGTACCTCACGAGGTGCCCATGACGCAAGCCATGACGACCAAGGCGCGCCAAGGGCGCCAGTCGCAGAGTTTCCTCCTTTCCTCTTTGGTGCAAAGGAGCAAGCGCAGCGAGAGCATCAAGCAAAGGCGCCCATTTCGTGCAACAAGACCAAGACCAGTCCAACGGCAGGAAGGAAGTCATTCAGGAGCCCAAGCCAAGGCCACCACCAGAGCCTTTAACAAAGCGAGGACCAACTTTAGTCAGGATAAGTGTACCAGGTGTTCCCTTCAAATGGCCAATTGTTGGCGCCCTTCCCGCTCAATATTTGGGAAGAGGCCCAGGGCCTCCGCCTATAAGTAGAGCTAGCCACCATAGTAAGGGGGATTTGAGATCTGGAATTATAGAGAGAGAGAGAGAGAGAGAGAGAGAGAGAGAGAGAGAGACTGAACTCCTCCTAGCAGTTCATCCCCCCGGCCAAGAACAGACCCTCGCGAGGCTGTTCTTCCTTGTATTGTTCATCACCATCAGCCCAAGAGGCAATCCACCACGCCACAAACTAGAGTAGGGTATTACACCACAATGGTGGCCCGAACTAGTATAAACCCTGTGTCTCTTGTGCTGTTCCTTTCGTAGTTTAGATCCTAGCGAGGCGGCGGGGTGCAGGTAGGTAGAGGGCGAGATTCCGTGCGCACCCCAGTGTTCGAACCTCAAGGGTCTGCCGGAACCCGAAATCCGACATATTCGTTCTGATATGTCGCATGTTATTGATGATGCCACTTTTGTTGTGCATGATACTTATGATGAAACTACTTCTATGCTTGATACTACTGTGCCCCTTAGTGAAGTTCTTGATGAACAAATTGCTAGGGCTAGAGAGAAAGAAATTATTGAAACTCATAATATTGATGAAAGTGATGATGAAGATAGGTCTATTATTCCTGAGGGTTATGTTTTTGATAAAGAAGCTTCTGCAGCTATTTTAGCTTGCAAAGATAGTTATGAACTCAAGAGGCTATTAATTAAATGGAACAAGGAATCTCTTAGCGATAGAATTAGGCCTGACCCTGCTTTTGCTACTTCACCTATTTGTGTTGCCGATAAGGATTATGAATTCTCTATTGATCCTGATATAATTATTTTGGTTGAATCTGATCCTTTTCATGGTTATGAATCTGAAACTGTTGTGGCACATCTTACTAAATTAAATGATATATCCACCCTGTTCTCTAATGATGAGAGATCTCGCTACTTTTATATCCTTCAAATATTTCCGTCCTCATTAAAGGGTGATGCTAAGATATGGTTTAATTCTCTTGATCCCGGTTGTGTGCGTAGTTCCTAGGATATGATTTATTACTTCTCTGCTAAATATTTCCGTGCTCATAAGAAACAAGCTACTTTGAAGGAAATATACAACTTTGTGCAAATTAAGAAGAGTCTCCCACAAGCTTGGGGGAGGCTTCTCAAGTTACTTAATGCTTTGCCTGATCATCCTCTTAAGAAAAATGAAATACTTGATATCTTTTATAATGGACTAACCGATGCTTCTAGAGATTACCTGGATAGTTGTGCTGGTTCTCTTTTCAGGGAAAGAACACAGGATGAAGCTGAAATTCTATTCAATAATATGTTGAGAAATGAAAATAATTGGGCACCTCCTGAGCCAGCTCCTGCTCCAATTACTGAGCCTATTCTTAAACCAACTCTGAAGAAGAGAGGTGTTCTGTTTCTCAGTCCTGAAGATATGCAAGAGGCAAATAAATCTATGAAAGAAAAAGGTATTAAAGCTAAAGATGTTAAGAATTTACCTCCTATTGAAGAAATACATGGTCTTAATCTACCGCCTGCTGAAGAAACTTATGATCTTAATCCGTTACCTATTGAAGAACCTCCTGGTCTTGATAACCCGACACAAGTAGTAAAGGTAAATTCTCTTTATAGATTTGATGAAGGTGATATCCCTCACGACAAGTCTACTAGACAATGCTTTGATGAGTTTGATAATTTTATTGTCAAACAAGAAAACTTCAATGCTTATTTTGGTAGACAACTAAAACAAAATGCTTATATGATTAAACACTTGGGTGATTATATGGCTAATATTAGAGGTGAACTTAAACTTCTTACCAAACATGCTTCTATGGTTACCACTCAAGTAGAACAAGTACTTAAAGCTCAAAATGATTTGCTCAATGAAATGAATAATAAGAAAAATGATTATGCTGTTAGAGTGGTGTAACGCCCCAGATGCAACTTTCCATAATTGTAACTCCAACTCTTGCCATTTTCGGCTATGTGATATATTTTTCTTTCGTGGTTGGGTTTTTGTGTTTTGTTTTGCATATTGTTCATGTCATGCATCTCATCTCATAGCATCATTCACATTGCATCTGCATGTTTTCATAAAACCCGTATCCATTCGTAGTTGTCGCGTCACCCCTTGCCTTCGTTGACCGTTCCGAGACCAATCGGGTTTTCGCTTCCCTCTTGACCGTGAGCACCTAACCTCTCTTGCCAGCTCGCAGCCCCCTCGCGCGCGCGTCCGAAACTTACCCGAACCCGAACCGGTCTGTCGTTACCGATGAATCCGGATCATCCCCAAACGTCTATAAAACATCTTCGTTTTAGCCTATTTTTCCCGTTCGTCCGATTACGATCGGAGGGGCTAGATAGCCCCTACCTAATTCTTACCTGCTATATATAGCAGATGAAACCCTACCTAAACTAGACCAACCCTAAAACCTAGGAGCTGTCCAAGGCGCGCCGCCACCTGCCACCTCGGGATCCCTCCAAATCCCATCTGCCCAATCCTCTCGCGCAGCCACTTCCAGCCAACCAACCCGTGCAGTCCCACCGTCAGTCTGGACAGTCCGATCTAGGTCGAATGGCCCTCATCGTCCCAGTTCATCCCACTGAGGCCCTGGATCCAGCTGCCCCGCAAGGCCCGAGCGCCTCGTTCCCTCCTCCCCTGCCTCGATCCAGTATGGATCGGAAGCAGCACCGCCCTGCGCCAGCCTCCGGTGTGACGTCCGCCCCGGCAACCTCGACGTTGAGCTCCAGTAGGAACTGCTTCGTGCGCCCCTGTGCCCGCGAGCGTATGAGGCTGCGCCCTCCTCCTCGTCCAGCCCTCGCACCGCCCCTACCTTCCCTTTCTTCCTCTCCCGTTTCTCTCTTTCTCAATGCTCTCTCTCTCTCTCTCTCTCTCTCTCTCTCTCTCTGTTGCAACAGGGAACCGAGCCTCCTTGTTCGTCGCCCTTGTTTTCCCCCGCCAGGAGACCGTCAGCAGCCTCCATCTCGTCGCCCACGTAGCCGCCTTGCTCCGCCCTCGCCGTCGCCCCGCAGGCGAGCAGCACCAGCAGGTCGCCGCCCCCGCTCCTCCTCCTTCCTGTGTTTTCTCCTTTCCCTGCCTCCTCTTCTTCGTGTTCTGCTTCTTCCCATCGATCCCGCTCTCGTCCTTGCCTCGAACAGGAGCACCAGCCGGCGCCACCATCGTCGGAGATGGGCCCCCGTCGCCCAGATCCGGCGATCTCTTCCCGTTCCCGTCGCTCCGTTCTCCCGCTGACTTGCCCGCGCCGCCGCTGCTCTGTTTCTGCTCCCTGTCGAGAAGAGGACTGCGCCCTGCTTCCTGCACTGAACGTGTTGACCGCGTCGCCAAGGCCGCGCCAGGCCTGCGAGGCCTCTTCCACCGGCTGGGCCTCAGCCCATGGGTGAGGCCACACCCCAGCGCCCCTCCTCTTGTTTTTTTTCACCTATCGGGCCAGCCAGATTCAGCCTGCATACGTTTTTTTTTTCAGATCTGCGAATTTAGCTATTAACCAGTGATTTACCTGTTTTACAGAAAAACCCCTAGTTTTCATGCATATAATAACTCATGAACCGTGCATCGGATTAAAATGATTTAGACATGTAAAATGCTTAGAATTTTGTGTAGATTAATAATTTGCCACTTTCATCCCTGTGAAAAAAATGTTTAAAATGATGTTTGTTTAAATTTGCACAAATGCCATGTTAAAATGATTTATTTCATAACTAAATAACCGTAGCTCGGATTTTAATAAACTTTAGATGTAAATGGGGTGGAAAATGCCTAGTTTAACATGGTGCACTTTATTTTCCTGTTTAACAACATTAAAATATGGTTTAGGGCAGAACAGTACCAATTTTGAAATATGCATGTGGGGATTTTCCGGAATTGTTGTTTGTTGTTCCGGCCTCATTTAAACTTGCCTAGATAGGTAGTTTAATTATGCTTCACCTCTTGCCATGTTTAACAAAATTTAACATTGTTTGGTAGCTTAAACGAGATTAAACTAAATATGTCTATGTGGTGTTTGTCAATATGCAACTCGTTGCATATCGAGCTCCACTTAACTTGTAGCATTGTTTGTTGCACTTTGTCATGCCATGCCTCATTAAACCGGACATGCATCATACTTGATTGTGCATTATGCCATGTTTATGCTTGTGCATTTACCATGTTGTTTGTTTCTTTCCGGTGTTGCTTCCTAGTTCCGGTAATGTTGCGATTGTGAGGATTCATTCAACTACTCCCGGTTGTCTTCTTCATGGACTCGTTCTTCTTCCTTGCGGGATTTCAGGCAAGATGACCGTCACCTTGGATCTCATTACTATCATTGCTATGCTAGTTGCTTCGTTCTACTGCTATGCTGCGTTACCTACCACTTGCTGCTCAAGCGTCCCAAATTGCATGACAGCCCTAACCTTTGTTACCCTTCCTAGCAAACCGTTGTTTGGCTATGTTACCGCTTTGCTCAGCCCCTCTTATAGCGTTGCTAGTTGCAGGTGAAGATGAAGATTGCTCCATGTTGGATTATGTTTATGTTGGGATATCACAATATCTCTTATATATTTAATGCATCTATATACTTGGTAAAGGGTGGAAGGTTCGGCCTTATGCCTAGTGTTTTGTTCCACTCTTGCCGCCCTAGTTTCCGTCATATCGGTATTATGTTCCCGGATTTTGCGTCCCTAAGGCGGTTGGGTAATTTATGGGACCCCCTTGATAGTTCGCTTTGAATAAGACTCCTCCAGCAAGGCCCAACATTGGTTTTACCATTTGCCTCACCTATTACCTTTTTCCCTTGGGAGTCGCACATCCCAAGGGTCATCTTTATTTTAGCCCCCCTGGGCCAATGCTTGTCTAAGTGTTGGTCCAAACTATAGCCACTTGCAGCGCCACCTCGGGGAAACTTGAGGGCGGGTTCTAGTTGTACGTACTGCTCATCCGGTCGTGGCATGAGACGAGATACGCGCGGCTACTATCGGGATGTCGGCACGCCGGAGGTCTTGATGGTCTTGTTTTATTGCTGTCGAAATGTCTTGTAGCCGGATTCCGAGACCGATCGGGTCTTCCCGGGAGAAGGAATATCCTTCGTTGATCGCGAGAGCTTATCATGGGCTAAGTTGGGACACCCCGCAGGGTTTGAACTTACGAAAGCCGTGCCCGTGGTTATGTGGCGATGGGAATTTGTTAATATCCGGTTGTAGTAAACTTGAAGTAAACTCTTCTAAAATACACCAACGTAAAGCGTAACGTGAGTGTCTCTTTTGGGGTTGATCGAGAGGAGAAAACGGTTTCGGGTTATGTCGACGAAGCAGGAGTTCAGGATCACTTCTTGATCATTACTAGTTGGCGACTGCGTTTTGTTTTCTTCTCGCACTCATTTGCGTATGTTAGCCACCATATATGCTTAGCCGCTGCTGCAACCTCACCACTTTACCCCTTCCTTTCCCTTTAAGCTTTTTTAGTCTTGATACCCATGGTTATGGATTGCTGAGTCCTCGTGGCTCACAGTTTACTACACCAACAGTTGCAGGTACAAGTTATGCGATGATCATGACACGAGAGCGATGTTTACTTGTTTTGGAGTTCTTCTTCTGCTTCTTCAATCAGGGGATAGGTTCCAGGTCGGCAGCCTGGGCTAGCAGGGTGGATATTGTTTGAGTTTCTGTTTATGTTTCATCCATAGTCGGATGTTTATCTTATGTATGATGTATTGTTGTATTTATGTGACACTGTATGTCTTGGAGTATCCCCACTATTATGTAATGTTGATGTAATGATATCCACCTTGCAAAAGCGTCTTCAAGATGCGCTTCTATCCTTGGTGGGACCTTCGAGTTCCTTTAGGATAGGGTCGCATCTTGGGCGTGACAAGTTGGTATCAGAGCCTCGACCGACCATAGGATCCCCCTTGTTTGTTGGCCATTGTTGAGTCTAGAAGAAAACCATTTTGAGTTTTAGGATTATATATATTGGAGAGTAGGATTCTTTTTACTCCTCAGTCCCCTCGTCGCTTTGGTGAGGCCTCCTGACGTAGATGTTTTGTCTTTTCTCTCCTCAAATTTCACGATTTTTTTAGGATCACGCGGGTATCTTGGGATCGTTCCGATAGTCTTGTGACGAGAACATTGTTCTTGGTGCCTCCTGGCATTTAGGGGTTGTGGCAGTGTCCCGGGGAGTTGAGCTCCGAGGTGTTGTCGTCACAATTTTATTGTTGCAGTTCTGGAATACCTGAATTTTTCCGACATCGAGAATCTCTTTTATGCAGTTGTTGGTGAGATAACCTCGACGTCACCCAGTACTGGGGAGTTCGGGAGTATTGCCCTAACTCGTATAACGGATGCTTTTCGAAGGTTGAGGTACACGATTTCCGAAGGTTTCTTGGTTATGTGTTGACGGATGGATACAATTTGGATCTAGGTATTGTTAGTTTGGGTGATATATTTTGTGTCCCCAGATCCCCAACACCAGATTGCATAACCAGAAAGTTTCGGGAGTTTATAGGTGGGTATTCAAGTAGCTCCTAGAATATCTTTCCGACAGATGCATGATATGAGATTGGGTAAATCTTTATCATATGTATTTGTTCCGGCTTATTCTGCAAGCCAAATCCTTTGTTTTGTTTTATTTGTGGTATTCGAGTTGCTTCGAAGTCAAATGTTGAATCCATACCTTTCCTAAACGGTGTTCTCATATTGCTATGTGAATACTAATCCTTCTTGATCATTGAGGTCGTCATGTTAAATTTTTTCCCAACCGGCGTGCTTCTCTTCAAGTGGATCCGATCATTTCAACATTTGCGAGATCAATTCTAAGTTTTCTCAACGGTGTTTGTTTCATCCGTCCCAAGTTGTCTTTGTTTTCCCAACCTCCCACCCTTTTCTGCAAGGACTTATATATTTTAATCAAGTATCCATTTATTCATGTGAAGTCTCTTCACTCTTTTCATCAATGTTCTGATCCAGTGATCCCTCATGAAGATGCTCAACAGCTCCAAGTTCACCATTCTTCATTCTCGTATTCTTTTCCGGTGGATTTAACTCAAGCTTTCAGTGTTGATCATATTCCTTTCCTCGTTTCTAATGCTTTCTCATGCCGATGCACCTCTTATTCATTCACTTCTCGCTATTCATAAATTCTGAGGTGTTGAAGATATCTCAGAAGGCTCGTCTTTTCATTCTAGATCCGTTCAAGTTATTTTGAGGTTGTTATCTCATTCAAGCCATTTAATTCTACCGGTGCAATCTTTATTTCAAGCAATCCTTCAACGATGTTTCTTTTGAGTGGGCCCTAACCCACAGGTCTTTTCCCATGATCTTACCTGACTCTTCTAATTTTCCTGGAACTATTCTCAAATTCATTTCAAAGTTTGACGTAAGAATGAATTTTCATCAGTCAGCTGTTTTCCAAGATCGATCTCGAAATTATCATTTTTCATCGTTGGTTCAACCTTTCTAATTTTCATCCCGGAGTATCTCAACAATTCACGGTGATGTTTTTCATCGTCATTATCAACATTTGAAGACCGAAGAAGAGTTTCTCTTAAATCTTGCTCCATTCTCTTCAAGATTCATGGTTCTAGCTTGATGCCATTCTCTCATAATTGTTTTCGATTGTGGGATTTCTTTTCACCCATCCGGAGCATTTCATGAGTTGTTTCCATTTCTTTCCTCCGAAGGCCATCATGTCATAATTCTTCATTCTCAGCGTGTAGCTACCATTCTCCAAATTTTATCGATGAATCGTTCAAATATCCTCTAATCAGTTCATGATCTCTTCGTTCTCAGGGATCTATATCCCCGCAAGTATCTTCATTCGTTTTCCAATTCTTCCCGGTGAATTGTGCCTTTGCTACGTTCATTTTCAATTCTTATGGTGGTTCGTTCAAGATTTCTCTTCCTTTATTACCGTATCATTTCATTCGTCCTTTCCAATCCTCTCGGTGATTCGTCGAAGACTTCTTCAAGTTGGCGCTATATTCTCTCTTCAATCCTTGCAAAAGAATAAGTAGTGTGCCAAATCCGTTGCTTATCATCAATTTAAGTGGTGAAGGATGAGCATAATGTAATTCTTATTCTTGTTTCATCGAGTAAATTCGATTCCTTATTCCCGAGGTTCATCAAAATTCTTGATTTCATTTGTCCATCTTTCTTTCCGGACTTCCATGTTTTCCGCATTATCTCGTCGCAAAGCTCCATCTAAATCATTGCGAGACTTCACCTTGTGTTTTCAACTTCTCTTTCTTTCTATCATCCTTGTATTACCGGAGTTCTTCATGGAGGTTCTACATGGTGGTTCGTCAAGGATTCTTTTAATTATTCAATTGTTCTTCAAGATTTCTCTCGAAGTTATGACCCGCCAAGCTATACTCTAAAAATAAACATGGTGCTCAACACATGTTTTGTTTTGAGGAGTTCGAGCATTCTTCATCTTGCATTCCGAAGTGCAATTCTTTCTACTTTATCTTTTGAGATGGTGTTATGTCATCCAGACAATTTCTCTTCATGTTTCATGATTCACAAGTTGTCAAGAAGGAGATATTTTAAAACCATCATTTTCTCTTCGATCATGAGTTGTTTCAACCCATCATAATTTCTTCTTTGGAGTATCTTGATATAGATTTCACCTAAAAGCCTTCCATTGGGAATGTTGCTATTTGTGGTGCTTGTCTATGATCCAAGTTATCTCTTTATCATCTCGGTGAAGAAGTTTTTCATCTCTTTGGTGCTCTCAATCAAATCAATGGTTTCCATTAGTGGCCGGTTGTCACCTCATAGTCTTGAGATGTTTCCATAAGCCCACTACAAGCTTATTCGTTTCGTTGTTGGTTTTCAAACAACTATATTCTAACCTTCTTGCAAGGATGCCTTCCAAATTCAATTGTGGTAGAAGTTGGCATTCTCTACTCCATTCTGTTATTCCAATGATCTGTCTTCTATTCTTTCTTCCGGAGGCATGGTGATGTTGCTCTCTTCACTCATCATCTCGAATTGTGAGGACCGTGTTCTTTTCATGCTTATCCATTTAACCGGAGTGTTGTGTCATCTCTTCAAGTTCTTTTCATCTTATCAAGTTTTCCTTCTTCTTTCAGTCGGAGTGCTGCCCAAATTATATCAATCTTATTCCTTCTCTATCTAGTTTTAACCGGAGTGGTTTCAATATTGATCTTATCACTAAAACTCTTGGTTCACGTCGTATCCCTTGTTCCTCTTTTCTAACGGAGTGTTTTCAACTTTGCTCATCTTCGTTGTTTTCTTTCTTTCATTTTTCTCAACATCTCAAGGTTCATGGTTTCACTCATTTGTTGAAGAAGCAACTTAGTTTTACCTCTTATCTTCCTCTTCCGTTTTCTCTCCGGTGCCATCCTAGATCTCGCGACGAGATCCTCTCGTAGTGGTGGAGTGTTGTAACGCCCCGGATGCAACTTTCCATAATTGTAACTCCAACTCTTGCCATTTTCGGCTATGTGATATATTTTTCCTTCGTGGTTGGGTTTTTGTGTTTTGTTTTGCATTTTGTTCATGTCATGCATCTCATCTCATAGCATCATTCACATTGCATCTGCATGTTTTCATAAAACCCGTATCCGTTCGTAGTTGCCGTGTCACCCCTTGCCTTCGTTGACTGTTCCGAGACCAATCGGGTTTTCGCTTCCCTCTTGACCGTGACCACCTAACCTCTCTTGCTAGCTCGCAGCCCCCTCACGCGCGCGTCCGAAACTTACCCGAACCCGAACCGGTCTGTCGTTACCGATGAATCCGGATCATCCCCAAACGTATATAAAACATCTTCGTTTTATTCATTGGACTTCCTAGCCTATTTTTCCCGTCCGTCCGATTACGACCGGAGGGGCTAGATAGCCCCTACCCAATTCTTACTTGCTATATATAGCAGATGAAAACCTACCTAAACTAGACCAACCCTAAAACCTAGGGAGCCTGTCCGGGCGCGCCGTCGACGCCTCCCACCTCGGGATCCCTCCAAATCCCATCTGCCCAATCCTCTCGCGCAACCACTTCCAGCCAACCAACCCGTGCAGTCCCACCGTCGGTCTGGAAAGTCCGATCCAGGTCGAATGGCCCTCATCGTCCCAGTTCATCCCACCGAGGCCCTGGATCAGCTGCCCCACAAGGCCCGAGCGCCTCGTTCCCTCCTCCCGTGCCTCGATCCAGTATGGATCGGAAGCAGCACCGCCCTGCGCCAGCCTCCGGTGCGACGTCCGCCCTGGCAACCTCGACGTTGAGCTCCAGTAGGAACTGCTTCGCACCCCTGTGCCCGCGAGCGTATGAGGCTGCGCCCTCCTCCTCGTCCAGCCCTCCACCTCGCCGGACCAGCAGATGAGCCTGGCACCGCCCCTACCTTCCCTTTCTTCCTCTCCCGTTTCTCTCTTTCTCAATGCTCTCTCTCTCTCTCTCTGTGTTGCAACAGGGAACCGAGCCGCCTTGTTCGTCGCCCTTGTTTCCCCCCGCCAGGAGACCGTCAGCAGCCTCCATCTCGCCGCCCACGTCGCCGCCTTGCTCCGCCCTCGCCGTCGTCCCGCAGGCGAGCAGCACCAGCAGGTCGCCGCCCCCGCTCCTCCTCCTTCCTGTGTTTTCTCCTTTCCCTGCCTCCTCTTCTTCGTGTTCTGCTTCTTCCCCTCTGATCCCCGTCTCTCTCCTTGCCTCGAACAGGAGCACCAACCGGCGCCACCATCGTCGGAGATGGGCCCCCGCCGCCCAGATCCGGCGATCTCTTCCCGTTCCCGTCGCTCCGTCCTCCCGCTGACTTGCCCGCACCGCCGCTGCTCTGTTTCTGCTCCCTCTCGAGAAGAGGACTGCGCCCTGCTTCCTGCATCGAACGTGTTGACCGCGTCGCCAAGGCCGCTCCAAGCCTGCGAGGCCTCTTCCACCGGCTGGGCCTCAGCCCATGGGTGAGGCCACACCCCAGCGCCCCTCCTCTTGTTTTTTTTTTCAACTATCGGGCCAGCCAGATTCAGCCCGCATACGTTTTTTTTTAGATCTCCGAATTTAGCTATTAACCAGTGATTTACCTATTTTACAGAAAAACCCCTAGTTTTCATGCATATAATAACTCATGAACCGTGCATCGGATTAAAATGATTTAGACATGTAAAATGCTTAGAATTTTGTGTAGATTAATAATTTGCCACTTTCATCCCTGTTAAAAAAAATGTTTAAAATGATGTTTGTTTAAATTTGCTCAAATGCCATGTTAAAATGATTTATTTCATAACTAAATAACCGTAGCTCGGATTTTAATAAACTTTAGATGTAAGTGGGGTGGAAAAATGCCTAGTTTAACATGGTGCACTTTATTTTCCTGTTTAACAACATTAAAATATGGTTTAGGGCAGAACAGTACCAATTTTGAAATATGCATGTGGGGATTTTCCGGAATTGTTGTTTGTTGTTCCGGCCTCATTTAAACTTGCCTAGATAGGTAGTTTAATTATGCTTCACCTCTTTCCATGTTTAACAACATTTAACATTGTTTGGTAGCTTAAACGAGATTAAACTAAATATGTCTATGTGGTGTTTGTCAATATGCAACTCGTTGCATATCGAGCTCCACTTAACTTGTAGCATTGTTTGTTGCACTTTGTCATGCCATGCCTCATTAAACCGGACATGCATCATACTTGATTGTGCATTATGCCATGTTTATGCTTGTGTATTTACCATGTTGTTTGTTTCTTTCCGGTGTTGCTTCCTAGTTCCGGTAATGTTGTGATTGTGAGGATTCGTTCGACTACTCCCGGTTGTCTTCTTCATGGACTCGTTCTTCTTCCTTGCGGGATTTCAGGCAAGATGACCGTCACCTTGGATCTCATTACTATCATTGCTATGCTAGTTGCTTCGTTCTCATTGCTATGCTGCGTTACCTACCACTTGCTGCTCAAGCCTCCCAAATTGCATGACAGCCCCTAACCTTTGTTACCCTTCCTAGCAAACCGTTGTTTGGCTATGTTACCGCTTTGCTCAGCCCCTCTTATAGCGTTGCTAGTTGCAGGTGAAGATGAAGATTGCTCCATGTAGGATTATGTTTATGTTGGGATATCACAATATCTCTTATATATTTAATGCATCTATATACTTGGTAAAGGGTGGAAGGTTCGGCCTTATGCCTGGTGTTTTGTTCCACTCTTGCCGCCCTAGTTTCCGTCATATCGGTATTATGTTTCGGGATTTTGCGTCCCTAACGCGGTTGGGTGATTTATGGGACCCCCTTCACAGTTCGCTTTGAATAAGACTCCTCCAGCAAGGCCCAACATTGGTTTTACCATTTGCCTCACCTATTACCTTTTTCCCTTGGGAGTCGCGCATCCCAAGGGTCATCTTTATTTTAGCCCCCCGGGCCAATGCTTGTCTAAGTGTTGGTCCAAACTAGAGCCACTTGCAGCGCCACCTCGGGGAAACTTGAGGGCTGGTTCTACTTGTACGTACTGCTCATCCGGTCGTGGCCTGAGACGAGATCTGTGGCTACTATCGGGATGTCGGCACCGGGAGGTCTTGCTGGTCTTGTTTTATTGCTGTCGAAATGTCTTGTAGCCGGGATTCCGAGACTGATCGGGTCTTCCCGGGGAGAAGGAATATCCTTCGTTAATCGCGAGAGCTTATCATGGGCTAAGTTGGGACACCCCTGCAGGGTTTGAACTTACGAAAGCCGTGCCCGTGGTTATGTGGCAGATGGGAATTTGTTAATATCCGGTTGTAGTAAACTTGAAGTAAACTCTTCTAAAATACACCAACCGTGTGCGTAACCGTGAGTGTCTCTTTTCGGGGTTGATCGAGAGGAGAAAACGGTATCTGGGTTATGTCTGACGTAAGCAGGAGTTCAGGATCACTTCTTGATCATTACTAGTTGGCGACCGTTCCTTTGTTTTCTCTTCTCGCACTCATTTGTGTATGTTAGCCACCATATATGCTTAGCCGCTGCTGCAACCTCACCACTTTACCCCGTCCTTTCCCTTTTAGCTTTGTTAGTCTTGATACCCATGGTTATGGGATTGCTGAGTCCTCGTGGCTCATAGTTTACTACACCAACAGTTGCAGGTACAGGTTATGCGATGATCATGACGCGAGAGCGATGTTTACTTGTTTTGGAGTTCTTCTTACGCTTCTTCAATCGGGGATAGGTTCCGGTCGGCAGCTGGGCTAGGTGGTGGATATTGTTTGAGTTTCTGTTTATGTTTCATCCATAGTCGGATGTTTATCTTATGTATGATGTATTGTTGTATTTATGTGACACTGTATGTCTTGGAGTATCCCCACTATTATGTAATGTTGATGTAATGATATCCACCTTGCAAATGCGTCTTCAAGATGCACTTCTATCCTTGGTAGGACCTTCGAGTTCCTTTAGGATAGGGTCGCATCTTGGGCGTGACAAGTGGCTACTAGAACTGGTAGAATGACTCAGGAACCTTTGTATCCTGAAGGCCATCCTAAGAGAATTGAGCAAGATTCTCAGAGAAATAATATTGATGTACCTAGTTCTTCTAAAATGAAGAAAAAGAAAAATGATAGGACTTTGCAAACTTCTAGTGAACCTATTGATGAAACACCTGAGAATCCAAATGATATCTCTATGTCTGATGCTGAAACACAATCTGGTAATGAACATGAACCTAGTGAAAATGTTAATGATGATGCTCAACCTAGTAATGATAATGATGTAAAAGTTGAACCTGCTGTTGATCTTGATAACCACAATCAAAGAATCAACGTTATGATAACAGAGACTTTGTTGCTAGGAAACACGGTAAAGAAAGAGAACCATGGGTTCAGAAACCCGTTCCTTTTCCTCCCAAACCATCCAAGAAAAAGGATGATGAGGATTTTGAGCGCTTTTCTGAAATGATTAGACCTATCTTTTTGCGTATGCGATTAACTGATATGCTCAAAATGAATCCTTATGCTAAGTATATGAAAGATATTGTCACTAATAAAAGGAAGATACCGGAAGCTGAAATTTCCACCATGCTTGCTAATTATACTTTTAAGGGTGGAATACCAAAGAAACTTGGAGATCCAGGAGTACCTACTATACCATGCTCCATTAAAAGAAATTATGTTAAAACTTCTTTATGTGATCTTGGAGCCGGTGTTAGTGTTATGCCTCTCTCTTTATATCATAGACTTGATTTGAATAAGTTGACACCTACTGAAATATCTTTGCAAATGGCTGACAAATCAACTGCTATACCTGTCGGTATTTGTGAGGATGTGCATGTTGTGGTTGCAAACGCTACTATTTTAACGGACTTTGTTATTCTTGATAATCCCGAGGACGATAGTATGTCTATTATTCCTGGAAGACCTTTTCTGAATACTGCAGGTGCTGTTATTGATTGCAACAAAGGCAATGCCACTTTTCATGTTAATGGTAATGAGCATACTGTACACTTTCCGAGGAAACAATCTCAAGTTCATAGTATCAACTCTATTGGAAAAATTCCATCGATTATATTTGGAGGTTTTGAATTTCCTCTTCCTACTGTCAAGAAGAAATATGATATTCTTATTATTGGGGTGACATAGTGTTATTCAAAATTTCTCCGGTTTCATTTTATTCGGAATGAGTTTATTAACAAGACCTGATCAACCTTGTTAGTGGATTCCTTTTGATGAGCATGAGATGGATGAAACTAGAAGGCACAACCTTCTATACCCTCTTTATACTTTCTGTTATTTAGTTAAAATAAAGTTAAAATAGTATTTTTCTGTCTGTTTCCTGATTTATCCATGCAATATAAAAATACCCCAAAAATAGAAGTCCTCTAAATGCCATGCCAATTTAATATGATTTTTTCGGGAATATTTGAGGATTTGTGGTACTAAAAACATTATGGGGGGAGCTGCCACCTGGCCACGAGGGTGGAGGGCGCGCCCCCTGCACACATCCTTTTCTTCTTCCTCACACAAACATGAATATCCAACTCAAGCACGAGTTCTAGCTCACTTTGCTGTGATTTTTGATCTCCTTGCTCAAAGCACCTCTCACAAAACTGTTTGGGGAGATTGTTCCTTGGTATGTGACTCCTCCATTGGTCCAATTAGTTTTTGCTCTAGTGCTTTATTCATTGCAAATTTGTGCTGCATAGGTGACCATGTTCTTGAGCTTGCATGTCAAATTTATATGGTTCCAAGTAGTTCTAATGCTTGATATAGTCTCTAGGCACTTGTAGGAGT
The DNA here is from genome assembly GCA_021605205.1 of Aegilops longissima. Classification (NCBI taxonomy): domain Eukaryota; kingdom Viridiplantae; phylum Streptophyta; class Magnoliopsida; order Poales; family Poaceae; genus Aegilops; species Aegilops longissima. Next base: position 353,086,674 of record CM038679.1, read on the forward strand.
AGTTGCTATCAATTTTGTTGAGCTTGGTTCACTTTTGTTTGAAGTTACTAAAAATTTCAGAAATTTTTCAGAGGAAGCAATATGCTTAGGATAATGTTCCAAGGTGGTTCTTCAAGGAAGCAAGGATCCATGCTTGCAATGCGTGATGCTGATGAGGAGCCCCCAAGGGACGCTCCAGTGCGGCCTTGTGAATGGCCGTCAGAAATTTTTTATGGATCGAGCGGGAATTAAAGAGGAATTCAACACATATTTGCGTAACGCTGATCTTGTGGACTTTGAGGTAGACAAATGCCCCCAGTACCATCAACTCACCAGTTCATTTGTGAGGAGGTTTGAGTTTTCATCTTCACGTAATTCTCCAACAGTCATGTTTGATCTTTATGACAAATTTTATACCATGGACTTAGAGGATTTTACTTTTGCTTGCAAACTTCCACAATGGGGTAGTGCTAATGATCCCCGTAAATCTGAATTTAGAAACTTTCTTGCTAGTATAACTGTAGGGGAACCCAGAGATATAACACAAGCTACCATAGGGAGCATTCACTTTCCTGCTATACATTATTTTGCTCTCTTCATAGGTAGGTGCATATCTGGTAAGGATGAAGCATGTCATATGTGTGTGCCTGACCTCAGTATTCTTAAGAGTGCTGTGTTAGGAGACCAATCTTATCATATGGGAGTCATTGTTGCACGTAGGTTGCATCATAATCGATTTAATGGAGATTTCTTTGGAGGAATTTATGCAACCCGCTTAGCTAATTTTCTTGAAATAAACGTTCGTGAGGATGATATGGAGTTGCCTCCTACTTATTTAGATTTTAATTCTATGGCTCTCACCAGTTTGTCGAGAGGAATGAATCACCTCTCCTGTATCGACTAATCTTTGACAAACGGCGTGTTGTCCGTATTACTCTCCCTGCTCCTGCCTTCTTTGATTATCAGGCAAAAGGAAGATATACTATTTCCAGAGAGGAGGCAGATGAGTACGAGAGGAGAGTGGAGGCAGCCCGACGCCACGCTGCAGCTCAGGAGGCGATAAACGCTGCATCGCAGTACGACCCCAGCTACACCTACGGGTATTAGCCAGGCTATCCCTGGCCGTGAACCAACTTAGGCCAAAAGCCTAAGCTTGGGGGAGTACGTATTTCCCACCGACATTACATTTATGTTTACACACACTCATTGCTAGATGTCGGTGCTCATACTCTTTCATTGTATTATCCATGCTAGTTTATTTTCTTTATTTTCTTGCTTTCTTCTTGTGTGTTTGTTAAACCTTAAGAAAAACCAAAAAAATTAGTAGTAGTTTACTTTTGTTGCTGTAGTAGTAATAATTAAAAAGAAAACCCAAAAATATTTCCCGTTCTTCTTTTGCTTGTTGGGAGCTTTCCTGTGTAAATAGTTTTATTTCTTTTCTTTTCTTTGGGGGTTGATAGGAGAAGACCAAGATTAAATTGTTAAAGTGGTTCTTATATGCATTATGGTTGATTTAAACCAAGAGCCCATATTGCCTTGTCTTCTCCTTTTTATTGAATGCTCGCAGATTCCAGCTTAGTCCAATGCACGTGCACTCTTATTATTATTCACATTGTTCGGTCGTGCAAGTGAAAGGCAATAATGATGATATATGTGTTAGGACCCCGATCCTAAGTCACACCGACCTAGCATGTAACACATCATATCACTTTGCGGCCTCACGCACGGTATTCCCACGGGTGTCGCCTTACCATGGCCCGGGACCGCTTACGTCTTTTGGCTCACGATATGATAGTGTCGCTAGCATCCATATGATGAAGAACCGGGCCGACATGGCTAGTCGTGAACCCAAAGCGGCGCTAACCCATGGGGACAGGCATACATGAATCACATCGAGCATGTCGGTCATCAACGTATGTATTCGGGCTGTAGCTTTGGGCTAACAGGACTCGGTATCCCGGGCTGTAGCAGGCTAGGCAGGACTCGAATACCACGCGTGACATTTCCCAAGGGACAGACATAGGAACGAAGTGAAACACATGCCGCCGATCAAGTGTCCAAGCAGTAGTCTTGGGCTAGCAGGACTCCGTGAACCGGGCTGTAGCGGACTACTATCGCTCAGAAGCACGAGACTACATTTCCCCATATGAGAGGCTGCCAAGGATAAACAACTAGTTTGTCGGATCCCACACATACCAAGCATTTCAAACATACACACATTATGCTCAATATGCGTAGATACAACATGGCATCACAACATAACTCTACGACTCAAAATATTATTCATTAGGCTCCGAGGAGCGAGATATTACAAACATGGGTCTCATGACCCAACACTCAGAGCATACAAGTCAAATCACAAGCGGAAGCTAATCATGTCTCGAGTACAGATAACTATAAATGAAAAGGCTGAGAAGCGACTATCTACCGAGATCTGCCGAGGGCACCGGATCGTAGTGAGGTAACAAGCTAAACGTCGAAGTCCACGTGGAACTACTAGCGAGACTGACGTCTCTCTGCAAAAAACATAGAATAGGCAAACGTGAGTACAATTGTACTCAGCAAGACTTACATCAGAACTAACTACATATGCATCATTATCAAAGGGGGTGGTGGAGTTTGGTGCAGCAAGCCAGCTTTGACTCGGTGGCTATCCTGAACTACATTCGCAAGTAACTCTTTTGAGGTGGCGCTACGAGTCCACATATTCACCATATCAATACACCACTATGGACCCGCTCCGTCTCCCTACGAGAACGCCATCCATAGCACTCACGCTTATGTAGCGACCCGACCTCGGGACGGTCAAGCCTGCGTATTCTTGTGCCATCCTCGGATCAAGATGTTGGCACACACAGTACATCAATGTATATATCAAAGTGCAATCACATGTATAAATAACGTAAAATGATATATACCTCATAATAATCAGCGGAAACAATCAAACGGGTGTGGAGTCCCATCAATGCCATCGGCCGGTTGAGTGTAGACCGTAACATCAGATCGTAACTCTTACTGTCGAGGAAATATACGCAACATGATACGTTGCAGCCGTGTAGGTCAATTACATTGAATGTACCGCAAGATCACAATAAGATAAAACAGATGATAAACTATACTATATGCAGTATGGTTTTGTGGCTCAGATCTGAGTTTTGTTTGCGTAAAAGCTAATTTTATTTTACCTACATCAAAGGAATAAATGAAGTCTGTACTATGGAGTTTTCTATCATGACATGGTTCCGCCAACCGATGTCTCATAGCCCCAAGGTCATCATAAGTTGCCCACAATTAAGTTATAAATCCGTGTTGAGAGTTCCGAGATAGATCCAAGTCCGAGGCTCAAAATTGTCCGTAATCGGGACACGGCTAATCGATTAGGTTATAACCCTCTGCAGAGGTTTGTACACTTTACCCGCAAGATTCGATCCCTCTCTTTACGTTCTCGCACTTGAGTGTTTGAGAACAAGATGACCAAACATGGTCTTCCAAAGAGTTCCTCGACCTTTGTCCGGTACCCATCCGATCCTACCGTTCTTCTACATCTGCTAGTACCGCCCCACCAGAGTCACAACCAAGGTCAACCAAGCGAGCCCATAATGACTTGCGGTTGCAGGTAAGCTTCCGGCGTGAAGTATTCTTCCGTCTCTTTGAGTCTGGGTGAAGCTTTCCACGAGATGTCATGGCGCTTCTCCATGCATCCCGGCCAACCACTTGGTTTCTCGGGCTGCCCGTCAACCGTCCTTCACCCAAGAGTGTGTATTGAAATCCTGTCTCGAGTCTTGAAGTCTTGAGGTCTTGAAGATGCAGTCCTTGCAGATTTCCATCACGGAGTTGTCGTCATTGACGTAGAGCCTCCATTCTCACACCACTCCGAGCACTCATACCAAACCCCGTCTACTATAGCGTAGCATTAAAATAAATAACGTCCGGGCTTGGTAACAGGGTGGTGGGTTCCTACCTCATGCATACTACTCAACTACAAGGATTCAATAACACTCTTGAGGGGTGGTTGCAAAGGTGCCACTAAATGCAATAAAACATAGGTATGAAATCAATGATCAAAGTGAACTTGCACGGTTGGCGATCTTGAAAGAAACTAGGGTTTCGTAGTAGTAATCTTCGCAGACCGGAAAGTCTACCGAGGCAAACAATAACTATAATAAGCACATAGCAATAGGACCACATAACACAACATAACAAAAGTAACACAACAAAACAATCAAAACCAATCCAAAAGGAGAAACTCAAAGAAACCAATTCAAAGTTTTTCCTACTCCAAACAATAGCTAAAATAGTTTTTTATAACAAAAATTTTCTAACACAACCTAGTCATGGTTTTAGGTTAACTAAACAGAAAAGGATTCACTAAGCAACTAGGAGCAAAAAGAATTAATTTAAAAGCTATTATAAAACTCATTTTAAGCCTAATCCAATTTCCATTAAGAAAATTAATTTAAAACTTTTATTAATTATAAATAAAAGTTCATCTAATGGAGTAACAGAAACTAACCTAGAATAACTAATCACAAGTTAAAAATAAATTAATTTAATAATTAATTTAATAGGAAAACAGGAACTAGTTAATTAATTAGGATTAATAGGATTCTGCTTAAAACTAATTATTTATTAATCCTAAAATACCCAAGTTAATTTCTAGTGTTTGGCAATGTCAAAATAAAGTGGTGACAAAAGAATCATGCAAAAATAATTTTTCTAACTGAACTTATAGCAGATTTACTATTCTGACTAAAACAATATTAAAGCATTTTTAATTATTTTAACATAGCTAAATATATATTTTTCAGAAACTACATAAAATTTGCAATCCAACAAAAAACGAATCACTCAAAAATATTAAACAGAATAAAAGATATACATTTTTGAAAACAGAAACTATTCGGCTAAAACAGAAAATCAAAATAAAAGAAAAAGGCCTAATGGGCCTATACTGTGCTCTGAGCGTAATTTAGTCTAAATGGGCCTCGGGTTAAAACTAAAAACGGGCCGGCTAATTGACTAAAACCCTAACAAATAAACCGGACGAACCGCCGGTTCTTTTATAAAAGATACCCCTTGGGTTCTAATCGTGGCCGTTTATTTTGGATCGGACGGGAGGGAGTTCTCGGTGTCTTCGGAGTCCGGCGCGGCGGCGGCGGGCGGCGGAAGTCGTCGGGAGCTTGAGCGTCGGGAGCTCATGAGTCGCCGTAAGGGTCTGGGAGGCCGTGAGGAGTTCGGTGGGGTCGGGGTGTTCGGGAGGCTGGGGCGACGGCGGCGACAATGGCGGCGGTCTGAGCTTGGGCTCCGGCGAGCACGAGCGGGAGGGAGAGGAGGTCTGGCGAGGGGCGAGGGGGAACGGGTGCGGGAGGGGTTTTATAGGGCGGGGGCCTCGTCGGGGAAGGAAGGGATCGGGAGGAATCGGCATCCCGGATCCTTCGGGATCCGGCGATCCATGGCGGCGGCGGGCGTGGCGTGGGGCGGGGAGGAAGAAGGGGTGGGGTCCATTGTCGGTGAGAGAGAGAGAGGCGAGGCGAGGCGACCGATCGGGAGGGGTTCGGAGCGAGGGGTGGGCTGGCTCATTGGCGCTGGTGGGTCAAGGCTGGCTGTGGCTGGATTGGCAGTGGGCTGGCTGGTGGGCAAGTGCTGCGAGGTGAGGTGGCTGGCTGGGCTGGGGTGCTTTGGCTGGCGCCTGGGGTTTTTTTATTTTTTAAATAAAACCAAAACAAAAATAAAACCAAATCTAAAAATAATTTATATAGGGTATATATATACCAAAATGATCAGGGGAATATTCCCTTTCATTTGAACATTTTTCCAAAAGCAAAATCCAAACTTCATAAAAATCTATTTTTTTCAAATTCAAATAAATTTCAGATTTGAATCCAAATCTTTTGGCATTGTTTCCTCTGATATTTTTGGAGTGTCATGTTTGCTCCTCTCATACTTTTGATCAAGTATTTATCAGGCTTAGTTTTTGAAATGTTTCCCACATGCCAAAGTTTGAAATTCAAATTCAAAACTCAAAATTTGAAAGAGGGTTTCAAAGCACTTTCAAAGGATTTTCAACTTGATTCATTATAACTTCCAACTCCTATTTCATATAATTGAAGAAGTCATTTTATCTTCCCTCATGAAAATCATTGAGTTGCATAAAGCTTTGGATTTGAAAACTTCCCAAATGAAATTCAATTCTTTTTCCAAAACCCTATTCATTTCAAAATGGAAGAAGTCATGTCATCTTCACTTCTAGGTTTTTGGTGTTGCAATGAACTTGAGTTCAATTGGGATCCAAAAATGCAAGATGGAAAGTTTGGGAAAGTCATTTCATTCCCTCTCATTCAACTTTCAAAAGTCTCAATTTCCACTCAATTCCATTCAATCAATCAGTCAAACAATTAGACAACAACCAGAGTTATTTATTTATTATAACATTCCAAAAATTTAGAATTTTGGGATGTTACAAACCTACCACACTTAAAATGAATCTCGTCCTCGAGATTCGAAGAGGCTAGCAAGAAAAGGTTAGGGGTTGGGGGTCTTCTAGCAAATGTTCTGGTCAGAAAGGTCAGGTGGGCTACCACACTTAAAATCAAGGTTACGGTTCCAATAAACTCAGATACTTCCTCTGGAGTGCTGACAATGTATGTATCTTCACATATCTTACAATAACTCCTTCATTAACGCTCTTCTGTTAGGAGCGTAAAGTTTTCCTCGAAACCTTGGGTCGGTTCTTCAAAGTTGTGGTTCGTCAGGGAATGGATCTTCTTAGCTGATAGGTCCGTGTCCATTCTAGACAGCTATCGAAATACTCATGGTGGTCTACAATTTATGGTTTCTCTTGCAGAAAACGGGTCTGGGTTGAACCTCACCGTATAACCTACGTTTGGCAACAACTGCCATGTATATGGGTTTATCATCATACCACTCTAAGGCTTAAGCAAGGCTTCAACGCGTCGTCACTTTACTATGGGTAAGTCTCTCAGATTTACCATTCCAAATAGCAGGAGCGAAGATACGAGTAAGTCGGTATGGTGATCAATCCATTCCGCACCAGATCATTACCACATATAAGGTTTAGCGAATCTCGTATTCTAACACTCGGTCATACTCACAGGCATTGCAGAATTTCTCTTGTTCTCGAACTGGGTTCGAGTAAATCCATGGTTTCTGCAAGCTGAACAAACATCTATCGTTACTTCACCACTCTCAGGTTTTTGCGTAACCTCCTACGAAACGTATGCTGATTGGACTGCTGATTCTTCCAATTTATTCCTTCATCAAGGTTACAACGGTTCCTTCTCGAAATCCTGGGCCTGTGGGTTATGGCCCACTTCAACACTAGTGCAGCTTTAACTCATCCTTGGAGTAACTCTCTTGTTACACCTCCTTAAATCCAGAGTACTCTGTTTCTTCGCATTCCATCATATCAAAACAAAACTCCAACTTATTTTGTCCAGCTTCCTTCTATGGCCGTCATGAATAACACGTTTCTTTCTTCATTGATCCTGTGGCTTTTACAGAGTACTATGACCAAAAGAATGCACAAGTTTATCCATAACATCTCATTATTCTCATATCAATCTTTCATTACATCCTTAACCATTTTCGTAAATTCAAATTCCAAAAGTACTTTGTTTACAAATGCTGCCACCCACATGATTTGGTATGGTGGACATTACTTCCAACTTTATTCATTTATCCTCCTCGAGGATTCTTGATCCCACTGGAATTGTGCGACATGTGTCTTGAATTCTTCAATCTTCCGGTTCATTGTGGTGGCCTTGAGCTTCACCTCCATCATCTCCGTATGCACTTCACTTAGGTATTCCTGAGTATGACGGAGTCTTGCTTCAAGTATTTCTCGATCGACGTATGGCTTCCATGGCTGCTTTCTGAACAGCATCGAAGAAAGTTGCTTGTGGCACACGTGAAATGAAGAAGTAATGCCCCATCCTCTTTGGGCAAACTCCTTTCACACGGTGGAGGTGTACCTCCACATACCAAAATTCCACTCCCTTATGCATAAAGGGGTAGCCTTTGTAGACTGCATCTCCTTCAAGGTGAATATGCTTCATCATGTCCTTCAGGATCTTGGGTAATCATGATCACTTGTCAGGGTCATGAGGGTTTCCGGACCTTTAAGGAAGGACTCGTAAAGGGTCGTCATCTGCGGTTGTGGAGCAGAAATGATGCTCGAATTAAGGTACTTATCTTACGGGCACACATTCATATCATCCAAACAAAACTTCAATCTCAATTCCAATTTCCTGTTTATGCTTCACAACTCACTTTCTTCCATGTTCATCCAGAATATTAATTTCCAAGATAAAATATGACAACTCCTTAAAGCTTTTCAGCATGTGACTTTACATCTTTATTGGGTCATGAACTATTACAATCTCTGAGAAACCTATTACATAACTCAACTCCTTGAGCTCATGAAAAGGAAGTTGCTTTCTACTACTCTTATTATCCATAATCAAAATTCCAACTACTCAGCTCCAGCTTTCGTCTTGTCGGAACATTTAGTAGCATAATGTCCTGCTTCCTTGCAGCGAAAACAAATGACTTTCGATAAGTCTTTGGGCTTCTTGGAGATGGTGCCTGCTGCTTGAGTTCCTTGCTTCCTTTCGAGACAATGATTGGCATAATGCCCGACGTCCTTACATTCAAAACAGGTAATATGACTCTTGTCCCTATTTGCAGAAATTGGGTTGTTACGAGGGTGTCTTTGTTTTCTCTTCACAGGTTTCTTCGTTCGATCAAACCTTCTATTCCCGATGGATCAAACTCTATTGCTTCCGTCGGAAGTATCCGGATACTCTTTCCTTTCCTTGGTGCAATTCTGTGAAAAATGTCCTTCTCCTCCACATGAATAGCAGGCATTGGAGTAACATCTGTTGAGGCCTTCTCCATCAAGGTCTTCAACACATTCCTTCATCACTGGTTCTTTCATAACTTCTCGGAGGGCTTCTTTCATTCCTCCTTCCTGCTCCTGAATAGTTTGTTGCACCATGGGGTAAATGTAGCACTGAGTCGAGTAATGGGTGGTTCCTTCACACAAGAAACAAGTCACCTGGCTAGTTGGGCATTCCTCAGCTGGGTGTTTCTCCTCACAATGAGGGCATCCATCCTTGTGTTTCTCCTGGGTGTGTCCTATTTCTCCGCAAATCTTGCAGGCACAAGGTCTCGGGTTATCATAGTGCTTCCGGATGAGACGTGATCTCAACAGGGTCTTCTTGAATTCCTCCCAAGTTCTTGCTCCATTAAATCCCTGTATGGCTTGATGCATGTTCCACCAGGTTGCAGCACTTTACGTAAAATCTTGAAGAGCGATTGGACCTCATACTTCCTTGAAACCAAATTGTTCCCAAGTGACTCTCCATGTTACGCATCCATAGCTCGCCTCGGGCTGAGTCTTGATCCCAGAATATCAGTCCAACTTCATTCATCATCTATGGGGTTCAAGGGTTTTAGGGTGAGTGAGAGAGATGGGGGGGGGATATACACAATACAACCAATAGTTTTGAAGAAACAAGTTTTTATTTTGGGGCTGTCGGAAAACATAAAACAAATGACAGCTCACAAAATCATCGCTTCTAACGAGGTGTATAACAGGGTTTGGTCTTCTAAAGGTCTAATAATTCTTGAGATCCTTTCAAGTCTTGAGTCTTCAACTGTTCTAGCTTCTAATACATGGTGAAATCCTCTTTACTCTGAAGGGGCCATCAGTTCCGATATCAAATCCTTCTTGGGCGTCTTGATTGATCCTCCGGTGATCAAAGGATAAGGGTATATTCTAACTATTTGAGGTGAGAGGGTCTATTTGATAAAATCAGAAAAAGATGAGAAGTAAGAGTCTTTTGAAAATAAAGTCTTTGAGATATCCTGTCCTAGGGGCTTTCCGATTTCTAGGGTCACGCCCTCTGATCAACATGTGCTCGATACCATCTCTCAGAGCGACCCGACCTCAGACGGTCAAGCCTACGTATTATCGTGCCATCCTCGATCGGTAGATTTGGCACACACAGTACATCAATGTATATATCAAAGTGCAATCACATGTATAAATAACGTAAAATGATATATACCTCATAATAATCAGCGGAAACAATCAAGCGGGTGTGGAGTCCCATCAACGCCATCGGCGGTTGAGTGTAGACCGTAACCTCATGATCGTAACTCTTACTGTCGAGGAAATATCGCAACATGATACGTTGCAGCCGTGTAGGTCAAGACATTGAATGTACCGCAAGATCACAATAAGATAAAACAGATGATAAACTATACTATATGCAGTATGGTTTTGTGGCTCAGATTCGAGTTTTGTTTGCGTAAAAGCTAATTTTATTTTACCTACATCAAAGGAATAAATGAAGTCTGTACTATGGAGTTTTCTATCATGACATGGTTCCGCCAACCGATGTCTCATAGCCCCAAGGTCATCATAAGTTGCCCACAATTAAGTTATCAATCCGGTGTTGAGAGTTCCGAGATAGATCCAAGTCCGAGGCTCAAAATTGTCCGTAAATCGGGACACGGCTAATCGATTAGGTTATAACCCTCTGCAGAGGTTTGTACACTTTACCCGCAAGATTCGATCCTCTCTTTACGTTCTCGCACTTGAGTGTTTGAGAACAAGATGACCAAACATGGTCTTCCAAAGAGTTCCTCGACCACCGTCCGGTACCCATCCGATCCTACCGTTCTTCTACATCTGCTAGTACCGCCCCAGCCAGAGTCACAACCAAGGTCAACCAAGCGAGCCCATAATGACTTGCGGTTGCAGGTAAGGTTCCGGCGTGAAGTATTCTTCCGTCTCTTTGAGTCTGGGTGAAGCTTTCGCGAGATGTCATGGCGCTTCTCCATGCATCCCGGCCAACCTTTGGTTTCTCCAGGCTGCCCGTCAACCGTCCTTCACCCAAGAGTGTGTATTGAAATCCTGTCTCGAGTCTTGAAGTCTTGAGGTCTTGAAGATGCAGTCCTTGCAGATTTCCATCACGGAGTTGTCGTCATTGACGTAGAGCCTCCATTCTCACACCACTCCGAGCACTCATACCAAACCCGTCTACTATAGCGTAGCATTAAAATAAATAACGTCCCGGGCTTGGTAACAGGGTGGTGGGTTCCTACCTCATGCATACTACTCAACTACAAGGATTCAATAACACTACTGAGGGGTGGTTGCAAAGGTGCCACTAAATGCAATAAAAACATAGGTATGAAATCAATGATCAAAGTGAACTTGCCTGGTTGACGATCTTCGAAAGAAACTAGGGTTTCGTAGTAGTAATCTTCGCACTCCGGAAAGTCTACCGAGGCAAACAATAACTATAATAAGCACATAGCAATAGGACCACATAACACAACATAACAAAAGTAACACAACAAAACAATCAAAACCAATCCAAAAAGGAGAAACTCAAAGAAACCAATTCAAAGTTTTTCCTACTCCAAACAATAGCTAAAATAGTTTTTTTATAACAAAAATTTTCTAACACAACCTAGTCATGGTTTTAGGTTAACTAAACAGAAAAGGATTCACTAAGCAACTAGGAGCAAAAAGAATTAATTTAAAAGCTATTATAAAACTCATTTTAGGCCTAATCCAATTTCCATTAAGAAAATTAATTTAAAACTTTTATTAATTATAAATAAAAGTTCATCTAATGGAGTAACAGAAACTAACCTAGAATAACTAATCACAAGTTAAAAATAAATTAATTTACTAATTAATTTAATAGGAAAACAGGAACTAGTTAATTAATTAGGATTAATAGGATTCTGCTTAAAACTAATTATTTATTAATCCTAAAATACCCAAGTTAATTTCTAGGGTTTGGCAATGTCAAAATAAAGTGGTGACAAAAGAATCATGCAAAATAATTTTTCTAACTGAACTTATAGCAGATTTACTATTCTGACTAAAACAATATTAAAGCATTTTTAATTATTTTAACATAGCTAAATATATATTTTCAGAAACTACATAAAATTTGCAATCCAACAAAAAAGAATCACTCAAAAATATTAAACAGAATAAAAGATATACATTTTTGAAAACAGAAACTATTCGGCTAAAACAGAAAATCAAAATAAAAGAAAAAGGCCTAATGGGCCTATACTGTGCCCTGAGCGTAATTTAGTCTAAATGGGCCTCGGGTTAAAACTAAAAATGGGCTGGCTAATTGACTAAAACCCTAACAAATAAACCGGACGAACCGGCGGTTCTTTTATAAAAGATACCCCTTCGGGTTCTAATCGTGGCCGTTTATTTTGGATAGGACGGGAGGGAGTTCTCGGTGTCTTCACCGAGTCCGGCGACGGCGGCGGGCGGCGGCGGAAGGCCGAGCTTCGTGCGTCGGGAGCTCATGAGTCGCCGCAAGGGTCTGGGGAGGCCGTGAGGAGTTCGGTGGGGTCGGGGTGTTCGGGGAGGCTGGGCGTCGACGGCGGCGACAATGGCGGCGGTGCGAGCTTCGGGCTCCGGCGAGCACGAGCGGGAGGGAGAGGAGGTCCGGCGAGGGGGCGAGGGGGGAACGGGGTGCGGGGAGGGGGTTTTATAGGGCGGGGGCCTCGTCGGGAAGGAAGGGATCGGGGAGGAATCGGCATCCCGGATCCTTCGGGATCCGGCGATCCATGCGGCGGCGACGGCGTGGCGTGGGGGGGGAGGAAGAAGGGTGGGGTCCTGTCGGTGAGAGAGAGAGAGGCGAGCGGCAGGCGACCGATCGGGAGGGGTTCGGGCGCGAGGGGGTGGGCTGGCTCATTGGCGCCTGGTGGTCAAGGCTGTGGGCTGGCCGATTGGCAGTGGTGGGCTGGCTGGGCAGTGAGGGCGGGGTGAGGTGGCGCTGGCTGGGCTGGGGTGGCTGGCTGGCGCCCGGGGTTTTTTTATTTTTTAAATAAAACCAAAACAAAAATAAAACCAAATCTAAAATAATTTATATAGGGTATATATATACCAAAATGATCAGGTAATATTCCTTTCATTTGAACATTTTTCCAAAAGCAAAATCCAAACTTCATAAAAATCTATTTTTTTCAAATTCAAATAAATTTCAGATTTGAATCCAAATCTTTTGGCATTGTTTCCTCTGATATTTTGGAGTGTCATGTTTGCTCCTCTCATACTTTTGATCAAGTATTTATCGGGCTTAGTTTTTGAAATGTTTCCACATGCCAAAGTTTGAAATTCAAATTCAAAACTCAAAATTTGAAAGAGGGTTTCAAAGCACTTTCAAATGATTTTCAACTTGATTCATTATAACTTCCAACTCCTATTTCATATAATTGAAGAAGTCATTTTATCTTCCCTCATGAAAATCATTGAGTTGCATAAAGCTTTGGATTTGAAAACTTCCCAAATGAAATTCAATTCTTTTCCAAAACCCTATTCATTTCAAAATGGAAGAAGTCATGTCATCTTCACTTCTAGGTTTTGGTGTTGCAATGAACTTGAGTTCAATTGGGATCCAAAAATGCAAGATGGAAAGTTTGGGAAAGTCATTTCATTCCCTCTCATTCAACTTTCAAAAGTTTCAATTTCCACTCAATTCCATTCAATCAATCAGTCAAACAATCAGACAACAACCATAGTTATTTATTTATTATAACATTCCAAAAATTTAGAATTTTGGGATGTTACCGCTTATCTTGCGCATTTTAGAGTATCCACTTTCACTTGTCTATGAACTGATATAGGCAACCCAGAAGTCCTTCTCCGTGGACACGGCTATTCGAATAGATCATATTAAACCCTGCAAGGGTGTACTTCTTCACACACGCTCTCACCACTTACCGCCGTTTACACGACATGTACTCGGCAACCTTCAAGCGGAAGCCCAACGTGGGTGTCGGCCACGGCCTACCTAAACACTCAAGTCCCTAGTCCAGGTTTATCGCCTATTCGGGTTCCATCCGCAGGGAGTCCGCCGAGGTTTCCCATACAGCCCGAACGATGTGTGCAGGGTTCCCGAGATACCAAACGGGCACTTTCGGTACACCGGCCACGGTGCCTACCGCAACACAACCCACCCCTAAGGTCAGCGTTGCGTGCGGCCCCAAACATGCTACAAACACGAAACTACTTGCAACTCCGGACTATGAGCAGGGGTGGTTAAGAAGCGAGAGGGTCCATTGGTTTCGGGCCCAATGCGTGGTAGTAGCTAATTCATGGATCACAAACACAGATCTCAGTTCTTAGGATCGGCTTCAATGAGACAACCCACCATGTACTCCTACATGGCCTCTCACCGCTACCTTTACCAAATCGTGTTCACACACTTAGCTCACACACAATAGGACATGTTCACACAACCATTCTAATTCATTCCCGATGAATCAGACCCGACTCGACTCTAAGCAGTAGCAGGCATGACAAACAAACATAAATGAGTAGGCACAACATGGCTCAAACAATTCCTACTCATGCTAGTGGGTTTCATCTAATTACTGTGGAATGACAGGTCATGCAAAGGATCAAGGGGTTCAGCTACCGCAGCAAGTAACACATGAGTCATTGCTGTCCTAATGCAGTAAAATAGAGCAGGAGCGAGAGAGTGGGATTGTATCGGAATGAACAAGGGGTTTTGCTTGCACGGCACGAAGATAATATAGTTCTTCATCGGTGTCATCGAACTCATCGTCGGTACATCGCTCACCGGGAGGGACAATTACCGCAAACAAGAGAGAACACAATCAATGCAATGCACATTCAAATGAATGACATGTCATATTAAGGTACTGAATTCACCTAATGCAATAATAATCCAAGTTAGTTGAAGTGGAATTCAAACAAGGTTGAACTCCAACTCCAAATGCTATTTCATAAATTACCCTAATCATGATTCATCCTATTCAGTGATGTTAACTTGTTCAAACATGCATGATCATGGCATAAACAGATTCTTCATATTTTTCTGATCATTTTTCATATATAAATTATTTCCATCCGGGTTACGGTTGAATTTATATGATTTTTAGAAGTTTGGGGTATTTTCTGAAATTTCCTGAATTAAAATAATTCCAGAATCATTAATGCGTCAGCATGACATAGGCGTGACGTCAGCGGGTCAACTGGGTCGCTGTCCAGGTCAACTCTGACGCTGGGACCCACTGGTCAGTAGGTAGTTTAACTAACTAATTTCAGTTAGTGTTAACCCTGTTTAGTTAGTGGCCGGGCCCACTCGTCGCTGACCTGGGGTCAAATCTCTGGTCAATCAGGGGCTAACTAACCCTTGGCGTCGAGTCGCCGGCGAGGCTGAGACGGCGGAGGCCTTCGGGTTTACACTACAGGACTCGGTTTTGGACGCGGTTTGCGGCTACAGGAGGCTAGGAGTCTTGCGCATCCGACGGGGGCAACAGCTCGCGACGGAGTGGGCTAAATCGACGACGGCGGCAACCTTTGCGGCGGCGGAGTTGGCGGGAGGGATAAGGAGCTACGGTGCACTAGAGGAGGCGGTTGGTGGCTCTGAACTCCTGGGGTGCGCTGAGCACGGTGACGCGCCTTCGACGCTGGCGAAGGTGGGCTCTAGCCACGGCGGCGCGACGAGGCGCAACGGCGGCGAAGCCGGCGGCGTGGCCAAAGGCGCTAGAGGAGAAAATCGACGAGAGGGAGAGAGGGGTTGGGTAGAGGAGCTCACGGTGAGGTCGTCGGTGCTCTCAGCGTGCTCGGGGCGGTCGGAAGGCGGCGAATCGTCGATGGAGTCCGCGGGTCCGGGAGGGGAAAAGTGGCGGGCGGCGACTCGGGCGCCCGGCGTCGGGAGGCTTCGGTGAGGAGGGCGAGGATGGAGTGGCGGGGCTTGGGGCATGTCGGGAGGAGAGGGGTGGCGGTGGCATGGATGCGGCGATCGGCGTCGGCGGCGCGTTCGGTGGCGTCGTGGGGAGAGAGCGGGGAGGAGATGGTCCAGGAGAGAGGAAAGAGGACGAGGGGTTCGGGAGGCGCGTGGCGTCTCCGGCGTCGAGAGGTAGCCAGGCGAGCGGGGAGGAGGTGGCGAGCTCGGCGCTGATCGCCAGTCCCTCCTCGCCTCTTGGCAGAGGTAGGCGACAGCGGCGTGGCGGTTGGTGGGCTGGGCCACTGGCCCTGGCCAGCGAGCGAGAGGGGGGCGGGTGGGCTGGTGCGCTGCAGTAATGGCAGTGCAGTTCTCTCCTTCTCTTTTATTATACTGTTTTCTATTTTCTGTTTTGTTTTAGTTTAGCAAAATACTAAACCATTTAAATAAATCCTGAACATAATTGTGGCCATTAACTGATTTATTGCATAGGCCCTTAACTAATTTTCAGAATTGTTGGAGCATTTAAAAATATTAGTAGTTTTTAAATGCCCCAATTCAAATACAATATGGTTTATTCAAAAATCCAAAAGTGCCTTGGAAAAATATCCATCATCTCTGGATATGGGTTTCACCCTTTCCCATTAATCATGAATATTTTTTGCAAACCAATTTGGGTTTTTGAAAATATTTTTGAATTTGAACCTATTTGAATTGCTTTAGTGCTAGGGCTGGATCATCCCCATTTCAAATTTCATGGAAATTAAACATGATGCATGGATGCAATGCTACTAGTTACAAGCAAGCTCTAGGGCTGTGACAATATGATGGACTGGCTGAGATGAGAAAAGCTAGTATGAACTCGACCTCTCTTGTTTTTGTAAATATGATGAGTTCATTGTTCTTGATTTAGCTTATTATGAATAAACATGTTTGCAATGACAATTAGAGATCATAGTTGCTTGTGCCATGCTTGATTATCTATGAGTTATAATGGTTTACCTTGCGTGCCAACATGCTATTAAAATTGTTGTGATGTGGTATAGTGGGGTGGTATCCTCCTTTGAATGATTTAAGTGACTTGACTTGGCAAATGTTCACGCATGTAGTTGAAACAAAATCAACATAGCCTTCACGATATTTATGTTCATGGTGGATTATATCCTACTCATGCTTGCATCCAATATTTATTAATTTTAATGCATGTTCATGGCTGTTGTCGCTCTCTAGTTGGTCGCTTCCCAGTCTTTTGCTAGCCTTCACTTGTACTAAGCGGGAATACTGCTTGTGCATCGAATCCCTTAAACACCAAAGTTATTCCAGATGAGTCCACTATACCTTCATATATACGGTATCTACCTCCCGTTCCAAGTAAATTTGTATGTGTCAAACTCTAAACCTTCAAATAAACATTCTGTTTTGTATGCTCGAATAGCTCATGTATCAACTAGGGCTGCCCTTATCTTCCATGTTAGGCGGGTTATTTCAAGAGGAGTGGACTCCGCTCCTCACTCACGAGAAAATGGCTGGTCACCGGGATGCCCAGTCCCATGCTTTATGCAAACTAAATCAAAATTAATAACAAACAAAACTCCCCCTGGGACTGTTGCTAGTTGGAGACACTCGTTGTTTCGAGCAAGTCATGGATTGATGCTTGTTGGTGGAGGGGGAGTATAAACTTTACCATTCTGTTTGGGAACTGCCTATAATGTGTGTAGCATGGAAGATATCGCCATATGTTAGTTCCTATGTTGACAATGAAAGTATGCCGCTCAAAATATTATTTATCTCTATTTCAAAACCGAGCTCTGGCACCTCTACAAATCCCTGCTTCCCTCTGCGAAGGGCATATCTATTTACTTTTATGTTGAGTCATCACCCTCTTATTAAAAGCACTAGCTGGAGAGCATAGCTGTCATTTGCATTCATTACTATTAATTTATATTGGGTATGACTATGACTGGATCGCTTTTACCATGAATTACAATGTCTAGTCAGTCCTTGATCTTTAAAGGTGCTCTGCATTTATGTTTTGCGGTCTCAGAAAGGGGTAGCAAGATACCATCCTGTTATATCATATTATGATTGTTTTGACAAAGTGTTGTCATCCGAGATTTATTATTATGACTCGCTAGTTGGTTATGCTATTGATATGAGTAAACATGAGACCTAAAAATTATTGCAAATGTGATTAGTCATGATATTTGCTGAAAACTTGAATGCTGGCTTGAAATATTCATAATAACAAGAGGAAACAGAGTTTGTAAAAGTTTTTCTTTCTCTTTCAGTTTATCAACTGAATTGCTTGAGGACAAGCAAGGGTTTAAGCTTGGGGGAGTGGATACGTCTCCGTCGTATCTACTTTTCCAAACACTTTTGCCCTTGTTTTGGACTCTAATTTGCATGATTTGAATGGAACTAACCCCGGACGGACGCTGTTTTCAACAGAATTGCCATAGTGTTATATATGTGCAAAAACAAAACTTCTCGGAATGACCTGAAACTTCACGGAACATCTTTTCGGAAATAATAAA
Organism: Aegilops longissima; assembly: GCA_021605205.1. NCBI lineage: Eukaryota > Viridiplantae > Streptophyta > Magnoliopsida > Poales > Poaceae > Aegilops > Aegilops longissima. The sequence goes on from CM038679.1 coordinate 353,104,951, forward strand.
AAATCATTGCAAAAGATGAAGGCCAGGGGGCCCACCACCTGTCCACGAGGGTGGGGGGCGCGCCCCCCTAGGGTGCGCCCCCCTATCTCGTGGGCCCCCTGAGGCTCCTCCGACGCCAACTCCAACTCTATATATTTGCTTTCGGGGAGAAAAAATCAAGGAGAAGAAATCATCGCGTTTTACGATACGGAGCCGCCGCCAAGCCCAAAACCTCTCGGGAGGGCTGATCTGGGGTCCGTTCGGGGCTCCGGAGAGGGGGATTCGTCGCCGTCGTCATGATCAACCATCCTCCATCACCAATTTCATGATGCTCACCGTCGTGCGTGAGTAATTCCATCATAGGCTTGCTGGACGGTGATGGGTTGGATGAGATTTATCATGTAATCGAGTTAGTTTTGTTAAGGTTTGATCCCTAGTATCCACTATGTTCTGAGGTTGATGTTGCTATGACTTTGCTGTGCTTAATGCTTGTCACTAGGGCCCGAGTGCCATGATTTCAGATCTGAACCTATTATGTTTTCATGAATATATGTGTGTTCTTGATCCTATGTTGCAAGTCTATAGTCACCTGTTATGATCCGGCAACCCCGAGGTGACAATAATCGGGACCACTCCCGGTGATGAACGTAGTTTGAGGAGTTCATGTATTCACTATGTGCTAATGCTTTCTTCCAGTTCTCTATTAAAAGGAGGCCTTAATATCCCTTAGTTTCCATTAGGACCCCGCTGCCACGGGATGGTAGGACAAAAGATGTCATGCAAGTTCTTTTCCATAAGCACGTATGACTATATTCGGAATACATGCCTACATTATATTGATGAATTGGAGCTAGTTCTGTGTCACCCTATGTGTCAGAGTAAATGACCACGGGTAGCCTAGCCGGCTCCCCCTGGGGCTTCGAAAAAATTACCAGCCAATCAAGCCATCCAACCTCCAGGACGCTGGGCCGCCTTCCCCCGGCTGGCTGTCATTTAGGCCGGCTGTTAGGAGGCGGCCTGGCCCCAGGATCCATAGAAGAAAACCACGAGAAGGCCAGCTCCAAGGAGCCGGCCACCCAGCAGGCGGCCACGAGAAGGCCGACTCCAAGGAGCCGGCCACCCCGCAGGCGGCCAAGGCCGCACCCTCATAATCTGCACCCATATAACGGCCATGAGACGGGGCGTCGCTGCAGTGAAGCCTGCCACCCCTGCATCCCAGAGCGCGCATGGCTACAGTGCGCCGTACGTGGCAGCTACCACCCGTCCGGCACGGCACTGTTGCCATGTTGACCGTGACGTCACCCATGACAGTTGTTCAGACTTGCCCAGCGGCGGCCCCTCGGTCGAGAGATGCCCGAAGGCGGCTCAGCCTCCCCCAGTCGGCTTGAGACATGGCCGGCTCCCCATAGCCGGCTTGTTCCCTCCCTCGAAGGGAGTGCCTCATTAAGGAGACAAGACGACGTGAGGCTACAGTGATCGCCGCCAAGGCGGCGGCACTGTAGCCATGCTTACCCCGACAAAGCCCTCATCATCAGGATTGAGGCAACAGTAACCAGTCCCTGACAAGGCCCTCAACGGTGGGGCCAGCTTGTCGACAAGGAAGCCGGTAGCCGGCGGGACCCACCAAGTCGGCGGGCCCCAGCGGCCGGCGGACGAAGACGCTGACGGCTAGGGCCCACACCTAGCCGGATTACCATTGTACCCCTGGGGGGTAGGCCTATATAAACCCCCCAGGCCACCCATGCAAAGGGTTGGACTCTGATAGTTTTAGACACCACGTAGAGGGAAGTGGAGAGCTAGCCGTGCCCTTCTTCTTCCTCACACCGAACAGCTCAAGGAGCCTCTTGTAGCAACTTGTTCATCTAGAGATCATGCGGAGACCCTGCAGAGCAGCAGTAGGGGTGTTATCTCCACGGAGAGCCCTTAAGCTGGGTAAGATTCGCCGGCATGCATGTCTTCGCCTTATCCCGTTTCCAGGCACCGGCGACGTCTTATTGGCTCCCACTATGATTAGCCACCCGTTGGCATATGTCGCACCTACCACCCGACACTATGTTATGACTGTTACATGATGAACCGCATCCGGCATAATTATCCATCATCGATCCAATGCCTACGAGCTTTCCATATACTGGTTTTCGCTTATTTACTTTCCCGTTGTTACTGTTACAGTCACTACAAAATACCAAAAATATTACTTTTGCTTCTGTTACTTTTGTTACCGTTACCACTACTATCATATTACTTTGCCACTAAATACTTTGCTGCAAATATTAAGTTATCCAGATGTGGCTGAATTGACAACTCAGTTGCTAATACTTGAGAATATTCTTTGGCTCCCCTTGTGTCGAATCAATAAATTTGGGTTGAATACTCTACCCTCGAAAGCTGTTGTGATCCCCTACACTTGTGGGTTATCAGGCACAACCTTCTGTACCCACTTTCTACTTTTTGTTATTTAGAATAAATAAAGAAAAAAATAGTATTTTCTATCTTCTGAATTATCCATGCAACAAAAAATGTCCCAAAAATAAAAATTCTCCAAATGCACTGAAAATTTAGTATGATTTTTTATAGAATATTTGAGAATTTCTGGCACTAAACATGCGCCAGGAGGCTGCACCAGTGGCCCACAAGGGTGGAAGGTGCGCCCAACCCTCCTGGGTGGGTCCCCTGCCTTGTGGGTCCCATGTGGGTCCCCTCCACTTATTCCAGCACCCATCCACTTCATCTTCCTCCAGAAAAAATCATCCTGTAGCTCAAACCCGTGTTCTTGCTCATTTTGCTGCATTTTCATCTCCTTGCTCAAAGCTCCATTCGCAAATCTGCTTTGGGGGATTGTTCTTTCATATGTGACTCCTCCAATGGTCGAATTAGTTTATGGTCTAGTGCTTTATTTATTGAAAATTTTTGTTGCTGTGGTGACCTTGTTCTTGAGCTTGCATGTCAAATTTATATGGTCCAAAGTAGTTTTGATGCATGATATAGAATCTAGGCACTTGTGGGAGTAGTTCCTATCAATTTTGTTGAGTTTGGTTCACTTTTATTTTGAGTCACTAAAAAAAACAGAAATTTTTGAGAGGAAAAAAATGTCTAGGAAAATGTACCAAGGTGGTTCCTCGAGGAAGCAAGCACCGAGTCTCGCGATACGTGAGCAGGACCTTGAACCACCAAGGGAAGCTCAAGTGTGGCCTTGTGAATGGCCGTCGGATGAATTCATGGTTCATGCAGGTTTCAAGGATGACTTTGATGCATATGTACAAAATGTCGGCCTTGAGGACTTTGTGTCAGATAAGTGCCGACAATACTATTACCTCACCCATTCCTTTATGCGGAGGTTTGAATTTTCATCTAGGCGCAATACCCATACTGTTTTGTTTGATCTTTATGATGAATCATATACCATGGACCTTGATGATTTTAATACTGCATGCAAAATCCCACAATGGGGCATTCATTGTGGGCCTCACAAATCTGAATACAATGATTTGCTTGCTAGCATCACTATGGAAGAAACTAGAAATATCACACAAGCTACCATAGGGAGCATTCACTTTCCTGTGATGCATTATTTTGCTCTCTTTATAGGTAGATGCATTAATGGTAAGCATGAGCATTTCCACCTTTGCGTTCCAGATCCTAGTGTCCTCAAGTGTGCGGTGTTAGGTGATAAGCGTTATAACTTGGGGGCTAATATTGCGAGGAGGTTACATCTTAATGCTGAAGATGGAGATTTATTTGGTTGGATTTATGCAACTCGTTTAGCTAATTATCTTGGTGTACCCATAAGAGGAAACGACATTGAGTTGCCACCTGCTTTTCTAGATTATAATGCTATGGTACGCTATCAGTTTCTTGAAAGGAACAAAAAGTTCCTCCAGTACCGACTAATCTTTGGCAGACGGTGTGTTGTCCATGTTACCCTTCCTGCTCGTGCCTTCTTTAACTCTCAGGTAAAAGTGAGATATTTTATAACTAGAGAGGAGTAAAACGAGTATGTGAGAAATATGGAGGCCGCTCGCCTCCAAGAATCTGCTCGCCAAGCGGTAGCTACTATAGCACATTATAACCCCGATTACGATTTCGGATATCATCCGGGCAAGTCGTGGCCTTATACCAACTTAGGCCAAAAGCCTAAGCTTGGGAGAGTACGTATTTCTCACTGACATTACATTCATGTTCACACACTCATTCCAATTGTCGGTTTATTTTTTCCCCGCTTTCTTCTTGTGTGTTTGAAAAACCTTAAGAAAAACCAAAAAAATTAGTTGTAGTTTAGTTTACTTTCCATGTCCACTTAGTTGTAGTATTAAAAGAAAACTCAAAAAGATTTCTCGTTCTTGTTTTTCTTGTTGGGAGCTTTCCCCTGTAAATCGTTTTTCTCGTTCTTGTTTTACCTTCTTCAAAAAAACAAAAACTCCAAAAACATTTCAGTTGTTTCTTTGAAATTCTTTTCTTTGGGGGTCGAGAGGAGAAGACCACGATGAAGATGTTGAGTGGCTCTCATATGCATTATTGTTGATCTAACAAATAGCCCATATTACCTTGTCTTCTCCTTTGAATAAATGTTTGCAGATTCCAGCTTAGTCCAATGCATGTGAACTATTATTATTATCCACACACTTCAGTCGTGCAAGTGAAAGGCAATAATGACGATATATGATGAAATGATTGAGAGGGAGAAAAGCTGGTATGAACTCGACCTATCTTGTTTTTGTAAATATGATTAGTTCATCATTCCTGATTCAGCCCATTATGAATGAGACATGTTTGCAATGACAATTAGAGATTATAGTTACTCATGCCATGCTTAATTAGCTAGGAGTTTACAATGGTTTACCTTGTGTGCCAACATGCAAATTAAAATGGTCGTGATGTGGTATGATAGGATGGTATTCGAATGTTTCGAGTTGCTTGACTTGGCACATGTTCATGCATGTAGTTGAAAGAAAATCAACATAGCCTCCACGATGTTTATGTTCATGGTGATTTATATCCTACTAATGCTTGCACTCAATGTTGGTTAATCTTAATGCATGTTTATGACTATTGTCGCTCTCTAGTTGGTCGTTCCCCAGTCTTTTTCTAGCCTTCACTTGTACTAAGTGGGAATACTGCTTGTGCATCCACTTCCATAAACCCAAAGTTGTTCCATATGAGTCCACCATACCTACCTATATGTGGTATTTACCTGTCGTTCCAAGTAAATTTGCATGTGCCAAACTCTAAACCTTCAAATGATAAATTGTTTTGTATGCCCGAATCACTCATGTGGCGATTGGGGGCTAACAGTATCTTCCATGCTAGGTTGGTTATTCTCACGATGAGTGGAATCCGCTCATCATTCACGAGAGAAGGGATGGTAACCGGGATGCCCAGTCCCATGCTCAAATCAAATCAAAATATAATTGCAAACAAAACTCCCCAGGGATTGTTGTTAGTTGGATGGTACCCGTTTTTTCGGACCAGCCGTGGAATGTGCTTGCTGGTGGTGGGGAAGTATAAACTTTACCATTCTGTTTGGGAACTACCTATAATATATCTAGAATGGAAGATACCGAGATCTCTTGGTTTTTATGTTGACAATGAAAGCATACCGCTCAAAATATTATTCATCTCTGTTTTAAAAAACATGAGCTCAGGCACCTCTACAAATCCCTGCTTCCCTCTATGAAGGGCCTTTCTATTTACTTTTATTGCTGAGTCATCATCCTCTTATAAAAAGCACAAGTTAGAGAGCACCAGTGTCATTTGTATGCATTGTTATTAATTGATATTGAGTATGACTCTGACTTGATCTCTTTTACCATGAATTACAATGTCTAGTCAGTTCTTGATCTTCAGGGGTGCTATGCATTTATGTTTTGCGGTCTCAGAAAGGGCTAGCGAGATACCATTTTGTTATATCATATCATGATTGTTTTGAAAAAGTGTTGTCATCCGAGATTTATTATTATTACCCGCTAGTAGATTATGCCATTTATATGAGTAAATGTGACACCTAAATGTTATTTGAATATGGTTAGTTCATAATCTTTGTTGAAAACCTGAATGGTGGCTTTACATACAACAAGATCAAACATAGTTCGTAAAAGTTTTTCTTTATCACTTTCAGTTTTTCAACTGAATTGCTTGAGGACAAGAAATGGGTTAAGCTTGGGGGAGTTGATACGTCTCCATCCTATCTACTTTTCCAAACTCTTTTCCCCTTATTTTGGACTACAATTTGCATGATTTGAATGGAACTAACCCGGACTGACGTTGTTTTCAGCAGAATTGCCCTGGTGTTATTTTGTTGGGGAACGTTGCAGAAAATTAAAATTTTTCTACGGTTTCACCAAGATCTATCTATGAGTTCATCTAAGCAACGAGTTACGAGAGAGAGTTTGCATCTACATACCACTTGTAGATCGAGTGCAGGCGTTCGAGGAGTGGTGATGATGAAGGCGTTCCCAACGTGATTCCGATCACCGATGACCAAGTGCTGAATGGACAGCACCTCCGCGTTCAACACACGTGACGGGATTTACGGCGTCTCCTTCGTCTTGATCCAGCAAGGAGGAAGGAGAGGTTGAGGAAGACCACTCCAATGGCAGCACGACGGCGTGATGCAGATGGAGTGTTGATCTCGGCAGGCTTCGCCAAGCTCACGCGGAGGAGGAGAGGTGTTGGGAGGAGGGCTGCGCCTTCAATGGTGTGTGCAGCCCTCCCTCCACCCCTCTATTTATAGGGAAGGGAGGAGGGCGGCCCCTCTAGATGCATCTAGAGGGGGCGGCGTTAAAGGAGGGCTTGCCCCCAAGCAAGGCGCCCCTTAGGTTCCCCCCTCAACCCTAGGCGCATGGGCCAAGGGAGGGTGCGCCCAGACCACCAGGCTGGCTGCCTCCCACGCAGCCCAAGTGGCCCCCGAAGGGGTGGCCCCTCCCGTGGTCCTCGGAACCTTTCGGTGGACCCTCCATAAACCGATATGACCGAAACTTTTCGGTGTCCGTTTGACGACTTCCCATATATAAATCTTTACCTCCGGACCATTCCGGAACTCCTCGTGACATCCGGGATCTCATCCGGGACTCCGAACAACATTCGGTAATCACATACAAGTCTTCCTATTAACCCTAGCGTCACCGAACCTTAAGTGTGTAGACCCTACGGGTTCGGGAGACATGTAGACATGACCGAGACGCTCTCCGGTCAATAACCAACAGCGGGATCTGGATACCCATGTTGGCTCCCACATGCTCCTCGATGATGTCATCGGATGAACCACGATGTCTAGGGTTCAAGCAACCCCATATTCTATTCCCTTTGTCAGACGGTATGTTACTTGCCCGAGACTCGATCGTCGGTATCCCAATACCTCGTTTAGTCTCGTTACCGGCAAGTCACTTTACTCGTACCGTAATGCATGATCCCGTGACCAGACACTTGATCACTTTGAGCTCATTATGATGATGCATTACCGAGTGGGCCCAGTGATACCTCTCCGTCATACGGAGTGACAAATCCCTGTCTCGATCCGTGTCAACCCAACAGACACTTTCGGAGATACCTGTAATGCACCTTTATAGTCACCCAGTTACGTTGTGATGTTTGGTACACCCAAAGCATTCCTACGGTATCCAGGAGTTACACGATCTCACGGTCTAAGGAAGAGATACTTGACATTGGAAAAGCTCTAGCAAAACGAACTACACGATCTTTGAGCTATGCTTAGGATTGGGTCTTGTCCATCACGTCATTCTTCTAATGACGTGATCCCGTTGTCAATTACATCTGATGTCCATAGTCAGGAAACCATGACTATCTGTTGACCAACGAGCTAGTCAACTAGAGGCTTACTAGGGACGTATTGTAGTCTATGTATTCACACGTGTATTACGATTTCCGGATAATACAGTTGTAGCATGAATAAAAGACAATTATCATGAACAAGGAAATATAATAATAATGCTTTTATTATTGCCTCTAGTGCATATTTCCAACAGTCTCCCACTTGCACTAGAGTCAATAATCCAGTTACATTGTGATGAGTCGAACACCCATAGAGTTACGGTGTTGATCATGTTTTGCCCTGAGAGAGAGTTTAGTCAGCGGATCTGCGACATTCAGATCCGTGTGCACTTTACAAATTTCTATGTCTCCATCTTGAACATTTTCACGGATGGAGTTGAAGCGACGCTTGATGTGCTGGTCTTCTTGTGAAACCTGGGCTCCTTGGCAAGGGCAATAGCTCGGTGTTGTCACAAAAGAGTTTGATCGGCCCCGACGCATTGGGTATGACTCCTAGGTCGGTGATGAACTCCTTCACCCAAATTGCTTCATGCGCTGCCTCCGAGGCTGCCATGTATTCCGCTTCACATGTAGATCCCGCCACGACGCTCGCTTGCAGCTGCACCAGCTTCTCGCTCCACCATTCAACATATACACGTATCCGGTTGGTGACTTAGAGTCATCAGATCGTGTCGAAGCTTAGCGCCGACGTAACTTGTTACTGACGAGCTCTTCGTCACCTCCATAAACGAAACATGTCCTTTGTCCTTTTCGGTACTTCAGGATATTCTTGACCGCTGTCCGGTGTTCCTTGCGGGATTACTTTGGTACCTTCCTACCAAACTTACGGCAAGGTTTACATCAGGTCTAGTACACAGCATGGCATACATAATAGATCCTATGGCTGAGGCATAGGGGATGACACTCATCTCTTCTTTATCTTTTGCCGTGGTCGGGCATTGAGTTGTGCTCAATCTCACACCTTGCAATACAGGCAAGAACCCTTTCTTGGACTGATCCATTTTGAACTTCTTCAAAATCTTATCAAGGTATGTGCTTTGTGAAAGACCTATGAGGCGTCTCGATCTATCTATATAGATCTTGATGCCTAATATATAAGCAGCTTCTCCAAGGTCCTTCATTGAAAAACACTTGTTCAAGTAGGCCTTAATGCTGTCCAAGAATTCTATATCATTTCCCATCAAAAGTATGTCATCTACATATAATATGAGAAATGCTACAGAGCTCCCACTCACTTTCTTGTAAACGCTTCTCCATAAGTCGCATAAACCCAAATGCTTTGATCATTTCATCAAAGTGAATGTTCCAACTCCGAGATGCTTGCACCAGTCCATAAATGGATCGCTGGAGCTTGCATACTTTGTCAGCATTCTTAGGATCGACAAAACCCTCCGGCTGCATCATATACAGCTCTTCCTTAAGATATCCGTTAAGGAACGCTGTTTTGACGTCCATCTGCCATATCTCATAATCATAGTATGCGGCAATTGCTAACATGATTCGGACGGACTTAAGCTTCGCTACGGGAGAGAAAGTCTCATCGTAGTCAATCCCTTGAACTTGCCGATAACCCTTAGCGACAAGTCAAGCTTTGTAGATGGCGACATTACCATCCGCGTCCGTCTTCTTCTTAAAGATCCATTTGTTTTCTATCGCTCGCCGATCATCGGGCAAGTCAGTCAAAGTCCACACTTTGTTTTCATACATGGATTCTATCTCGGATTTCATGGCTTCTAGCCATTTGTTGGAATCTGGGCCCGCCATCGCTTCTTCATAGTTCGAAGGTTCACCGTTGTCTAACAACATGATTTCCAGGACAGGGTTGCCGTACCACTCTGGTGCGGAACGTGTCCTTGTGGACCTACGAGGTTCAATAGCAACTTGATCCAAAGTACCTTGATCATCATCATTAATTTCCTCTTCAGTTGGTGTAGGCATCACAGGAACACTTTCCTGAGCTGCACTACTATCCTGTTCAAGAGGTAGTACTTCATCGAGTTCTACTTTCCTCCCACTTACTTCTTTCGAGAGAAACTCTTTTTCCAGAAAGGTTCCGTTCTTGGCAACAAAGATCTTGCCCTCGGATCTTAAGTAGAAGGTATACCCAATGGTTTCTTTAGGGTATCCTATGAATACGCATTTTCCGACTTGGGTTCGAGCTTTTCAGGTTGAAGTTTCTTGACATAAGCATCGCATCCCCAAACTTTTAGAAACGATAGCTTAGGTTTCTTCCCAAACCATAATTCATACGGTGTCGTCTCAACGGACTTAGACGGTGCCCTATTTAATGTGAATGTAGCTGTCTCTAGAGCGTATCCCCAAAATGATAGCGTAAATCAGTAAGAGACATCATAGACCGCACCATATCCAATAGAGTGCGACACGACGTTCGGACACACCGTTCTGTTGAGGTGTTCCAGCGGCGTTAGTTGTGAAACGATTCCACATTTTCTTAAGTGTGTACCAAATTCGTGACTTAAATATTCTCCTCCACGATCTGATCGTAAGAATTTTATCTTTCGGTCACGTTGATTCTCTACTTCATTCTAAAATTCCTTGAACTTTTCAAAGGTCTCAGACTTGTGTTTCATCAAGTAGACATACCCATATCTACTCAAGTCATCTGTGAGAGTGAGAACATAACGATATCCTCCATGAGCCTCAACGCTCATTGGACCGCTTTACATCGGTATGTATGATTTCCTACAAGTTGGTTGCTCGCTCCATTGTTCCGGAGAACGGAGTCTTGGTCATCTTGCCCATGAGGCATGGTTCGCATGTGTCAAATGATTCATAATCTAAAGACTCCAAAAGTCCATCAGCATGGAGCTTCTTCATGCGCTTGACACCAATGTGACCAAGGTGGCAGTGCCACAAATATGTGGGACTATCGTTATCAACTTTACATCTTTTGGTATTCACGCTATAAACATGTGTAATACTACGCTCGAGATTCATTAAGAATAAACCATTGATCATTGGAGCATGACCATAAAACATATCTCTCATATAAATAGAACAACCATTATTCTCGGATTTAAATGAGTAGCCATCTCGTATTAAACGAGATCCAGATACAATATTCATGCTCAAACTTGGCACCAAATAACAATTATTAAGGTTCATAACTAATCCGTAGGTAAATGAAGAGGTAGCGTGTCGACGGCGATCACATCGACTGGAACCATTCCCGACGCGATCGTCACCTCGTCCTTTGCCGTCTCCGCTTATTCCGCAGCTCCTGCTGTGAGTTACAAATATGAGCAACGTCACCGTATCAAATACCCAGGAGTTACTACGAGTCTCGGTAAAGTACACATCAATTACATGTATATCAAATATACCTTTGGTGTTGCCGGCCTTCTTGTCCGCTAAGTATTTGGGGCAGTTCCGCTTCAAATGACCCTCCCTTGCAATAAAAGCACTCGGTCTCGGGTTTGGGTCCATTCTTTGACTTCTTCCGGCAACTTGCTTACCGGGCGTGGCAACCTCCTTGCCGTCCTTCTTCAAGTTCTTCTTGCCCTTGCCCTTCTTGAACTTAGTGGTCTTATTGACCATCAACACTTGATGTTCTTTCTTGATTTCAACCTCGGTGACTTCAGCATAGAGAACACTTCAGAATGGTCTTTACCATCCCCGCATGTTGTAGTTCATCACAAAGCTCTTGTAGCTTGGTGGGAGCGATCGAGGATTCTGTCAATGACCGCCTCATCGTGGAGGTTAATATTCAGTGGGTCATACGGTTGTGCAACCTAGACATCTTGTAATGTGCTCACCGATGTAACTGTTTTCCTCCATCTTACAACTATAGAACTTGTCGGAGATGTCATATCTCTCGACCCGGGCGTGAGCTTGGAAAACAAGTTTCAGCTCCTCGAACATCTCATATGCTCCGTGATGCTCAAAACGCTTTTGGAGCCCCGGTTCTAAGCTGTAAAGCATGCCGCACTTGAACGAGGGAGTAATCATCAAGACGAGACTGCCAAGCATTCATAATGTCTTGGTTCTCTGGGACGGGAGCGTCACCTAGCGGTCCTTCTAGGACATATTGTTTCCTGGCAGCTATGAGGATGATCCTCAAGTTCCAGACCCAGTCCGTATAGTTGCTGCCGTCATCTTTCAGCTTTGTTTTCTCTAGGAACGCGTTGAAGTTCAAGTTGACATGAGCGTTGGCCATTTGATCTACAAGACATATTATTCAAAAGTTTTAGACTAAGTTCATCTAATCAAATTATTTAAATGAACTCCCACTCAGATTAGACATCCCTCTAGTCATCTAAGTGTTACACGATCCGAGTCGACTAGGCCGTATCCGATCATCACGTGAGACGGACTAGTCATCATCGGTGAACATTCTCATGTTGATCGTATCTTCTATACGACTCGTGTTCGACCTTCGGTCTCCGTGTTCCGGGCCATGTGCGTACATGCTAGGCTCGTCAAGTAAACCCTAAGTGTTTTCGTGTGTAAATCTGTCTTACACCCGTTGTATGTGAACGTAAGAATCCATCACACCCGATCATCGCGTGGTGCTTAGAAGCGACGAACTTTAGCAACGGTGCACAGTTAGGGGAAACACTTCTTGAAATTGTTGTAAGGGATCATCTTATTTACTATCGTCGTTCTAAGTAAACAAGATGTATTAACATAATAAACATCACATGCAATTATATATAGTAGTGACATGATATGGCCAATATCATAAAGCTCCATTGATGTCCATCTTCGAGGCTCCATGATCATCTTGTCACCGGCATGACACCATGATCTCCATCATCATGATCTCCATCATTGTGCCTCCATGAAGTTGTCACGCCAACGACTACTTCTACTTCTATGGCTAACGCGTTTAGCAATAAAGTAAAGTAAGTTACATGGCGTTCTTCAATGACACGCAGGTCATACAAAATAAAGACAACTCCTATGGCTCCTGCCGGTTGTCATACTCATCGACATGCAAGTCGTGATTCATATTACAAGAACATGATCTCATACATCACAATATGTCATTCATCATTCATCACAACTTGGCCATATCACATCACATGACAATTGCTGCAAAAACAAGTTAGACGTCCTCTAATTGTTGTTGCATCTTTTACGTGGCTGCAATTGGGTTCTAGCAAGAACGTTTTCTTACCTACGAATAACCACAACGTGATCTTGTCAACTTCTATTTACCCTTCATAAGGACCCTTTTCATCGAATCCGCTCCAACTAAAGTAGGAGAGAGACACCCGCCAGCCACCTTATGCAACTAGTGCATGTTAATCGGTGGAACCGGTCTCACGTAAGTGTACGTGTAAGGTTGGTCCGGGCGCTTCATCCCACAATACCGCGGAAGCAAGATAAGACTAGTAGCGGCAAGTAAATTGACAAGATCCACGCCCACAACTAAATTGTGTTCTACTCGTGCAAAGAGAACTACGCATAGACCTAGCTCATGATGCCACTGTTGGGGAACGTTGCAGAAAATAAAATTTTCTACGGTTTCACCAAGATCTATCTATGAGTTCATCTAAGCAACGAGTTACGAGAGAGAGTTTGCATCTACATACCACTTGTAGATCGATGCAAGCGTTCGAGGGAGTGGTGATGATGAAGACGTTCCCAACGTGATTCCGATCACCGATGACCAAGTGCTGAACGGACAGCACCTCCGCGTTCAACACACGTACGGGACGACGGCGTCTCCTTCGTCTTGATCTAGCAAGGAGGAAGGAGAGGTTGAGGAAGACCACTCCAATGGCAGCACGACGGCGTGATGCAGATGGAGTGACTGATCTCCGGCAGGGCTTCGCCAAGCTTACGCGGAGGAGGAGAGGTGTTGGGGAGGGGAGGGGCTGCGCCTTCAATGGTGTGTGCAGCCCTCCCCTCCACCCCTCTATTTATAGGGAAGGGAGGAGGGGCCGCCCCTCGGATGCATCTAGAGGGGGGCGGCCAAGGGAGGGTGTGCCCAGCCCACCAGGGGCTGGCTGCCTCCCACGCAGCCCAAGTGGCCCCCGAAGGGGTGGCCCCTCCCGTGGTCCTCCGGAACCTTTCGGTGGACCCTCCATAAACCGATATGACCCGAAACTTTTCGGTGTCCGCTTGACGACTTCCATATATAAATCTTTACCTCCGGACCATTCGGAACTCCTCGTGACGTCCAGGGATCTCATCCGGACTCGAACAACATTCGGTAATCACATACAAGTCTTCCTATTAACCCTAGCGTCACCGAACCTTAAGTGTGTAGACCCTACGGGTTCGGGAGACATGTAGACATGACCGAGACGCTCTCCGGTCAATAACCAACAGCGGGATCTGGATACCCATGTTGGCTCCCACATGCTCCTCGATGATCTCATCGGATGAACCACGATGTCTAGGGTTCAAGCAACCCCGTATTCTATTCCCTTTGTCAGACGGTATGTTACTTGCCCGAGACTCGATCGTCGGTATCCCAATACCTCGTTTAGTCTCGTTACCGGCAAGTCACTTTACTGCATCCGTAATGCATGATCCCGTGACGGACACTTGATCACTTTGAGCTCATTATGATGATGCATTACCGAGTGGGCCCAGTGATACCTCTCCGTCATACGGAGTGACAAATCCCGTCTCGATCCGTGTCAACCCAATGACACTTTCGAAGATACCTGTAATGCACCTTTATAGTCACCCGATTCGTTGTGACGTTTGGTACACCCAAAGCATTCCTACGGTATCCGGAGTTACACGATCTCACGGTCTAAGGAAGAGATACTTGACATTGGAAAAGCTCTAGCAAAAGCGAACTACGATCTTTGAGCTATGCTTAGGATTGGGTCTTGTCCATCACGTCATTCTCCTAATGGCGTGATCCCGTTATCAATGACATCGATGTCCATAGTCGAAACCATGACTATCTGTTGACCAACGAGCTAGTCAACTAGAGGCTTACTAGGGACGTATTGTAGTCTATGTATTCACACGTGTATTACGATTTCCGGATAATACAATTGTAGCATGAATAAAAGACAATTATCATGAACAAGGAAATATAATAATAATGCTTTTATTATTGCCTCTAGGGCATATTTCCAACATATTTTTGAGCAGAAATAAAAGTTCTCGGAATGACCTGAAACTTCATGGAGAATATTTTTGGAATAAATAAAAAATATTGGAAAAATAATCAACAGAAGGGGACTCATCGGTTGTCCACAAGGGTGGGGGGCGCCCCCTAGGGTGCGCCCCTGTCTTGTGGGTCCCACGAAGCTCCACTGGCCTCAACTCCAACTCCATATATTCAAGTTCGGGGAGAAAAAAATCAAGGAGAAGGATTCATCGCGTGTTATGATACGGATCCGCCGCCACCTCCTGTTCTTCCTCGGGAGGGCAGATCTGGAGTACGTGTTGGGATCCGTAGAGGAGAAATCGTCGCCATCATCATCATCAACCATCCTCCATCACCAATTTCATGATGCTCGCCGCCGTCCGTGAGTAATTCCATCGTAGGCCTGCTAGACGGTGATGGGTTGGATGAGATTTGTCGTGTAATCGAGTTAGTTTTGTTAGGGTTTGATCCCTAGTATCCACTATGTTCTGGATTGATGTTGCTATGCTTAATGCTTGTCACTAGGGCCTGAGTGCCATGATTTCAGATCTGAACTTATTATGTTTTCATGAATATATTTGTGTTCTTGATCCTATATTGCAAGTTATAGTCACCTACTATGTGTTATGATCCGGCAACCCCGGGGTGATAATAGTCGGGACACTTCCTGGCGATGACCGTAGTTTGAGGAGTTCATGTATTCACTAAGTGCTAATGCTTTGGTCCGGTTCTCTATTAAGAGGAGGCCTCAATATCCCTTTCCAATAGGACCCCGCTGCCATGGGAGGGTAGGACAAAATATGTCATGCAAGTTCTTTTCCATAAGCACGTATGACTATATTCGAAATACATGCCTACATTATATTGATGAATTGGAGCTAGTTCTGTGTCACCCTAGGTTATAACTGTTGCATGATGAATGCCATTCGACATAATTATCTATCATTGATCCATTGCCTACGAGTTTGTTTTATATTGATCTTTGCTTCGATACTTTTCCGTTGCCACTGTTACAATTTCTACAAAACTGCTACTGCTACTTTTGCCACCGTTATCATTACTTCCATACTACTTTGCTACTAAATACTTTGCTGCAGATATTAAGTATTTCAGGTGTGGTTGAATTGACAACTCAGCTGCTAATACTTGAGAATATTCTTTGGCTCCCCTTATGTCGAATCAATAAACTTGGGTTGAATACTCTACCCTCAAAAACTGTTGCGATCCCCGATACTTGTGGGTTATCATTCGACGTGTACAAATATCCACGGGGGAGATTGCGGGCATCATTCGTCGGTGCGCACCCTCATGGGAAAGGTGTTCCGCAGTGGGTTTTACTGGCCTACGGCGCTTCACGATGCCACCGAGCTGGTCCGATCCTACATGGCCTGCCAGTTCCATGCCAAGTAGATCCATCGGTCGGTGTAGGGGCTCCAGACCAGCCCGCTCTCGTGGCCTTTCGCGGTCTGGGGGTTGGACATACTAGGCTCGTTCCCCAGGGCGCCTGGGGGCTACCACTACTCTACGTCACCATCGACAATTTCATCAAGTGGGTGGAGGTGGAGACTGTGTGCACCATCCCCGCGAGATCGACCGCAAGTTCATCAAGGGCCTCGTGAGCCAGTTTGGTGTCCCCAACCGCATCATCACCAACAACGGCTCGCAGTTCACAAGCAATATTTTCAGGTCATATTGTGCTAACCTTGGAAGACAGATATGGTATGCTTCGGTAGCCCACCCAAGGAGCAACGGCCAGGCTGAGCGTGCCAACGTGGCGGTCCTGAGGGGCCTCAAGACCATAAGCTTCAAGAAGAAGCTCGAGGCCTACGGCAGGGGTTGGCTCGATGAGCTGCAGTCCATGTTGTGGTCCGTCCACACCATCAAAACTAAACCCACCGGTGAAACCCCGTTCTTCCTCGTCTACAGGGCCGAGGCGGTCCTTCCGCTCGAGATCAAGCATCATTCCCAGCAGGTTTTGGCGTTTGACGAGGTGCGTTAGGATGCCTCGCGGGGGACTGATCTTGTGCTTGGAGAGGATGCCCGCCGCCCAGCCTCTCTCTGGGCTGCAAGGTACCAGTTGGCATTGCGGTGCTACCACTACCGCAACATCCGCCCCCGGACCCTCAAAGTTGGGGACCACATCCTGAGACGGGTCCTCTCCAGGGAGGGCCTTCATAAGCTCTTGCCCATGTGGGAGAGCCCGTTCAGGGTCGCCTGCGTCTCCAGGTCTGGCCTCGCGCACCTGGATACGGAGGACGGGGTCCCCATCTAGAATGTCTGGAACATCTAGCATCTCTGCAAGTTCTACCTGTGACACTCTCACATATTAATGAGTGGAGCTGTACATGCTCCGGAGTCTCCCGGTTTGCCGTTTCACGGCCTCGCGGGAGCTCCCACCCACACCCAAGTGGAAGCCCCATGCTCCGTGCTGCCGGACGACACGGTCAAACAGCGACTATGCTCACGACCAAGTGGAGGCCCCATGCTCCGCGCTGGTGGGAAGAATAGCTTAAGCGCCGAACGCCTTTCGTCCTCTCTTGTAACCAAATTTGCCACTTCTTGGAATGAAGTTTGAAGTTTTCGCGTCTTTATTCGAAAGGGGTTGGGATTTTCTCCGTGCGGTGTTTTCCTTCTTGAATCTCGCTTTAAAGGAAGTGACGGCTGCCAGTTGCTCCCTCCCACACGTCTCGCGAGCAGGGGCTGGGCATAGTGTGTACACTCGAGCCAGCCCTAGTGGCATTGAGGCCTCGGCCATGACAGCGCGGGTCCGCCCATGCGCACACATCGCCAAGACTTTGGTGTTTGAATCCTTGCACGACGTTCTCGAGAGAGCCAATAGGCACCTGTTGCCTTCGGACCTTGGCCTCAGGAGCGCTCGCCTCCTGAAGTTGTCGGGCATTGCAACCCGGCATACCAGTGACAATCGACCCTCGTTCGAAGGCTCTAGGCGCAAGATGGGCGTCAAGGAAGGGTGGCCTGAAAAAACACAGTCACGGTCAGGCACATCGTTAGGGAGCCCTTCACCAAGTGTTTTTACATCTCCACGAGGCTCGGTGCCTGGCAGAGGCACCTCCGGAGGCCCCGAATCCTCACAAGTCCACTAGGGGCCTCGCGAGCACCGAGCCCCTCGAAGATCCAGAGCCATCTGGTAACATGAGGCGGGAGCCCCCCCCCCCGGGCAAGCTCCTTCGACTGCCTCGATGCTCTAGCGGCATCGAGCCGAATTGAGGGGTGTACATAGGATCGAGAGCTTTAGAGGAGCGCGCCCCCACGACGCAGGAACACGCCAAGGGCCATGAGCGCACCAAGCTAAGTTATTCTAATCGTGCCAGGTAGGAATCTTTCAATTAATGGTAATATAACGCTAGAATATGAGCAGGAAGCACTAATATAAAGGTGCAAGCGCCACAATTCATTACACGCCCCCGCGGTGCTCTTCACGACTCTTGATGCAGGAAATAAAAAACACACAAAACAAAAGAAGCGGCCTCCCGAGGAGGCGCCGCTGCTGCTGGTGGTCTCTCGGTCGTCGCCAAGGGCAAGCTCATCGCCAAGGATGTTACCGCCGTGATGATCGTCATCGTCGGAGAAGCGGCGGTCGCCGCCGCTGTCGCCCTCTGGGCGGCACCCTAGGCGCCCGCCGTCCTTGCCAAAGATCTTGACAAAGAGCATTGCTGCACCATCGTACTTGAAGTGGAGGGTGTGCCTCCACGTCAAGCTGCAGGCGCGGGCGAACGTTTGCCACCCGCGGGTCAGGTACACCAGGCCCGGGGAGGTAACCTCAACCTCCGCCCACGAGGACGGGTTGCAGCAACCATCGGGCTGCAGCCATAGCCCGATGGGTCCTCCGACCTACAGCTCCTCGGAGAAGGAGCGGGAGCTGGATTGAGGTGCCGGGCGGACCATCCATCCAGACCACAAACTCGCGGGCCGTGTCATCCGAGAGGGCCCGCGGGCGAGGTGGTCGGACGGTAACCGCGTGCCTCCCTCCTCGGCCCCATCCTTTGCGGCTTCCATGGCCGCTCACACGGGAAGGACCATTCTCGCGACTGCTAGAGCTGGCGCGGACCCCCAGCAGAGCACGCTCGCGCCGGAGAGGGGCCGCCGCAGGCGTCGCGGTGGCCTTGCGAGGGCGGCCGCGCCCTCTCTTCAGCGGGGCAGCTTCGGCTCCTCCCGTGGCGCTTTCCCCTTCTCAGTAGCGGAAAACCTTCTCACTAGCTCCATGGCTGCTTTGACGAATGTGTGGAATGGAGGAGCAAGAATACAGAGATGGGTTTGGGCTCCGCTCCCTATGCCTTCTTATAGGCGATCAGAGAAAGCCAACTGGCGTCCCTTCGCATTCGAGCAATGATGGCCCTGCGACGGGTGCCAGTCTTTTGTCAGCCTGGGCAGTTGCCGAAGTGACAAGTGGAAGTGGAGGCGTCTGCATCCCGTCGTGTGCCACGCGTCGAGCTTGGCGTGCAGCCGGTTTGGGCCCGTGTCACTTCGTCCTTCGCTCCTTGGCTTTCCCTCGAAGCCAGCCCGAGCGTGCCTTGGGCCCGGGGCTACCGTCGGTATTCTGGGATCAGGGGTACCCCGACTTGCCTGCCTCCAGCCTAGCACGCGGCCTCATGGATGGCCCGGTACGGCCCAGCTACAAGACCCCCAAGACAAGACCCTCGCGAGGGCCCCCGGCCTCGCAAGGCGAACGATGCCAAGACCTCCCGAGGAGTAGCACCCCGAGCCTACCTCCCGAGGAGCTGAGACTTCTATGCAGGTACTCAGCCTCACGAGGTTGTCGATGATGTAAGCCATGACGACCAAGGCCAGGTGGGCGCAAGTGGGTGCAGAGGAGGACAGTTTCCTCTTTGGTGCTAAGGTGGCAAGGACGTACGCGGGTTCCCAAGGAGTCCCCCAAAGGTTTCCATTCCGCTAGAACAAGACCAAGACCATGAGCTCGGCAGGACGGCTGTCATCACCGAGCCCACCTCTGCGTCACGACCAGAAGCTTTGCAGGCGAAGACCAGCTTTCGTTAGGATAAGATGTACTTCTTGTACCCTTTCAAATTGGCCGTTGTGGGATCCCTCCCCGCCTAAGCTATGGTAGAAGAGGACCAAGGCCACTATAAGAATAGGCTAGCCTCCACTACAGAGAGGGGATCGAATGCATTCCACCTTCACTCCCAGATCCCTCGCGAGGCAACTCATCCACTGTACTAGTTCATCCACAACCTCCTTGTGAGACCAATCTACCACAAAGCAGGAGTAGGGTTTTACACCGCGAGGTGGCCCGAACCTGGGTAAAATGCCGTGTCCTTCCTTCCCCGCTCGCACGAACTTGACGTGGCAAGGCCGTGACGTGATGAGCTTGAGGGTGGGGATGGTTTAGATCTTCCGCATGCCCCAGAGTTCGAACCTTGTTTGGGTCCGCAGAGCCCCGATTCCGATAGTACTATGTTAAAAAATACATGTAGTGATTAGACGGTCACTGGCTCTCCGTAAAACTCCATAATTTGTTGATGACACGATCAATTGACCAGTCAAATGTTCCACGTGGCGCAACTAGTGTTACACCATCAGCGCATGTTACCGTGGGGCCCACCTGTCAGCATGTATATAAAAGAAAGAAATGGTAGCTTGTGTCTGTACTATATTAATAACATACATTTTGTGCTGATCATACGGTCACCGGCTCACCATACAGCTCCATAATTTGTTGATGACACGATAAATTGACTAGTCAAACGGTCCATGTTCATCAGCGCACATTACCGCAGGGCCCACCTGTCAGGGCGTATATGAGAGACAGAAATGGTAATAAATTAGTGGTCGGTGGGGATTCGAAGTCGTGAGACCTCAGTTTGGCAGCCCGCGCGCCCTAACCGCAGCAGACAAGGTCGCCTTCTAATTATATGTTGAGCCGGCCGTTTTAATTGCACGCACGCACACACGAGCTACTGTGGTGAATAGAAACACATCACACATGCGCACAAACACGCCTGCAATGCCAGCATGCATGCATGCAATACTGACACGTACACATGCATGCATGCAACCCTCGCACAAACACACGCACGCATGCAACACTGACACGTACACATGCCCGCACGAACACACGCACGCATGCATACAACACTGAAACGCACACATGCATGCAGTACTCACTCGTAAACATGCACATACGCAACACTTGCACGCCTGGATTCACACAACACACGAGGCAAGACACACGCTCAACCTATACGTGCATGCACCCTTTGTTAAGGAGATGGATTATTACGAGTATTAATCAATCTTATCTGTGATAAGAAGAGCATTGATGTTTGCAGCGGTCTTTATGAATCACAACATGTCGAATGGGCTATCAACGTATATATACGAAGATTTTAAAATTCTCTTACATTATATAGTAGGCCTATCAACCTACATGAATTAGATGACGTCACACTCAATGAACAATCATTGGTTTTATGGAATGCCCACTTCTCACCGCCCAAGCCCACCAAAACCCCCTCCCCCTCCCACACGTATTCCCGCCCTGCACCAGCTACCCGCATTCATGCGAAGCCGGCACCTCTGTCGAGCGCTGCCTGCGTTGGTTGATTGACATGCAGGATAAGTACCCAACGGGCCCACACGTTAGTGGAAGAATGGCATGGTGTCGTAAGTCAGAGTCAAGGGTGCTGCTTGATATGTCTCCAACGTATCTTTAAATTTTTATTGTTCCATGCTATATTATATTCTGTTTTGGATGTTTAATGGGCTTTATTATACACTTTTATATTATTTTTGGGACTAACCTATTAACCGGAGGCCCATCCAAATTGCTGTTTTTTTTGCCTATTTCAGTGTTTCGCAGAAAAAGAATATCAAACGGAGTCCAAACGGAATGAAACCTTCGGGAACGTGATTTTTGGAACAAACGTGATCCAGAGGACTTGGAGTCCACGTCAAGCAATCAACGATGAGAGCACGAGTCAGGGGGCGCACCTACCCCCCAGGCACGCCCTCCACCCTCATGGGGCCCATGTTGCTCCACCGACGTACTTCTTCCTCCTATATATACCTATGTAACCCCAAACCATCAGGAGCATCCACGAAAACCTAATTCCACCGCCGCAACCTTCTGTACCCGTGAGATCGAATCTTGGGGCCATTTCGGGCGTCCTGCGGAGGGGGCATTGATCACGGAGGGCTTCTACATCAACACCATAGCCTCTCCGATGATGTGTGAGTAGTTTACCTCAGACCTTCGGGTCCATAGTTATTATCTAGATGGCTTCTTCTCTCTTTTGGATCTCAATACAAAGTTCTCCACGATTCTCGTGGAGATCTATTCGATGTAATCTTCTTTTGTGATGTGTTTGTCGGGATCAATGAATTGTGGGTTTATGATCAAGTTTATCTATGAACAATATTTGAATCTTCTCTGAATTCTTTTATGTATGATTGGTTATCTTTGCAAGTCTCTTTGAATTATCAGTTTGGTTTGGCCTACTAGATTGATCTTTCTTGCAATGGGAGAAGTGCTTAGCTTTGGGTTCAATCTTGCGGTGTCCTTTCCCAATGTTGCAGGGCAGCAAGGCACGTATTGTATTGTTGCCATCGAGGATAACAAGATGGGGTTTATATCATATTGCATGAGTTTATCCCTCTACATCATGTCATCTTGCTTAAAGCGTTACTCCCTTCTTATGAACTTAATACTCTAGATGCATGCTGGATAGCGGTCGATGTGCGGAGTAATAGTTGTAGATGCAGGAAGGAGTCGGTCTACTTGTCACGGACGTCATGCCTATATACATGATCATAACTAGATATTCTCATAACTATGCTGAATTCTATCAATTGCTCAACAGTAATTTGTTCACCCACCGTAATACTTATGCTATCTTGAGAGAAGCCACTAGTGAAACCTATGGCCCCCAGGTTTATTTTCCATCATATTAATCTCCTGTCAACAAGCTATTTCTGGCTCCGTTTATTTTGCTTTCTTTACTTTTAGTCTTTATCATAAAAATACCAAAAATATTATCTTATCATATCTATCAGATCTCACTATCGTAAGTGACCGTGAAGGTATTGACAACCCCTTTATCGCGTTGGTTGTGAGGTTCTTATTTGTTTGTGTAGGTACGAGGGACTTGAGCGTGGTCTCCTACTGGATTGATACCTTGATTCTCAAAAATTGAGGGAAATACTTACGCTACTTTATTGCATCACCCTTTCCTCTTCAAGGGAAAACCAACGCAGTGCTCAAGAGGTAGCAAGAAGGAATTCTGGCGCTGTTGTCGGGGAGTCTACACACAAGTCAAGACCTACCAAGTACCATCACAAACTCTTATCCCTCGCATTACATTATTTTCCATTTGCCTCTCGTTTTCCTCTCCCCCACTTCACCCTTGCCGTTGTATTCGCCCTTCTTCCATCCAATCTTGTGTTACCATGTGCCTTCTTTTTGCTTGCATCTTCTCTTGCTAAGAGTTTATGGATCATCATCCACTTGCTAATCTCTTTAAGAGATCCAATTATGATGAACCTATTGCTAGTGAGTTGAGTGCACTAGATTATCTTTATGAGGTTTTTCTTGAAATTCGTGAATCTGAAAATTTGATGAAGTACATTATGAAGAGATTCACGATAGCTCCTTGAATAAAAAGCATGATTGCAATGATTTTACTATAAATTCTCTTGATGTCAATAATGCTAATAATACGCAAAACCCTAAGCTTGGGGATGCTAGTTTTGCTATGTCCTCTACTTGTTGCAATGATCATGATTGGGGTGATTCTTCTTATGATCTTGTAAATTTATTTAAGCCCCATGATAAATATGAGATGCATAATAGTGTTTGCAATATTATTGAAAGTGGGTTTGGAAGAGTGTCAACTTTAGTTAATGTTAATCCCACTATTTTGGAAGAGTGTCTACTTCGCATGCATGTGGATCGTGTTGAGAATATGTTATGTGATAGCTATATTGTTGAATTTTCTTATGATCCTACATGTAATTATTATGAGAGAGGAAAATATGGTTGTAGAAATTTTCATGTTACTAAATTACCTCTCGTTATGTTGAGATTGCTATTGTTTCTTTACACTTGCTTGCATATGCTAGTTTTTGCTTGCTATGATAATTTGTTTGCCTACAAGATGCCTATGTATAGGAAGTATGTTAGACTTAGATGTGTTTGTCACGTGTTTCATGATGCTCTCTTTGTGTTTGAATTCTTGTCTTTCATGTGAGAATCATCAAAATTATTAATGCCTAGCTAGGGGCGTTAAACGATAGCGCTTGTTGGGAGGAAACCCAATTTTTTAGTTTTTTTTTGCTTTTTGCTTCTGTTTAGGAATAAATATTTGATCTAGCCTCTGGTTAGATTTGTTTTTATGTTTTAATTAGTGTTTGTGCCAAGTTAAACCTATAGGATCTTCTTGGATGATAGTTATTTGATCTTGCTGAATATTCGAGAAACTTTCTGTTCACGAAAACAATTGTTAAAAACCACCAGAACATGATAAAATACTGATTCCAATTGCAGTAGATCAATAAAAAAATTCTAGGTCTTCCTATATTAGTGGATTTTTCCGAGTTCCAGAAGTTTGCGTTAGTTACAGATTACTACAGACTATTCTGTTTTTGACAGATTCTGATTTTTCGTGTGTTGTTTGCTTATTTTGATGAATCTATGGCTAATAAAAGAGTTTATAAACCATAGAGTAGTTGTAATACAGTAGGTTTAACACCAATATAAATAAATAATGAGTTCATTATAGTACCTTGAAGTGGTATTTTGCTTTCTTTCGCTAACGGAGCTCACGAGATTTTTTGCTAAGTTTTGTGTTGTGAAGTTTTCAAGTTTTGGGTAAAAGATTTGATGAATTATGGAACAAGGAGTGGCAATATACTAAGCCTGGGGATGCCCATGGCACCCCAAGATAATCTAAGGACACCAAAAAGCCAAAGCTTGGGGATGCCCCGGAAGGCATCCCCTCTTTCGTCCTCATCCATCGGTAAATTTACTTGAAGCTATATTTTTATTCACCACATGATATTTGTTTTGCTTGGAGCGTCTTGTATGATTTGAGTCTTTGCCTTTTAGTTTACCACAATCATCCTTGCTGTACACACCTTTTGAGAGAGACACACTTGATTCGGAATTTGTTAAAATACTCTATGTGCTTTACTTATATCTTTTGAGCTATATAGTTTTTGCTCTAGTGCTTGACTTATATCTTTTAGAGCAGGGTGGTGGATGTGTTTTATAGAAACTATTGTTCTCTCATGCTTCACTTAGATTATTTTGAGAGTCCTACAAAACATCATGGTAATTTGCTTTAATTATGATAGGCATTCTAGATTAGTAAAAAGAATTCTTATGAGTGTGCTGAATACTATGAGAAGTTTGGTGCTTGATAATTGTTTTGAGATATGAAGATGGTGATATTAGAGTCATGCTAGTTGAGTAGTTGTGAATTTGAGAAATACTTGTGTTAAAGTTTGTGATTCCCCTAGCATGCACGTATGGTGAACTGTTATGTGATGAAGTCGGGGCATGATTTATTTATTGATTGTCTTCCTTATGAGTGGCGGTCGGGGACGAGCGATGGTCTTTTCCTACCAATCTATCCCCCTAGGAGCATGCGTGTAATACTTTGCTTTGATAACTTGTAGATTTTTGCAACAAGTATATGAGTTCTTTATGACTAATGTTGAGTCCATGGATTATACGCACTCTCATCCTTCCACCATTGCTAGCCTTTCTAATACCGCGCACTTTTCACCAGTATCATACACCCACCATATACCTTCCTCAAAACAGCCACCATACCTACCTATCATGGCATTTCCATAGCCATTCTGAGATATATTGCCATGCAACTTACCACCGTTCCGTTTGCTATGACACGCTCCATCATTGTCATATTGCTTTGCATGATCATGTAGTTGACATCATATTTGTGGCAAAGCCACCGTTCATAATTCTTTCATACATGTCACTCTTGATTCATTGCATATCCCGGTACTCCGCCGGAGGCATTCACATAGAGTCATATTGTTGTTCTAAGTATATAGTTGTAAGTAAATAAAAGTGTGATGATGATCATTATTAGAGCATTGTCCCAAGTGAGGAAAGGATGATGGAGACTATGATTCCCCCATAAGTCGGGATGAGACTCCGGACTAAATAAAAAAAGGCCATAAAAAAAGGAGAAGGCCAAAGAAAAAAAAGAAAAAATGAGAGAAAAAGAGAGAAGGGACTATGCTACTATCCTTTTACCACACTTGTGCTTCAAAGTAGCACCATGATCTTCATGAGAGAGAGTCTCTTATGTTGTCACTTTCATATACTAGTGGGAAATTTTCATTATAAGAACTTGGCTTGTATATTCCAATGATGGGCTTCCTCAAAATGCCCTAGGTCTTCGTGAGCAAGCGAGTTGGATGCACACCCACTTAGTTTCTTTTGTTTAGCTTTCATATACTTATAGCTCTAGTGCATTCGTTGCATGGCAATCCCTACTCACTCACATTGATATCTATTGATGGGCATCTCCATACCCTGTTGATACGCCTAGTTGATGTGAGACTATCTTCTCCTTTTTTGTCTTCTCCACAACCACCATTCTATTCCACATATAGTGCTATGTCCATGGCTCACACTCATGTATTGCGTGAAGATTGAAAAAGTTTGAGAACATCAAAAGTATGAAACAATTTCTTGGCTTGTCATTGGGGTTGTGCATGATTAAATACTTTGTGTGATGAAGATAGAGCATAGCCAGACAATATGATTTTGTAGGGATAACTTTCTTTGGCCATGTTATTTTGAGAAGACATAATTGCTTAGTTAGTATGCTTGAAGTATTATTATTTTTATGTCAATATTAAACTTTTGTCTTGAATTTTTCTGATCTGAACATTCATTCCACAATTAAGAGAATTACATTGAAAATTATGCCAAGTAGCATTCCACATCAAAAATTCTGTTTTTATCATTTACCTCACTACAAAAAAAAGACACATCTGTGACATTTTGGGCCGAACGAAAATCTTTTCTGTCATACTTATGACACTTCTATGACGATAATTGTGACAAAACCCGGTATCATCATAGATGTGGTGGGGTCCTACTTCTATGACAAAAAATCATGATAGAAAATGGGCTTTTTGTCCTGGGCGGTCCGGAGACGCAGCTGCATGACATTCTTTGGGCCGTCCATGACAGAAAAAACCATGGTAGAAGCGAGGGCACGGAAAATATCGGGAGTCCCCGGTTACCGTGGGTGGTCGGGGCGAAGCGATGCCCGCTTTCTCTCGACGACGCTGCTGCGTGTGCGTAGGCGTTGGGCTCTAATCGAACCCGAGGATTGCATCGCAGCTACGTTACATCGAACCCGAGCGATCGACCGATGGCTGTTAACTAAACCCGATCGAGCGATTCCTTCGCTTCTGCTGCTAACTCAAGACGATCGATGCTGCCTCTGGATGAACAGTGAGAGTTGCTGGGGGGTTTTGATGAACAGTTCCCGGTGGGGGTGGGTGAACAGGACCCCGTGGCGTTGCCTCTCGATGAACAAAGGAGTTCTTTGGGGGTTTGGATGAACAGTTCCTGGTGGGGGGATGAACAGACCTCGATCGCTCGAGCGGTTGGGGCTGGATGAACAGGACCCGTGGAGGGCAGGATGAACAGGACCACCCCGTGGAGGGCAGGATGACCAGTGGACGGTGGAGGGCTGGATGAATAGTATCCCGTGGAGGGGTGGTTGAACAGTAGCCTATGGAGAGGGCTGGCTGAACAGTAGCCGGTGGAGTAGCGCGCGGTGGAGGCTGGATGAACAGGAGCCCGTGGATGAACAGTCGGAGGTGGAGGCTGGAGGAGGTCGACGGTGGATGAACGAGAGTCGTGGAGGTTGGAGGGGTCGACGGTGGAGATGAACAGTATCTGTGGAGTCCTGTTTTGTGGTACGCCACACCCTCCCGGCGAACAGGACCCCGTTTCGACCAGAAGCGCCCAACACAAGTCCGCTTCTTCGTTTTGCGGTACACCACACCCTCCCGATCAAACAGGACCCCGCTTCGACCGTAGGAGGTCCGTTTCTCCATTTTGCGATACGCGGACCCCTCGATGAACAAGGTCCCGTTTCGAACGTGGCCGGTCGAACACAAGGCCGTTTCCTCTGTTCTGCGGTACGCCAGGCCTCGTTTCCATCGGCTGTTCCGTCCAAGCCCTCCCGATGAACACGACGACGCATTCTGTTCCGACCTAGCCGGTTGGCTCCCCATGAACACAACGACGACGATGTTTCTCCGTTCCGACCCAGCCATGTGCACGAGCCCTGGCTGTACGTATGTGCGAGTAGGCGTTCGAGACCCTGCCCGTATGTATGTACGTGGCCGTATTTTCTTTCTTGCACACTGGCCGTTGTACGTACGTGTACATGCTACGTGCACGCCTCTACTACGACACGTGCGCGCCTCTACATCGATCAGTATGTACGTACATGTTCGCGACCAGAATGACAACACTACATGCGCTTCAACCAGGTGGGTCCCGACTGTCTGGAACTTCCTTGCCTGCGAAGATGTAGCTGGTGGGTCCCAGCAGACAGGGGGTGAATCGTTTTTTTGGCCCGGACGCACTTCCTTGAGTGCGAAGATGTAGCTGGTGGGTCCCAGCAGTCAGGGGGGAACGTTTTTTTCATGAAATACGGTGGCCCGTCCGGTGGGTCCCCGCTGTTAGGTGGAGGAATAATTATTTTGCACGTAATAAGGAGGCACTTCCTTGCTGCGGCCGTGGACCCAGCTGTCAGCCTCTCCACATATAGTCCACATCCGATGGAAGCCGTTCCTTGACCACATTGACCACGCCGTGCCGAGAGCACCAGGACGGTGGACGACGGCGAGGCCTAGGAAGGGGATGACGCAGAGCCGGGGAAGACGCGGTAGTGGATGCCCACGCGTAGAGGAGTACGAGGGTTCACTGGTTCGCTGCGGTGTGAGGCTCTTTGTCATTGAGAATAACGTGGGTGTGGGTGAGTAGAGGATGGCCTGGCCAGCGGTGGGAATAGTAGGGGCGGTGAGGCCTCATGGCACCAGACAGCCGCCACGGAGGTAGGAGCATGCGGCACGGTGGCGCTGCTTTGGTATTTGGAGCAACAAGACCAGAGGTTGAAGAAGCACTACGGCCGTTGGATGGACATCATACGGTCACTGGAGCTAGAATCATTCATATTGACTAAGTTGATGAAGCACTCCGTCCTTGTCAACTTAGTAGGCCCACAAGTCAACCTCCCACCAAGGTGGGTCCCAACTAGCAGGGGGAGTATTCATTTTTTGTGCGTAATAAGGAGGCACCTCCGGTGGGTCCGAGATGACAGCGGGCGGAACATTTTTTTCACGAAATACGTTGGCCCGTCCGGTGGGTCCCAGCCGTTAGCGGGGAAACGTTTTTTTCGCCAAATACGGTGGCCCGTCCGGTGGGTCCCTACTGTCAGGTGGAGGAATAATTATTTTCCGCGTAATAAGGAGGCACTTCCTTGCAGTTGCCGTGGACCCAGCTGTGAGCCTCTCCACGTACAGTACTCTTTCGATGGAAGTCGTTCCTTGACCACGTTGACCATGCCGCACGAGAGCACCATGGCGGTGGATGACGGCGAGGCCTTGGAAGGGAACGACAAGGAGGCAGGGAAGACTCGGCAGTTGTTTCTCACGCGAAGGGGAGTACAACTGTACGAGGGTTTACTGGTTCGTTTGCCGTCGCCGGAGAATAACAGCAGGTGTGGGTGAGTAGAGGGATGGCTAGGCCAGTGATGGGAGTACGGTGGGGCGGTGAGGCCTGCACGGTAGCCCAGCCGGCCGCGGGGAGGAGGGAGCAGGCAGTCCCGCCGGCGCTTGTTTGAGCGGCTGGAGCAGAAAGAGCAGAGATTGAAGAAGCATGACGGCCGTTGGATGGACATCCAACAGTCACTGCTTGTGCGTCAACCATTTTTTAGGAAAGCCTCAAATCTGTGGAAAACTGCATACAACCCATCTTCCATTCTAATAATTTACAGCCCATTTGCTAATTCTTAAGGTTTTTTTTGGAGCCCATATTCTTTTTGTTAGCATTACAGCCCATATTGTGTCCATGGTTAAAAAGTTATACAAAATTTTGCATATTTCGGTGCGGTCCGAACTGTTTTTAATCCCGAAATTTCGAGTCACATTCAAACTGATTTTAAAAATAAATGTATATCAATATAAAATCCAACAAATTGTCCACGCATAAAAATTAATGCAATTTAAAATCTTGAAATGAAAAAAAGAAATTTGAAACTAATTGCCAGTTTGATGTGTTTTAAAAATGTACAGCCCATTTCTCATTACTGATAGGCCATTTTCTCGGCCAGCCGAATGAAGCTCTCCTCGTCTTGAAAGATTTGCAGCCCAACAGGCCTGACAAAGCGACTTACTTGGCAAATCACAAAAAGATTGGGCTATGGCCGTGGACCCCAGCTGTGGCCATGGACCCAGCTGTCAGCCTCTCCACGTACAGTACTCTTTCGATAGAAGTCGGTCGTTGACCACATTGACCATGCCGCACCGAGAGCACCAAGGCGGTGGACGACAACGAGGCCTAGGAAGGGGATGACATGGAGCCGGGGAAGACGCGACAGTGGATGCCTATGTGGAGAGGAGTACGAGGGTTCACTGTTTCGGCTGCGGTGTGAGGCTAGCGTCACCGCAGAATAACAGGGGGTGTGGGTGAGTAGAGGGAAGGCCGGGCGAGCGGTGGGAGTAGTAAGGGGCGGTGAGGTCTCCGCGACATCACAGCCGGCCACAGGAGGCAGGAGCACGCGGCACGACTGGCGCTGGTTTGGGCGGCTGGAGCAAGAAGACCAGAGGTAGAAGAAGCACTACTGCCATTGGATGAACATCGTACGGTAACTGGAGCTAGAATCGTTCATATTGACTAAGTTGACAAAGCCCTCCGTCCCCGTCAACTTGGTAGGCCCATAAGTCAGCCTCCCACGATGCTGGGTTCCAGCTGGCGGGGGGAGTATTCATTTTTTTTGTGCGTAATAAGGAGGCACTTCCTTGCGTGCGAAGATAGCTGGTGGGTCCGACCTGTCAGCGGGGGGCACGTTTTTTTTGCGAAATACAGAGACCCTTCCGGTGGGTGCCAGATGTCAGGTGGAGGAATCAAAGACTTGAGAAGGCGTGCAGAACAAGCTAGTGTACTAGTAAAGAGACGTTGCTGAGTTTTAGAAAAAAGAGAGACGTTATCCTGTAGCTGGTTTGAATCCAAACCTATACTATGACTATATATGGTGCTATGCTACTCTACAAGTAATGAAACTGACATATCCAACGTTTGATTCTCCTCTTCTCTACTTACTCTGCCTAGCATCAGAAGCTATGGCCGCAACAACCATGTCCGCTGGCTGCTCGTCCACCTCCTCTTCAGCAGGCAACAACCAAATATGCGCCAAGTCGCCACCCGTACCATCACCTGTGGGTCTCATCACACCCCCGCCGGCACGCACACCGCAGCCGGTTTCTCATCGCAGCCCGCTGCCGTTGGTGTGGCGCCACTGCTGCAAATCACGCAGAGTCATCCGTCGCATCTCAACCACAATCCTCAACCCTGGCCGAGTCTTCTTCAAATGCCCGAATCATGGGGTAATAATATGTTTAAGTGTTGTTCTGCTGCTTTCAGTTGCTGATTTTTTTTAATAGTTTGGTTGATGATCTTCCAATTTGATTCGTGTAGAAAAGGGAAGATTCGTGTGATTTGTATTTCTGGGAAGTTGCTGATGTGGGGGAGTGCAACTATGCTGATTATTTGGTTAGCCGAGGAATCCCAATATCAGCAGGTTGGGGTGTTGAACAAGTAACTAAAGGAACGACAGAAGAGGAAGATGCAGAGCAGAAGGTTAAAGATGTAGTTCCTCTGATCATGGCCAAGCAACAGCTGCTGAACGGCCTTGACAGCAATGAGGAGATGAAAGAGCTTGTATGTAGCACTCGTTATGTATTAAGTGGCTATGACATGAGCACTTTGCTGAAACTAGTAATGAATGAAACCTGTGTAGCAGGCTGGGCGTAGTGTTTTGAACATCTAATGATTTCTATTAACGGAAATCAGGGGGTATCCCCTTTTGCTCATAAATAAATAAATAGCAGAGGCCCTTTTGGTAATAAATAAATAAATTAGCAGAGGACCTGTTGGGTCAGCTTTGTTCTCATTTGAAGACGTCGAGGAAATTGCGGTCCAACAGCAAACTATGTCATCAAATTCAAGTTTCACAGCTAAATATGAGTACAACTAAACAACAATGTCATCATGTTTTAGTCGTCATACAATCACCAAACACAAATCAACATACATAACAAGTGATGTTATCACAGGAAAATACTAAACAACATGTTCATCAGGTTTCAGTTGTCATAGCAAACACAATTTCACATAGTAGATAAAAACGCCTTCGACAGTGCAAATCGACAAAAGCAATGTAATCATCATCCGCAGCAGCAGCGCCAACATCTTCGCCATGTGTATCGGTCTGAATCGTAATTCCCCATGGTGTCATCTTCTTCTTCGTCCTCAACGCCCTCGAACGTTGGCTTCTTCTTGATCAACTCTTGTATGTCCACAAGACGACAGGCAATCTTTTGCGGCGCCATTGACGTGATGGTTCTCAAATATATTAGGAACATATGTGTTATCTTGTACATCAGGAGCA
The DNA here is from genome assembly GCA_021605205.1 of Aegilops longissima. Lineage (NCBI taxonomy): Eukaryota > Viridiplantae > Streptophyta > Magnoliopsida > Poales > Poaceae > Aegilops > Aegilops longissima. The sequence goes on from CM038679.1 coordinate 353,137,507, forward strand.
GTGTAAGCATCATCTTGTTGTGCAACTTCATCAAAGGAATTCCTCTGCTCAAACCTTTGCACTACTCTCCAGTCATCGCTACGTGCAAATGTGTCTTCCAAGAAAAATATCTGTGTTGCTTGATTTGCCAAAATAAAAGGCTCGTTGGTCCGGTACGCCACCTTGACATTGATGGATTTGAAATAATCATCAGCTCTGGGTTTTGCGATCCGGAAAACAGGTTATACTGAACGACAAAGACAATGTAACCACACACCGATGATCCTCGAAATCGAGATATATCGCAATCGAACAATGTCATTATGTTAGCATACATTTCAGTTGTCTCTTTGCCATACGTATCCATGCTCATGATGGCACTGTTTTGTGTCTTCCTGCCTTCGCCTCATGCAAGGGTGTTGTAGCGCACATCTCCAACAACGCAAGATTCATAATGTCTTACCCGAGTATCAGGACCCATTGCTAGTGAGTAAAGGGCATCATCAATTGCCTGCCCATCCTCCCACATCTTCTTAACCTATGGTTAGAAAATAGACAAGCTGATCATCTTATGTACTCAATATATTAAAAAAGCGACAAGGTAATTCAAAAGCTTACATGGCTCTTGAACCATTTCGCAAATCCTGCCATAACCAGTTTGTCAATATTTCTTGGATTTTATGGCAAGAACTCCTTTTGTAGATGCTGCACAACATAGTGATCGCGTCAAACATCTAAATATATAAGAATGTGCTGCAAGTTTAGTAGATTACGATGTATAAGCTGCAGTACTTAGCACTTACTTGATATAAGGTAGTATCTCAGGACAATTATTCAACACATACCAAACAATTTTGTCCAAATCTTTAGGTTTGTCCTCTTGTCGACTCTTCCCTGTAACTCAAACAGAATAATTGAAAACATTGAGCCCGGGATTGTCTTCATCCATGTCTTTGCTAAGCTGATCAGTTGTTTCAATTTATTTTGAGCAGAATGTCAACGCTTCTGTAGCAATGTAGGCCTCTTCAATGGAACCCTCGGGTCTAGCTCTCTTCCTAACATAGCCCTTGAAAGTGCCTAGCCGCCTTTCAATAGGGTACATCCAGCCATACTGTACTGGACCTCTAAGTAGTGCCTCATCAGGTAGACGAACAACCAAATGCACCATCACATCAAAGAAGGCTGGAGCATATATCTTCTCAAGGTCGCATAGGATAGTTGGTATCTTGTCTCTAAGACGCTCCAAAGCATCTATGCTGATATTTCTATCGCAGAGTTCCTCAAGAATTGTCCCAACTCTGCAATCGCTCAGATAAGTCGTGGTGGCCCAATCCTCTAAGGATAACAGGTAAAACCCTTTGAAGTAGGACGTGGCAGTCATGAGTTTTCAACCCTTGTACCTTGTGTCCATCTGCACTGACTCTCCTTTCAGGGTTGGAAGCAAATCCATGTGGGAATCTCACATGTGACAGGACCTTGCAGAATTGTTTTCTTTTTACCTTGTCCAAGACATACACAGTTGGTGCCATATCCCTTGGTTTACCTTCATCTTGCACCTGCAAATCCTTTCTGATACCCAGGTGTGTCAAATAAATCCTAGATTTTAAGGTATCTTTCATCTTGCCTTCAATATTAAGAAGTGTGCCGATAATGCTGTCACATATATTTTTCTCGATGTGCATCATATCAAGATTATGCCGCAGATCCAAATCTTTCCAATACTCCAAGTCCCACAAAGTGGACCTGTGGGTAAACAATAACCTCTCTTCTGCCCTGCCACGCTTCCTTTTCCCGCTACCATTATCAGGATGGTTTCCTGGTGTAATATGTCTGACCTTCTCTAATTCCACTTGCAACTCATCGGTGGTGAACCTCTTTGGCGCATCATGGTTTTCATGCTTTGCATTAAACACATGTCTTCGGTATTTTCTAGGATGCGGCTTGTCCTTGGCAAGGAAACGACGGTGTCCAATGTAACAGATCTTGCTAAGTATTGCGTATGACAGCGGATTCCTGTCACAACGAACACATGCATTGTAACCATGTGTGATTCACCCTGACATAGTGCCCAAAGCCGGATAATCATGGATGCACCAAATTATAACAGCACGTAGAAAGAAATCAGCTGGTGGGCTGCTATATAGGTATCGAGTGAGAACACCCCTCCATAGCTGTTGAAGTTCCTCCACAAGAGGCTCCATGAACAAATCAAAATCCTTTCCAGGACTTTTTGGACCTGGGATGAGCAAGGCCATTATGTAGTTTGATTCTTTGGTGCATACATTTGGAGGCATGTTCTAAGGGATAACAAGCACTGGCCACATGCTATATGTGGCACTCTGGTGGCCAAATGGGTTAAATCCATCCAGTAGCTAAGCCAAGTCTAATGTTTCTGTCAAGAACAAACGTTTGTTCTTCCGATTGAAGCTTTTCCACTCACTACCATGAGATGGATGGCTCATTACATTCTCGATCTCTGAAATCCTGGTTCCTAGAATGCCACAAGACATCCTCTCTTGTTTCAAAGATCATGAAACAACCTCTCGCAATCTTGGTGTAATTGGAAAATGTCTCGTAACATTATGAGGAATCCTCTTCACAAAGATCGCCATCTTTCCATCTTGATGATTTGCATTTGGGCATTCACTTGTTGGCAAAATCCTTCGGAATGTAACACAATTATTCTTACAAACATGGATCATATCATATCCAATTCCAACTGCATCGAAGGAAATTCTTCATTTTATCAGAGGTGTGTGGCAGCTCGAGACGCATCTGGGAAAGCTTTGCGGAAAGCAGCCAACATCGCATTGAATGATTTGTTGGTCATCCGCTCAGATGTCTTAACTTGAAGAAAGGTGACCATAGATGAGAATACTGATAGCTTATTTCCTGGGGTGACAGCCACGTTGCATTGTTCCAACATGCGGGCCCACCGTTTTTCTTCTGCAGGTGAAAGTTCACAGAATGCACGAGCATTTCGTAGCATTGTTTCAATGTTGGTCAAACTCACTGGCTCTGCCACCACCTCCTCCTCCTCCTCTTCCACCTGAGCATCAGGCAGATCAAGATGGTGATCTGCTGCTTCCACGAAGTCAATAACATTGACGTTCACAGCTTCACCATGATGAACCCACCTAGTATATGTGACCGACATCCCATACAAGTGTAGATGATTTTGCACAGTTGACTGGGGTCTTGTAACTGAATTCATGCAACTGCTACATGGGCAGAGCACATCTGATTTTGGACCACCGTACTCAACTCTGATAAAGTTCATGAAGTTTTCAACCCCCTCGACATATGCAGCGGAGAATCTTCGAGCAGAAGTTATCCAAGTCCTATCCATCTGTTAGACATACAAATTAGTTCTTCTACTAGATATTACATGAAAAACATATATTATTTTTTATGAAGTCCAGAAGAAAATACCTAGGTCGATGTCTAAATCCATGGCAAGATATTTGGACGAGCAGATCTAAGTAACGAAATATATGTAAAGCTAATTCAGCAAACTGATTTGAGTGCTAAATTATGGCAGGCTGTTTCAGCAGTCAATGAGGCCGAGCACATAGCCATCGAACTATCGAAGGCCATCGCAGCAACAAAGATCGAGTATAAAACGGTGTAGAGCTATTTCACCTAACAGATTGGCTACTAGACCATGGCAATCTATGTCACAATAAATATATGGCAGGATATTTTAGCAAGTAATCGGCCTTGGCATGCCATCTCAGCTAAGCAGATTGAGTGCAGAACAGGGCAAGGAACCTTCTAAAGCAGAGCATATTGACTGTAAACTACTTCGGCAAATAGTGAGATTAACAACGTCTATCAGCTAACATTCAGCGCTACACCTGTTGGAAATATACCCTAGAGGCAATAATAAAATGGTTATTATTATATTTCTTTGTTCATGATAATTGTCTATTATTCATGCTATAATTGTGTTATCCGGAAATCGTAATACATGTGTGAATACATAGACCACAGCATGTCCCTAGTGAGCCTCCAGTTGACTAGCTCGTTGATCAACAGATAGTCATGGTTTCCTGACTATGGACATTGGATCTCATTGATAACGGGATCACATCATTAGGAGAATGATGTGATGGACAAGACACAATCCTAAGCATAGCACAAGATCGTGTAGTTCGTTTTGCTAGAGCTTTTCCAAATGTCAAGTATCATTTCCTTAGACCATGAGATTGTGCAACTCCCAGATACCGTAGGAGTGCTTTGGGTGTGCCAAACGTCACAACGTAACTGGGTGGCTATAAAGGTGCACTACGGTATCTCCGAAGTGTCTCATTGGGTTGGCACGAATCGAGACGGGCTTTGTCACTCCGTATGACGGAGAGGTATCTCTGGGCCCACTCGGTAATGCATCATCATAATGAGCTCAATGTGACCAAGTGTCTGGTCACGGGATCATGCATTAAAGTACGAGTAAAGTGACTTGCCGGTAACGAGATTGAACGAGGTATTGGGATACCGACGATCGAGTCTCGGGCAAGTAACGTAGCGATTGACAAAGGGAATTGTATACGGGATTGATTGAATCCTCGACATCGTGGTTCATCCGATGAGATCATCGAGGAGCATGTGGGAGCCAACATGGGTATCCAGATCCCTCTGTTGGTTATTGACCGGAGAGTCGTCTCGGTCATGTCTACATGTCTCCCGAACCCGTAGGGTCTACACACTTAAGGTTCGGTGACGCTGGGGTTGTAGAGATATTAGTATGCAGTAACCCGAAAGTTGTTTTGTAACGCCCCGGATTCGATGCGCCAGGTGTCCGTCAGTTATGCGCCGTCTTTGCCATGTCATGTGCTTGTGTGTTGCACTTTGCCATGTCATCATATGCATTTCATATCATGTCATCATGCGCATTTCATTTTGCATACGCGTTCGTCTCATGCATCCGAGCATTTTCCCCGTTGTCCGTTTTGCAATCCGGCACTCCTATGTCTCCCGGCGCCCCCTTTTGCATCTTTTCGTGTGCGGGTGCTAAATGTTCTCGGAATGGGATGCAACTTGGCATGCGGTCTTATTATAGTGTAGACAGAGCGCCTGTCAAGTTTAAATGCGATTCGAGTCCATTTGATAGCCCAACCGTCGTGTATAGCGGTATCGTTATCGGTATTTTCGCTTGACGCTTGGTCTCCGAAACTGTCGCTGGCTGCACTTCTTTTTCTCCCTCAGCCCAAGCCCCTCCTCATAGCCCACTGCAGCCCAATCCTAGCCCCCCTGTCCGAGCCGTCCGATCGCGATCCGAGGGTCGAAAATGGATGGAAACCCCAACCCTAGCCCCTTTTGCTATATATAGTCCCCTTCTTTCCTTTTGGGCAGCCTAGCCCTCCTCTACCTCCCACCGCAGCCACCCTCCTCCTCGGAATCACAAGAACCACCTCCATTTCTCCAGCCCCTGCTCGCCACTTGGCAAGTCGCCAATGGCCGCGCCGCCCCCTGCTTCCTCGACCCCCCCTCTGGATCGAGGAAGAGGACGACGGGCGCCACCGGCCGTGTGGGCCATGCCCCGACCCGCTGCCCATCCTCCCCAGCCTGCTCGCCTCCTCTCCGCCCTGGGCTTCCTCCAACAGGCGTCGCCACGCCCTCCCCAGCGCCCCACTTTGCGCTGCCCTGCCAGTCCATCCGCTGCCCGCCCGGGCCGGCCGACCGGCCCGCGCCGCCTGCAGTCGACCGAGCCGCCCCGCTCCTCCCACCTCTCGCGCCCTCCCGCTCGATCCCGATGGGATCGGGAGCGCTCGCCGCCGCCCTCTGGCCGAAGCCATCTGCCGCCGCCATCGCCGGAGATGAGTTCCCGGTGACCCCGCACCCTCTTTCCTTCTCCCGAATCTCTCTCTAACTTCTCCCTCCGTCTCTCTCTCTGCCTCGCAGGTCGCCATGGGTGTAAACCCGTGCCTCCCGGAGCTCCGCCCACCGTCGTCGTTGCCCGGATCCGGCGCCGGCCGGCCGGATCTGCCAGCTCCCGCCGCCCCGACCTCCTTCCGGCGACCCGGCGCCGCCGCCTTCCACTCCCGCAAGGCCGCGCCGCCCCCTGCTTCCCTCGACCCCCCCTCTGGATCGAGGAAGAGGACGACGGGCGCCACCGGCCGTGTGGGCCCGCGGCCCCAACCCCGCGGCCCATCCTCCCCCAGGCCTGCCTGCCTCCTCTCCGTCCTGGGCTTGGCCCGCTAGGTGAGCATCCTCGGCTATTCTCCGCTCCGCGCGCTGTTTAGCTATCACCCGCTCGTCCGTTTTTTTTATAAAACTGCTAAGTCCCCAGAAATTCATAAAATGTTGCATACTTTGGCCTGCTATAACTCTGTCATCGTTGCTCCGTTTTGCGCGTGTAATATGTCAAAATGTTCGTCTCGAAGAGTAGGTCATTTCATCTCATTGCATCATTTTAATTTGTGCTCATCTTGATGCTCGAAATGCTGTTAGAAGTGTGCTATGTGATGTTAGTTTCTGATTTTTATCAGAACTTGCACTTTTGTCATTTTTTGCCATGATTGATGTGTGCATCCTATGGACTTGAGCCCTATATGTGTTTTGTAATATGCCATGCCATCTTTCCAGGGGTGTATGCCATGTATTTTTGTGATCTATGTGGTGACTAGCACAAGCATGCAAACTAGGTGTCTTGTTGTTCTTGTTTTTAGCCCTGTTCTGCTGATATTTTGATGCCATGTTTACTTGATGCTACATAGAGTTCCATGCATATTTTGAGACACTTCAGTAAGGATGTTTTGTAAAGCATGTCTTTCTCTATCCATCCATGCCTTTGTTTGCAATTATGGAGTACCATAGCTTGAGTCAAACGAGCTCTACTTTTGCTATCAAATGTTTCCTGGCAGATTGTTTACATGTTATTCAATTTTGCCAAGGTTGTTGTGGTTGATCCATATATGCTATGTTATTGTTCTTGCCATGTATGTATTCTATGCCATGTCTTCTTGATGTATGTATGCTTAGTTTATCATATAAGGCTCTGTAGTGAGTGCTTTGAGCTTGTAAACATGCCTACTTGTTATCAGTTTTTGACATGCCATGTTGCTGAATCTGTTAACGAAACTTTCAATATTGACATGGGTGTTACTATATTTTCTGATCCTTTTTGGCTTATGGTCACTAAAGGAATTTTGTTCTATGCAATTAGTAGATTCATGCTATGCCTTTGTTTGCCATGATAAGTTCCTGTCACATGTTGTTTGATTGCTCTAAACATTGCAACCTGATGTTAATTTCTGCAAAGTCTGAAACTGTTATTAGTTGCAATCTTGCCATGTCATTTTGAGCATGTTCTAGTCATTTCTGGAGATAGCTCAGTGTTCATGTTTTGTAATGCTTTACCTGTAAATCATGCCCATGCCTTTTGTTATTATGTTGAGGTCCTGTAACATGTTGTTTTGATGCTTGCAATATGCCTAGTTGCTGTTTTGGGCAGATTGTTACTATGACTTGTATAGGGTGTATGTGTTGAACCGTTGCTCCGTTTTGAGTGTGATCTATATGAAACTTGCGTGATTTTGCATGTAGTTTCATATTATCATGTTGCATCCTTGTTTTGAGGTGTTTGCTTTATGTTTGTATGCATTTTGCATCAATGCCATGCTTAACTTGTTTTGCTCATATCTTCTAGGCCGTAGCTCCGAATTTAATGAACTTTATATGTAATTTGACTAGAATTTCGTGTAGATCATCGTGGTGCATTCTAAATTGCTGTTTAACAACTTGAAAATAAAGTTATCCAGATCTGGTCCAATTTCGAAATTTGCATATGAGGACTTACCGGAATTGTTATGTGTTGTTCCCGGCCTCATTTAAACTTGCCTTGATGTGTTGCTCTTGTTTGCATCATCTCTTGCCATGAGTAGCTTCATGTAGTCTTGTCATGCATCATGCTTGTTTGTGCATCATGCCTTGTTCATGTGTGGTGTGTTTACTATGTTGTGTGCTTCTTCTTGTTAGTTCTTGTTTCGTTGCGTTCGTGAGATTCGTTTCGTCCTACGCTTGGTTCGGCTTCATCCGTTCGTCTTCTTCATGGACTCGTTCTTCTTCCTTGCGGGATTTCAGGCAAGATGACCGCTACCCTGGATCTCACTACTATCATTGCTATGCTAGTTGCTTCGTTCTATCGCTATGCTGCGCTACCTATTACCTGTTTATCAAGCCATCCCAAATTGCCATGTCAGCCTCTAACCTTTTTCACCCTTCCTAGCAAACCGTTGTTTGGCTATGTTACCGCTTTGCTCAGCCCCTCTTATAGCGTTGTTAGTTGCAGGTGAAGATGAAGTTTGTTCCTTGTTGGAACATGGAGATGTTGTTCCTTGTTGGAACATGTTTACTTGTTGGGATATCACAATATATCTTACTTATTTAATGCATCTATATACTTGGTAAAGGGTGGAAGGCTCGGCCTTATGCCTGGTGTTTTGTTCCACTCTTGCCGCCCTAGTTTCCGTCATATCGGTGTTATGTTCCCGGATTTTGCGTCCCTAACGCGGTCGGGTGATTTATGGGACCCCCTTGACAGTTCGCTTTGAATAAGACTTTGCCAGCAAGGCCCAACATTGGTTTTACCATTTGCCTCACCTATGCCCTTTTTTTCCCTTGGGTTTCCGGAGCCCGAGGGTCATCTTTATTTTAGCCCCCCGGCCAGTGCTCCTTCGAGTGTTGGTCCGAACCGAGCAGACTGCGAGGCCACCACGGGGCAACTCGAGGGCTGGTTTTACTCGAGGCTGACTTATCCGGTGTGCCACGAGACCGAGGTACGTGCGACTCCTATCAGATTTGTCGGCACATCCGGCGGCTTTGCTGGTCTTGTTTTATTGCTGTGAAATGTCTTGTAGCCGGGATTCCGAGACTGATCGGGTCTTCCCGGGGAGAAGGAATATCCTTCGTTGATCGCGAGAGCTTATCATGGGCTAAGTTGGGACAGCCCTGCAGGGTTTGAACTTTCAAAGCCGTGCCCGCGGTTATGTGGCAGATGGGAATTTGTTAATGTCCGTTGTAGAAAACCGAAGTTGATCTCAATTAAAATACACCAACCGTGTGCGTAACCGTGAGTGTCTCTTTTCGGGTTGATCGAGAGGAGAACACGGTTTCGGGTTATGTTTGACGAAGTAGGAGTTCAGGATCACTTCTTGATCATTGCTAGTTGACGACCGTTCCTTTGTTTCTCTTCTCGCTCTCATTTGCGTAAGTTAGCCACCATATATGCTTAGTCGCTGCTGCAACCTCACCACTTTACCCCTTCCTTTCCCATTAAGCTTTGCTAGTCTTGATACCCATGGTAATGGGATTGCTGAGTCCTCGTGGCTCACAGATTACTACACCACCAGTTGCAGGTACAGGTTGCGATGATCATGACGTGAGAGCGATGTTTGCTTGTATTGGAGTTCTTCTTCTGCTTCTTCTTCGATCAGGGGATAGGTTCCGGTCGGCAGCTGGGCTAGCAGTGGTGGATGTCGCTTGAGTTTCTGTTTATGTTTCATCCGTAGACGGATGTTGATCTCTTGTATATGATGTTGATGTATTCTTGTGGCATTTGTGCCTTATGTATGTATCCCTATCTATTATGTAATGTTGATGTAATGATATCCACCTTGCAAAAGCGTTTCCAATATGCGGGTCTATCCTTGGTGGGACCTTCGAGTTCCTTTTGGATAGGGTCGCATATTGGGCGTGACAAGTTGGTATCAGAGCCTCGACCGACCTTAGGAGCCCCTTGATTGATCGTGTAGTTTGGCCGTTGTTGAGTCTAGAAGAAAACTGTTTTTGAGTCTAGTTATATCGGGAGTAGGAATTTTTTTACTCCTCGCCCTTCGTCGCTCTCGGTAAGGAATCTTGACGAGGTGTTTTGAATTACTTCTCTTCCCCTTCAAATTTTTCTTTAGGATCACGCAGTTGGTTTTCCGATCGTTGGCCCTCAGCTCTTTTTATCCGGTGCATTTCTCGTCAAGTTGACTCGAGCCTCTTCATCTTTGCCAAGTTCAATCCTCAGTTCTTCCTCCGACGTCGTTGTTTTTCCTTGTCCGAAGTTGTCCTTGTTTTTCCCACCCGCCCACCCCTTTTCTTGTCGGAACCGGAGTCCGTAATCGAGTATGCTTCCTACTCGTGCGAAGTCTTTGCTTTCTTTCCCCAATGATTTCAGTCGGTGTTTTTTCTCTTCAAGATATTCGTCGGTTCCCCTTCCAAGTTGCCTGTGTTTTCCCGCCCTCCCACCCTATTATTCCCGGAGTTCGAGTTTCTTCCGACCATCAATTCCATTCGTGTGGAGCCTCTTCAGTCTCTAGTCAATTACTTCAACCGGTGAATTCTCGTCTTGTTCGTCATTCATCATCTTTTTTTCTTTTCCGGTGCACTCAATTCAAGTTTTTCGGTGTTGATCATATTCTTTTCCTCGGCTCAAATGTTCTCTTTGCTCGTTCGCCTCTCGCCAGTTTATCCTTCCGGAGTGCTGAAGACATCTCAGGAGATTCGTCTGTGTTCCCATTAATTCAAGGTTGTCACCTCATTCAAATATTTCATTATTCCGGTGCATCATCTATCTGTTCAACAATCCTTTCCAACGGTGTTTCTCTTCAGTGGGCCCTAACCCACAGATCTTTTCCCAGGATCTTACCTGACTCTTCTGATTTTCCCGGAGCTATTCCCAATTCTTTTCGAAGAGTGTCGTAAGAATGAATTTCATCAGTCACATGCCTTCTCCAAGATCTCGTTCAAATTCTTTTCATTGTTGGCTCAACCTCTTCGCTTTTCATTCTCCCGGAGTACCTCAGTAATTTTGGTGGTGTTTCTCGTCGTCATTTCAAGACCGAAGAAGAGTTTTTCTTCTAAATCTTGTCCGTTCTCCCGGAGATCCGCGGTGCTAGCTCGATGTTATCCTATCTAATTGTTTCCAGTCGTGCAATTCTTTTCATCCATCCAGAGTATTTCAGGAGTTGATTTCTATTTCTTTTCATCCGGAGGCCATCTTTTCGGAAGATTTCGTCATTCTAAGTTTTCAGATTCATTCCCCAATTATTCTATATCCGTGCCCCTTCGTTCGTCTCAATATTCTTCCGGTGCTTCGTTCAAGTATTCTTCTATCAGTTCGCGATCTCTTTGTTCTCTTGCATTTTAAGTCCCTCAAGTATCTTCGTGCTTTTCTAATTCTTCCCGGTGATTCATTCTCTTTCATCAGTCATTTCCAAATTCTTACGGTGGTTCGTTCAAGATTATTTTCCCTTGATTATCATTTTAATTCATTCGTGCTTTTCAATCATACCGGTGGTTCATGAAGACCTTCTCAAGTTTGTGATATGTCACTTCTCAATCTTTTTCAAGAAGAATAAGTAGTATGCAAAAATCCATTGCTTGTCATCAATTTAATTTGATGAAGGATAAGCATACAATAAATCCTATTCTTATTTCATCCTAGTGAGTAATCCCTTCCTTCGGAGTTTGCTCTTGTTGAATAAATTCTAGTTCCAAGTGTTTTCATCTTTTCTTTTCCGGAGTTCAATTTCCTCAGTCATCTCGTCGGAACCTCCATCTAAAGTCACCGCAAAGCTTAATCTTATTCTTTCATCCTTCAATTTTATCTCATCATCCTTTTGTTACCGGAGTTCTTCACGGTGGTTCTTCATGATTTAATTCATTCTTCAAGAGTTCATCAAGATTCTTGTTGGTGGAGTTCAAGTATCTTTTCTTCTTGCATCTCGAAGTGCAATTAATTCTCGGTATTCTTTTGAAGTGGAGTTTTGCATTTCTTCGTGCCTCTCAGCTATTCAATCTTTTCAGTTTGTGGCCGGCCATCACCTTATGATTTTGAGATGTTACCCATAAGTCCACAACAAGCTTACTCTTTCGTTGTTGATTTTCTCAACAACTCCATTCAATCCTTCCTTCTAAGTTCTTTTCATTCAAATTCTTTCAATTCTTCCGGAGGCATTGCATATTCTTCTCGTCAAGTGTCATTCCATCTTCTGAAGCTCATGTTCTATTCTTTCCTTGTTCAACCGGTGTGCTGCCTAAATCCTTTCAGTCCTATTCGTTTCTTATATCATTCTAACCAGAGTGCTTTCAGAGTCTATCTTGATTCCGTGAGTTTTGATTCTCGTCATTCTCGTCGTTCCTCTCTTCTTCTCGAGTGCTCTCGATTCTTTGCTTCTTCTCTTGAGTTTTGTTTCACCTCTTCCTTTTTCCCTTCCGTCTCGGTCCTAAGATCTCGGGACGAGATCTCTTGTTAGTGGAGGAGTGTTGTAACGCCCCGGATTCGATGCGCCAGGTGTCCGTCAGTTATTCGCCGTCTTTGCCATGTCATGTTCTTGTGTGTTGCACTTTGCCATGTCATCATATGCATTTCATATCATGTCATCATGCGCATTTCATTTTGCATACGCGTTCGTCTCATGCATCCGAGCATTTTCCCCGTTGTCCGTTTTGCAATCCGGCACTCCTATGTCTCCCGGCGCCCCCTTTTGCATCTTTTCGTGTGCGGGTGTTAAATGTTCTCGGAATGGGATGCAACTTGGTATGCGGTCTTATTATAGTGTAGACAGAGCGCCTGTCAAGTTTCGTCGCATTCGGAGTCCATTTGATAGCCCAACCGTCGTGTATAGCGGTATCGTTATCGGTACCTTCGTCGGACGTTTCGGTCTCCGAAACTGTCGCCGGGCTGCACTTCTTTTCTCTCCCCTCAGCCCAAGCCCCCTCCTCATAGCCCACTGCAGCCCAATCCTAGCCCCCCCTGTCCGGAGCCGTCCGATCGCGATCCGAGGGTCCGAAAATGGATGGAAACCCCCAACCCTAGCCCCTTTTGCTATATATAGTCCCCTTCTTTCCTTTTTGGGCAGCCTAGCCCCTCCTCTACCTCCCAGCCGCAGCCACCCCCTCCTCCTCGGAATCCGCGCGCAGCCACCTCCATTTCCGCGGCTCTCCAGCCCCTGCCGCCACTTGGCAAGTCGCCAATGGTAGCTGCGCCGCCACCACCGCGCTCCCCTCCAACCGGGCGTCGCCACGCCCTCCCAGCGCCCCGCCGCGCGGCCTGCCAGCCCATCCGCGCCCGCCCGGCCGATCCGGCCCGACGCCGCCTGCGGTCGACCGAGCCGCCCGCCTCCCACCTCGCGCCCTCCCGCTCGATCCCGATGGGATCGGGGCGCTTCGCCGCCGCCTCGGCCGGGCCATCTGCCGCCATCGCCGGAGATGAGTTCCGGTGACCCCGCACCTCTTTCCTTCTCCCGACTCTCTCTAAGTTCTCCTCCGCTCTCTCTCTCGCCTCGCAGGTCGCCATGGTGTAAACCCGTGCCTCCCGGACTCCGCCCACCGTCGTGCGTTCGGATCCGCGCCGGCCGGCCGGATCTGCCAGCTCCCGCCGCCCCGACCTCCTTCCGGCGACCCGGCGCCGCCGCCTTCCACTCCCGCAAGGCCGCGCCGCCCCCTGCTTCCCTCGACCCCCCCTCTGGATCGAGGAAGAGAACGACGGGCGCCACCGGCCGTGTGGGCCCGCGGCCCCGACCCCGCGGCCCATCCTCCCCCAGGCCTGCCTGCCTCCTCTCCGTCCTGGGCTTGGCCCGCTAGGTGAGCATCCTCGGCTATTCTCCGCTCCGCGCGCTGTTTAGCTATCACCCGCTCGTCCGTTTTTTTATAAAACTGCTAAGTCCCCAGAAATTCATAAAATGTTGCATACTTTGGCCTGCTATAACTCTGTCATCGTTGCTCCGTTTTGCGCGTGTAATATGTCAAAATGTTCGTATCGAAGAGTAGGTCATTTCATCTCATTGCATCATTTTCATTTGAGCTCATCTTGATGCCAGAAATGCTGTTAGAAGAGTGCTATGTGATGTTAGTTTCTGATTTTTATCAGAACTTGCACTTTTGTCATTTTTTGCCATGATTGATGTGTGCATCCTATGGACTTGAGCCCTACATGTGTTTTGTAATATGCCATGCCATCTTTCCAGGGGTGTATGCCATGTATTTTTGTGATCTATGTGGTGACTAGCACAAGCATGCAAACTAGGTGTCTTGTTGTTCTTGTTTTTAGCCCTGTTCTGCTGATATTTTGATGCCATGTTTACTTGATGCTACATAGAGTTCCATGCATATTTTGAGACACTTCAGTAAGGATGTTTTGTAAAGCATGTCTTGCTCTATCCATCCTTGCCTTTGTTTGCAATTATGGAGTACTATAGCTTGAGTCAAACGAGCTCTACTTTTGCTATCAAATGTTTCCTGGCAGATCGTTTACATGTTATTCAATTTTGCCAAGGTTGTTGTGGTTGATCCATATATGCTATGTTATTGTTCTTGCCATGTATGTATTCTATGCCATGTCTTCTTGATGTATGTATGCTTAGTTTATCATATAAGGCTCTGTAGTGAGTGCTTTGAGCTTGTAAACATGCCTACTTGTTATCAGTTTTTGACATGCCATGTTGCTGAATCTGTTAACGAAACTTTCAATATTGACATGGGTGTTACTATATTTTCTGATCCTTTTTGGCTTATGGTCACTAAAGGACTTTTGTTCTATGCAATTAGTAGATTCATGCCATGCCTTTGTTTGCCATGATAAGTTCCTGTAACATGTTGTTTGATTGCTCTAAACATTGCAACCTGATGTTAATTTCTGCAAAGTCTGAAACTGTTATTAGTTGCAATCTTGTCATGTCATTTTGAGCATGTTCTAGTCATTTCTGGAGATAGCTCAGTGTTCATGTTTTGTAATGCTTTACCTGTACATCATGCCCATGCCTTTTGTTATTATGTTGAGGTCCTGTAACATGTTGTTTTGATGCTTGCAATATGCCTAGTTGCTGTTTTGGGCAGATTGTTACTATGACTTGTATAGGGTGTATGTGTTGAACCGTTGCTCCGTTTTGAGTGTGCTCTATATGAAACTTGCGTGATTTTGCATGTAGTTTCATATTATCATGTTGCATCCTTGTTTTGAGGTGTTTGCTTGATGTTTGTATGCATTTTGCATCAATGCCATGCTTAACTTGTTTTGCTCATATCTTCTAGGCCGTAGCTCCGAATTTAATGAACTTTATATGTAATTTGACTAGAATTTCGTGTAGATCATCGTGGTGCATTTTAAATTGCTGTTTAACAACTTGAACATAAAGTTATCCAGATCTGGTCCAATTTCGAAATTTGCATATGAGGACTTACCGGAATTGTTATGTGTTGTTCCCGGCCTCATTTAAACTTGCCTTGATGTGTTGCTCTTGTTTGCATCATCTCTTGCCATGAGTAGCTTCATGTAGTCTTGTCATGCATCATGCTTGTTTGTGCATCATGCCTTGTTCATGTGTGGTGTGTTTACTATGTTGTGTGCTTCTTCTTGTTAGTTCTGTTTGCTATGCGATCGTGAGGATTCGTTTCGCTCACGCTTGGTTCGGCTTCATCCGTTCGTCTTCTTCATGGACTCGTTCTTCTTCCTTGCGGGATTTCAGGCAAGATGACCACTACCTTGGATCTCGCTACTATCATTGCTATGCTAGTTGCTTCGTTCTATCGCTATGCTGCGCTACCTATTACCTGTTTATCAAGCCATCCCAAATTGCCATGTCAGCCTCTAACCTTTTTCACCCTTCCTAGCAAACCGTTGTTTGGCTATGTTACCGCTTTGCTCAGCCCTCTTATAGCGTTGATAGTTGCAGGTGAAGATGAAGTTTGTTCCTTGTTGGAACATGGAGATGTTGTTCCCTGTTGGAACATGTTTACTTGTTGGGATATCACAATATATCTTACTTATTTAATGCATCTATATACTTGGTAAAGGGTGGAAGGCTCGGCCTTATGCCTGGTGTTTTGTTCCACTCTTGCCGCCCTAGTTTCCGTCATATCGGTGTTATGTTCCCGGATTTTGCGTCCCTAACGCGGTCGGGTGATTTATGGGACCCCTTGACAGTTCGCTTTGAATAAGACTTTTCCAAAGAAGGCCCAACATTGGTTTTACCATTTGCCTCACCTATGCCCTTTTTTCCCTTGGGTTTCGGAGCCCGAGGGTCATCTTTATTTTAGCCCCCCCGGCCGGTGCTCCTTCGAGTGTTGGTCCGAACCGAGCAGATGCGGGGCCACCACGGGCAACTCGAGGGCTGGTTTTACTCGAGGCTGACTTATCCGGTGTGCCCCGAGACCGAGGTACGTGCGACTTCTATCAGGATTTGTCGGCACATCCGGTGGCTTTGCTGGTCTTGTTTTATTGCTGTGAAATGTCTTGTAGCCGGGATTCCGAGACTGATCGGGTCTTCCCGGGGAGAAGGAATATCCTTCGTTGATCGTGAGAGCTTATCATGGGCTAAGTTGGGACACCCCTGCAGGGTTTGAAATTTCGAAAGCCGTGCCCGCGCTTATGTGGCAGATGGGAATTTGTTAATGTCTGGTTGTAGAAAACTCGAAGTTGATCTCAATTAAAATACACCAACCGTGTGCGTAACCGTGAGTGTCTCTTTTCGGGGTTGATCGAGATGAGAACACGGTTTCTGGGTTATGTTTGACGTAAGTAGGAGTTCAGGATCACTTCTTGATCATTGCTAGTTGACGACCGTTCCTTTGTTTCTCTTCTCGCTCTCATTTGCGTAAGTTAGCCACCATATATGCTTAGTCGCTGCTGCAACCTCACCACTTTACCCCATCCTTTCCCATTAAGCTTTGCTAGTCTTGATACCCATGGTAATGGGATTGCTGAGTCCTCGTGGCTCACAGATTACTACACCACCAGTTGCAGGTACAGGTTGCGATGATCATGACGTGACAGCGATGTTTGCTTGTATTGGAGTTCTTCTTCTGCTTCTTCTTCGATCAGGGGATAGGTTCCAGGTCGGCAGCCTGGGCTAGCAGGGTGGATGTCGTTTGAGTTTCTGTTTATGTTTCATCCATAGACGGATGTTGATCTCTTGTATATGATGTTGATGTATTCTTGTGGCATTTGTGCCTTATGTATGTATCCCTATCTATTATGTAATGTTGATGTAATGATATCCACCTTGCAAAAGCGTTTCCAATATGCGGGTCTATCCTTGGTGGGACCTTCGAGTTCCTTTTGGATAGGGTCGCATATTGGGCGTGACATGTTTGGAGTCCCGGATGAGATTCCGGACGTTACGAGGAGTTCCGGAAAGGTCCGGAGGTAAAGATTTATATATAGGAAGTCAAGTTTCGGCCATCGGGAAAGTTTCGGGGGTCACCGGTATTGTACCGGGACCACGGAAGGGTCCCGGGGGTCCACCGGGTGGGGCCACCTATCCCGGAGGGCCCCATGGGCTGAAGTGGGGAGGGGAACCAGCTCCTGGTGGGCTGACACGCCTTGGCCTCCCCGTGCCTAGGGCAGGAAACCCTAGGGTGGGGGCGCCCCTTGGCTTGGGGGCAAGCCACCCCTTGGCCGCCCCCCCTTGGAGATCCCATCTCTAGGGGCCGGCGCCCCTGGGGCCCTATATAGTGGGGGAGGGAGGCAGCCGCACCCAGCCCCTGGCGCCTCCCTCTCCTCTCCAACACCTCCTCTCCTCCGAGAGCTTGGCGAAGCCTGCCGAGATCCTCGCTGCATCCACCACCACGCCGTCGTGCTGCTGGATCTGCATCAACCTCTCCTTCCCCCTTGCTGGATCAAGAAGGAGGAGACGTCTTCCCCAACCGTACGTGTGTTGAACACGTAGGTGCTGTCCGTTCGGCACTTGGTCATCGGTGATTTGGATCACGACGAGTACGACTCCATCAGCCCCGTTATCTTGAACGCTTCCGCTCGCGATCTACAAGGGTATGTAGATGCACTCCTTTTCCCCCCGTTGCTAGATAACTCCATAGATTGATCTTGGTGATGCGTAGAATTTTTTTGATTTCTGCTACGTTCCCCAACAGTGGCATCATGAGCTAGGTCTATGCGTAGTTACTATGCACGAGTAGAACCCAAAGCAGTTGTGGGCGTCGATGTTGTCAATTTTTCTTTCCACTACTAGTCTTATCTTGCTTCGGCGGCATCGTGGGATGAAGCGGCCCGGATCGACCTTACACGTACGCTTACGTGAGACAGGTTCCACCGACTGACATGCACTAGTTGCATAAGGTGGCTAGCGGGTGTCTGTCTCTCCCACTTTAGTTGGAGCGGATTCGATGAAAAGGGTCCTTATGAAGGGTAAATAGAAATTGGCATATCACGTTGTGGTTTTACGTAGGTAAGAAACGTTCTTGCTAGAAACCTATAGAAGCCACGTAAAAACATGCAACAACAATTAGAGGACGTCTAACTTGTTTTTGCAGCATGTGCTTTGTGATGTGATATGGCCAAAGATGTGATGAATGATATATGTGATGTATGAGATTGATCATGTTCTTGTAATAGGAATCACGACTTGCATGTCGATGAGTATGACAACCGGCAGGAGCCATAGGAGTTGTCTTTATTTTTTGTATGACCTGCGTGTCCTTGAATAACGCCATGTAAATTACTTTATTTTATTGCTAAAGCGTTAGCCATAGAAGTAGAAGTAATCGTTGGCGTGACAACTTCATGAATACACGACGATG
This sequence comes from Aegilops longissima, assembly GCA_021605205.1. Taxonomy (NCBI): domain Eukaryota; kingdom Viridiplantae; phylum Streptophyta; class Magnoliopsida; order Poales; family Poaceae; genus Aegilops; species Aegilops longissima. The sequence goes on from CM038679.1 coordinate 353,156,008, forward strand.
GAGATCATGATGATGGAGATCATGGTGTCATGCCGGTGACGAAGATGATCATGGCGCCCTGAAGATGGAGATCAAAGGAGCAATATGATATTGGCCATATCATGTCACCATTTGATTGCATGTGATGTTTATCATGTTTTGCTTCTTATTTGCTTAGAATGACGGTAGTAAATAAGATGATCGCTTATAATAATTTCAAGAAAGTGTTTCCCCTAACTGTGCACCGTTGCGAAGGTTCGTTGTTTCGAAGCACCACGTGATGATCAGGTGTGATAGATTCTAACGTTCGAATACAACGGGTGTAAGCCAGATTTACACACGCAATACACTTAGGTTGACTTGACGAGCCTAGCATGTACAGACATGGCCTCGGAACACGGAAGACCGAAAGGTCGAGCATGAGTCGTATAGAAGATACGATCAACATGATGATGTTCACCGACGTTGAATAGTCCGTCTCACGTGATGATCGGACACGACCTAGTTAACTCGGATCATGTTTCACTTAGATGACTAGAGGGATGTCTATCTGAGTGGGAGTTCATTGAGTACAGACACGGCTGCCACTCATGACTCTTGACTCCTGCAGCTCCTGAATGATCTGACTGACGAACTCCTGAGGGTTTGGCCCTCCTTGCCTCGCTCCTTCCTGAGGGAAACATGCTTTGAAACACGCCCCAAGTGGTGCCCAAGCGCCTCTCGTGATTCAAGAAGGTCGGTGGCCCTCCAGGAGAGAGCCCCCGAGCCTTGCTTGAGGAGGGCGCCGGGCGCACCCACGATCTTGAGCGTCTGGAGATGAGGGAGCGCTTGGTGATGCAGGCGGAGGATGATGTCGCTGCGCGGGAGGCCCGAGTCTTGGAAGAGGTTGAACGTCGGGTGGCGACGGCCCGCTTGAACCTTGAGTGCGAGTTCGAGGAGAGGTTGGGGTTGATCAGGGACGAAGCTGAAGGCAGGACTGCCGCCCTGAGGGCCAAGCTGGACGAAGTAACGCGGAAGGCCGACGCTTCCCGGGCTGCCCTTGGCGTGGCGCAGGAGGAGCTGACTTCCTCCCGCGCCGAGGCGCTTCTTCTGCGTCAGCGGGTGGACGCGGCTGAGGCCGTTGCGCGGCGGAACGAGGACGAGAGGCGCCAGCGGCAGATCCTGGAGCACGAGGATGGCCCTATGCTCCGCACGCTCCGGGAAAGAGCTAACACAGCCTTGGGCAACATCTGCGAGGTGGCCGTTGGCGAGCCTCATGCAGTTAACTATGCTGGCAACCTTCAGTTCTTCACTGATGTGGTGACGCAGCTGGAGGTGCGGTCGGGCAGAGCCAACAGGTTGGTGGAGGAGAGGAGCCGCGCCCTGCTGGGGCGTGCCTTTTCTCGCGTCTTCAGTCACCTTCGAGACATGGACCCCAACTTCGATTTTGATGCCGCCATCGCCCCAGTACCCCAGGCCGTCCGGGATGACCTGGAGCATTGGGTGGAAGACAACGTGGATGCCCTCGTCAGGGGCTTCGCTACTGACGACGACGGCATGGTCGTGGCCGTTGATGAAGGCGGCAGGGTGAACGGCCCTGACGCCGCTGATGGCGACGCGGAGGGCGATGGCGAGGCCAGCGACACCAGCGGCGATTCAGGAGGTGATCTCGAGGACGCATTGGGGGATTTATCCGATTGACTGCGTGGTGCCTCTGCTTTTTATCCTGCGCAAGTACAGTTCGGGCCTGGCCCTGAAGGTTGTAAGAGCATTTTGGGAGGGGGAGCCCCTCATGTAAAAACTTGCAGTTAGCGTATTAGTAGACGCGATATCACCCATATGCCTGCGCCAAGTGGCTGGCCTTGTGACGAGCTGGCTGACTTGTTTACCTTCGACCCGCATGGGCCCCGAGACGGCCTACGGAGGGCTGTGGCGTTCCGTGTGCTCCCTGAACAAGCCCATTTAACTTGTGACGAGAACTTCCTGAGAAGGCGCGGTGATGGTGGTCCGGTCTATGCGCATGCTCGGCTTGGCCCGGCTCGTGAGGGGCTCACGAGGGGAGGCAGCTGAGGCAGAGTGGTAACCAGAACGCGAGATATTGCTCGAACGAGACTAAACACCCCTTCCCCGAACACACGCAAATCGCAAGCTCGAATCCAACTTAAGTCCAAAAAAGGGGGTGAAAGCGACAACCAAGGGAAAAAGCAAGAAAAGCAGAAAAGCCGCGTACGGCACCTAGTCTAGTCTTGGACGTCTTCACACCAGCGCGGAGCTAAGTGCTGCCACTGGGCGTGGGAGGGAGCCCCAGGGCCTGAGGCCGGCGCTCCTGAGACTCCGGGGCGTGTACATCCCCACTCATTATAACGTGAGAGTGTCATGGGGCGGCGAGCTTCATAGGCACTGGGCCTTCTTCACAGGTACCGGCCTTGCTTCATATCACCAGATGAGGGCCCCGCCTTGCACCACACTCTAGTGCCACCGACGACGACCGGAAACCAAGGATGCCGCCGATGGGGTAGAGCAGTTGCCAGCGGTTCCCCCGACGACCATGGGTCCTCTGCCAGGGGTAGGCACTGAGGCACCTCCCCGGCAGAGGGCCTACCTCCTGAGAACGCCTTGCTCCGAACGCCGCGGTGGTGATGCTGGATCTCGGCCCCTCTCCTGCAGCCCCCAGCGCCCTCCTCCTGAGGGGTAGGAAACTGCGTGAGTTGGGCAGCCGTCCGCTGTGGCGACCTGTACCTCATGCGATCCATGGTTAGCGTATGCCTGCTCCTGAGGAACTAGCGGTACCCGATAATCGTTGCTTCCAGCGCGGCCGACGGGGCTTTCCCGGGGCTCCTGGAAGAGCTCAGCTTCTGGTGCCTCGTCCCCCCAGCTTGGGCCGAGGAGCGAGCCATGTTCGTCCTCTTGTGCGTGCCCTTGATCCATCATGTGGGGCACGTACTCTTCCAGGGCCGCCATCCCGAATGCTGCACCGTAGTGCCCCGTGTGCCACGCAGTCCTGCTTGAGACGCCCACCTGGGGGTGGTAGCGCGGTGGCCCACTGGGGTCGTGGGTTGTGGCGAGTCCTTCTTCGCTGGCCGGGGGCGGAGACAGCGCCGCTGCTGGCCCGGTGCTGACGGCCTGGCTAGCGTTGGGGTGGCCTTGGAGTCCGCTTGGAGCTGCGCGGGCGTGCGTGGGGCCTCCGCGTGGGCCACCCTGGACCTGAGGTGGGAGTTGGGTGCGAAGGGTGAGCCCCGGCGCGGCAAAGCGCAGGAGCTCGCCACCTGCTCCAAAGAAGACGTCGCGACCGCCTCCAAAGAGCCTGCATTGCAGTAGCTCTCGAGCCACCGTGAGAGGGCCCTTGAGTTCGCTGCTCCCTGTCGGGTGTACGGGCGTCGTGGGCTGCATGGTTGGAGGTCTCGCCACCGACCGCGCCGCCTGCTGGGCGTGAGAGCTATCGTTGCTCGACAGCGTCGCCATGCCCCAGCGCCCTGCGGACCGCGAGCTGCCTGGGGCATGGGGTCGCCCGGGGCGAGCGGTTCTGCGTGGGCGGGCCAGGCCGCCCAGGGATCAGGGTTGCCTGCCTGGTCGCCGGACATGATGATGACGATGCGACGGGGCGCGAAGCGGCAGAAGGCGGATTCCGGCGCACCCCTACCTGGCGCGCCAAATGTCGGATTTCGGGTTCCGGCAGACCCTCTAGGTTCGAACTCTGGGGTGCACGCGGAGATCTCACCCCTACCTACCTGCACCTCGTCGCCTCGCTAGGATCTAAACTACCAAAGGAACAACACAAGAGACACAAGGTTTATACTGGTTCGGGCCACCATTGTGGTGTAACACCCTACTCCAGTGTGTGGTGTGGTGGATTGCCTCTTGGGCTGATGATGAACAATACAAGGAAGAACAACCTCGCGAGGGTGAGGTGTTCTTGTGGCTAGGCTCTTGATCGGATTGGATCAAGCTAAGATGAGGTGAGATGTCCGGATCCTCCTCTCTACTGTGGTGGCTAGCTCTACTTATAGGCAGGGGCCCTGGGCTTCTTCCCAAATATTGAGCGGGAAGGGCGCCAACAATTGGCCATTTTGAAGGGGAACATCTAGTACACTTATCCTGACTAAAGTTGGTCCTCGCCTGTCAAAGGCTCTGGTGGTGACGCCGGCTTGGGCTCCACGATGACCTCCTTCCTGCCGTTGCGACGGTCTTGGTCTTGTTGCACCTAAACGACTGCCTTTGCTTGATGCTCTCGCCTGCGCTTGCCTCCTTTGCACCAAAGAGGAAATGAGAACATTGCACGGGCTGGTGCCCGCCTGGCGCCCTTGGTCGTCATGGCTTGCGTCATGGGCACCTCGTGAGGTACCCCGCTTTGATCTCTCGGCATCCTCGCGAGCTAGCCTGACGAGGCCGTGCCCGAGGAAGCTTCCTGTCGTCCGCCCCGTGAGGCTTGGCCCCTCGCGAGGGTCTTGAGCTTGTGCTGATGAAGATGGGCCGTACTGGGCCACCCCTTGAGCCACGCCGCAGGCCGCAGGTAGGCAAGTCTGGGTACCCCTGCCCTTAACGCCGACAGTGGGAGTGAGAGGATCACCGTCGGCCCTCGACGAACATGGCGCCGACGATCGGCGTGGCGGGAGGCGGCTTTGGCAGAGCGAATGGAGTGGAGGGGACGGGGAGGGGTTTATGGAATATTATTGGCTAGTTGGTCAAGGGCGGTTGAATCTAGGATTTGGGGAATTTTCGGGTGGGGAGGATTTTCGCGGTGGGCGGGGAATTTGGCGCATGGTCAGTTTCTCCAAGTGCAGTCCCACGTGTCGCTGAAGAGGCAAGTCAAGCGCTGCCCGCTTGCGTGAGCCTGTCAGACCCCGATTCCAAGTCACATCGATCTAGCCGGTAACACCTCATATCACTTTGCGGCCTCACGCACGGTATTCTACGGGTGTCGCCTTACCATGGCCCGGACCGTTGGCGCTTTTGGCTCACGATATGATAGTGTCGCAAGCATCCATATGACAGAGAACCCGGCCGACATGGCTAGTCGTGAACCCAAAGCGCACTAACCCATGGGGACAAGCATACATGAATCACATCGAGCATGTCGGTCATCAACGTATGAATCCGGGCTGTAGCACTAGGCTAACAGGACTCCGTAACCCGGCTGTAGCAGGCTAGGCAGGACTCGGATGTCACCGCGTGACATTTCCCAAGGGATGACATAGGAACAAAGTGAAACACATGCCGCCAGTCAAGTGTCCAAAGCAGTAGTCTGGGCTAGCAGGACTCCGGTGAACTGGGCAGTAGCGGACTACTATCGCTCAGAAGCACTAGACTACATTTCCCCATATGAGAGGCTGCCAGGATAAACAACTAGATTGTCGATCCCACACATACTAAGCATTTCAAACATACACACAATATGCTCAATATGTGTAAATACAACATGGCATCACAACATAACTCTACGACTCAAATATTTATTCATTAGGCTCCGAGGAGCGAGATATTACAAACATGGGTCTCATGACCCAACACTCAGAGCATACAAGTCAAAGCACAAGCGGAAGCTAAACATGTCTGAGTACAGACAACTATAAATGAAAAAGGCTGAGAAGCTTGACTATCTACCAGATCCTGCCAAGGGCACAAAATCGTAGCTAAGGTAACAAGCTAAACATCGAAGTCCAAGCGGAACTACTAGCGAGACTGACGTCTCTCTGCAAAACATAAAATAAGCAAACTTGAGTACAAACGTACTCAGCAAGACTTACATCAGAACTATCTACATATGCATCATTATCAACAAAGGGGTTGTGGAGTTTGACTGCAGCAAGCCAGCTTTGACTCGGTGGCTATCCTGAACTACGACTGCAAGTAACTCTTTTGAGGTGGCACACACGAGTCCACATATTCACCATATCAATACACCACTATGGATCCGATCCCGTCTCCCTACGAGAACGCCATCCATAGCTTTTGGGCACGTCGGAGAAGAGAGGGGAAGGCGGTGGCGGCGGCAGCAGTAAGCGGCGGTGACGAGCTCCGCTCGGTGGGAGAGAGAGGGAGCCAGAGGAGTGGATGGGGACGAGAGAGTGAACGAGGGAGTTCCAGGGGGTGCGTGGCGTCGCGGGAGGCGTCCAGAGCGTCGAGGGGGGAGCGGCAAGCAGGAGGTGGCTGCGCGTGCGTCGGGCACACGCCCGCGTCCTCCTGGTGAGGTGGAGAAGACGACAGAGGCGCCTGTGGGCTGGCTGGCGAGCTGGGCGGCTCACTGCAGTGAGCGCCTGTAAGTTTCCTGCCTGCTTTTATTTCTGTTCTATTTTTCTAGTTTTTGCTATTTGTTTTGATTTAGTAATAATACCAAACCATTTCATAAAATCCTGGGAACAGTTATGGGTGCTTTCGAATTATTTGGGGACCCTTAACAATTTCCAACATTTTTGGAGCATCTAAAATATATATATAGCATTTAAAGGCCCCAATTCAAATACAATATGAGTTAATTTAAAAATCCAGAGTGGCCTAAAAATAAGTGCATTATTTTTGGCAGAGGTTTTCACCTTCATCAAAAATAATGAATTTTTCTAAAGGCATTCTGGGTTCATTGAAAATATTTTTATTTTGATCCTAAATGCATTTCATTTAGTGCTAGGGTTTGTCATCCCCATTTCAAATTTCATGAAAATTAAACATGATGCATGGATGCAATGCCACTAGTTACAAGCAAGCTCTAGGGCTGTGACAACTCACCCCCACTAAACAAGAATCTCGTCCCGAGATTCAAGACGTGAGGTAAGAAGACAGAGGGGACACAAGCTAGCACAAACTTCACGATCCAGATGTCTTTCTCGAGGATGTTGATTCATTGCATCATCTTGATCTCGACGTCTTTGCTTTCGAGAACTACATCCAACATGACAACGAGAAGAAAAGGGGGAATTTAGAAGAATCGATCTTCTTGAGGTTCAAACAATTTAGGATCATCTTAATGATCCAAGATCAACTCATGGAATGATACATAAAAACATTTCTGGAGCGGAGAGGTAAGACATGCATCGGTAAGGACGGAGGAAACAATTTTACGAGTGTTTCAAAATAGCGAGGGAAGTTGCCATGATTCCAAAACGGGGCACCATAGGGGGGGCGACGCAAAGAGCTATTCCCTTAAGTGGCAAAAAGAATTACTTTTGATTCAAAGATCATTGAAACTCTTTATACCAGCCTAAGGCAATCACAATCGATTGGTTGAAAGAGCTCGAATAAAGGACATACTCATACTAGAATGGATGATGTGGGCTACCTTGTTGAAGACAACGCAATGGATGATTTTTTCTTATCATCGGAGATGGATGGGACCCATGGTAAGTCCACTTTTGAAGGTGATATTGGATAACAACTACCGGGAAGGACAGCCCATGGGGGATTGGCACAATGGCGGTGCAAGCTGGGAACAAGATGCAACTGTTGGGAATGTTCCAACCATCATATCTGCCTGAGATTCAGATCTGGTTAGAAACAGGATAGTTCAGACTCACATGTCTGAAAAGAAAAGTTGCAACACAAATCGACGAGATAATATTGCGAGACTCTCGGGAGATGAACTACGATAGCAAGCTCCAAAACATGAGCTGGTTCTGCTACAAACCCATGAACACGATGTCCAAGACAAGCATGACCGCATTGTAGTCTTATAATAAAACATTACCGAGTTCAGGTGGGGAACCATCATCGAGGATATCGAAGTCCTTGCATAAGTCATATGATTAGCTCTTATGAAGAAACTTCTTGTCCCTGAACAAATCTGCCAGTGGCTTGGTGTGCTAGGAAACACATATGGAGTGGAGGAGGCCAACCTATCAAACCATAGAGCACTTCGCACGTGCATGACTGACTTGGGATGGTACCATAGGAAACAAAACAATCTTTCTCGAACTCATGGCGGCAAGTTGCACCAGATGCACATGAATTAGAGGAAGTCACTACTTTCATCCAAACATAAGCTTCATGAACGGAACACGAAGGCATTGCTTATAAAGATTCCAACACTAGCTGGATGTTCAACACGAATCATGGGGGAGACAAAATGCTGCTGATGGGCTCAACAACAACTCATCGGAATTTCCATATCACTGGACTTCCACCAACATGTGAACACGGTGATAGCATTGGTCAGACCAAAGATGTAATGGTGTATGCTCGAGGGATCAACCACGAGTAAGACAACATTACGAACATCATTGGTTCTGATTTGATTTGACAATAGCCCACACTCAAATCAAAGTTTTGATAAGACAATAGGTCCAACAACTGGTCACAGGGACCAATCGATGAAGATATCATCTTTCTTCAACACACACTACACAAGAATATCCCTTTGGAACGAACTAAGTTAGGCAAGCTTTTATCTTCCAACTCTCCAAGTTGTTATCTAGCTTAACCAACTAGCTCTGTGGATATCCAACACAGATTCTTGGAGAAAGGGTGGTTCACAAGAAACAAACTTGATCACGAGCTCAACATAATATCAGAAACAACCCGTAACACTTCCAAGAAGATATTTGGAAAGTCACGAACCACCGTATGTTACTAAGCTCGAGAACAATCTTGCTTTTGAGGGCAAGACGATATGATCAAATGAGTGAGGACTTGACAAGATCCTAACTCATCAATCGAAGTGTGCACCAGAAATAAGGACTATGTAGCACGATCAATCTTAGGATGATGATTTAATAATCAACACGCTAAGAATGAGGATATTGTCCATTAGCTGCCAAGCAACGAGTTGCTCGGGTATTGATTTCACACATCACAATTCACTTGTCGGCAATCCGGTTACATCAACACGGGACCGAGGAATGAATGATGATGGTGAGAAGTGTCACCACGCCAAAATTCATGAGAGTTGGTGCAGTTCTCATGTCAATTTCGACATAAAGGGGTAATACTCAAGGTAGAAACGAACAAAGCTGAATTGGCATTTTGATCTGCGGGATACAACTACTTTGACCCAATCCTAGAAATGGATGAGGTACTGGAGTTTGTTTCTCCTAGTCATTCCGAAATAGAATGGCTTGACGGACCACAAGAAAAAAAATGGCATCGATGAGGACGAGAACACGACTACTCCTGATTATCAACTGATAGACGGGGATCGGAATACAACTAAGGAGGAACAACTCGAGGAACATATAACTTTTCGAGTTGTGGAGGCATGGAGTAGTATGTCGAGCAAAGTTCAACATTTCTTCCGGATAACCCATGCGGAAAGGTAGAATTGGCAGAGTCACAATATGAATGGAGTACTCCTCAAGAGCACTCTGGTTGTGATCTTTTGGTTCAAAAGAACTTCTGCCATAAGCAGTTCATGGTATTTGGAAGAAGGAAATACCACGGACCTCGAGGGCTATTGCAAGGTTACTAATATCCTAAAGGAGCTAGCAATTACTAACAACATGAAGTAAGTAGGGTGAATCTCGGGTTCAAGAACCCAGGAATAGAATGCCTACTAACTAATAACATCACGGGATGCTTTCAAGAATAATGGCCAGAATCATCACACTGGGGATACAAAAGCATTGCTAAATTGCTAGGTGACTTCCTAAACACCTAGGGTCATAATAATAACTCCAACATCTACGCCGAGGCAACAAAGTACCTCAACTTACCGATTAGCATGCTTATTCTGACCAAAAAGGACATCGGGAACGGAAAGAAAGGATTTGCAAATGCATCAGATAGTTTAGAAACCTGGGATGACACGGACAGCATAACGGCTGTAAATGCTCAAAATGATTTGAGACATCCTGCAAAAATGGTGGCATAACCACTCAACATCACAATATCAAGGTTCTGAGATCAACAATTATCATAGAGAAATAGTAGGAACTGAACTGGGGCTTAAAACCAACAATCTTAAAAGTCTATGGATTAGTAACACGTCATCCTGATAGATAGATGAGAAGCCTAGTTCTTAAACCCTGAGAAGAGAAGAGGTTGACTCGCATCGAAGGCCATGAGGTATAAGGAGTAAAAAGAGCCTTACGTTCCTTCCACAATCAATTCCTTACATAACTAAAGCATTTCAAGACACAACCCGACCAGTTTGGCTTGGTAATCCTCTGAGCAAAGCTCGATACCAACACCGCCGGGACCCGATTCCAAGTCACATCGATCTAGCCGGTAACACCTCATATCACTTTGCGGCCTCACGCACGGTATTCCCACGGGTGTCACCTTACCATGGCCCGGGACCGTTTGCGCCTTTTGGCTCACGTATATGATAGTGTCGCTAGCATCCATATGATAGAGAACCCGGCCGACATGGCTAGTTGTGAACCCAAAGCGGCACTAACCCATGGGGACAGGCATACATGAATCACATCGAGCATCTCGGTCATCAACGATGAATCCGGGCTGTAGCACTGGCTAACAGGACTCGTAACCCGGGCTGTAGCAGGCTAGGCAGACTCGGATGTCACCGCGTGACATTTCCCGAAGGGACGGACATAGGAACGAAGTGAAACACATGCCGGCCATCAAGTGTCCAAAGCAGTAGTCTAAGGGCTAGCAGGACTCGTGAACCGGGCTGTAGCGGACTACTATCGCTCAGAAGCACTAGACTACATTTCCCCATATGAGAGGCTGCCAAGGATAAACAACTAGATTGTCGGATCCCACACATACCAAGCATTTCAAACATACACACAATATGCTCAATATGTGTAAATACAACATGGCATCACAACATAACTCTACGACTCAAATATTTATTCATTAGGCCCGAGGAGCGAGATATTACAAACATGGGTCTCATGACCCAACACTCAGAGCATACAAGTCAAAGCACAAGCGGAAGCTAAACATGTCTGAGTACAGACAACTATAAATGAAAAAGGCTGAGAAGCCTGACTATCTACCAGATCCTGCCAAGGACACAAGATCGTAGCTGAGGTAACAAGCTAAACGTCGAAGTCCAAGCGGAACTACTAGTGAGACTGACATCTCTCTGCAAAACATAAAATAAGCAAACGTGAGTACAAATGTACTCAGCAAGACTTACATCAGAACTATCTACATATGCATCATTATCAACAAAGGGGGTGGTGGAGTTTGACTGCAGCAAGCCAGCTTTGACTCGGTGGCTATCCTGAACTACGACTGCAAGTAACTCTTTTGAGGTGGCACACACGAGTCCACATATTCACCATATCAATACACCACTATGGATCCGATCCCGTCTCCCTACGAGAACGCCATCCATAGCACTCATGCTTATCTTGTGCATTTTAGAGTATCCACTTTCACTTGTCTATGAACTGTTATAGGCAACCCAGAAGTCCTTTTCCGCGGACATGACTATCCGAATAGATCATATTAACCCTGCAGGGGTGTACTTCTTCACACACGCTCTCACAAGTTACCGCCGTTTACACGACATGTACTCGGCAACCTTCAAGCGGAAGCCCAACGTGGGTGTCGGCCACGGCCTACCTAAACACTCAAGTCCCTAGTCCAGGTTATCGCCTATTCAGGTTCCATCCGCAAGGAGTTCGGCCGAGGTTTCCCATACGGCCCCGAACGATGTGTGCAGGGTTCCCGAGATACCAAACGGGCATTCGGTACACCGGGCCATGGTGTATCTACCGCATCATAGCCCACCCCTAGGGTCAGCGCTACGCACGGCCTTCAACACATATCCTACAAACACCAGAAACTAGTTGCAACTCCTGGACAGAGGACAAGGGTGGTTAAGAAGCCGAGAGAGTCAATTAAGGATCCCAATGTGTGGTAGTAACTGTTTCATGGATCACAAACAGAGAACTCAGTTCCTGAGGACGGCTTCAATGAGACAACCCACCATGTACTCCTACATGGCCTCTCACCGCTACCTTTACCAAATCGTGTTCACACACTTAGCTCACACACAATAGGACATGTTCACACACCTCCGATTCATCCCCGATGAATCGACTGACTCAACTCTAAGCAGTAGCAAGCATGACAAACAAGCATGAATGAGTAGGCACAAATGAGCTCAAACAACTCCTACTCATGCTAGTGGGTTTCATCTAATTCTTGTGGAATGACAGGTCATGCAGAGGATAAAGGGGTTCAGCTACCGCAGCAAGTAACACATGAGTCGTTGTTGTCCTAATGCAGTAAAATAGAGCAGGAGCGAGAGAGTGGGATTGTATCGTAATGAACAAGGGGTTTTGCTTGCCCGCACTTCGAAGATAATATAGTTCTTCATCGGTGTCATCGAACTCATCGCTTGTGACGCCGCTCATCGAGAGGGACAAACATCGGTGGCGAGAAAGAACACAATCAATGCAATGCACAAACAAATGAATGACATGTCATGTTAAGGGACTGAATTGACCTAATGCAGCAGTAAGCCAAGTTAATTGAAGTGGAATTCAAACAAGGTTAAACTCCAACTCCAAATGCTAGTTCATAAATTACCCTAATCATGATTCATCCTATTCAGTGAGGTTAACTTGTTCAATCATGCATGAAAGTGGTACAGATGGATAGATTGGATTTTTCTGATAATTTTTCAGATATAACTTATTTCCATTGGAGTTACGGTTGAATTTCTATGAATTTTAGAAGTTTGAGCTATTTCCTGGAATTTCCTGATTAGTTTTAAACGAGAAAATGATTAATGACATCAGCATTGTGTCACTACTGCGTCAGCAGGTCAGCTGAGTTGACCAGGTCAACTCCGACTGGTGGGACCCGCGTGTCATTGACCCAGGGACTAAACCACGGTCAAAACTAGAGCTGACTGGGGTTTGACCCTGTGGTGGGGCCCGCTGTCAGTGTCTGTTAGTGTGCTAATTGTGGGGATTAGTCCTAATGACTGTGCCACGTCGGCAGTCGCCGGAGTCGCGCTGGCGGTGACCAAAACTACGGCGGAAGCTCGCCGGGGCTGCGCTATAGGCGGCGTTATGGACGCGCGAAGGCCACCAGAAGGTAGCCCGAGCATGCCCGCATCTAGCTAGCCGCACGGGAGGCCGCGTGGTCGCCGGAATCGATGACGGCGAGCGCACCCGCGGTGGCCGGAGTTCGGACGTGGAAGGGGTCGACGCCGCGGTGCACTAGAGGAGAAACCGAAGGGCGCTGCGGGCTCCTGGGAGGGCGGCGAACATGGTGACGCGCCAGCACAGCCGGGTGGCCTCTGCCACGGGCGGCGCCATGGCCGGCGGCGGGGAGCTTTCGGGTGCGGTGGAAACGGCGGCTAGAGAGGGAAATAGAGCACGGGGAGAGAGGGGTTCGGCAGAGGAGCTCACGACGAGGTCGATGAGTAGCTCAGCGTGCTCGGGGGAGGCCGGACGGCGTCGGAGCATCTCCGGCGATCTCGGAGCCGAAGGTTGAAGACGACAGGCGCGGCGCCACGCAGGGGCTCCGGCGTCGCTTGGCGCGGTGAGGAGGAAGAGGGGGTCGAGGCGAAGCTTTTGGGCACGTCGGAGAAGAGAGGGGAAGGCGGTGGCGGCGGCAGCAGCAAGCGGCGGTGACGAGCTCCGCTCGGTGGGAGAGAGAGGGAGCCAGAGGAGGGGATGGGGACGAGAGAGTGAACGAGGGGGTTCCAGGGGGTGCGTGGCGTCGCGGGAGGCGTCCAGAGCGTCGAGGGGGGAGCGGCAAGCAGGAGGTGGCCGCGCGTGCGTCGGGCACACGCCCGCGTCCTCCTGGCGCGGTGGAGAAGACGACAGGAGGCGCCAGGTGGGCTGGGCCAGCGAGCTGGGCCGGCTCTGCTGCTGGTGAGCGCCAGGTAAGTTTCCCTACTCTGTTTTATTTCTGTTCTGTTTTTCTAGTTTTTGCTATTTGTTTTGATTTAGTAATAATACCAAACCATTTCATAAAATCCTAGGAACAGTTATGGGTGCTTTCTGAATTATTTCAGGGACCCTTAACAATTTCCAACATTTTTGGAGCATCTAAAATATATATATAGCATTTAAAGGCCCCAATTCAAATACAATATGAGTTAATTTAAAATCCAGAGTGGCCTAAAATAAGTGCATTATTTTTGGCAGAGGTTTTCACCTTCATCAAAAATAATGAATTTTTCTAAAGGCATTACGGGTTCATTGAAAATATTTTATTTTGATCCTAAATGCATTTCATTTAGTGCTAGGGTTTGTCATCCCCATTTCAAATTTCATGAAAATTAAACATGATGCATGGATGCAATGCCACTAGTTACAAGCAAGCTCTAGGGCTGTGACAGAGCCGTGTGCAGGACCGAACGTGTGTGGGGTGCAATGCGACCGCGACAGGGGTGTTGTGAGTGTACTGCCTTTTTTCCTTTTAAACTAGGTGCTTCTCCCCCTCAAAAAAAACTTGTTGCTTCACACGATCCATCGATACTACTACTAGTAATCCGGTGATCCCGACTAAAACGGCGCGGCCGGGTCTTTTCCCGCGCGATATGCTGGGAGGTTGGCTTAGTTGGGTTTTTTAGGACGAGTAATGCTACACCTACGTAGTACCAGTTACGTAATTAACATAATGTGAAACGTGTGAGCTGTTGATTGTAGATTGGGGGAGGAAGGGGCCCACCAATATGAAAATCAGGGGAGGTGAGAGAGAGGCAATTTACGTTAACCCTTTCGTAGGTTCCCGTAGATGTAGAAAAATGTGAAATGCGTGAATGTGCATTTGTAGATAAGGCCTTCCCTCGTTCATCCTTTTCTCCCACAAGATCTTGATCTTCCATGCAACGCACGGGCATCTTGCTTGTACTCCTACAATATACTATATTATTGTGAAAGTTCGTATACACCGGCCGAGATTAATGCAAACACGGCAGATTTTCATTGCATTTCGAACTTTTATAGGACAGAAAAATAAAAGAAACCCGACCCTAAACCTATTCTACGGTGGCGACCGACGTCCTCCATCTGCGATCTCCGTGTACGGGTGCGGGGTTCAAGACCCGTGAAGTGAAGGTGCGGTCTCCGGCGAGGAAAGTAGAACACTGGAGATGGACCGGCCAGTTGGCACACCATGCCCTGCCGCCTCCCATGCCCTACTCATCCTCGGAGGAGTCCCCTACCTCGGCGGTGCCGGACGTTGGACAGCGGCAAGTAGGACGTGTGGCTGACAGTGCTCTCGTCGTCGGCCGCCAACGTGGCCACTGCTTGTGCGGTGACTTGAGCGAGGGCGGTGACCTCGAGCTCCATCCCCAAAGACAAGCTCTCCCGCAGAGCGTTCGCCCTTGCGGTCATGTCGGATGTGGTGCTAGGTAGGAGGACGATGCGCTATGGTGTGGAGGTTAGCTGGGCGTTGCCGCTTTAAGTAGCGCATTCCGGTGAGGCCAAGCGTCCTGGTGCGTCATTAAGTCGCCGGAGTTGGTTCCTCGGGCACTGAGCCTCTTAACGACGGCATACGGACGAACGACATGAATGCGGGCAGCTGTCGTCGGCTGGGAACGCACCGCGCGACAGCGTGAGGGACGAGGGTTTTTGGTGTGCCAGGGTAGTCAGCTACGGTCGTGGCAACGTTGGAGATTCCCTTTGCTCACATGCGATCGAGGCATGTCATTGAAAAAGCAAGATGGCCCGGCATGGTCTCAGGTCCTTAGGATGCAGTTGGCCGCGCTACACCACTCCGCGGACGCATCCCGACGACCCGTGCATCCTTGACGAGCCGGGTGTTGGGGTGTGTTTGGATTGTGGCCAAAGTGCACCTTACCAAAATTTTGGTTTTGACCCAAAGATTGGTCATTGTTTGGATGGTTGCCATTTTTTTTTGAGGTTTTGGTCATGACCCAAAAATGGATGGTTGCCATTTTTGGCATGCCGATGAACTCTAGCCAACTCTAGTTCATTTTTCTTGCCGATATCGGCCAAATCATGGGCAACCAAAATTTTGGCTACCCAAAGCTTTAATGGGGCAACCTTGGTCACAAACCAAACATACTAGCTGTTGGTCGTGCCACAGCACTAATGCCACCCTCGGCACACTGAAACCGACC
The DNA here is from genome assembly GCA_021605205.1 of Aegilops longissima. Taxonomy (NCBI): domain Eukaryota; kingdom Viridiplantae; phylum Streptophyta; class Magnoliopsida; order Poales; family Poaceae; genus Aegilops; species Aegilops longissima. The sequence goes on from CM038679.1 coordinate 353,171,915, forward strand.
GTGTCTAGCGACGATGAGTGTGTCGCTCACCGCATTCGCCGTTTCTAGAGGCGGTGCTGGAGCTGCGCCACGTTGTTGGCCCCCACGACCCACATGAACGGTTGCCGGTGGCGAGGAGGTCGTGGGCCAGCTCCTCCATTGGACTAGTTTGCGCTACGTCGTCCCAACAGGTGTGCCTCACATGTCGGTTTCCCTGTTTTCCCGGCCATATTCGAGCGTCAGTGCTCCGCATTGCGTATTAGGCCTTTCACTATGTAGGCCAAGCGAGACAACTTATTGTTTATTTTAGTCGGTCAAGTACAATCATGTGGCGTTTGCTTATTTCTCATTCATCTCCAACCCTCTTCTCCATCGATCATGTCGCCCTCCGGTCGAGTCCATCCTCCCGCATGCCTCATTTGAACATTCTGCCGAGTATCATTCGCCTGTGCCTAGACCATGCTTGTATTTCCAATGTTTATTTGTAATTTGTCCGACATGCATACAAACAAATGGTTCGTTTGAAGTTTCACTTTGCCTCCACTACGTGTTGCTTCGCGTCTTAGTTTTGGCATCCCATTTGGTTCATGCATGCCCCAACACATGTTGACGAGATCGATTGATGTTCAGAGATCAACTGCGTGTCGTGCAAGGAGATAAAGGTTTGGTCTGTTTCTATGATAGAAATGACACGCGGGGGGTGTGTGGATCAGAGGGAGTATATTGTACGTTCATAAGCGAAATGACCGTATTGTACCCACCCTAGTCCTCTTTCAATTGATCTCCGGACCCCGAGATGAAATCGAGAGAGAACGAGTGGGGGCATGTGTGATACCTAAGGCAGATTCAAAATTTTGAACCAGTGATCATAGCATCCGCAAATCATATATAAAGGGTATTCAATGTTTGTTTCGTTTTTGAACGTACAATATACTACCTCCAATCCTTTTAGTTTACATATAAGTTTTATGTGTAGTCAAAGTATCTCTACTTTGATAAAAAAAGTATAAACATTCAACAACGCCCAATCAATATTGTTAGATTCATACGTACTCCTAGATTTGTACTCAAGATGGTTTCCAATTTGTTTTCAACCACGTGAATGTGCTTATTCTCGCAAGATGCTCTTCCTACTAGGATTTCGCCACGATAGCCAGTCCAATAGTAACTTTTTTAAGCTCCTGTCCAATAGTACTAGCGAGTCTCGACAACATATGTACTAGAGTATGCAGGTGCTCATAGTTGTACTCCTCCTTCCATTTATATAGGGCCTATGTGAAGGAGAGAGATGTGAAAAAGTAAGGGGAGTGAGCTCTCATGCAAGAGCCTAGCTATATACGCATTCCTAGTTAAATACGTACAATAAATATGAAGAAAGAGATGGAGAGGAGATGGAAAAAAGTACTAATACAATAGCCAACCTTATAATTTTTTTATGGAAATAGCCAACCTTATAGCCCACACTCGTATGAGTGCATATAATAGATGATGGCTATAGATGACATGGCAGTTCCTTATAGCCATCGACTGGCTACATTACTAACCATGCTCTAATGCGTTTTTCAAAACCGCATTTGACTATTGACAAGATTAATAGTACATGAGATGTATAATGTGAAAATTATATCATTGGAAGCTCCTTTCACATACGTATCCATGCCTTATCCTCCCTTTCGGTCACTTAATGGGGGACCACATGCTTGCTAGGCCCCGCATGTCAGTTACTCAATGGGTTCGGCCACGTCAGGGGATCCTCATCTGTAGTATACTCCCTCTGTTTTCATTTACTCCGCATAAAATGACGCGGGCGGGGGAGGGGGAAGGACGTCGATTTGCTCTCAACTGCGGTCCCACAAGCGACGAAAACACAAGACGAAGCGCGTTCCGTTCAGTGAGCAACGTGGAGGGTCCAGCGTGCCGGGCTACAACGCGAAGGTGACCAGAGGGATATACAGTCAAAACCGATTGGTAGGTCGTCATCGGAACCACTATTCACTCCAGAGCCTTCGCTGCTCGGCCTACGCTAGCCACTGCCCTAAAACCACACCTAATCTCCAGCCCCTTCCCCCACCTTTTGATCCCCTAGCCCGCATCAAGCGTCCCCTAGTTCGCTAGAAAGCCATGGTGCGCCGATCACGTACTACAAGATGTTGACGCCGGAGCGCCGCGCAGAAATCGCGACGGCGGTCGGCGCCAGAGACCTCCATTCGCAAGCTAACTTTGCGGCAGGCCAATCCCCGAGTTCTCTGGAGCCAAGCTACGAGGAGTAGGAAGCCGATCCAATGTTCATGGCGGAGGTCGCGGCGCAGAAGGCCCCCGATGGGTATGAGACGATGGGCGTTGACTTCATGCCGGCGTCCGAGTCCCCCATGGTGCAGGCGGACCAGCGGTTCAACCTGGTGATACTAAAGGAGGACCGGGAGGCAGAGGCTCAACTCGACACGGAGCGCACGCATGCCGCTGCCATCGAGGCTCTACTACAGGCGGAACCGGATGTCGTGGATGTGAACCGGGCGGCGGAGGCTCAACTTGAGGCGGAGCGCGCGGATGCCGCTGCCATCGAGGCCCTCCTTCAGGCGGAACCGAATGTAACATCCCAAATTTCCTATTTGGAATGTTTTAAAATTATAGTTAAGCATCCTATGCATCCTGTTTGAATTTGAATGCCATTTGGAGTTTCAGAGAAATTTTGAGTTTTGAATTTGAATTCAAACTTTGGCATGTGGGAAACATTTCAAAAACTAAGCCTGATAAATACTTGATCAAAAGTATGAGAGGAGTAGACATGACACTCCAAAAATATCAGAGGAAAACATTGCCAAAAGATTTGGATCCAAATCTGAATTTTATTTGAATTTGAAAAAAATGGATTTTTATAAAGTTTGGATTTTGCCTTTGGAAAAATGTTCAAATGAAAGGAATAATCCTCGATCATTTTGGTATATATATACCCTATATAAAATATTTATAGATATTGTTTTATTTCTGTTTTGTTTTATTTAAAAATAAAATTCAGAAAAAGAAAAACCCAGGCGCCAGCTAGGCCACCCAGGCCCAGCCAGCGCCGACCCACCAGCCAGCCCAGCCAGCTGCTGCCCACCTGCCCAGCCAGCCAGCGCCAAGCCAGCCACCTCGCCTCGCCTAAAACCCCAGGCCTCGGCCACCGTTCCTCCTCCTCTCTCTCTCCTCGACCAGCGGGCCCGCCCCATCTTCTTCCCCTCGCCCACGACGCAAGACCGCCGGAGATCGCGGATCCCGGGATCCGGATTCGATCGCCCGATCGCCTCCCAAGCCGCCGAGGCCCTGGCTATAAAAGCCAAGCCCAAGCACCCCATTCCCCGAGACCTCGCGGACCCCTCTCCTCCCGCTCGACCTCACAGGAGACCCGAGCTCCCTCCGCCGCCATAGTCGCCGCCGTCGCCGCCCTAGGCCACCCCGACCACCCCGACCCCACCAAACTCCTCCCCGACCTCGTCCGCACCCGCACGGCGACTCCGTCGAGCTCCCCGACGCCCAGAACCCTCGACGCACTCTCGCCGCCGCCGCCGCCGTCGCCGGACTCCGGTAAGCCACGGGAAACCACCTCCCCCATCCGATCTCAAATCGACGGCCACGATTAGAACCCCCGAAGGGGTATTTTTTTTAAACGAACCGGCCCGGTTCTTTCCGGTTTAGATTAGTTAGGGTTTATTTTTTTTGCCCGGTTCGTTTTAGTTTAACCCTAGGGCCCGTTAGGCTATTTAACGCTCAGGGCACAGTATAGGCCCATTAGGCCTTTTTCTTTTATTTTGATTTTCTGTTTTAGCAGAATAGTTTATGTTATGAAAAATTGATATCTTTTATTCTGTTTAATATTTTTAGGTGATTCTTTTTTTGTTGGGTTACAAATTTTATGTAGTTTCTGTAGAATATATATTTAGCTATGTTAAAATTAATTAAAATTGCTCTAATTTAGTTTTAGTCAGAATAGTAAATCTGCTATAACTTGAGTTAAAAAATTATTTTGGATGATTCTTTTTGTCCCAACTTTATTTTGGCATTGCCAAACCATAAAAATTAATTTGGGTATTTTAGGATTAATAAATAAATAGTTTTAAGCAGAATCTTATTAGTCCTAATTAATTAGCTAGATGCTGTTTTCTTATTAATTTAAATAGTAAATAAATTTATTTTTAACATGTGATTGATTATTCTAGGATAGTTTCTGTCACTTTATAGGATGAACTTTTATTTATAATTAATAAAAGTTTTATTTTTTTTTCTAATAGAAATTTGATTAGGCCTAAAATGAGTTTTATAATAGCTTTTTAATTAATTCTTTTTGCTCCTAGTTGCTTAGTGAGTTCTTTTCTGTTAAGTTAACCTAAAAACTTGATCAGGTTATGTTAGAAAAAATTTTATTATATAAAACTACTTTTAGTTATTATTTGAAGTAGGAAAAACTTTGAGTTGGTTTCTTTGAGTTTTCCTTTTGGATTTGGTTTTGGTTGTTTTGTTGTGTTATGTTACTTTTGTTATGTTGTGTTATGTGATCCTATTGCTTTGTGCTTATTGTGTTATTGTTTGTCTCGGTAGAGTTTCCGGAGTGCGAAGCTTGCTACTACGACTCTTTAGCTTACGAGGATCATCAGCAAGGCAAGTCTTGATCATGTTATTTCTATACCTATGTTTTTGTGCATTAGAATTGTCACCACCCCACCATGCATGCAGTAGTGAAATTTTGAAGTCATTAAACTTGAGTAGTATCATGTGGTAGGATGAACCAATCCCCTTGTTACCATGACCTCGGGACGAAGTAGTTACTTTGCTATGCTCGTAGACGGGTTTTGGGTATGAGTGATATTCATAAGCAAGATGTGAGAGTCAATGATGATGACAACCCCATGAACTACAATGATCAAGATGGACTTGGAAAAATCACTCTTGGGTGGAGGGCGGTTGGCGGGCACCTGGAGAACCAGTGGTGGCGGGATGCATGGAGAAGTGCCATGACATCTTGCGGAAAGCTTCACCCAGCCACGAAGAGAAGGATGGATGCCCCATGACCGAAGCTTACTGTGCAGCCGCAAGCCATTATGGGCTCTGGCTGGGTTGACCCTAGTAGTGACGCTGGCTGGACGGTACTACGAGATGTAGAAGAACGGTAGGATTGGATGGGTACCGCAGAGCAGAAAAACTCTTTGGAAGACCTGTTTCATTCGTCCGTCTTCAAACACCATGAAGTCACGAAGACTTAGAAGGAGGAATGATTCTTATGGGAAAGTGCTAAACCTCGCAGAGTTAAAGATCTAATCGATTAGCCGTGTCCCCGGTTACGGACATTTGAGCCTCTGGAACTTGGAAGTATTCGGATATCTCAACACTAAAACTAATAAAATGATTTGAGGGGTTTTATGACTTAATAATTTGGGAATGAGATTTTGGTTGGCGGAACCATCTCAATAACTACCAACAATTGTAGTAATTTGCAAGCAAGTCCACTGTAGTAGGATAAAATTTGCTTTTCGCAAAATAATGAAGCTTAGAGCCCCACAGCCAAAATGCATATAGTGATAGTAAGTTTATTATTGTTGTTCTTCATGACTTGCCAGCTTATTCCAAAAGCTGACCTACATGGCTGCAACGTCTTATGTTGCAGAGGTATATTCCAATCAGGAGTGAGGCTACGCTCCGCGCTTGGCGATTACCCTTTGGAGTCGGATGGACTCGCTTTACCTTCGACACTTCCGCAGCATTAGTAGTTTATTTCTCATGAGTTGGCCTTGAGCCGAATTTATTCCCTTGTAATAAAGACTCTATATGAGAATCGTTTAATGATATTCAGGTGTGATTGAACTTTGATTACTTTATCGATGTAATTGTGAGTACCGGCATGATCTTGGGATGAATGCATACGTAGATTTGACCGATTTTGGGTCGGTCGCTCTGAGAGATGGTATCGAGCACACGTTGACCGTAGGATCGTAACCCCTAGGATCGGAAAGCCATAGCGAGACCATATGCTTTAAATCCTTATCATTCCGTAAGTTCTCCCTGTTCAATTCTGACTCTTCTCCTAATTTTCAACATTCTAGATGGCGTCGAGTTCACCCGGTTTGCTACGGAGTTACGCCGGCCCGATGAGGCGATGCCCTTCGAAGAAAGCTGGTCCAGATGGTAAAGCAGCTGAAGATAGCTCTACCCTCGATCACCGGAAGCCCACTAATGCACTTCCGACGGACACCCTCTGAGATTGAGGTGCATATCCTGGGAGAACCTTCGGAGGACACACGGAGCCGATTGACTTTGAGTTCACGAGTTCAAGCTGGATCATCGGAAGGGCGTGGCGATCTATCGAGCACTTGGACATCTCCGAGAGGAGTACAGGCCGAGCTCGATCCTCAGACTCGCCATGGTTTCTCGCGGGGCAAGGAATGGAGATATCATCCGTACCATTGAGGACGATTCCTCTCTCTTACATCCGGGACTTGGAGTGTCTTCTCGTGAAGCGGAGATTCAGACTCGCCAGTAACTCGAAGACACACCGAAAGCTTTGTTCCGTGAACTGGGCTGGAGGAGAAGGCACGCAGACTTCCTTGGCCATGAGGAAGAAATCACGGACTTCATGGAGATAGTCGACGACACGAAGATGAAGCTTGCCGCGATAGAGGAAAAGATGGACTTGGGAGAGGACCTTACCCGAGTGGAGATGAAGGACCCTCGTGAGCAATGATCAGGATTTTGAAGGAGTACCATGAAGGAAACCCCAAGAGGAGGCGCCAGCGATGAAGACTTTTTAGTCGACCACCATGTTATCTTTTACTTTTAAATCGATCAGTTAGGCCGATGTTTTCCCTTGATTAGTCATGAGCTTTTGTAATCGAGTTTGAACCATGTTTGAGTGGAATGAATAAATGATTGGTGTGTTTATGTTTGTGCATTCATATGGGTAGTGTATTTCTCATAGACCATTGTTCTATTCTAATCTTCTCATCCACTCCAAAACACCAGATGCCTCCGAGGCGTGACCTTTGGTTTCCCGCGGAGCTCACCCAGCTGCTCCAAAGCAGAGAATGCCTTGATGCAGCTCCTTATTCAGAATCGAACAACAATGCCAACAATCCACCGCCACCACCCACCGTGGACAACTTGACTCGATTTACGAGGTTGAATCCGCCGGTGTTCTCTAGTAGCCTTGAGCCGATTGTGGCTGATGATTGGCTCCGCAAAGTCGGAAGAGAGCTAGTCACCGTTGGATGCACCGATCTTTGAGAAGGTGCGCTTTGCGCATCAACTGGATGGACCTGCAGCTTCTTGGTGGGAGAATTACACCGCCACTTTTCCCATTGGTGCCATCACATGGGATCAATTCCATGAGCCTTCCGCACGCTCATGTCTCAGCTGGAGCCATGAGTCGAAGAAGCGTGAGTTCCGCAACTTACGCCCGGGAACCGTCTTGTGGCATAACGTGGATGAATTCAGCAAGCTCGCTCGCTATGCCCCGATGATGTGGCCACAGATGCCGCCAAGCAGGAGAAGTTCCTTGAGGACTCAATCATGAACTGAGCATGCAGCTTATTGTGGCTACCTTCAACAACTACCAGGAGCTGGTAGACAAGGCCACCATTCTTGAAGGCAAGCAGCAGCAGATAGAAAGCCATAGCGGAAGTACAGCCGGGGAAGCACAACTCGGGAGCTCAGCGAAGCCCGTTATGCACCATACTCGGGAGGGCACACCCATCATAACCATGGGGGTCATAACCATGGAGGAAATGGGAACAACCGCAGCCAGGACAACAAGTCAGGCCAGGCAATGGCAATGGCAGCGGTAATGGCAATCAGCACCGTTCTGCCCGGCTCGAAGGATCTGAGCCACATCACCGCTTCAAGTGCGGAAGACAGGGCACTACGCCACCGACGCCCGGAGGCCAAGCGGAGGAATGGAAATGGCAGCGGAGGCTCGAAGAAGCCCAATCCGTTCACTCGTGCTCGGGTGAACCACATCGGCGTGGAGGGCGTCTATGATCAGCCGGAATAATCGTGGTTGGTAAGTTGAATTCACGTTCAGTTTTGGTTCTCTTTGATTACGGTGCAACGCATTCATTCATATCAAGGGTAGTTGTGGAAAAATGCGGGTTGCCCACTAGAACCCTTAGAAGCCCCCTTGGCGTCGATTCGCAGAGGAGAAATGATGGCGGCGAGGCTGTCATGCAACCCTCAACATCGGGAATCATAAATTTCCGTGGACCTCATAGTGTTGGAAACCCGGACCTTGGATGTAATCCTAGGCATGGATTGGTTGTCAAAGTTTGAAGGAACATTGATTGTGCCCAGAAGTCTATTCTGCTCACCACCCCGGGCGTAAGAGGATCAAGTATGTAGCGAGCACAGCCGGATGAAGAATCAGTGCATTCCCTCACGGGAGTTGTTAGGAGGAAGTGCGGTGGTGCAAGAATTTCCGATGTGTTTCGGAGGAATTACCGGGAATGCCACGGACAGGGACATTGAGTTTCGATTGAGTTATTGCGGCACAGCCCCAATATCCAAGAGACCTTATCGGATGCCACCGAATGAGTTGAAAGAGATCAAGGATCAAATTAATGAGTTACTGGAGAAAGGATATATTCGACCAAGCTCATCACCTTGGGGAGCCCCTGTTCTTTTGGTAGAGAAGAAGGATGGAAGTTTGAGGATGGTTGTGGATTATCGTGCATTAAACGAAGTAACCATCAAGAACAAGTATCCTCTGCCGATGATCAATGACTTGTTTGATCAGCTTGTTGGAGCCAAGGTATTCTTTAAGATCGATCTTCGATCAGGGTATCATCAGTTGAAGATCCGTGAAAAGGATATACCCAAAACAGCATTCACTACCAGGTATGGTTTATATGAGTATACCGTCATGTCATTTGGATTGACTAATGCTCCTGCATACTTCATGAATTTGATGAACAAGGTGTTCATGGAATATCTGGACAAGTTTGTCGTGGTATTCATCGATGATATATTGATTTTCTCCAAGAGCGAGGAAGAGCATAAGGAACATTTGCGTCTAGTTCTGGAGAAACTTCGAGAACATCAGTTGTATGCCAAGTTCAGCAAATGTGAATTTTGGTTGAAGGAAGTTGGATTCCTCGGACATGTCATTTCAGGAGAAGGAATAGCAGTTGATCCCGCCAAAGTTGAATCAGTCACCGAATGGCAGTCACCCACCTCAGTCAAGGAGATCTGCAGTTTTCTCGGACTCGCAGGATATTATCGGAGGTTTATTGAGAACTTCTCGAAGATTGCCAAGCCCATGACTGAGTTGTTGAAGAAGGAAGCCAAGTATGTTTGGACCGAGGAATGTGAAGCCAGTTTTCAGGAATTGAAGAAACGGTTGGTCACAGCCCGATATTGATTTTGCGGACATACATAAGGAATAACAGGTTTATTAGACGCTTTCGTCAAGGACTCGGAGGAGTCTTGATGCAGGAAGGAAAAGTTGTAGCTTATGCCTCCGGACAGCTACGACCTCATGAGATGAATTATGCCACACATGATTTGGAGTTAGCAGCCGTAGTGCATGCACTCAAGACACAGAGACATTTCCTCATCGAAACCGTTGTGATGTTTACACAGATCACAAGAGCTTGAAGTATATTTTCACGCAGAAGGAATTGAACCTCAGGCAGAGGAGATGGCTAGAGTTGATAAAGGACTATGACATGAGATTGCATTACCACCCAGGTAAAGCTAATGTTGTAGCAGATGCTTTGAGCCGTAAGAGTTATGTGAATACTCTTACAGCAGGAGGATTACCCCAGGAGTTAGTCGATGACCTCAGAGATCTCCGACTGGAGATAGTTCCGAGAGGGTTTGTTGCAACTCTGGAAGTTCAGTCCACTTTGGCCGAAAGGATTCGTGAAGCCCAGAAGTCGGACAAGGAAATTGATGAGATTAAGCAAAAGATGGAGGAAGGAAAAGCTAAAGGATTCCGTAAGGATGAACACGGAACTATATGGTTCGAGGATCGTATTTATGTGCCCAATGATCCCGAGCTCAGGAAGCTAATTCTTCAGGAGGCTCATGATTCACCGTACTCGATTCACCCCGGCAACACCAAGATGTACCTGGATTTGAAGCAAAGTTTCTGGTGGACAGGTATGAAGAAGGACATTGCCGAGTACGTAGCCGTATGCGATGTTTGTCAACGTGTGAAGGCAGAACATCATAAGCCAGCAGGGTTACTTCAACCTTTGCCGATTCCCGATTGGAAATGGGAGAAACTTGGAATGGATTTCATCACAGGATTACCCAGGACCCGTTCAGGTTATGATTCTATCTGGGTAGTGGTTGATCGTTTGACCAAGGTAGCTCACTTCATTCCCGTGAAGTGAGCTACCTATACTGATGCTAAGTTGGCCAAGATATACATGACCAGGATCGATATGTCGCATGGAGTTCCGAGGAAAATCGTGTCGATAGAGGAACGAGTTTACCTCAAAGTTTTGGAAGCGATTGCATGAAACTTTGGAGTGCGAGGCTGGAATTGATACAGCTTTTCATCCGCAGCAGATGGATGGACCGAGAGAGTCAACCAGATTCGGAGGACATGTTGAGAGCTTGTGTGCTAGACTATGGGTCTAGCTGGGATGATAATTTGCCATACGCAGAGTTCTCATACAACAAGATTATCAATCCGATCGAAGATGGCCCCTTCAAGCTCTATATGGAAGGAGGTGCGAACACCATTCTTTGTGGGATAGTGTTGGAGATCGATCACTTTTGGTTCCGATCTTATCGAGGATTCTCAAGAGAAAGTCAAGCTGATTGAGACAGGCTCAAGATAGCACATCGAGATGGAAGAGTTATGCCGACGAAGCGCAAGGAAGTGACTTACGAAGTGGGAGACCGAGCATATCTTCGTGTGTCTCCACTTCGTGGAATCAAGAGGTTTGGTGTCAAGGAAAGTTAGCACCCGATTCATTGGCCCCTACAAAATCCTCGAGCGTCGTGGAGAGGTTGCGTACAAGTTGGAATTGCGGAAGGATTGTCCGAAGTTCATGATGTCTTCCATGTTTCTCGGTGAAGAAGTGTCATGCCGACATGGCCGATGTTCCGTTGAGAGACACAAAGTGCCCCTAGAGGCCATACAGCTTGACGGTGATCGACTTACAAGGAGAAACCCGTCCGAATTCTCGAGACTGCAAGCGAGTCACCAGCAACAAGGTCATCAAATTTTGCAAGGTCTTTGTGGAGTCACCACACCAAGGAAGAAGCCACCTGGGAGCGCGAATAAGATCTCCTTCGAGATCACCCGCACCTATTTGCTAGCCAACCCGAATCTCGAGGGCGAGATTCATCTTAAGGTGGGTAGGTTTGTAACATCCCAAATTTCCTATTTGGAATGTTTTACAATTATAGTTAAGCATCCTATGCATCCTGTTTGAATTTGAATGCCATTTGGAGTTTCAGAGAAATTTTGAGTTTTGAATTTGAATTCAAACTTTGGCATGTGGGAAACATTTCAAAAACTAAGCCTGATAAATACTTGATCAAAAGTATGAGAGGAGTAGACATGACACTCCAAAAATATCAGAGGAAAACATTGCCAAAAGATTTGGATTCAAATCTGAATTTTATTTGAATTTGAAAAAATGGATTTTATAAAGTTTGGATTTTGCCTTTGGAAAAATGTTCAAATGAAAGGAATATTCCCTGATCATTTTGGTATAAATATACCCTATATAAAATATTTATAGATATTGTTTTATTTCTGTTTTTGTTTTATTTAAAATAAAATTTAAAAAAAAAAAAACCAGGCGCCAGCTAAACCACCCCAGCCCAGCCGTGCAAGACCCACTGCCAGCCCGGCCAGCTGCCCCCGCTGGCCAAGCCAGCCCAGCCAATGAGCCAGCCAGCTCGCCCCGCCCGAAACCCCAGGCCTCGGCCACCCGCTCGTTCCTCCCTCTCTCTCATCGACCAGCGGGCCCGCCCATCTTCTTCCTCGCCCACGCGCCAAGACCGCTGAGATCGCGGATCCGGGATCCGGATTCCGATCGCCCGATCGCCTCCCAGCCGCCGAGGCCCAGCTATAAAAGCCAAGCCCCCGCACCCCATCCCCCCAAGACCTCGCGGACCCCTCTCCCTCCGCTCGACCTCACGGAGACCCGAGCTCCCTCCGCCATAGTCGCCGCCGTCGCCGCCCTAGGCCACCCCGACCACCCCGACCCCACCAAACTCCTCCCGACCTCGTCAGACAAGACGGCGACTCCGTCGAGCTCCTCGACGCCGGAACCCTCGGCGACTCTACTCGCCGCCGCCGCCGCCGTCGCCGGACTCCGGTAAGCCACGCGAAACCACCTCCCCCGTCCGATCTCAAATCGACGGCCACGATTAGAACCCCCGAAGGGGTATTTTTTTTAAACGAACCGGCCCGGTTCTTTCCGGTTTAGATTAGTTAGGGTTTATTTTTTTTGCCCGGTTCGTTTTAGTTTAACCCTAGGGCCCGTTAGGCTATTTAACGCTCAGGGCACAGTATAGGCCCATTAGGCCCTTTTCTTTTATTTTGATTTTCTGTTTTAGCAGAATAGTTTCTGTTTTGAAAAATTGATATATTTTATTCTGTTTAATATTTTTAGGTGATTCTTTTTTTGTTGGGTTACAAATTTTATGTAGTTTCTGTAGAATATATATTTAGCTATGTTAAAATTAATTAAAATTGCTCTAATTTAGTTTTAGTCAGAATAGTAAATCTGCTATAACTTGAGTTAAAAAATTATTTTGGATGATTCTTTTTGTCCCAACTTTATTTTGGCATTGCCAAACCATAAAATTAATTTGGGTATTTTAGGATTAATAAATAAATAGTTTTAAGCAGAATCTTATTAATCCTAATTAATTAGCTAGATGCTGTTTTCTTATTAATTTAAATAGTAAATAAATTTATTTTTAACATGTGATTGATTATTCTAGGATAGTTTCTGTCACTTTATAGGATGAACTTTTATTTATAATTAATAAAAGTTTTATTTTATTTTTCCTAATAGAAATTTGATTAGGCCTAAAATGAGTTTTATAATAGCTTTTAATTAATTCTTTTTGCTCCTAGTTGCTTAGTGAGTTCTTTTCTGTTAAGTTAACCTAAAAACTTGATCAGGTTATGTTAGAAAATTTTTTATTATATAAAACTACTTTTAGTTATTATTTGAAGTAGGAAAAACTTTGAGTTGGTTTCTTTGAGTTTTCCTTTTGGATTTGGTTTTGGTTGTTTTGTTGTGTTATGTTACTTTTGTTATGTTGTGTTATGTGATCCTATTGCTTTGTGCTTATTGTGTTATTGTTTGTCTCGGTAGAGTTTCGAGTCTGAAGCTTGCTACTCGACTCTTTAGCTTCGAGGATCATCAGCAAGGCAAGTCTTGATCATGTTATTTCTATACCTATGTTTTGTGCATTAGAATTGTCACCACCCCACCATGCATGCAGTAGTGAAATTTTGAAGTCATTAAACTTGAGTAGTATCATGTGGTAGGATGAACCAATCCTTGTTACCATGACCTCGGGGCCAAGTAGTTACTTTGCTATGCTCGTGAGCGGGTTTTGGGTATGAGTGATATTCATAAGCAAGATGTGAGAGTCAATGATGATGACAACCCCATGAACTACAATGATCAAGATGGACTTGGAAAAAATCACTCTTGGGTGGAGGCGGTTGTGACGGGCACCTGGAGAACCAGTGGTGGCGGGATGCATGGAGAAGTGCCATGACATCTTGCGGAAAGCTTCACCCAGCCACGAAGAGAAGGATGGATGCCCCATGACGGAAGCTTACTGTGCAGCCGCAAGCCATTATGGGCTCTGGCTGGGTTGACCCTAGTAGTGACGCTGGCTGGGCGGTACTACGAGATGTAGAAAAACGGTAGGATTGGATGGGTACCGCGGTAGCAGAAGAACTCTTTGGAAGACCCTGTTTCATTCGTCCCGTCTTCAAACACCATGAAGTGCGAAGACTTAGAAGGAGGGAATGATTCTTGCGGGGAAAGTGCGCAAACCTCTGCAGAGTTAAAGATCTAATCGATTAGCCGTGTCCCCGGTTACGGACATTTGAGCCTCTGGAACTTGGAAGTATTCGGATATCTCAACACTAAAACTAATAAAATGATTTAAGGGGTTTTATGACTTAATAATTTGGGAATGAGATTTTGGTTGGCGGAACCATCTCAATAACTACCAACAATTGTAGTAATTTGACAGCAAGTCCACTGTAGTAGGATAAAATTTGCTTTTCGCAAAATAATGAAGCTTAGAGCCCCACAGCCAAAATGCATATAGTGATTGTAAGTTTATTATTGTTGTTCTTCATGACTTGCCAGCTTATTCCAAAAGCTGACCTACATGGCTGCAACGTCTTATGTTGCAGAGGTATATTCCGATCAGGAGTGAGGCTACGCTCCGCGCTTGGCGATTGCCCTTTGGAGTCGGATGGACTCGCTTTACCTTGGCCTTCCGCAGCATTAGTAGTTTATTTCTCATGAGTTGGCCTTGAGCGAATTTATTCCTTGTAATAAAGACTCTATATGAGAATCGTTTAATGATATTCAGGTGTGATTGAACTTTGATTACTTTATCGATGTACTGTGAGTACCAGCATGATCTTGGGATGGTACAGACACAGAGATTTGACCGATTTTGGGTCAGGTCGCTACACCGAACGTCCTGGACTTGAACCGGGCGGCAGAGGCTCAACTCGATGCGGAGCACGCAGATGCCACTCTCATCGAGGCCCTCCTGCAGGCGGAACCAGACGTCCTGAACTTGAACCGGGCGGCGGAGGCTCAACTCGACGCGGAGCGCGCGGATGCCGCTGCCATTGAGGCCCTCCTGCAGGCGGAACCGGATGTTCTCGACTTGAACCGGGCGGTGCTCTCGTTCGTGCAGAGCGCCCGCATGCTCCGCATGAACGAGTAGCTGGAGGCCGAGGACAACCATGGTGCCGAGACACACGTCGGCAGCTACGGCTGGTTCGCGCCGGCAGCCAAAGACGACGAGGCCGTCTCGTTCCGCGAGCAGTGATAGTTTTTCTTTATGTTGTTGTTTTTATGGATCTTTTGCTGTGTAAAAACATATATTGTTATGCAAGTCGCCTGACTTGGGTCAGTCTACCATTTCAGGCGGTTGGATGAATATCCTACGTCTCCTAACCCTTCTTCCTGACCTCTTCTTCTTCCCTAACAGACCACCGCACGGGCCGTACAGATACTCCCCAACATGCGATTGGATAAACATACTCTATGAACAAAAATTATGTGTCAGCGGTAGGATGGCTGAGTTTGGTTTGTTCACATGCGACAAAGACGATGTCGATGGTGCGTTCCCTTGGTTGGGTTTGCGGCGTGCAGGAGAGACTGTGCATGTGAGGGTGCGGTGCGACCGCGGCGTGCAGGAGCGACCGTGTGAGGGTGTTGTGCGACCGCGACAGCCGTGCGCAAGTTTACCTCCTTTTCATTTTGAAAACTTTAGGCAAGCTTGGCAAAAATGTGTTGCGAAATATGGCAATGCAAGGCCTAGACCCAAACAGGATAAGTACGTACTAGGAGTACTAGTGTTAAAAAATAAAGGCGGGGTTTTCCTTTGCGGGATTAATCGATACAAATCCTCATTTCACGTGTCAATTAATGTGTATTTTTTTCTCCAAAGCCCAAAGAGCTAACCATCTCACTCCTCGTCGCTTGATTAAGGCAGCGCCATGCAAACCAACCTTCTCACTTCCGCACGCATGCAGGGGATATTAATGTCCTTGGTTGCTAGTACGAGTCAAACCCCATCAATTTTGCCTCGATTAGTGTTAGTGGCCTTTTGCAAATTGAAATTTTGATATACTGGCCATGTGTACAAAAAAATGGAGGTAGTAACTATATTTGACTTCCTTCCCCATTGCGATGACGTCGACGATATCTCGAACGTTGTGGTTTGGCGAAGTGCGTTCGACGGAAAACACCATTGAGGGAGACCACGGTAAGTCATTCGCAAGTGCCGCCTGCAAGCCAAGCCAACCGCCTTATTTGCATCCAGGAAGTCCGTTGAACCAAAGGACGCGTAAATGTACTAGTACTACTCGTACACAATAGCGTCGTCTGTCCAGCTTAGTGCGGTGAGATATGGTTTCTCGAAGAAGACGATGGAGAAGCGGAGTCAGCGAAGAGTGAAATGATGGTTGCTTCGTCCGTGCTTTGTGATTTGATGCCTCACTGCTTTGTGATTTGTGATAGAAGGGACAGGGGAGTAGACTCTGTCCTCTATACTGTACATGCGTCCAAGCACGTGAGAAAGAGGAGAGACGTTGCATTTTTCTATTCCTTCAATCAATCAATCAGGGAGCTTCGGTTCCATCCTTTTGGCTTTGGCAACACCGTCCACAATGGTTCCCATGATGCCAAAAGCTATTTTCACATTTGGCTACACATTGTGGATGCCCTTAATCGTACCACTTGGTTTTGCTCCTGTGTGCTATCTATACAAATCTCAATTATATTGATCTAAAAAATTATAGAATCAAGATTAGTAAAAAGGAGGTGATTTTTCCGGCGGGGGAGGTTTCTTATATTTAGAGGATGTTGTCCTGGTGGTTTGCTAACATGTGGTCCCACGTGTCAGTGCTTTACCAAGCCGATCCGCTTCACACATGAGGCAGAACAATGGCAGAAGCAACACGTGGTTAACTTGAAGAAGAGGAGGGAGAAGCGGATTCAGCAACGAGTGAAATGATGGTTGCTTCGTCCCTCCAACTTCTTTTTTTAGCATTATTACTTCGTCCCTCCAACTTAACTGCGGGAAAGGTGCAGCTTTGTGATTTGACGCCTCATTGCTCATTACTACTCCGGCGCCATGGTGGGTGCTTCACCCGGCTGCTCTGCATCTTGTATTCGGTATGGCACGTGGACCCGGTAGCTTGATGCCCCACATGTCGGTGAAACGGACTAGAAGATTTATGAAAGCGAGCGCTCCACTCTTATGACGAAGGAGTACACGACACGACGTCCCAATGAACTGTCACTTGTACTGTATATAGTACTATAGTTTTGCTGTTTCACACGATCCATCGATACAAACCCGATTAAACAGGAAAGGGCGGGATTTTTCCCGCGCGGTATATGATATTGGCCATCCATTTCAAAGGCAATTTTAATGTATGCAAACTAAATAACTAAGTAACAATATGATATCTAGTAAAACTAAAAACATGTATCATTTATTGTGTTAGAGTGTAGTAGTAGTGCTGTATTGCATAGTTGTTAGATGTAACATGCGAGAACGTGTAGAGATGTAGTTTTGGAGGGCCTACAAAGAGAAAAGCGTATCGTTCACGAACTTCAGAATAAGCTGATTACGGTCACTATATCGTTTTGCGGTGATTATCTGATCACTTCGCTCACGGTTCAGCATCGGATTGCACTCTGTTGACCGGCCAAATAGTCTGCGTGGCACCATGTTGACTAGTTAAATTGACCACGTTCCTTGTGGGTCCCACTGTCGATTCGCATAGGGAAAAGGTCGGATAAACAAAAATTTACAGTAGCGACAAGACTCCACCCCATGCGTGGAATCACTGGTTGTGTATGTGTGCATCTGGGGCTGATGTGTGCGCATGCACATGTAGGTTGAGCACTTGAGCGTGAGAGTGTGTGTTGGTCGTGTGGTGTACTAGTGTGTGCATGCACGCGTGCGTGTGTGCGTGTGAGTGTTGCGTGCGTGCGTGGCTGCGTGTGTACGTGTGAGTGTTGCGTGCATGCGTGGGTGCATGTGTTCGTGTGAGTGTTGCGTGCATGTAGTTCTTGTGCATGCGTGCGTGTGTGTATAATCACCACACCAGCTCTTGTGTGTTAAAACAGACGGCTCAGCATACCAATACAAGGCCACCTTGTCCGCTGTGCCCGCGGTCATGACTTCGAACCACCATCCATTATTTTTTTGTCGTTTGTTTTCATTCTTGCTAGCAAGATGCCTGTGCATTGCACGTAACATCAAGATGCATTTGTATGACTACTTTATGTTGTGAGAGAAAAGGATGAACGAGGGAAGGCCGTATTTGCAAATGTGGAGAGGTGTGTGGGTACATCTCATGCAAAATTGTCATAGTTTCTTTCCTATCCGCCAGATATAAATCGGACGGCCTATATTGCAGGATGGCAGGCACACCATCATCACCAACTCTGTTTTTTTATAAGAGTGTATTTTATCCCTACTCTTATAAAAAGCATAGTCGGTGATGATCGTGTGCCTGCCATCCTGCAATATAGGCCGTCCGATCTATATCTGACAGATAGGAAGGAAACAATGGCAATTTTGCAAAAAGATACCCACACCCCTCTCCACACTTGCAAAGAAGGCCTTCCCTTGTTCATCCTTTTCTCCCACAAGATAAACTACTCATACAAATGCATCTTGATGTTCCATGCAACGCATGGGCATCTTGCTAGTATTTTCTAAGAGTGTAGATGTAGAGTAGATACAAGCCGACAGGTGGGCCCGATGGTAGTGAGATAATGTGATGCAACACTAGAGGTGCCACGTGGAGCGTTTAACTGGTCAACTAGTCATGTCTTGAGCAAATACAGAGTTGTACGATGAGCTCGTGACTGTATAATAACCACAAAACATAAATGGTGACCGTAATGAGTGGATTCTGAAGTCCAATGTACGTATCGTGCTTTCGCTTCAAATACAATGATCGCCTTTGTATATATCACGAGAGAAAGATGAAACATGCGTGAATGTCTTTGGGGCTTACTTTTAGAGGACACGGAGATAGTTTGTGCGTGCACAGAAAGGGGCGTAGAGGGGGTATCACGATGGAGAGAGAGATGCTCTTCGTTTCTCTTTATGATGACTACCTTTATATATTGTATAAAAATATACAAATTCACAGTGCGGAATAAATATAATTGTGGGCACCATGCAATGCAAGTGTTCATACTCCTCCATATAACTTTGTAATGTTGTATATATGTAGAAATTCTAAAATATTTTTTGGCCACACTTTATTCAAAAGGAATGTTGTATGCGAAATAAACGTGAAGAGAGGGCTTTTTAGACCAACGGGGTACATGATGTGACATGTGTGAATGTGTAGTTGATGCACTTGGCAGGGCCTAGAGAGGTATGTGTGTGTATTACGTATTCGAGAGAGGCATGGATAGAGGGGCCGACAGGGGGCGTGGGAGAGATAGCACGAGAAATGAGAGTGGTCTAGAGAGAGAGAGAGAGACGAATATGACGTCACGGCGAGAGATTCCCTTGAGTGTATATATGCAAGGGGGGAGTGGATAGAGGCATCAGGAGAATATATTTTTTGTGTGTGGTGTCTGTGTTGGTATGTGTGGGTGTGAGAAGATAACGAGACATGGGGGCAGAGGGTGTGTCACCGTGTGAGGTCCGGCGGGTCGAGGTGAGGCCCTTCGTTCGGTTCCGTCCCGCGCCACATTGGTCGGCCCGTGACGCATTTAGGGAGACCCATGGATGACTAGTCGTACAAGACAAAGATAGCATAATTGTGAAGGACTCTATGTCCACTGACAAAGCCGGCTAGGATTTGTAACCCTGGGTTCTCGGACTAAGGTAACCCCTTTATCTTTGATATTACTATTCATCCAACCTAACTTTAAGGGGCATCCTACACAATGCTCTGCTAGAATCATACTCGTAGAGGTGTGAGACAATGCGTGAGAGACATGCCTAAAGATAATGTGCGTACAGGAGACACGTAGGCAGGTCTATGTATATAGAAAGGGTCGATGGGGATTGTGCGTGTGGATGCTTGCGAGAGGAAGAGTGCTTGTGATAAAGGTTAGTGAAAACAATTGTAAATGGTTACGAGAGGGAGGGAGGGTTATATCGAGAACATGTGTGCGAGAAAGACACCTCGGGAGACAATGTGTGAGCATGTGTGAGAGACCACCGATGGAGAGTGAAACTACACGTACAAGACTGCTGTACACATTGATTAAAGATATAAATTGTATCCAAATATTAGGATGGGATCATGATATTTGCAATTCGCGTAAGGAACGGTCATTGATCCATCGGACATCTAGATTCTATCGAATTTGAGCATGTCTATGTTATTATTCGACACAATTGATCCACATAGTTAGTATTTTGAACTCCAGACAATGCATCGCTTTAGCAACCGAATATAAACGTGAGTATAGTTCGTGTTGTGTGTGTAAAGAACATTATACATACAAAAGTTACACAACGAACATTATAAATAGCTACCTATCAACTAGCATACATTTGAATTCAACTTAAGGTGGTTTCAAAAAATCGAATTCAACATGAAGTCCATTCAATTATTTGAATTTGATATCATGGCATTTGTAAATCATACCTAAATTATGGGGCACCAATCTTTGCTCTGATTTTGTACATAATAGCATATGTAGTCGTGTACAAAATAGATTTTATTTTAGCTCCTCCATTCCAAAGTAATTGTAGTTATAGGATTTTCAAGTGTCAAAATTTCAAAAAGAAGCGGATAATTTAATGAGGTTTTCAAACATACAAGGTCAAATTTAACGTTGTCTATTTAGGTCAATCCTCAAAGTTCAAGAGTACTCTAAACGTGAATGATTGTGTTTCAAAATTTTGAACGAAGCGCCAAAAGAGCCTCTACTCGCCCGAAACCGTGTGAGACCAATGTTTGGTAGTACAAGGAAATTACTTCTCTAATAACTCCGACCCGTGAAACCTACCGGCCCGACATCCAAAGGTCTAAACCGGGGTAGGTTTGTAGCTTTATCTAGACGCCACGCAACCGCCTCCGAAAAACATTCATACACAATGGCCGCCTAAGCGCACATGCGCGCTGCCGAAATCACTCCCGCCCACTATTTGGGACACCTGGGATTACCATCCTATCCCCAACCCGCAGTAGTTCCGAAATTTAAGAGGGGGGCAAAGTTTGTACTTTCCCCAAATTTTAAACAAGCGCGTCCGTCTTCATTCAAAAAGCCAAAACAAGCGCGTCCCAGATCGAAACATGGTTCTCCCCTCCCCCGCCCACCCATCCGATTCCCCATTCGTACTCCGTGAGCGCAAAAACTACCTCTCCACCAGCCGTGAAACCCCGCCCTCCTCCGTCCGCCACCCCATTCCACCCATCAACCGCCGCCCTCCTCCATCATGCCGGAGCTGATATCCCGACGTCATCGTCCACCGCAACCTCAACCGCAACGCCCTCCACGGATAGTAGTTGAAGCCGAGGCCGAGCCATCCGTACCCGAGCCAGTTCAACCACGCCGTCCTACGCCTCACCGCTGCCGCTCCAACTTCGCCACCCTCCACCGCACCGGAGCTGTTCCTGCTACGCCGTCCTTCGCCGACTCGGATCTGCTTCCCCTCCGCCGACATACGGCCACGGCAACACACTCAACAATTTGTCCATGGGTTTGTCCAAGAATCCACAGTTCTCCAAAACATCGGTTCCCCCGGGAGAAAAAAGAAGATCGCTGCGACATATGGAGGAGAACACACCGGCAACCGATAAGGGTACTCCTCTTCCCTTATTCGTGCAAATCTTACGTGTCTGCTTGCACGGTATTCATCCCACAGAAGACACTAGTTGACCGCTTCTTCTTGATACTAGATGTTCCTAGAAACTCGCGATGCACAAGGTTTCTCCTCATATACTATTTCACCTTAGCTAGAGGTCCGTTGCCCCCCTGAATTTCAATTCCTGGTCAGTTGATTCCCAATTAACAGAAGCATTCCCCGGCGTAACAGGCGCTAGTCCGCCTATTACGCCGGGGAAGCAGCGCCTCGGTGTTTATCTTAGGGGCGTGTGGGGCCTAGAGCTACTGGCGCCCGATCTGGAGGTCGGTCGGGATTAAAGGGATGGCCTGGTGGCGCTGCCAAGCACGGCGGTGGTGTGAGTAGAGGGAGGCGGGCAGCGGAGGCAGAGTGCAGGCGATGGTCGCTGGCGGTTCGAGAAAGATCGTCAACAGTGACTGGCGGGAGGTAGACGAAGGCCATCTGCCCGTTCCTTATAGATCGAACAGTTCATTAAAAAAATCAACTGGCGTATTTATTTTCAGTCGACTGTTATCTTGACAAGACCACATGTGGTGGTGTGCTGAGGAGTACCTGCATTTCCTGTGCTCATATATTAGAAAATCATACGGAGTAGAATCTAATTTTGTTTGCCATGCAATGTTGTAGATCTATCATATGTCTCCTGTCATTTATTTTTCAGCCACCTGCTATCTGCTACTTTTACAGTGCACTAGTTCTGCACACACTTCACCCATACTCTCACTATTGTGTTTTTATGCAAGGGTATTTCAGACCTGCCTTGTGTAAGCGAGAAAAGATAAGAGAGAAGTCGCTCCTGCGTGGTACGCGGCTAAGCCAGACACGTTTCAAGACTATAAAGGGTGTAGTGTCAGCAGATGGAGACGTGGAACGTAGCTCTGGAGTTGATGATCGCGCTCGCCATGAACCACCATCCCAGGTGCTTGCTTTAACTTCACGGTGTCATATGTGGTTGCTTGTTCCATATGGTGTCTAGCTTGTATTCGAAAGGCCGAAGTTGGTCTTCATTAAGATAAGGAAAGATATTTTTTACATGAACCACCATCTCGTGAGCACCAGAAGACAAATAGCTAGTCAGGGCACTGGTCGAGCCAGTGACAAGCCCTGCAAAGAGAGGCATCACCCGGAAGCCAACTAAAAAGCCGCGATGGTGGCGAAGCAGCCCGCCTCCCACCAGGCTCTCAGGTCCTAGATGATCATGCTTACCACTCCAGCCGGATGTCTAGCTTGTATTGCTTCCAATTTGGTTAAATTGCATCTGCTTAGCTTACACATTATACCTTTGAATATGACATGCCTTTCTGTTTTTGGTACATACTAGTACATCTATGTATTAACCATGTTCTTACATCAAACTAATGTTATTGTGCATCCCTCATTAATCACTTATGATGAGGCAGTCAGGAAAGCGGAATACTCCTCATATAAAGAATGCAGCGTCAGCCTCCCGACATGATTCTCAAGAAACAGCAAGGCTAGATGAAGATAGTGAACGTAGCTCTGTAGTTGATTACCGCATTTCCCCTACACTAGCATCGCAGGTGCTTGCTCTAACTTGGCAGTGTGATATGTGGTTGCATGTTGCACATGGTGTCTAGATTGTAGTTCTTCCAATCTGGTTAAACTGCATGTGCTATTCTGCTTAGCTTATACATTATACCTGTTAATGTGACATGCCTTCCTATATTTAGTACATAGTACATCTGTCTATTAAGCATGTCCTCACATAAAACTATTGTTTTTTTGTATCCCGCATAAATCAATATGACGAGACACCTTCAGTATATATAGTGTGATATTAGTTGCATCTTTAATATGATTTATAGCATGCGCTGCTTCTAATTTATTGAAATGCCATTTATGATGGGACACTTTTAACTTGGCAGAGTCATATTGGTTGCATCTTTCACGTGGTGTCTAGCTTGCATTGCTTCTTATTTGGTGAAATGGTTTCTGCTTAGTTTACACAAACAGTTGTGAATATGCCATGCCGTCCTGATTTTCAGTATTATTCCATCCACGGAATCATGTGTTTGCCTTACATCAAAGTAGTGATTGTCGTTATCATGCATGAATGAGTTCTGAAGAGTGAATTTTATTGCTTTTTCTTGTCGGCTTTACTTGACAATTCAAAATCAATAAAGCGGAAGGAAGTTAGCAAGGCAGCGGATGAAGGTGCTCCTTCCAAATGGAGGGCCTCTACATATTCTACTCCTCCATCCCCCCCAAGATGATTTCCAAGACAACACATGCATAGACACTCAACATAGCTATGTTGGTGATGAGCACGTCTCCCCTAGTGCACCATCACAGGTGCTCCCTCTAACTTGGCATTGTTATATGTGGTTGCATGTTATGTATGATGTCTAGCTTGTATTGCTTCTAATTTTGTTGAATTGCATATGCTTACTTTACACATTATACTTGTGACTAAGACACGTGTTCCTGTTTCTAGAACATACAATATTTGTCTATCACACCATGTTCTTACATCAAAGTACATTTATCCTGAAGAACTAAATTGTTATTCGTTTTTCTTGTCGGCTTGACTTAACATGGCACCATGAAAGAGGAAGCAAGAAAGAACGACAGGGAAAGGGAAGTGGAACATTCCTGCAGATTATGCTGGTACTGATGGTGCAATAGAAGGTCAAAGTCCAGCGGAAAATTGTACCAACAGGGTATCCCATGCTACACAACCTGCAGAACAAGCCAAACAGAAACAAATAGCTGCCACAAAACAAGCAGAGACAACCCTAGTTGTTGCAACACCTTCCACAGTACCACCAGCTGCACGATTTACTCGTTCGTCAACTCAGCTAGCAGCACGTTACCAAGCTCCCTTGCCACCCGACGCTACTTCCGAAGCACTCTTGACACAAGATGAGTTGGCAAGATCAGATGAACTTTGTGAGCTTCAACAACAAGAAGGTAGTTGCTGGAGTCAATTTACAGTTGCATGCTTCTTTATATGTAGTCTCACGGTTTGATGTACACTAACACTTCATATGTTTGTTGTTGGACTAGCACCTAGGCGCAAGAGGAAACAAACATCAGGGATAATGCTCGATAGGTTAACTAAATCTAGAGGAGGAAGAATGGAGATCCGTTATGAGGCAGGTTTAAAAAGGTCATGTGATTCTACAGAGTCAGCCAATTTAGTATCAGAGGCAGCGGTTGCTGTTAGGTGTCATGTACATATCCTCCCAACATGGATTCAGTACAGGAATGACAAAGACGAAACCCAGTTCAACACCTTCCTCGACCATTTATCTGTAAGTAAGGTTATGTATGGAAAGTAGTAATATCGTCTTGCTCTGTCCAATACTTTCTAGGTTGCTGATAATGAGACTCCCATAATTTTCAACAGATGAGGTTCATGTTGGATAGCCAAGATGATGCAACCAGACAAGCTTGCGCCCATGTTTACAAGTGCGCTCTGACAAGATGTCGATATAACTTGAGGAAAACTCACTTTGAAGGCAAGGCTAACAGTGAACTTGGCCAAACATCTCCCGATGGAAAATATATCGATGAAGACTGAGAGGCCTCGTTAAACACTGGTCCGATTCGAAGTATCAGGTACATTATATATATGTGATCAGATCACATGTTGAAGTCCTATTTACGCATGTGCCACACAAATCTATCTTCTTGTAGGTGAATTGTTCAAAGAACAAGGCCAACCATACGAAATTGAAATTCCACAGACGACAGGATCTCGTAGCTATATTGCACACTACGAGGCTCTTATAATTAGCTGTTGTTTCACTCTTTTCGCTGCACCATATTATCAGATCTATATTGACTTGTTCCAAATGCAGAGGAAAGCCCACAAGGACCAAAAAGTACCTGAACCAAATGTTGTGGAAATCTTCAAGGACTGTCACACCAGCAAGAAGAAGGGCATGACTACACCCGTCAAAGCCGCTGTTGTAAGTCCTTAATCCTCATGCCTTTTAACTACTACTTACTCTGACTTGTGCCTTGAACTGCATGGTTTGCAGCCAATGTCTATTACTCTATTCAATTTTATACACAATTGTCTTAGAGTATCGTTGCACCTTACAAGGTTTAAAAGAGAGGAGTGATGTTCCTTTGATCTTGACCTGTAATCTTCCGTGCTGGACTTGCCCACACAATGTTACAATTTCCTGTTTGTCTGTTCTAAGTTGTTTTGTGATATGAATGATGTCATACTATGCTTACCGTATTATAAACTTCGTCTCTTTATCCTTAGCCCTCAATACAATGTGAAGAAATAGACAATACATTAGCGATGGTACATGGTCATATGTTTGGAACCTGGTTTTATTATGTACTTTGCAATAAAATACAACTATTATTTTACATGGGTTCAACAGAATAAGTTCTGTATATAGACCAAAGCTATTTTGTTTGGTTTTGCTGCCTTTTTAATATCTTCTGTTTTGGTACTACTAATGTAAAACCACAACTTTTGAGCGAGCTATGGAAAAAATGGTGGAACCGCTACCTTCTGAAGGTGGCGAGGCAACTATAACCGCAATGTCAGCTCTTGCTGCAGTGGGTCAGTACCTGTCCACTAACAGTGCCAAAAGCACATTCCTGCGTAATACTGGGTTGGTTGTTAAGGCAATCTCATCCAAACTGCCTCATGATCAAGATATGCAAGCTCAAAACAATGTTGTATCTGTGCTCCAGACACAAGTCCATTCCCTAACAGAGACCCTTTGTGAAACAAGGAGAGACATTGTTCGATGTTGTCAAGATATGCATGGCTTTGAAACCAGACTATCAGACATTTTCTATGTTGTTTAGGAGCCTAGGAGAACTGAAGGCCAAGGTTATGGTGTTCCATCGGACAATACAGCATGAAAACATAATGATCGGTCAAATGGTGAGCTTCGAACTTCGGTGGTGCATTTATCTGCTAGATTGTTAACTTTTATGCCAACCTTCCTTTTGTTTTATAGTTGTAATTTGTTTTGGTGCGATGCAAAATTTGTTCTTAACGTGCAGCCACCGGCTGAAGAAAACAGCAAGCCATTTTTGTATAGTGTAGGGTGTTCCCTATATTTGCACTGGTGGTGAACTTTGATGCCCACCGGCTGTAGTTTACATGGGCCTCCTACTGGCCGTAGAAACAATGGGACTTCTAAGGGCCGTAGAAACAATGGGCCTTCTACGTGGCGTAGAAACAATGGGCCTTATATGGGCCGTAGACACAATGGGCCTTCTATGTGTCATATCATCAATGGGCCTTCTACGGGCTTATGATCGGTTGGCCAAACGTGGGCCAATAACAGACCACATTATGGCCATAAATGGGCTAGAGTTGAAATCGTGCTTTCATGGGCCGACCATAACGGGTCGTCGTTAATCGTCCGTATTTTGATGACGCTATCAAAACGGCCCAACGTATTAACGGGCCACAAACGGGCCGACTGTAACCACGGGCTGAATTTGGCCCACAAGCATGACAGTAACGGGCCATAAGTAAACGAATGTGGAAATGAGCCCAAGAATAAATGGGCCCTGAGAAGGTCGAAAGATAGCATGGGCCGGAAACGGCCCAACTGAATAATGGGCTGTTAATGGGTATAACGTGATACACTGTTCATTGCGGTCCAGTTTCACCACGGGCCGTTAATGGGTATAAAGTGATACACTGTTCATTAAGGGCCAGTTTCACCACGATCCGTTAATGGGCCGAGAGTAGTAAGGGCCTCATATGGGCCGAAAGTGGTCATGGGCCATACATGGGCCGGAAGTTAAAATGGGCTGGAATTATATTGGATGGCCCAGATGACGCTACTGGGCCTAATTCGGTTAGGCCGTAAACGGGCCCTGGGTTAGCGGGCTGTAAATGGGCTATATGCGAACAGGCCTTTAACAGGCTTGCCGTGGGCCGGCCCGCCACCTTTTGACCAAGTCAAACGGGCCAACCTTTTCACGGGAATGGGCCTCTGTTGGGCCGTGCCACGTGTTGACATATCAGAGGCGCTTTGTGTCCAATGAGTAGATGACATTTGTCCCAACGGTGAGCTGACACGTGTTTCCTCCAGCCAATGATGATTTTACAGGTGGAAAGTCCCCATTGGCCGGGGCTATTAACGGGTTATCGAATCCAAAACCGGACCCGATAGCTTAACGGCGTTTCGTTACGGTGGATGCCACGTGTCGGTCACCCTTGACGAAAGCACTTCCGTGACGCGCAATTTATCATCATGGAAGTGGACACTTCCGTGATGATAATTTTGGTAATGTCATGGAACACTTCTATGACAGCACAGGTATGACTATC
Organism: Aegilops longissima; assembly: GCA_021605205.1. Taxonomy (NCBI): domain Eukaryota; kingdom Viridiplantae; phylum Streptophyta; class Magnoliopsida; order Poales; family Poaceae; genus Aegilops; species Aegilops longissima. The sequence goes on from CM038679.1 coordinate 353,199,729, forward strand.
TTGATTCTGTCATAAAATTGTCATGGATGTACATGCATGACAAAAAATGCGACCTATTGTGACAAACACGTATCATCACGGAAGTGTATTTTTTTTTGTAGTGCCTACTCGAGGACGAGCAGGAATTAAGCTTGGGGATGCCTGATACGTCTCCGACGTATCAAAAAAATTAATTGTTCCATGCTATATTATATTCTGTTTTGGATGTTTAATGGGCTTTATTATACACTTTTATATTATTTTTGGAACTAACCTATTAACCAGAGGCCCAGCCCAAATTGTTGTTTTTTGCCTATTTCAGTGTTTCGCAGAAAAAGAATATCAAACGAAGTCCAGATGGAATGAAACCTTCGGGAACGTGATTTTCGGAACAAAGCGTGATCCGAGGACTTGGACTCCACATCAAGCAATCAACAAGGAGAGCATGAGGTAGGGGGGCGCCTACCCCCGGCGCGCCTCCACCCTCACGGGGCCCATGTTGCTCCATCGGCGTACTTCTTCCGCCTATATATACCTCGTGCACCCCAAACCATCGAGAGCATCCACGAAAACCTAATTCCACCGCTGCAACCTTACATGCCGTGAGATCCCATCTTGGGGCCTTTTAAGCGTCCCGCCCGGAGGGGGCATTGATCCCGGAGGGCTTCTACGTCAGCACCATAGCCTCTCCGATGATGTGCGAGTAGTTTACCTCAGACCTTCGGGTCCATAGTTATTAGCTAGATGGCTTCTTCTCTCTCTTTGGAACTCAATACAAAGTTCTCCACGATTCTCGTGGAGATCTATTCGATGTAATCTTCTCTTGCGGTGTGTTTGTCGAGACCAATGAATTGTGGGTCTATGATCAAGTTTATCTATGAACAATATTTGAATCTTCTCTGAATTCTTTTATGTATGATTGGTTATTTTGCAAGTCTCTTCGAATTATCAGTTTGGTTTGGCCTACTAGATTGATCTTTCTTGCAATGGGAGAAGTGCTTAGCTTTGGGTTCAATCTTGCGGTGTCCTTTTCTAGTGACTGCAGGGGCAGCAAGGCATGTATTGTATTGTTGCCATCGAGGATAACAAGATGGGGTTTATATCATATTGCATGAGTTTAACCCTCTACATCATGTCATCTTTGTCGGTGTCAAAACCGGCGGATCTTGGGTAGGGGGTCCCGAACTGTGCGTCTAGGCGGATGGTAATAGGAGACAAGGGACACGATGTTTTTACCCAGGTTCGGGCCCTCTCGATGGAGGTAAAACCCTACTCCTGCTTGATTAATATTGATGATATGGGTAGTACAAGAGTAGATCTACCACGAGATCAGAGAGGCTAAACACTAGAAGCTAGCCTATGGTATGGTTGTTGTTCGTCCCTCGGACTAAAACCCTTCGGTTTATATAGACACCGAATAGGGTTAGGGTTACAGTCGGTTACAATGGTAGGAGATCTACATATCCGTATCGCCAAGCTTGCCTTCCACGCCAAGGAAAGTCCCATCCGGACACGGACGAAGTTTTCAATCTTGTATCTTCATAGTCCAGGATTCCGCCAAAGGTTATAGTCCGCTATCGGACACCCCTAATCCAGGACTCCTCGAGTAGCCCTGAACCAGGCTTCAATGACGACGAGTCCGGCGCGCAATTTGTCTTCGGCATTGCAAGGCGGGTTCCTCCTCCAAATACTTCATAGAAGATTTTGAACACAAGGATAGTGTCCGGCTCTGCAAAATAAGTTCCACATACCACCCTAGAGAGAATAATATTTACACAAGTTCAATCTGCTGACGTGTTCCACAGCGTGACATCACACCTCAGCCAAGCCTTCATTCGAATCGTTTTTACTATCCCACCTCAGCGTGTTTAGCGAGGCGGTTTCCTTGGCACGTCTTGTCAAAGCAGAGATCGTGTCCCCTTATTCCGGGATTCTCATCAATACGGGCGTAGGTAACCCAACCGTGCCATTGATTACGGCGCTTGGGAGATAAGCGAGTTTTATCTGGCCGGTGGGGACGCATAGCTTTGTCCGTCCATATAAGGGGATAAGGATCCACTTTTTCATGCACGCCTTCTTCCTCCTTTACTTATCCATTTCCGTGCACTCGAGCTCCAGCGCCCAAGTCCGCACATCCCACCTCAACCTTCTCCAACTATGTCCGGAGCGGGAGGCAAGTGGATGGCCTCCTCCGTCACGGAGGGGCACATCAAAAAGCTGCGGAAGGCCGGATACTTGTCCAGCGACATCGCGCATAGGCTCCCCAACAAGGGGCTACTCATCCCCACCCCCAGGCCCCATGAGAGGGTGGTGTTCCTCCCCCACTTCCTCCGTGGACTAGGGTTTCCACTTCACCCATTCGTCTGGGGGCTCATGTTCTACTACGGCCTAGATTTCCACGATCGGCCCAATTTCATCCTCAACATCTCGGCGTTTAACGTCGTGTGCGAGGCCTTCCTCTGCATCCAGCCCCACTTGACTTATGGCTGAAGACCTTCAATGTCAAGCGAAGGTAGTGGGGGCCGCCAAGCGGAGTGCGGAGGTGCCATGGTGGGCAAGATGGCCAACGTCCTACGGCTCGAGGGCTCCTTTGTGGAGACCATAAAAGGGTGGCAATCGGGGTGGTTCTACATCACCGAGACGCGCGACTCTCAATGGGCGGCGGCCCCCGAATTCCGATCTGGCTTCCCTACATAGCTCACCTCATGGAAAGATACGGGCCTGACGTGGGGTAATTTGGAAGAGCTGATCGGACTCCAAACCTGCGTCCGAAACCTGGTGGACAAGAATCTCAAGCTTGTCAACGTATTCCAGGTGATGCTCATCCGCCGGATTCTCCCATGCCAGCAACGGGCCTTCAACTTGTGGGAGTTTGATCCGGCACAGCACCGAACCTTGAGCCGGCTCTTTGACACTACGTACGAAGATGCCTGGAAGTTGTTGTTCAAGGGCGCCGAAGCTCCCACATCCGCTACCGAAGATCGCGGATTCAGCTCGCAGCATCAAGCCAGCGAGGTAAGTTATTTTACCCTTTATGGGACTATTTTTTCATAGTTTGACTCTTTGCGGGATCTAAAACTCCCTCACCTTTGACAGGACTGGCTGAAGACGTCCGGACAGATTGACTGTCCGGCTCCCTTGCCAGAAGACCCAGCGGACGCCCGATTGACGGGGCTGCTGGTTCCGGCACCTCACGTGGTGCCGGAGAAGAAGGCCAAGAAGAAGGCGACGAGAACTCAAAGGAGTTCCCGGCGCCAGGTGTTGTCGGACTCATCGTCCGATGACTTCAAGGCGGACTCCCCTCGCGAAGACGAGGAGGAGGAAAAAGAGTCCTCTCCCCCAGCAGGGGGAGAGAAGAAAAGGAAGGCCGCCCCAACAGGGGAGGCCGGAGGGTCCAAGAAGGGAAGGACCCTTCCTCCGGACTACACCGCCGATGCCGGCGATGGGGAAGAGGGGTGGGCACCTAGGACCAAGCCCCTGGCGAAATCGTAAGTGTCCGGACACCATAATAATTCATGGAGCTCCATTTGTCGCACAACATCTTCTAATGCCAAGTATAACCGTGCAGCCCGCCCAAGGACGGGCTTGACGATTCGTCGAGCGGCTTCCTAGATTCGTCGGAGGTGAATAGCACCTCACTTCCGACTGCCTCGTCTCCTCCCGCCGCGGATGACGCCGGGGTGGAGTCCCAAAAGGGGCCCAGCCAGGAGGAGGTGGCCCTGGAGGCGCCGCAAGGCGACCTCCCGGAACCCAGGCTCAAAGGGGATAAAACCCCGAAGGGCTTCAAGTCCGGCCCTGCGCCAGACACCGTACCGGAACCTTCAGTGGTTCCGGAGTCCGACAAGCGACCCCTTCGTAAGAAGGGCAAGACTGCGACGCCGGCGACCTCCGTCCAACCGGAGGCACCAGATGATTTGATGGAGGCGCTTAACAGCGCTTCCATCAACGAGGAGCACCGCACTATTATGAGAGCGGTGATCCAGCAAGTTCAGTCCACCAAGAACGGGCTGACTGAAGCCTGTGCCAGCCTTCTAACAGGCTTTGAGGTATGTATTTAAGATATGCAAAAATATTACCGCATAGAGAGTAGCCCCTGATGCTCAGTTTGGTGTTCGGAAAGAAATAGCCGAACTGAGGATCTAAAAAGATATACGTAGGAGTCTAACATAAGTATGTCAATATGGGAATGCAGGCTGTGCTACTGACCTCTGCCGCACTGACTGCGGAGGTTGATGCATTAAAGCAGAGCCTCGAGCAGTCCGAGAACGAGCTCGGACTTGCCAAAAAGCAGCTCGATGACAAGGAAGGTAAGTAATACCTTATGGGAGTATTTAAAAGATGTGTTTGCAAAAAATGTCAGGAATAACGTGAATATTGCAGGGGCCACGAACGAGGTGGCGACCCTGAAGGAAGCGGTGTCCAAGGCCAAAAGCAATGCGGCCGCGGAGCGCACCGAGCGAGAGAAGCAGGAGGCACGGGTGGCGGAGGTGCGGCAAGAGCTCCAGGCTCTCGTGGAAAAACACGAGAGTTTGGAGCGTGACTCAAAGACTCGAGAGTCCGAGCTCGCCTCGGCCCTTGAGAGTGCCAAGGCCGCTAAGGCCAAAGCCCAAAAAGCCCTCCAGGAGGTTGAGGCGATGAAGAAGATAGCGGCGGGTAAGGCATTCTATATGCAAAGCAAGCATGTGAAAGTGAATTATATGTTACTTACCCGAATCCGGAGCTCTCCAGGAGCATTCGCAGATCTGCCCCGCAGTGTGGCTGATGCTACCGAGCCGAGGAGGGAACCTCGACGGAGAAGGTGTTCTGGTCTCAGTATGCTGAGGCCGGACACCCGGTGCCCTTAAGCGACCAGTTGAAGCAGCTGGTCGAGCTCCATAAGGTGGCCGAACATGCCATGAAAGGCATCATAGTTCGTCTATGTCCTAAGGAAGCCATGCCTGGGAGCTACTTCGGGCTGGTGAGGCGGCTGGTGGACACCTATCCATGGGTTGAAGTCATCAAGCGCTCCATCTGCATCGAAGGTGCCCGTAAGGCCCTTGCCCTTGCTAAGGTGCACTGGGGCAAGATGGATGCTGAGAAGCTTGTGACGGACGGACCACCACCGAAGAAGGAGCATCGCAAGCCTGAAATGTATTATGAGGGCGTCCTGAAGGGTGTCTGCCTTATAGCGGATGAATTCTCCAAATATATAATTTTTGAATAGACTCGCATTTGTTATCCTATGCACTGAAAACTTGTTCATATGCGCGAAGCAACACTTTTGAATTTAAAATATTACCTTATGTGCGGCTGTTTATTAAATTTGAGAGATGGCGAGTCGTCGGCTTCAGCCCCCAAGCCACGAGTGCTGGGGTGTTCGGGATAAACTTGAGTGCTCTTGTTCCCATTCTTGGGTCCTTTGAGGGAGGCGCTCAACGCAACGAACAAGGCAACCGGACTATAATGCTTGAACACTGTCACTTAGCCATAGAATTCTATAATTTTAAATTTCGGCGAAGCCCCTAGTATTCGGAAGACCGAGTTCGGGGCGCTATCCACGCCTTAGGCCGGACAATGCCGACTCCTCGCTCTAAGCGGCATAAGTCTTTAGGGACTCGAAAACCTCTCGAACAGCGACCGGCTCTCGCCCTATTACGACGGTCAGTTTTAGCTTTCTCCACCGAGGTGCTTAACCCAGCTCAACCGGGGCACAATCGCAGTGGTTCTCCTAGCGCTACCTTAGCCGATATAACGGAACATAAGGTACCAAAACATGGGAGCCGGGCAAACCCAACTATTGACCCAAGACATGATTCGGAGCCGATGCATATAATGCTATAAGTTTGGGGTGCCGCACTTGTGAAAGTGTTCGGACTTATGGGGTACTTAAGCCCCTGGTGCATTGCCCGTACCAAAGTGTACGGTTGCACAATGTCATAAATGAACATATATATATATAGAGAGAGAGAGAGAAAAAAAGGAATTCAATAATAGGCAGAAGCTATATATTGTTTATTCAAATGGGCTGCAATAAGAGCAGAACGATACAAATAGTGCGATAAGAAAGGGACGGGACTTTTTAACATGTCTCCCTCCAGGGGTAAGCCGCGGATGGTGTGTAAAACAGATATATTGCTCGTAATGTAGAGACCACTGGACACTTGGCGTAGCCGCTTCCCGGCTGTTGCATCGTGTGTTCGGTGATTCTAATGCGATGTGGCTTCGTGAGAATGGAGTCCTGAAAGTAAAAAGAAAGAATAAAAGAATGACACAATCGGGGCCCCAGTGCGGTTGAGCCGCGATTCAGGCATGCCGTGGTCGTGCCCTTCCCTATGCCCATGGTATTTCCAGAGCGTAATTATATGCGTGTAGTACTGGTTTCGCAATTCGTGAGGGTGGGGCTTGAGCCGCATTGCTATGCGTGCTCGAACGTGCACAGCGGTCTTGTTGTAGGTTACTCGGCGCTGCGCTTGACGGTGTCAGGCGTTTAACTGCCGGACTCGAGAATTGCCTTAAGAGGCTACTTTGTACTTACGCCGCGAGGGCCGCTGTATGCTCCTCCGTCCGGAGAGAGCGTTCAGTGTTTCCATTGACCGTAATGACTCCTCGAGGACCTGGCATCTTGAGCTTGAGATATGCGTAGTCCGGCACCGCATTGAACTTTGCAAATGCGGTTCGTCCGAGCAGTGCATGATAGCCGCTGCGGAACGTGACTATGTCAAAGATTAACTCCTCGCTTCGGAAGTTATCCGGGGATCCGAAGACCACTTCAAGTGCAACTGAGCCTATACAGTTGGCCTCTACACCTTGTATGACGTCTTTAAAGGTCGTCTTCATGGGTTTAATCCTTGATGGGTCTATGCCCATTTTGCACACTGTGTCCTGATAAAGCAGGTTCAGGCTGCTGCCGCCGTCCATTAGGACTCTAGTGAGATGAAATCCGTCAATGATTGGGTCTAGAACCTATCGGCGAATCCGCCATGGCGGATGCTAGTGGGTGGTCCTTCGATCAAAAGTGATCGGGCAGGAAGACCGGGGTTGAACTTTGGGGCGTGGCTCCATCGCATATCGTCCTTTAGTGCACGCTTCCGCCCCTTTTGGGTATGTGGGTTGCGTATATCATGTTCACCGTCCGCACTTGCGGGGGGAAGCCCTTTTGTCCTCTATTGTTCGGCGGCCGGGGCTCCTCCTCGTCATCGTTATGCAGCCCCTTGTCATTGTTTTCGGCATTTAACTTGCCTGCCTGCTTGAACACCCAACAATCCCTGTTGGTGTAATTGGCTGGCTTTTCGGGGGTGCCATGTATCTGGCACGAGCGATCGAGTATTCGGTCCAAATTGGACGGGCTCGGAGTATTTCTTTTAAATGGCTTTTTCCGCTGACCGGGTTTAGAGCCTCTGAATCCAGCATTGACTATCATATCCATAGCATTATCGTCGTTAATGCGGCGCTTGTGCTTGTTGCGACGCGACCTGCCACTGCTGTCCTTGGTATCCGAATTACCAGGGCTCTTGGTCATGTTGTTACTATGAGCTAGCCAGCTGTCCTCTCCCGCGCAAAAGCGGGTCATGAGTGTTGTGAGGGCTGCCATGAATTTCGGCTTTTCCAGTCCTAGGTGTCGGGCAAGCCACTCGTCGCGGATGTTGTGTTTGAAGGCTACAAGGGCCTCGGCATCCGGACAATCGACAATTTGATTTTTCTTGGTTAGGAAACGTGTCCAGAATTGTCTGGCCGATTCCTCTGGCTGCTGAATTATGTGGATTAGGTCATCGACGTCTGGTGGTCGCATATATGTGCCCTGGAAATTGTCGAGGAATGCGGCTTCCAGGTCTTCCCAACAACCAATTGACTCTGCTGGCAAGTTGTTAAGCCAATGTCGGGCTGGTCCTTTAAGCTTGAGTGGGAGGTATTTGATGGCGTGTAGATCATCACCGCGGGCCATGTGGATGTGAAGGAGATAGTCCTCGATCCAAACCGCAGGATCTGTTGTGCCATCGTATGATTCAATGTTTACAGGTTTGAAACCCTCAGGGATTTGATGATCCATCACTTCATCTGTGAAGCATAGTGGGTGTGCACGCCTCTATATTGGGCTATATCACGACGCAGCTCAAATGAGCTTTGTCTACTGTGTTCGGCCCGGCCGGAGTTGCCATATCCGGCGTGATGGTTATCGTCACGTTTCGTGAGGCGCCCACGCGATCCGTAGATCGATCTTGTTTGCCTTCCTTGTCCTCCAATATATCTCGCAGGTTCTGGCGATTTCGCCGCCTTTGTATTTTTTGAGCGGCGACGGGTGTGGCTTGAGTTGAGGGTCGAGAGGCCTTCTCGTCGCGCCACGAGGTGGCTCGTCAGCCATATCATGCAATCGTGATGTAGGTTTGGGTGCTTCCTCCTCTAATCGGGGTAGCAGCCTGCGTCTTAGGTAGCTCTTTGAGGGCGCCGAGTTCATACTCTTTGGCCGCAAGGACTTCAGTCCATCTGTCAGCTAGCAAGTCTTGGTCAGCTCTAAGTTGTTGTCAGCTCTAAGTTGCCTGCGTTTGAAACGCTCTTGTTCGACGGGACCCTCGGGCACGACGAATTCGTCGTCGTCGAGGCTTGCCTCATCTTGGGAGGGAGGCATGTAATTATCGTCCTCTGCCTCTTTTTCTGCCGCTCTCTCATGAGGGCTGGCTTCTCCATCCTCCTGTGCTGAATCTTGCTGGAGGGGGTTGTCTTCGACACTGTCCGGGGTGTTATTGTCTCCCGTGCCGGAATCACTGTTTTTGCTATGGCGGGATTTAGAGCGGCGCTGCTGACGTCGGCGCTTAGGCTGTTCCTTGGAGGGGTCATCCTCCGATGTTCCATCGCCATTCCCATCTTTTGGGATGTCCACCATGTATATGTCGATGACGGGTGGTTTTCCAGTGCCCTGTGGGCGCTGGTTCTGGTCGCCTCTGCATCGTCGCTCATACCGCCGATGTCTTCGGAGTCGGTTGAGCATGTCGGTTAAATCATCGACAGTGGATATTAAGTGGGTGGTGGGTGGGCTTTGATTTTCTTGACGTCCAAGATCCCAGCCTTCGACCATAATCCGCCAGGCTCTCCGATAAGAGAGAGACTTTAGTGAATTCAGAATGTCGCCAAAGGGCGAGTGCTTTGAAAGATGTCCGCGGCATGAATTCCATGATCGGCGCCCAATCGGACTCAATTGGCGGGGCGGAAGGCTCGAGTCCGGAGAGGAGTCCGCACCTTGAATTACGAAGCCGCAAAGGACGGTGTCGGTGTCAAACCGCGGATCTCGGTATGGGGTCCCGAACTGTGCGTCTAGGCGGATGGTAACAGGAGACAAGGGACACGATGTTTTACCTGTGTTCGGGCCCTCTTGATGGAGGTAAAACCCACGTCCTGCTCGATTGATATTGATATTGTGGATGTTTACAAGAGTGGATCTACCACGAGATCAAGGAGGCTAAACCCTAGAAGCTAGCCTATAGTATGATTGTAAGGGTTGTTGATGTTCTACGGACTAGAGCCATCCGGTTTATATAGACACCGGAGAGGGCTAGGGTTACATAGAGTCGGTTACAATGGTAGGAGATCTACATATCCGTATCGCCAAGCTTGCCCTCCACGCCAAGGAAAGTCCTTCCGGACACGGGAGAAGTCTTCAATCTTGTATCTTCATAGTCTTGGAGTCGGATGATGATGATAGTCCGCCGAAGATAGTCCGCCGATGACGATAGTCCGCTATCCGGACACTTCTAATCCGGGACTCCTCAAGAGCCCCGAACCAGGCTTCAATGACGATAAGTCCCGCGTGTGTGTAGTCTTGGCGTTGCAAGGCGGTTCTCCTTCAAGTTCTATGTACCTACCGAATAAAGGTCCAGCTTCCTCATCAATGTTGCGCGTCTTGGCTTCCACGCCCAATAATGGCCTTCTTCCATGCGTCGCGAATGTGAAAAGCCAGGTGTCTTTATGTTTAACCCCTAGTTGTGCGAACAATCTGCCTATAAGGGAGGCAAGAATCCAGATCCAAATCACCATCTTCCTCTCGCAAATACTCATCGGAGCGCGACCAAGAATCCATTCCATCATGGACCGTCAACGCTGCTCCTCTTCTCGCAAGCCCCGCCCTTTGCCGAGATTGGAGGAGATGCTCATTCCCACAATGAGCTGGTGAAGCTCCAAATGGGGGATATCTCCTCCGACTTCATGGTTCGGTTCGAGCTGGCTGGCCACCTACAAAGGTGGGAAGCAAGCGGAGGTTACCCCAAATCCCAACAAAGGGGAGCGGTATGCTTTGTCCCCTATCCGATAAGGGGCTCGGATTTCAGACATCCATTCCTCCGCTGGGCTGGAGTTCTACGGACTCAGCTTCATCACCTCGCCCGGCTCAATCCTGCATATTATGGGTTATGTAGCTCTTTGCGAGCTTTTCCCGGGCCGAGCCCCACTTCGCTGTGGAAGAGGTTGTTCTGCCTTGTACCCCGCTCTCACGAGGGGTCCATATATCAAGTGGGCGGCGCCGAAATATGGCGCATTGCCGGGACCGGATATCCATCCGGGACCCCTAAGAAGGCGTCCGAAGACTGGCCTTCGGAATGGTTTTATATAGAAGACGCTCCGCTGCCGGACCCTGTTCGGATCGGCCTCCCGGAGTTCAGCAATGCTCCTCTGAAGAAACGCCTCAGTTGGCGTCCGCGGAGCCCCCATCTGGAGGAAGACAAGAGCGTCCATTATTTGATGGGCCGAATAAGGTTACTGGCCCATGCCGGGTTGACCATGATTGGAATCATGGCAACATGCATTATGCGGGGGGTGCAGCCACTACAATACAGGGCCACCCATGTGGGATTTCAACGGGGAGGACGATGCCACCCGTCATGGCCGCAAAGGGCCGGATTCGGCCGAAGATCTGGTGACGATCTTGTCCGGCCTGTATAAGGGGGAGAAGGAGGATTTCCTTCGGAAGAACCCGTTAAATGGGTTTTCCATGAATAATCCCCGGCCTTGGGTAAGCGAACACTCAGCGTGTCCGACCCGTGCCTTTCGAAACTTAAGTTTCTTATAGTGTGTTCTTCTTGCGACGCAGAACTGCGCCGGACCGTGGAGGGCATGCTAAGTCCGGCTCGCAGCCCGAGGATCCAGAGATCCGGGATCCGCCTCCAAGAGGATCCGGTCATAAAGGTGGAGCTAATCGACGGGTGTTCCACCAGCTCAGCATGGACAATGCTTTAGTCGCCATCACGGCCGACTATCCCGGACTATATCCGGCTTCCCTGTGATTGCGGCGAAGCCCCGACACCGCTATTCCTTCCTTGCTTATTTCGACCACCGATATGATGGCACTGCAGGAGGCACCCCTAGGGCGAGAAGCCGAGCCCATGGTGGCTGACCAACAAGGGCCAGTCCCGACCAAGAGGGCGGAAGAGGAGCGGCGGACTGAAACGTCGCCGTAAAGGTGTAGCTCACAATTCAGTATTTAGAGCAACGCGTTCTAGGAAGCATTTGAGTGCTCATGACTTTTATAGGGAAAAAAGCGTCCGCGAATCAAGGGCGTGGAAGGTGTCAATCCAACCTCTACCACCGGGCTTCCGCACCTGGTCGAGGGGGAGGCGGCGCAAAGCGCGAGCCGGACGTTCCTCCGAAGGAGGATGCCGACAGACTGTCCGCCACCAAGTGCGAGGTGGAGAGTGCCTGAATCACAGTGCACCGCGACGAGATTTCGTGACGCTGCTTCTCCCCGAGGCATTGAATGCCTTTAACACGGGGACGCGACCTTTGTGCTGCTCAAGATAGTTTTATCAGAGCCACGAAGCAGTATGTAAAAGACATACGGGTAAGAGAATTTAATAGTTATATATGCCAATAGCCCCCGAGACTTAAAGTAGTTATATTGAACTGATTTAAGGATCATATGGAACGAGGATCTTACGAGAAGAATACCCAACTGTCTCGGGAGCTGCAAGAGTGCAAGGCCCAACTTGAGGCCGCATTATGCAGCGCAGGAGGAAACGCAAGGACCTCTCCGGTAACGCATTATTTGTAGAAAGATAAGTAGCGTTTGGCATTGCGCAAGTCTAAAAACGACATTGCAGTGTGCTGCCGGACAAGATCCGGACAGTAAGAACCTCGCGCCAACTAAAGGCGGCGAGAGGGTGCTGCATAAGGTGCAGCATGAAAGGAACAAGCTCCAGGATGCCCATGCCCAGCTTGGAGAAGAGCTGAAAGGCGCTCGGGCCGAGCTGTCCAGCTCCGTTAAGGAGAATCAGCGGCTTCATGCATATATAGTAGTGCTTGAGCGAACTCCTTTGAAAAGAAGAGTTCAGCGAGGAAGTCAATTTGACAAAATATGTCTGCAGTATGCTCACTGTGTCGCCTGCTGGAGGAGATGCCCAGAATAACGGGTGATCAACTTCCAATTGTTGCAACTGATTGAACGAAGTTCGGCAGGCTATGAGCGGCGCCATCCAGGCGTGTTGGCCAGCCTTCTCCATACCCGAGGGTCTTGGGAGCTTGGAGAAGCTGCAGGAGGCGGCAGCGCTCCATATATGGAAGATTTCGCCTGCCGCCAAGGTGCCAGGAGGCTCCGGGCCATGGTAAAGACACGGTACAAGAAGGCGGATCCCAACCACATGGTCAAGTCGGACCTATGGGGCCCGATGGGAAGGAGATCCCTGTGAGTTTAGTATACGGCCAAGTGGAGTTGGCCGCTAAATTTTCCCAACAGGCCTGTAAATTAGACAACCTGTTAGATGGGATTGAGGAAGAATACAATCAATCGATTTGACAATGTATTATAAAATGACATACAAAATGCCTTCTAGCCGGATTGTAGATCGTTTGTCTTTGCCTACCTTTTCGCTTCGACCTCGGGACCCTAGAGTCCGGAGTGTGTCCGAATACCTTATCGGTTACGAAACAATCGGGGTATGCATGGAGAGTAGGCGTAGGGGTCATCAGTGCTTTATCAGACAAGTGCCCAACTAGTTATGTTATATTACATGGGTAGTAAGAAACATCTTCCGTGGAGAATAGTTCCGTTATGGGTTCCTTTCCTCTCGGGGTGGTATGCCCTAAAGTGCATGTCCGGACCGCTAAAAAGCAGAAAAACATCTGGGGCAGATAAATAAGTGGATAAAAATCATCTTTTAAGTCACCGATCGAATATTCCCTTAAGAACGCTAGCTTTCGGCTTCACCCACCGAGGTACACATCCGGCTGACCGACAAGAATAATCGCAGAGGTGCTCCTTTACCTCTTAGCCGAACAATCGGGAACGAGGGGTAAGCACAGGAGCCAGCAACCCAGCTTGGCCAAAACTTAAGTCATATCGATGCATATAATGGTGAATAAAAGGTACATGTGGAGGCTTGACACATGCCGGGCATGAAGCCCGTGATAACTAAGCTTCGTAAAGAAGCCCCCATGTATAATGAGTGCGGATAGCACATCAATTGCGCGCAAACGTTGCGCAGGTAGGCCCTTTAAGGCTTAGATGAATAGGGTCGAGAAGAAAAAGAGAAACAAAAGGCAGCTGAAGAAAAGAAAAAAAAATTGGACGGGGAAAGGGACGAACTCTTAGTCCGGGCGCTAGGCATAGAATCGCCGGAGGCGGGCTGCGCTCCATGGGTTCGCTCGAGTCGGTTATCCGATGCATTTCAGAGACGGTACGCTCCGCCGTCGACTTGATCGATGATGAAGGGCCTTCCCATTTGGGCTTGAGCTTGTCCTTTTCTTGTCCGCAGCGAGAACCAGTTCGCCAACGCTGTAAGTCTTGGCCCGCATTTCTCTCGCTTTGATATCTTCGAGCCCGCTGTTGATAGAATGCGGAACGAGCCTTGGCGACGCCGCGCTTCTTCCTCCAATGTGTCCAAGCTGTCCTACCGATCCAACTCGGCTTCTCTTTCTTCGTACATGCGCTTTCGAGGTGAGTCATGAATGATGTCGCAGGGCAAAACTGCTTCGCGCCAGATACCATAAAAATGGTGTGAATCCGTAGTACGGTTAGGCGTTGTCCGCAGCCCCGAGTGAGTAACGGAGTCGCTCCTCTACCTAGTGCGTGTCGATTGTAAGGGACCGCACTAGTATGGGTTTGATGCCGCTCATTATTAGACCATTTGCTCGTTCCACTTGACCGTTGGTTTGCGGGTGATGGACTGAAGCGTAATCGAGCTTGATGCCCATATTTTTGCACCACGATTTAACCTCATCGGCGGTGAAGTTCGTGTCGTTATCGGTGATGATGCTGTGGGGGACACCATAACGGTGTACTACCCCGGATATAAAGTCTATCACCGGTCCAGACTCTGCCGTTTTAACTTGTTTGGCCTCTATCCATTTGGTGAATTTATCCACCATGACCAATAGGTACCTTTGCTTGTGGGTTCCCCCTTTAAGTGGTCCAACCATGTCAAGCCCCCAGACCGCGAACGGCCAGGTAATGGGTATAGTTTTGAGGGCGGTGGGTGGCATATAGCTCGATTAGCAAAGAGCCGACAACCGGCACATCTTTGGACTAAGTCACGAGCATCCGCTCGGGCCGTCGGCCATAAAATCCTGTGCACGGAATGCCTTTCCTACAAGGGCCCGAGCTGCGGCGTGGTGTCCGCCTAGTTCGGCATGAATTTCAGCCAGGAGGTTCCGCCCTTCTTCTTCGGAGATACACCTTTGAAGGACTCCGGTTGTACTTTTCTTATAAAGTTCTCCCTCATAGACCTTGTAGGCTTTAGATCGCCGGACAATGCAGCGGGCCTCATTTTGGTCTTCTGGAAGCTCTTGCCTAAGCAAGTAGGCGAGGAATGGTTCTGTCCACGGGTCAATTACTGCCATTAGGTCGTGGGCGGAAGGTGTTATATCATCGGCTGAATTGCGGTTGTGCGGCTTGTTCGGTTTGTTAGTTCGGACTCCTCTTCCCATAGTACGGATGGCTTGAAGAGCCGTTCCAGAAGATGACAGGAGGGGCAGTTGTCGCGTTTTGCCATGCGTGCCAAGACGTCGGCTGCTTGGTTATTATCCTGCCACGTGATGGAATTCAAGTCCTTGAACCGGTGACATTTTAGGACAGCATTGCGATATGCTGCCATTTTCGGATCTTTGGCGCCAAAGTCTCCGCTTATTTGGGATATTATGAGGTTTGAATCCCGTGCACCTCTAGGCGTTGGATGCCCATGGAGATTGCCATCCGGAGACCATGTAAAAGGGCCTCGTATTCGCTGCGTTGTTGGAGTCGTGTACATTATCTCGGCACGATTGGACTTGTGTCCCGGTCGGGACGCAATCGACGCCAGCCCCCATCCGCTAACATTTTAGATCCGTCAAGTGCATAATCCAATTGGAGTATCGCCAGTATACTTTAGGGAGTTGACCCGGTCCATTCAGCGACAAAGTCAGCCAAAACTTGTGACTTTATAGCTCACGAGGTTTGTAAGATATATCAAATGGTAAGAGCTCAATGGCCCATTTTGCAATCCTGCCCGTCGCGTCATGAGTTGTTTATAATGTCGTTAAGTGGTACTTCAGAGGCCATGTTATCGAACACTCTTGAAAGTAGTGTCGAGCTTCCGGATGCCATGAACACCGCGTATGCTATCTTCCCGATAGTGCGGGTAACGGACTTGCGGGGGTTAACACGGTGGATCGTAGTATACTGATTTTGAAGACGGAATTTATGCCCTTCGCTTCTCGTTCGACGACCAGTACCGCGCTTACAACTTGATGTGTAGCTGCGATGTATAACAACATTGGTTCGCCCAGGTTGGGCGCAGCCAGGACGGATTTGTTGCCAATATGGCCTTTATTTCTTCGAGTCTGGCGGTGGCAGCATCCGTCCACTCGGTGTTGATGCGCCTAAGGAGGCGATAGAGGGTAATGCCTTTTCTCCTAGACGGAGATAAAGCGGCTTAGAGCCGCCACGCATCCAATCAATTTTGTATTTGCTTGAGGTCTTTGGGATATCTAGCTGTGACAGAGCTCGGATTTTGGCTGGGTTTGCTTCAATTCCTCTACCGGATACGATGAAGCCCAGCAGCTTTCCAGTTGGTACGCCAAAAACGCATTTTCAGATTCAGCTTGATGTCATATGCTCCGAGGTTGTCAAATGTGAGCCTCAAGTTGTCTACTAGAGTTTCGACGTGTTTAGTTTTGACGACCACGCCGTCTCGTATGCCTCTCTTGTTTTGCCGATCTGGGTAGCGGACATGTACGAATCATGCGCCGATATGTTGCACGGCGTTTTTAAGTCCGAAGGGCATCGTGTTGAAGCGAGAATGGTCCGTATGGAGTAATGAACGCCGTGCGGCTTGTTCCGCTTCGCCATCTTGATTTGATGATAGCGGAGTATGTCGTCCGTGAAGCACAATGAATCGTGCCTGCAGTGGCATCGATGATTTGGTCGATCTGAGGGGGAGGAAGGGATCCTTTGGGCATGCTTTATTTAGGTCTTTGAAATCGACACATAGGCGCGAGATTTGTCCTTCTTTGGTACCATTACCAGGTTTGCTAGCCAATCCGGTGCTTGATGTCTCGATGAATCCGGCTTCTAATAGTTTGGCTAGCTCTTCTCCCATTGCCTGTCTTTTGGGTTCGGAAAATCGTCGAAGGCCTGTTTGGTGGCTTGAATCCTTTTAGGATGTTTAGGCTGTGTTCTCGCCAATGCGTGGGATTAGGGCATATCCGGGGTGCTGAGGAAAAATGTCCCAATTTTCCCGAAGGAATTCTCGCGATCTGGCGTCTACATCAGGGTTCAATTGTGCCCCGATGGAGGCCGTCTTTATGGGGTCCGCGGTGGACCTGGAATTTTACTATTTCATCTGCTGGTTTAAAGGAGGTGGACTTGGATCTCTTATCGAGTATCACATCGTCCCTATTCACCGTGGGCGTGGCGTGTGAGTTCCTCTGCCGCTAGGGCTTCGGATAGTGCCTCTAAGGCTAATGCGGCTGTCTTGTTCGGGCGCTGAGTGCTATGTCCGGATCACTAACAAGAGTGATTATTCCGCGGGCCCGGCATTTTGAGCTTCATGTACCCGTAATGGGGTACGGCTTGAAAATTGTGAATGCCTCTCGTCCTAATATAGCGTGATATCCGCTGTTGAGCAGGGCCACTTGGAACGTGACTTCTTCGGATCTGTAATTGTCCGGTGAGCGAATACCACATCGAGTGTGATTTTTCTGTGCAGCGCCTCCGGCTAGGGATTATTCCTCTAAAGGTTGTGCTGCTTCGCTCAATGCGGCTCCAGTCTATTTCCATTTTTTGAAGGGTTTCCTCGTAGATGAGGTTTAATCCGCTGCCGCCATCCATGAGGAATTTTGTAAGTCGAAAGCCGTCCACTATTGGACTAAGTACCAGTGCGGCTGGAGCTCGGGCTGTTCGGAATTTAGGTTCATCGCTGGCGTTGAAGGTGATGGTTGTGTCGCTCCATGGATTGGTTCTTGCTACTTGGTAGACCTCGGCGAGGCCGCGGATTGTTCGTTTCCGCATATTATTTGATGCAAAAGTCTCGAAGACTGTTGATACCGTACCGATGTTGTTGGAGTGGTTTTCCGGGGCTAGAAGCTCCTCTCCACTTTTGGCCACCTGTCGTAATATCCAACATGCTCGAAGGTTATGTGTTGGGACGGCACCTTCTGTACTGTGAATTTTACAGGGTCCGCTAAGCCATCCCTCTAGTACGGTTCCGTGCCCTTTATGGGGTCTTTGCTTTTTGTTTTTGTATCTGGTGCCCGAGTGTAATGCACCCTTTTGTTGCGGACTAGGGTTGTATTCGGGGCGGATTGTCCCAAAAATTATTTTGGTTGTCCGAAACTCTATCGCCCATACTTCGTATTATGGACGCCTTGGTCGGCGATGCGTGTAATTTCACGACGGTGACGGCGCTCAAGAGTCCTCGTCCGTGCAATTATTGCAAAAATTGAGATTGCGTTTTCCTCTCGGCAGTCCTTTATCCCGTCCGTAACCAGGAGGAATCTGGCCCGAGAGTGATGTCTTGTCTCAGCGGGCACTTGCGGATTAGTGATAGATCGCATATGTCTGGGCGGGTGGGTGGAATTAAGTCCGGAACCCTACCCATCTCAAGGCTCGAAGGCCGAGAAGTTTCCAAATTTGGAAGCTTGGATTGCTGCACGTTGTCCAACGAGTCTGGTCCGATGCCTGACTTTAAGTTCAGTGCTTGATCGAAGTCCGTCCCTCCGCGGGAATCCGGCATGGGGGGTTCGGAAGCCCGGACATGACTAGTTTTCAATATAGGAGAAGCGTCACCGCATTGTTCCTCTACCACTTCAACGTGGTGGGTGACCTGGGGAGAGTTAATCTCTCTCAGATCGGTTTTAAGCCCAATCTGTTTTTAGTCTGTAGCGACTCCCAGGGCGGCGATGCGATACAAGAGCTCGTTCTGGACGAGAGCTCTATGGATCCAGCCGCCGGCGAATTCGAGCTGACGTGAAAATTGCTTTGACGACTTGAGAGGTCATTGTAGAAGCGGTGGCAGACGGCGGTCATAAGAAAACCACCTAGCCGGATTGTTTGGCGGCGGCGAGGCTCCTTTGGCGAAGATACCATCCTTGAAGACGGAGGAGGCATCCTTCCTATCGGTGACGCACGAGGAACTCTCAATGAAAGCACCAATGTCGGTGTCAAAACCGCGGATCTCGGTAGGGGTCCCGGCGTGCGTCTAGGCGGATGGTAACAGGAGACAAGGGAAGCGATGTTTTACCCAGGTTCGGGCCCTCTTGATGGAGGTAAAACCCTACGTCCTGCTCGATTGATATTGATATTGTGGATGTTTACAAGAGTGGATCTACCACGAGATCAAGGAGGCTAAACCCTAGAAGCTAGCCTATGGTATGATTGTAAGGGTTGTTGATGCTCTACGGACTAGAGCCATCCGGTTTATATAGACACCGAAGAGGGCTAGGGTTACATAGAGTCGGTTACAATGGTAGGGGATCTACATATCCGTATCGCCAAGCTTGCCCTCCACGCCAAGGAAAGTCCCTTCCGGACACGGGGAGAAGTCTTCAATCTTGTATCTTCATAGTCTTGGAGTCCGGATGATGATGATAGTCCGGCCGAAGATAGTCCGGCCGATGACGATAGTCCGGCTATCCGGACACCCCCTAATCTGGGACTCCCTCAGACGGGGTAGGTGTGCGGCTCAATCACCGTAGAGATCGCAGCCCCCAAGGCGGTGTCCAGCCACCCGTCCTCGATCCGCGCGGTCGGCTCCGAGCTAAAGGTCGGAGCGAACTCTGGTGCGGCCTCCAGGACACTGTTCGGCGGCAGAGCTAGATCATGCCCCTCGTGACAGTGCGGCACGCTTGGCTGTGGCTCGAACCCGTCGAAGATCAAGTCTCCGCGGATGTCAGCCGTGTAGTTCAAACTTCCAAATCTAACCTGATGGCCAGGGGCGTAGCTTTCAATCTGCTCCAGATGGCCAAGCGAATTGGCCCGCAGTGCAAAGCCGCCGAATACGAAGATCTGTCCAGGGAAAAAAGTCTCACCCTGGAGCGCATCGTTGTTGATGATCGGAGGAGCCATCGGGCCTAAAGATGATGACACAGAGGAACTCTCAATGAAAGCACCAATGGCGGTGTCAAAACCGGCAGATCTCGGGTAGGGGGTCCCGAACTGTGCGTCTAGGCGGATGGTAACAGGAGACAAGGGACACGATGTTTTTACCCAGGTTCGGGCCCTCTCGATGGAGGTAAAACCCTACTCCTGCTTGATTAATATTGATGATATGGGTAGTACAAGAGTAGATCTACCACGAGATCATAGAGGCTAAACCCTAGAAGCTAGCCTATGGTATGATTGTTGTTCGTCCTACGGACTAAAACCCTCCGGTTTATATAAACACCGAATATGGTTAGGGTTACACATAGTCGGTTACAATGGTAGGAGATCTACATATCCGTATCGCCAAGCTTGCCTTCCACGCCAAGGAAAGTCCCATCCGGACACGGGACGAAGTCTTCAATCTTGTATCTTCATAGTCCAGGAGTCCGGCCAAAGGTTATAGTCCGGCTATCCGGACACCCCTTAATCCAGGACTCCCTCAATCTTGCTTAAAGCGTTACTCCGTTCTTATGAATTTAATACTCTAGATGCATGCTGGATAGCGGTCGATGTGTGGAGTAATAGTAGTAGATGCAGGAAGGAGTCGGTCTACTTGTCACGGACGTGATGCTTATATACATGATCATACCTAGATATTCTCATGACTATGCTCAATTCTATCAATTGCTCGACAGTAATTTGTTCACCCACCGTAATACTTATGCTATCTTGAGAGAAGCCACTAGTGAAACCTATGGCCCCCGGGTCTATTTTCCATCATGTTAATCTCCTGTCAACAAGCTATTTCTGGCTCTGTTTATTTTGCTTTCTTTACTTTTAGTCTTTATCATAAAAATACCAAAAATATTATCTTATCATATCTATCAGATCTCACTCTCGTAAGTGACCGTGAAGGGATTGACAACCCCTTTATCATGTTGGTTGATGACCCACAAGTATAGGGGATCTATCGTAGTCCTTTCGATAAGTAAGAGTGTCGAACCCAACGAGGAGCAGAAGGAAATGATAAGCGGTTTTCAGCAAGGTATTCTCTGCAAGTACTGAAATAAGTGGTAACAGATAGTTTTGTGATAGGATAATTTGGAATGAACAACAAGTAACAAAAGTAAATAAAGTGCAACAAGGTGGCCCGATCCTTTTTGTAGCAAAGGACAAGCCTGGACAAACTCTTATAATAGGAAAAGCGCTCCCGAGGACACATGGGAATATCGTCAAGCTAGTTTTCATCACGCTCATATGATTCACGTTCGGTACTTTGATAATTTGATATGTGGGTGGACCGGTGCTTGGGTGCTGTTCTTACTTGAACAAACATCCCACTTATGATTAACCTCTATTGCAAGCATCCGCAACTACAACAAAAGTATTAAGGTAAACCTAACCATAGCATGAAACATATGGATCCAAATCAGCCCCTTACGAAGCAACGCATAAACTAGGGTTTAAGCTTCAGTCACTCTAGCAACCCATCATCTACTTATTACTTCCCAATGCCTTCCTATAGGCCCAAATAAAGGTGAAGTGTTATGTATTCTATGTTCACATAACACCACTAGAGGCTAGACAACATACATCTCATCAAAATATCGAACGAATACCAAATTCACATGACTACTAATAGCAAGACTTCTCCCATGTTCTCAGGAACAAACGTAATTACTCACAAAGCATATTCATGTTCATAATCAGAGGGGTATTAATATGCATGAAGGATCTGAACATACGATCTTCCACCAAATAAACCAACTAGCATCAACTACAAGGAGTAATCAACACTACTAGAAACCTACTAGTACCAATCTCGGACTTGAAGACAAGAATTGAATATAAGAGATGAACTAGGGTTTTGAGAGGAGATGGTGCTGGTGAAGATGTTGATGGATATTTCCCTCTCCCGATGAGAGGATTGTTGGTGATGACGTTGGTGATGATTTCCCCCTCCCGGAGGGAAGTGTCCCCGGCAGAACAGCTCTGCCAGAGCCCTAGATTGGTTCCGCCAAGGTTCCGCCTCGTGGCGCTGGAGTCTCGTCCCGAAAGGTTGCTTATGATTTTTTTTCTCGACGAAAGACCTCATATTGCAGAAGATGGGCATCGGAGGGCCACCAGGGGGCCCACGAGGTAGGGGGCGCACCCAGGGGGTAGGGCGCGCCCCCACCCTCGTGGCCAGGTGGGGCCCCCTCTGGTGAACTTCTTCCGCTGGACATTTTTTATTATTTCCCAAAATGACTTTCGTGGAGTTTCGGGACTTTTGGAGTTGTGCGAATAGGTCTCTAATATTTGCTCCTTTTCCATTGAATTCCAGCTGCCGGCATTCTCCCTCCTTACGTAAACCTTGTAAAATAAGAGAGAATAGGCATAAGTATTGTGACGTAACGTGTAATAACAGCCCATAGTGCAATAAATATCGACATAAAAGCATGATGCTAAATGGACGTTTCAACTCCCCCAACTTAGACCTCGCTTGTCCTCAAGCGAAAGCCGATAACGATAAATATGTCCCCATGTTTAGAGGTAGAGGTGTCGATAAAAATAAAATACGGACATGAAGGCATCATGATTATTCTCATAACAGCAACATATATAGGTAATGTCATATGATTGCTTATGTTCTAGTAATAATCCATTCACAATGTAGAGTACGAATCATAAACTTTATTGAAAACCAACAAACTATAATCTCAGTCACTGAAGCAATTGCAATTTATCATAACATCAGAAAGAGTCTATGTCAGAGCTTAATAGCAAGTCCACATACTCAACTATCATTTAGTCCTTCATAATTGCTAACACTCACGCGATACTTGTGTTTACGGAGTTTTAATCGGACATAGAGAAAAATAGGGGCTTATAGTTTCGTGATGTAGGGCGGAACCCTATGTGGACGATCTTTCACGTTTGGAGAGGATCCCTACGACAAACACGAAGAACGAGCGGAAGAGCACGAGGGAAATCACGGGGAAAACACAAGAGAATCACTTAAACCAACAAGATCAATCACACATGTGCTAGATCGATGAACACAAAGGGAGATACATGATCCAAAGTCAACAAAGGACGATACAAAAGGTAGCCGTTCTTCTCCGTGAGGAGGTCTTGATGATGGTCTTCCCCGCAAAGGAGGTCCTGAATCCAAGGTGGATCTTCTCCGAAGAGGGGTCGCGATCTCTCTCGTGGAGTAGATCCGATATGGATGAGCGAAGCTCTATCTAACAATGAGCTAAATCAACGCTGACCCTAACTAGGAGGAGGTGGAGGAGTATATATAGTCTAGAGCCACGAAGGGGTAAGTGAAGGGGTACATGGGCTGCGGCCCAACACATGGCAGCGCACAGGCGCCGGTCGTCCGACGGGTACGGGACGTCCGGAGGCTCGGGAAGGTCCGGACGTCCAGTGCTCTTCGGACTTCCGCAGATTCGCTCGGTGCGCTTGGTCCGGCGTCCGGAGGGCGGTCGTCCGGTGCTGGAGTTCGTCGGACGTCCGGTCCTGGTGGACGTCCGGCCGCTATAGCATTCTGGCCTGGTTTCCTTGGGCTGTTGTGACCTTGATGGCAGACGTCCGGGCTGGGCGGTCGTCCGTGGCTGTAACCGGGCAACTTCTTCTCTTGGTCCTTGTACTTGGTGTCCTGGCCGTCTTGTCCATGGTCTTCCTCCTTGTTCTTGGTCATGCATAGCACATATATTTGAGGTAGTAACCATGTCTCACATGTGGGAAGTGAAGGTTCGGAGAGGAGCGAGTTCACCTTGTATCCAATGGCGTTTGTTCGAGGTCTCGTCATATGTCCACTTGGGGCTTGGAGAGTAGTGGGAGTGTACATGGGGATGAACGTGGGATGCTCCGCATCATCTCCCCCCCCCCCTTGGGAAAGATCCGACCTCGGATCGTGATCCTCATCACCATGGAAACGGTTGTCATATACGGACTTGTAGTTGGACGAAGTTGAAGACATGGCGCAATCCAAGTAGTCTAAGGTGTCGCCGGAGTGATAGACATGCAAAAAGAGCAAACACAAGCAACACTCGGAAATATAATGGTTAGCGCACACAAAGTGTCCATCATGTAAGAATGAGTCCGTGCGGCAAGATTGGTCGTGACAAAACGCATGAAGCTTATCGAGATGATCTAGAATGGGATGCAAAGCATTCATGGGAACAAAAGCATGGTGCACAAAGCGACAAATTCTACCATTGTGCAAAATGATGTCATAGAGAGACGATTCATCAATATCATGAATATGGTAATGGATGCTCAATATGATTATGTTATCATGCAATTGATGATAGGAAATATGACCACGATGTATGAATATGCCATCAAGAAAGATCACAACAAATTTGCTAAGAAAATGCACGAGCTCATATATCATGGATGACATTGAAATTGAAGATGCAACAAGGCAAGCATAATGTGGGTCAATCCATGTATAAGATGCAAATTTGTTAGGTGTGGTGTTGTACCATAGCTCAATGTCGTGGTGGAAATGGTGGTCCGTTGGTGAATCCACTAAGTCCGAGCACTCCTCAACTTGAAGGTCCATAGGGTCCATCTCCAATGCCGGTCCTCCATCCAATAGATGTATCATGTAGACAACAAGAAGGAAACAACAATGAAAGAATGGCCCATCCAATATGCGTATTTGAGGATGGCTCAAAGGGAAGGAGGTCACCTTTAGGAGGTTCTCAAGGATGATGGAGTTGCGCATCTTGTATGCCTTCACATAACCAAGTTGTCTCGTGATGTTACCGCCTTGTGAATCCTTCAAAATGAAAGAACATGACAAACACTCAGAAAAACAAATGAGGTTAGCGGAAGTGCAAAACCTATCATTTGTGTGGTATGATACCCAACAAGTGTATGCATCATGCTCATCATAAGAAAGTACAAGGGAGCATTTCATAGTATGGAGGCATATGATGCTAGAACAACCAAATACAATAGGCTCAAGTAAACAAGCATGCATCACAAGTGAAGTGTCCAAGTATCCAAGATAATGGAGCATAGAGGCAACTATTGGAGGCAAGCGACAATAAACAAGATATATCATGTGAGAGGCATGAACATATATGTCATCAACCCAAGAAAGCGAGTAAGAGTGGAACATGGGTGATGCGACAAAGCAAGCAATCATAGAGATCAAGTCAAGCAAGCTAGTAGTGCGAAGATGCAACATACTAGATGTAATCATGGTAATCATGTCATGTGTGCAAATAGTGGGCATATAAAATGCACATGACATTTCACAAGCATAACGGCAAGATATGAGAAAAATAGCATCAATAGCATGGGGCACATGATAAACATGGCAATAGCAACAAGGATCTCCACCAAGCATGCAAATACACATAGGAGTAGCATAATGGTGAATCATGGGTAGATGCAAGCAAGGGTCACAATTGCATGGCATAGGCATAGGAGTAAAAATAACATGCAAAGTGAACACGGGAAAATGAGCATAAGGTGACAAGTGGTAAATAGCCCATAGCCGTGTGAGAGACAAGTAAAAGAGATGCGTAGTCCTTGCTAAAAGGAATGGTGGGAATGAAAGTCCACGGGATCCCAAGTCATCATTGCTCTCAAGAGCTCGTTTAAATCAACTCTTGGGATTGAGAAGTTGGCGAGTATACATGAGTACCTACACAAAACAAAGACAAAGGAAAAATTGTGTGTGCGTGGTAGATGTACGCATCATCCATCATGATGCATACGTGCTTGTGTTGGTTAGCACCAAATATCCAATGCTTAAATAAATGAGATGCGTGATATAGAAACATGGCATCCATCATGATAGGTTTGTTGTTATGTATAGCATAATGGAGACTCAAATTGTGTAATGCATCATGAGAAATATGTAGAGCATTGTTATTCATGGAATGCATATGGTGTACACTATCATGGGGATCATGCAAAGTATGAGATGCATCAAAATCTCCAAACATGTATGAGGAAACTATGGGGGTATCCTCATGAGCATTAGTAGGAACATCACATGGAGAACATTGACAACATCCACAACAATGCATATTTGGAACAATGTGATCATGGCATGACATAGTAGATGAATTGCGCAAATCATGTAAAGGAAGCATGGCAATATCATCACATGAAAAACAAAAGCCACTGACCATCATCTCGTCATCTATGCCATAAGTGCAAATGGGATTTATTTTAATGGGGCATGCATAGTTACTATGTTGAGATTGAAATGATGCAATATGGGAGATCTCACTCATAGCATATGACAAGTTCAGTGGATTGTCAAACATGAAGTGACCAATAGAATTTTCACAAGATATCCTATGAAGCATAGCATCACAACTAGGCAACTCAACATGCTCATCATCATATTAATCATAAATAGGTAAGTCAAGGCATGAAGAAGTTTCACTAGCATGAAGCATGGTAATAGGTGAGTCAACATCATGGGAGCAATTGATGTCAAGAGAGTCCACTAGTGGGACAAGAGAAGCACCATCACCTATGTTACCTTTGGAGCGTCGCTCATGTGTTGTAGGTGAGGTGTTGAAGATCCACTCGTTGTCAACTTCATCTTGATGGAACCATGTGGGGGGTGCATCATCGTCCACCATGGCCATCGTCGTCTCCATTGGAGGGATGGACTCCTCGAGGATAGGCATGTCGTCATGTAGGAGACCTAGCACCAAAGAAGAAAGCACACTAGGAGTAGAGGTTAAGTCGTTAGGAATCATAGTGGCCTCACATGCCGTGTCAACTACCTCACTCACTATGTGTTGTGGCTCACTCACTCCCTCAAGGATGCTCTCACTCATATGGTTGGTAGAGTCACTCAAATGGCACTCAACCTCACATAGGATGTGTGGCATGCTCTCATGTGTGGGGCTAGTGGTGGTCACACTCATCCTCTCAAAGGAAATGCTCTCAATGTCACATATGGTGGAGTCACTCATCTCTCTCATGGGGTGGTGGCTCTCCTCACATGAAAAATGGGGCATCTCGACATATGTGTGTGTCGGAGAGATGTTGGTGCAAATGTCTCCATGCTCAATTCCTATCGGCGTGGTCGAAGGGGATGGCCCTTGCTCGACCTTCTTGTCACCGTCTTGGTGTGGGAGGCCCATAAGATGTGGCACCTCGTAGGTCGTCTCCATGACCGAAGGGAGTTTCCCATGCTCGGCCATCTTCCTTGTGGGGCTTCCGAAGATGTAAGTGTCGCCCTCGCTCGTAGGTGGTCGCCTTGGACTTGATGAAGTCGATGTAGGCGTACACGTGGGAAGTAGGCAAACATGCCATACGTCCAAAGGCGAAGATGCCTTGAGAACACTTGGCGAAGATGCCGAAGTGGTTGATGTAGTCGTAGCGCCGTCTTTGTGGTGGTCGTCTCGCGGTCTTCTTTTGTGCTCATGAAGCTTCGACTTGGCATGAGGTAGGGCTTGTTGGGACTTGTGCATTTGCGCTTGTTGAGCATCTTCATGTTGATGGTGTCGATGTCGCACTTGAGCTCGTAGTAGATGTCGTTCGTCCTCGTCGTGCACATGTTGCTTGGAGGTGAATTTCCCTTCATGACGATGTGGATCACGAACGTGATGGTGGTCACCATGGAGATGTGGACGTGGACGACTTGCGCTTGCATCGCTTGGGTGCTCCGAAGACTTGTGGCTTGAACGTCGCCGCCTTGAAGATGACGAAGGGGAAGAAGACTTGATCAAGGCCCGAATCTCCTCCATCCTTGCATCTTGCTCCTCTTTATGTGCGTAAAGCTTGTTGTCGATGTAGTCCCTTTTCCTTGCTTCGGAGAGATGAATGTCGATGGAGAGGTTCTCGATGCGCTCTTGCAATCTTGATTGTGCGCCTTGCATTTGTCATTGTAGATCAAAGATTGACGCTTTGGTGATGTAGTTGTTCACGCCGTCGTTGTTGTCGAAGACCAGAGATGAATTGCCTTGCCTATCCATCACAAAACTCGAGCAAATATGAGTGGGAGAAAGAGAAGAACTTATAACAAATGTACCTTGACCGATGTTGAAAATGGATCAATGATCACTCAATGATGTAACAAGGAAATAGCACAATTGGTACAAATTCTTGTCGGTTTC
Source organism: Aegilops longissima (assembly GCA_021605205.1). Lineage (NCBI taxonomy): Eukaryota > Viridiplantae > Streptophyta > Magnoliopsida > Poales > Poaceae > Aegilops > Aegilops longissima. The sequence goes on from CM038679.1 coordinate 353,227,311, forward strand.
TCACACCTACACAAGTAAAGCTTATGGTGGAGCTTGGTGAGGATAGTGGCACAAAAATTTTAATGCAAAATGTTAGCAAGAGTCAATAATGTTGAAAGAGATTCACAAATTCGCAAGAGAAACAAGTAGACCAATAGCAATGAATGGCACACGGAAACACACACTCGGATAGATAAATGGGGCCGTGCAACCAAGGAATGAGCTCAAAATGTGGAATCCACCAAAACGCTCGTGTTGCACAACTCAAGAGAGACGCTAGCACGATTGCTCAATAGGAGGATACGACACTTGTGCACAACATATAGGATGCAAAATGGATAAACTTTCTATCCCAAGTATGCTATGTATGTATGGTTCCCGGTGTTTCTCAAGATGATCCAAGATGATCGGATATGACAATCTTATGTGCAATGTGGTTATGATGCTATGGCACTTACTTACAAGCTTCTTTGCTCTTTCTCTCTTTTGCTTAAAAGCTTATTCTCTTTTTTTTGTATGTATGGCCACTTTGCACAATGCACAAACCAAGATAGCAATTGTGTATATGAGGGAACAAACTTTTGGCACAAGAGATGATATGATGCCAAAATGATACCAAGATGATATGGTATGTATGCTATGGGAAGTATGATCACTAATGTGCACAAGTCAGGTTGCCGGCAATACTCAAATGGCTAATCTTGATAGGCAAGTAACGCAAAATGGGCTAGGGGTTATCAATGCAATTTGCAAGGGGAATATAAAATGGTGTCGTCGAGGTTACCGTCCTTTGCGATGATGAGTGGCGGTGTTCTTGATGTAGATACCAAGATGATGGAGACTCGTCCCTAAGTAGCCGAAACACCTTAGGAAACGAAAAAACCGCGAACTCAAAATCTCAAATGACAAATGTCAAATGGTGGTAGTGAAATGCGGTGGTGGTTGCGGAAGCTCAATGGGATTGCGGAAATGCAATGGTGGTTTTGGAGTACACGATGCGGAAGTGGAGGGTAAGGTGGTGAACTATACACGGTGTCGGAGTTGGAAGCACGGTCCCTAAGTAGCCTAAACACCTTAGGAGACATAACTCACAACACAAACAAAATTGGGTTAATTTGGGCTGGTGGAAGTGTATGGTGGGTAAGCCTATGCGGAAGTGGCGGTGGTGGTTGATGAAGAAGCAACCGTCCCTAAGTAGCCGAAACACCTTAGGAGACTCGAATCACAACTCAAACAACCATGAGGAACAAAATTGGTTATGTTGCGGAAGTCGGTGGTGGAGTAGCGGAGGATGTGGTGGAAGCCCTAGGCAAAGACGCCAAAGTTCCAAAACTTTTATGAAGTCAAATGATTTTGGTGGTATTTTTTGTTGGAAGGGGGATGTCAAGAGCTTTTCAACGAGCTAAAGAACGTCAAAATCGGAGTTCGGAAATATTATTTATGGACAAAACAAAAATCAGCCGAAGTGGGAACCTACAGGTTACGGACGTCCGTAACGGTCGGATGTCCGGGGCGCCGGACGTCCGGGAAAGTCGGAAATCCATAAATTTTGTTCGGGTTAGGGGTTCCGGTCATCCGGGAAAGGTCGGATGTCCGGTCGTTCCTGGGGCTCCGGACGTTCGTAAAACGCCGGTCATCCGGTGGGTCGGGGTCAACGCGAAATCCGAGTTCGGGGGCGCGATTTTGGGCAGAAAATGGGGATTTTGGGGTCAAAATTGACGAGATTTCATGGATGAAAGATGGGGAAACTTGGGGAAATGCTAGATCCACTCGAAACCAAGCAAATCCATGGATCAAAATCAACAAAACTTCATCACACTAACAAATCACAAAAAAATTGGGGCTATTTTTGGTGGGGAATTTTCGAAATTGGGGAAGAACACAACAAAATCAAGCTAGAAAACACGGGGTAGGGGCTCCAAAAACGTGATCAACGTGGCTCTGATACCAAGATGATGTAGGGCGGAACCCTATGTGGACGATCTTTCACGTTTGGAGAGGATCCCTACGACGAACACGAAGAACGAGCGGAAGAGCACGAGGGAAATCACGGGGAAAACACAAGAGAATAACTCAAACCAACAAGATCAATCACACATGTGCTAGATCGATGAACACAAAGGGAGATACATGATCCAAAGTCAACAAAGGACGATACAAACGGTAGCCGTTCTTCTCTGTGACGAGGTCTTGATGATGATCTTCTCCTCAAAGGAGGTCTTGAATCCGAGGTGGATCTTCTCCGAAGTGGGGCCGCGGTCTCTCTCGTGGAGTAGATCCGATATGGATGAGCGAAGCTCTATCTAACAATGAGCTAAATCAATGCTGACCCTAACTAGGAGGAGGTGGAGGAGTATATATAATCTAGAGCCACGAAGGGGTAAGTGAAGGGGTACATGGGCTGCGGCCCAACACATGGCAGCGCACAGGCGCCGGTCGTCCGACGGGTACGGGACGTCCGGAGGCTCGGGAAGGTCCGGACGTCCGGTGCTCTTCGGACTTTCGTAGATTCGGCTCGGGTGCGCTTTGGTCGGACGTCCGGAGGGGGCCAGTCGTCCGGTGCCTGGAGTTCGTCAGACGTTCGGTCCTGGTCGGACGTCCGACTGCTATAGCATTTGCTGGCCTGGTTTCCTTGGGCTATTGTGACCTTCAGGGGCCGGACGTCTAGGCTGGGCCGGTCGTCCGGTGGCTGTAGCTTCGGGCAACTTTTTCTCTTGGTCCTTGTACTTGGTGTCCTCGCCATCTTGTCCATGGTCTTCCTCCTTGTTCCTGGTCATGCATAGCACATATATTTGAGGTAATAACCATGTCTCACATGTGGGAAGTGAAGGTTCGGAGAGGAGCGAGTTCACCTTGTGTCCAATGGCGTTTGTTTGAGGTCTCGTCATATGTCCACTTGGGGCTTGGAGAGTAGTGGGAGTGTACATGGGGATGAACGTGGGATGCTCCGCATCATTTCGCCTCCCAACCTTTCACCTCAAGGGTAATGTCAACAATAATAACTCATGCTCCCTACATCTAATTAGATATATCAATCAGGATCTTTCCAACATACTGTGCTTGCCAAAGGATAAAATGAAAAAGGAAAGGTGAAGATCACCATGACTCTTTCATAAGGTAGAGGATAATAATAAAAGATAGGCCCTTCACAGAGGGAAGCAGAGGTTGCCATGCGCTTTTATGGTTGGATGCACAAAATCTTAATGCGAAAGAACGTCACTTTATATTGCCCCTTGTGATATGAACCTTTTTTATGTAGTCCGTCACTTTTATTTCTTCCACTTCACAAGATCGTATAAAGCTTATTTCTCCCACACCAATCAATCATACATATTTAGAGAGCAATTTTTATTGCTTTGCACCGATGACAACTTACTTGAAGGATCTTACTCAATCCATAGGTAGATATGGTGGACTCTCATGGCAAAACTTACTTGAAGCACAAGTAGTATCTCTACTTGGTGCTGAGAATTTGGCTAGCATGAGGGGGGAAGGCAAGCTTAACATGTTGGGAGATCCATGACAATATACTTTATCTCAGATATAAGAAAACATAACCCATTACGTTGTCTTCCTTGTCCAACGTCAACTCTTTAGCATGTCATATTTTAATGAGTGCTCACAATCATAAAAAAATGTCAATAATAGTATATCTATATGTGAAACCTCTCTTTCCTTATTATTTCCTATTAATTGCAACGATGACCAAAGTTATGTTTGCCAACTCCCAACAACTTTTAATCATCATACCCTTTCTATGTGAAGTCATTACTCTCAATAAGATCAATATGAACTCTTTGTTTCTTTTTATTCTTTTTATCTCTTTCTTTTATTCACTCAAGATCATGGCAAAATAATCAAGCCCTTGACTCAACACTAATCTTTATTATATAGCTCACGGACTCGATTACATAAGGAGATCATAAAGCAAAACTCAAAACTAGATCATGCCATAAACTTTATTCTACTAGATCAAGATACTACTAATAGGATCGAACTAAGAAAAACGGTAAAGACAGGAGATGTGGTTGTGATACGATACCGGGGCACCTCCCCCAAGCTTGGCAGTTGCCAAGGGGAGTGCCCATACCCATATGATTATGTCTCCTTTGCTGGTGAAGAAGGTGGGTGTGTTGTTGATGATGCGGGCTTGTCGTCCATCTTCCAAGGCATGGGCTCACCATCATAGAAGGATGATCGAGTCTTCGGAATCCTCAAATCTGCAGTCAAACTCATCCTTTTGAATCTATATTCATACTCACAGTTTTGATTTTGCAGGTCATAGATTTGGGCTTGAAGGTGCTTGATCTTCTCATGAAGCTTGAAGATGGCCTCCCCGATATTGTCGGCCTCCAACTTGTGGTTTCTAGTAAACTCCGTGATCATCATGTGGTTGGAGTTGAGTCCACGTTCCACCATCCCTTGAGACTTGAAAACTTGTTGCTCCACTGCTTCGAGCCTCGTCTCCACGCTTCCGGTTCCTTTTGGCCCTTCTTCATCGCGGATGTGTAGCAACCCATCACGCAACTCAATGGTTTGAGGGTGTCGCAGCACCTCCGCGAGGTAAGGGTTGATGACCTTCTCGGAGAACTTTTCCTTGGAAGCACTTGGGGACGTCATGATAATTTAGATCTGTCAGAAAACAGCTCGAAACAAGAACAGGGGAGATTTGCGTGATACGGAGTCAAAACCTCCGGGAGAATATATAATGAATTTTTACCGACCAAAATATGTATCGTGCAAGAAAACGGAGTCCGGAGGGCACACGAGGTGCCCATGAGGTAGGGGGCGCGCCCAGGGGGGTTGGGCGCGCCCTCCACCCTCGTGGGGCCCTCGTGTCCTTCCCGGACTGCTACTTATTTTTTCTATTTTTCTAAATATTCCAAAACGGAGAAATATTGCCTTGAAAATTGTTTTGGAGTCGGTTTACTTACCGTACCACATACCTACTCCTTTTCGGAGTCTGGAAAGTTCCGGAAAGTGTCCCTTATGTATTCCTCCGGGGTTAAGGTTTCAATAACATTGGTTTCAACATTTATAGGATTACTTGAGATATAGTGTTTGATTCTTTGACCGTTTACCACCTTCGGATTTGTGCCTTCGAAGTTGTCGATTTTTATGGCACCGGAACGATAGACCTCCTCGATAACATAAGGGCCTTCCCATTTAGAGAGAAGTTTTCCTGCAAAAAATCTTAAGCGAGAGTTGTATAGCAATACATAATCACCTACATTATACTCATGCTTTTGTATCCTTTTGTCAAGCCATCTTTTGACTTTTTCTTTAAACAACTTGGCATTTTCATAAGCTTGGGTTCTCCATTCATCAAGTGAGCTAAAATCAAATAACCTCTTCTCATCGGCAAGTTTGAAATCATAGTTGAGCTCTTTAATAGCCCAGTATGCCTTATGTTCTAGTTCGAGAGGTGAGTGACATGCTTTTCCATAAACCATTTTATACAGAGACATACCCATAGGATTTTTATATGCAGTTCTATAGGCCCATAATGCATCATCAAGTTTCTTGGACCAATTATTTCTAGACCTATTGACAGTCTTTTGCAAAATTAATTCGAGCTCTGTATTACTCAATTCTACTTAACCACTAGACTGTGGGTGATATGGATATGCAATTCTAAGATTAACATCATATTTAGCAAGCATCTTACGGAAAGCACCATGAATAAAATGTGAACCACCATCAGTCATTAAATATCTAGGGACTCCAAACCTCGGAAAAATAACTTCTTTAAGCATTTTAATAGAGGTGTTATGATCAGCACTACTAGTTGGAATAGCTTCTACCCACTTAGTAACGTAATCAACAGCAACTAAAATATGTGTATATCCATTAGAGGCAGGAAAAGGTCCCATATAATCAAAGCCCCAAACATCAAATGGTTCAATAACAAGTGAATAATTCATAGGCATTTCTTGACGTCTACTAATATTACCAATTCTTTGACATGCATCACAAGACAAGACAAACTTACGGGCATCCTTGAAGAGAGTAGGCCAATAAAAACTAGATTGCAATAGCTTATGTGCAGTTCTATCTCCAGCGTGGTGTCCTCCATAAGCTTCGGAGTGACACTTGTGTAGGACCTGTTCCTGTTCATGCTCCGGTACACAACGTCTAATAACACCATCTACTCCTTCTTTATGAAGATGTGGGTCATCCCAAAAGTAATGTCTCAAATCATAGAACAACTTTTTCTTTTGCTGGTATGTGAAACTAGGGGGTATAAATTTAGCAACAATGTAATTAGCATAATCAGCATACCATGGGGTACTACGAGAAGTATTTATGACATTTAATTGCTCATCAGGAAAGCTATCATCAATAGGTAGTGGGTCATCAAGAACATTTTCTAACCTAGACAAGTTTTCTGCAACGGGGTTCTCAGCTCCCTTTCTATCAACAATATGCAAATCAAATTCTTTTAGCAAGAGAACCCATCTAATAAGTCTAGGTTTAGCATCTTTCTTTTCCATCAAATATTTAATAGCAGCATGATCAGTGTGAATAGTTACTTTAGAATCAACAATATAAGGTCTGAACTTATCACATGCAAATACAACTGCTAAAAATTCTATTTCAGTAGTAGCATAGTTTCTTTGAGCATTGTCTAGAGTCTTACTAGCATAATGGATAACATTTAATTTCTTATCAACTCTTTGCCCAAGAACAGCACCTACAGCATAATCACTAGCATCACACATAATTTTGAAGGGTAAATTCCAATCCGGTGGCTGAACAATAGGTGCAGAGATCAATGCTTTCTTAAGTATTTCAAATGCTTCCACACAATCATCATCAAAGACAAATGGTATATCTTTTTGTAATAAATTAGTCAGAGGCCGAGAAATTTTCGAGAAGTCCTTAATGAACCTCCTATAAAATCCGGCGTGACCAAGGAAACTTCTTATACCTTTGATGTCCTTGGGACACATCTTTTCAATAGCATCAACTTTGGCTTTATCAACTTTAATACCTCTTTCAGAAACTTTTTGCCCCAAGACAATACCTTCATTAACCATAAAGTGGCACTTTTCCCAATTCAAGACAAGATTAGTTTCTTCACATCTCTGCAAAACTCGATCAAGATTGCTCAAGCAATCATCAAAAGAGGATCCATAGACGGAAAAGTCGTCCATGAAAACCTCACAAATCTTTTCACAAAAATCAGAGAATATAGCCATCATGCATCTTTGAAAGGTAGCAGGTGCATTACATAAACCAAAGGGCATACGTCTGTAAGCAAAAGTACCAAAAGGGCATGTAAAAGTAGTCTTTGATTGATCTTTAGCCGACACATGTATTTGAGAGAAGCCAGAATAACCATCTAGGAAGCAATAATGTGTATGTTTGCATAATCTTTCTTGCATTTGATCGATAAAAGGTAAGGGGTAATGATCTTTCTTAGTAGCTTTATTTAATTTGCGGAAATCAATTACCATCCTATAAACTGTAATAATTCTTTGCGGGGTCAATTCATCTTTATCATTAGGAACAACAGTAACACCTCCCTTCTTAGGGACACAATGAACAAGACTTACCCACTGACTATCAGCAACGGGATAAATTATACCCGCCTCCAAAAGCTTTAGTAGTTCTTTTCTTGCCACTTCTTTCATCTTAGGATTAAGCCTTCGTTGATGATCGCGAACCGGTTTGGCATCTTCTTCCAAATTTATTTTATGTTGACATAGAGTGGGACTAATGCCCTTAAGATCATCAAGAGTATATCCAATAGCAGCACGGTGCTTCTTCAGAGTTTTCAATATATCTCTCTTCTTTATGCTCTGAAAGGTTAGCACTAATAGTAACAGGATATATTTTCTTTTCATCGAGATAAGCATATTTAAGATTATCAAGCAACGGTTTAAGCTCAAACACGGGATCACCCTTGGGTGGAGGAGGATCCCCTAGGATTTCAACAGGCAAATTATGTTTCAGAATAGGTTCCTGTTTAAAGAATACTTCATCTATTTCCATTCTTTCATTCATAAACATATCATTTTCATGGTCTAGCAAATAATGTTCTAGAGGATCACTAGGAGGTACGGCAATAGAAGCAAGACTAATAATGTCATACTTACTAGGCAATTCTTCTTCACGGTGTTGTTTACTAAATTTAGAGAAATTAAACTCATGAATCATATCATCCAAGCCAACCGTAACAACATCCTTTTTGCAATCAATCTTAGCATTGACAGAATTCAAGAAGGGTCTACCAAATATAATGGGACAAAAGCTATCTTGTGGGGAACCAAGAACAAGAAAATTAGCAGGATATTTAGTTTTCCCACACAAGACTTCAACATCTCTAACCATTCCCACTGGCGATATAGTATCTCTATTGGCAAGTTTAATTGTAACATCAATATCTTCTATTTCAGCGGGTGCAATTTCATGCTTAATTTCTTCATACAAGGTAATAGGTATAACACTAGCACTAGCACCCATATCACATTGCCATGATAACAATGTTCTCCTGTTTTAACAGAAATAATAGGCACGCCTACCATAGGTCTATGTTTATCTTTAGCGCCAGGTTTAGCAATTCTAGCAGATTCACCACAGAATTGAATAACATGCCCATCAATATTATTAGACAAGAGATCTTTGACAATAGCAATATTAGGTTGTACTTTGACTTGCTCAGGAGGTGTATAAGTTCTAGTATTGCTTTTACGAACCACAGATGAAGCTTTAGCATGATCCTTTATTCTAACAGGGAAAGGTGGTTTCTCAACATAAGAGGTAGGAACAATAGGATCATTATAAGTGACAGTCTTTTCTTCAACTTTAATAGGTGCAGCTACTTTTACTTCTATGGGAGGATGATATTTAAACGACTTCTCCTTAGGGAGATCAACATAAGTAGCAAAAGATTCACAGGAAGAAGCTACTATCTCAGAGTCAAGTCCATATTTAGTGCTAAGCTTACGGAAAATATCGGTATCCATAAAAGATTTAACACAATCAAACTTAGGTGTCATACCTGACTCCTTACCTTCGTCGAGTCCCAATCTTCAGAGTTGCGTTTAATTCTGTCCAATAAATTCCATCTGAATTCAATAGTCTTCATCATAAAAGATCCAGCACAAGAAGTATCGAGCATGGTGCGATTGTTTTCAGAAAGCCGAGCATAAAGATTTTGAATAATTGTTTCTCTTGGGAGCTCATGATTGGGGCATGAATACAACATTGATTTAAGCCTCCCCCAAGCTTGAGCGATGATTTCTCCTTCGCGAGGCCAAAAATTATGTATATAATTGCGATCACGATGAACAAGATGCATAGGATAATACTTTTGATGGAATTCCAATTTCAGTCTTCTATAGTTCCATGATCTCGTATCATCACATAGCCTATACCATGTCAATGCATCTCCCTTCAAATATAAAGGGAAGACCTTCTTCTTAACAATATCATCGGGTATACCTGCAAGCTTAAATAATCCACAAACTTCATCCACATATATTAGGTGCTCATTAGGATGCTTTGTTCCATCTCCTACAAAAGGATTAGCTAGCAGTTTTTCCATCATACCCGAAAGAAATTCAAAGGCAATATTTTCATATTCATTTTCAGTAGGTTCGTTAGGTTGAGGAGCAACTCTTTGCTCTACTGGTCGGGGTGAAGATACCCCGAACAAGCCCCTCAGAGGATTACTTTCCATAGTAACAAGTGACAGTAATTTTCAGCACACTATATAAATTTTTCCTTACCAAATTCCACCTACCAAAGGCGCTTCACTCCCCGGCAACGGCGCCAGAAAAGAGTTTTGATGACCCACAAGTATAGGGGATCTATAGTAGTCCTTTCGATAAGTAAGAGTGTCGAACCCAACGAGGAGCAGAAGGAAATGATAAGCGGTTTTCAGGAAGGTATTCTCTGCAAGTACTGAAATAAGTGGTAACAGATAGTTTTGTGATAGGATAATTTGTAACGAACAACAAGTAACAAAAGTAAATAAAGTGCAGCAAGGTGGCCCGATCCTTTTTGTAACAAAGGACAAGCCTGGACAAACTCTTATAATAGGAAAAGCGCTCCCGAGGACACATGGGAATATTGTCAAGCTAGTTTTCATCACGTTCATATGATTCGCGTTCAGTACTTTGATAATTTGATATGTGGGTGGACCGGTGCTTGGGTGTTGTTCTTACTTGAAAAAACATCCCACTTATGATTAACCTCTATTGCAAGCATCCGCAACTACAACAAAAGTATTAAGGTAAACCTAACCTTAGCATGAAACATATGGATCCAAATCATCCCCTTACGAAGCAAAGCATAAACTAGGGTTTAAGCTTCAGTCACTCTAGCAACCCATCATCTACTTATTACTTCCCAATGCCTTCCTCTAGGCCCAAATAATGGTGAAGTGTTATGTAGTCGACGTTCACATAACACCACTAGAGGCTAGACAACATACATCTCATCAAAATATCAAACGAATACCAAATTAACATGACTACTAATAGCAAGACTTCTCCCATGCCCTCAGGAACAAACGTAATTACTCACAAAGCATATTCATGTTCATAATCAGAGGGGTATTAATATGCATGAAGGATCTGAACATATGATCTTCCACCAAAAAAACAACTAGCATCAACTACAAGGAGTAATCAACACTACTAGCAACCTACTAGTACCAATCCCGGACTTGAAGACAAGAATTGAATACAAGAGATGAACTAGGGTTTTGAGAGGAGATGGTGCTGGTGAAGATGTTGATGGAGATTTCCCTCTCCCGATGAGAGGAGCGTTGGTGATGACGTTGGTGATGATTTCCTCCTCCCGGAGGGAAGTGTCCCCGGCAGAACAGCTCTGCCGGAGCCCTAGATTGGTTCCGCCAAGGTTCCGCCTCGTGGTGGCGGAGTTTCATCCCGAAAGGTTGCTTATGATTTTTTTTCTCAGCGAAAGACCTCATATAGCAGAAGATGGGCATCGGAGGGCCACCAGGGGGCCCACGAGGTAGGGGGCGCGCCCAGGGGGGTAGGGCGTGCCCCCCACCCTCGTGGCCAGGTGGGGCCCCCTCTGGTGAACTTCTTCTGCTGGAATTTTTTTATTATTTCCCAAAATGGCTTTCGTGGAGTTTCAGGACTTTTGGAGTTGTGCATAACAGGTCTCTAATATTTGCTCCTTTTCCAGCCCAGAATTCCAGCTGCCGGCATTCTCCCTCCTTATGTAAACCTTGTAAAATAAGAGAGAATAGGCAAAAGTATTGTGACATAACGTGTAATAACAGCCCATAGTGCAATAAATATCGATATAAAAGCATGATGCAAAATGGACGTATCATTGGTTGCGAGGTTCTTATTTGTTTGTGTAGGTGCGAGGGACTTGAGCGTGGTCTCCTACTGGATTGATACCTTTGTTCTCAAAAACTGAGGGAAATACTTACGCTACTTTACTGCATCACCCTTTCCTCTTCAAGGGAAAAACCAACGCAGTGCTCAAAGAGGTAGCACCGCTTGCTGCACGCCTGGCTGATATGACCAACACTAAAGTTGTTTCTATCGACGACCACCACGATGTACAAGACGTTGGTCTGGGTCAAGTTATGACAGCTCCGCTAGATAATATGATGCATCCTAGTAAGGAGGCCATTTTTTATGAAATAGACACAGTGTGTTTTTCAGGGTAGACACCCGTATCAAGTTTTGGATGGATCTTTAGAAAACCTCTGTGTTGCGATTTCTCTTCATGGAAATTGTTTTGCGCGTGAGTACCTTTGTCGAGATTGGTTTTCTCGTGCTGGGCAGCAAGGTTCAAACACTCTATTTCGTGTACATCGCGTGCGCGGGCGAGAGGTTGCTACTGCTACTAAAGGTGGAATGTCGTGAAAGATCGGGCCGCAACAACCGATCGGATCTCACCACGAGGTTTGGTCTACATCAAGTGATATTCAGAGCAAGGTTGTTCACGACACTATGGAGAAGATGACGAGTGCATCGTCATTCAGTATGTTAAGCTATGGATTTTAGTTGGAGGAGGAAGGCCGCTGGGCCAGGCTATTTCACACCTGTGTGGTGGTGAGAGAGAGATCATGTGCCGTGACGATCGGTCACATGAATTTGATCAACACCGCAAGCATCGAGATGGTGGAGAAGCTGAATCTACCAATGACACCACGTCCACAACCATATTGTTTCCATTGGGGTCATCAAGAGCTCACAGTTACGCAACAAACCAAGGTACCGTTTTTGTTGGAAAATTATTTTTGCGAGATTTCGTGCGACGTGATTCCGGCACCGATGATTTCATGTCACTTGTTATTGGGCGAGCCATGGTACAGAGAGCATGATGTCGTGTATGATTGCAAGACGCAAGATATACCATGAAGAGGGGTAAGAAGTACAGCCTCATGCCAATGGGTGAGGAGCGTTTTATTTCTTGGAGGAAAGAACATCTTGAGTGGATAAAAGAGCAGGGAGAAGAAGAAAAGAAAAAGGGCCAAGTTGCTGAAATTTCTGTGTTTGTTATTCAATCGAGTGAAGAAAATGTTTCTCAAGAGGTTAACTCAAATCCGAGGACGGTTTTGATGCAAGGGGGAGAGGATGATATGATCGACGCTAAAGAGATTTCTATCGACGACCACCACGATGTACAAGACGCTGGTCTGAGTCAAGTTATGATAGCTCCACTTGATAATATGATGCATCCTAGTAAGGAGGTTATTTTTTATGAAATAGACACAATGTGTTTTTCAGGGTAGACACCCGTATCAAGTTTTGGAGGGATCTTTAGAAAACCTCTATGTTGCGATTTCTCTTCGTGGAAAGTGTTTTGCGCGTGAGTACCTTTGTCGAGATTGGTTTTCTCGTGCTGGGCCGCAAGGTTCAAACCCTCTATTTCGTTTACATCGCGTGCGCGGGTGAGAGGTTGCTACTTCTACTAAAGGTGGACTGTCGTGAAAGATCGGGCCACAACAACCGATCGGATCTCACCACGAGGTTCGGTCTACATCACCGACTAAATACGCCTCCTTGCCGCATTCAAACGCCTCCATGAAACCCGTGTGGAAGCCGAGAAAGCCATTCCGGCCACACGTCCGTTCATGACCGGGTCGGCATTAAACGCAATGCCAGCCGAGCTCCTCCCGTCCGCCCTCTATTTAATTTCCTATTTAAACGAGGCCAGACGGCCAAGAATCACACACCTCTGCCGCTCCCCTATCTCCTCCTTCACCATTTTCTCCACTCTTACAATGGCTCACGAGGAGTAGTTATCCGACATCCGAGCCGGCTGGGTGGCCCGCCCGAACGAGTTGTGCAGCTCGCTGATCCACCTCCCTCCCCTCGCTTGACGGAGCCAGTTGCCGCCCCAAGTCGGCGCGTGGTTCAGCAACTCGCCGCTCCAGGCCAGCTCAACGAGGAGCGGCGAGAAGTTCCACGTCGGCACGACGGGGAGCATGGGCGTCGTCAGTGTCAGCCACGCCGCCGCCTAGCTCGTACCGCACCTCATGTGTCTGTGGCCGAGACTCCTGTGCCTGTGGCCACGCCCTGCAAGCAGAGACAGAAGCTGGGTGCGCGGAGAGGAACGAGTCGGTGGCTAGCGCCTCTGTGTCCGCTGCCATCATCCAGGAGAAGTAGAACATGGGAGGCTGTCGCCGCTTGGGTCCCATGAAGGCCACCGTCGAGGCGACGCTGCGGTACACAGCAGGTGTCTTGTCGGGTCCTTCTATTGCGAGGACCTTCGTCGACCCCACATGGGCTCCACGAAGCGGATAAGCCCCCTTCGACTCCATGTGTAGCGTCCAAGATGCGATCCTATCCCAATCACATGGTGAATTCATGATTGGGGCACTACCGCATTTCGAGTGCGTAGCAATGTGGATATCCATTACAACATACCATGTAGTGAATAGATAAGAATACAAGATAAAGGCTTACACTTGCCACAAGCTACAACAAGAATACATCAATACATAGCAAACATCATACATAAGAGCAGGATCGGACTACTGATGAAATCAAACGAAAAAGAAGAACGACATCCACATTGCTAATCCCAGGTTCCTGGCCCGGAACCTATCCCTTGATTGAAGAAGAAGTAGAAGAAGAACTCCAAACAAGTAAGCATCGCTTTACCTATACCTGCACCTGTTGTTGTAGTAATCTGTGAGCCACGAGGACTCAGCAATCCCATTACCATGGGTATATGGACTAGCAAAGTTTAATTGGTATGGAATGGATAAGTGGTGAGATTGCAGCAAGCACTAAGCATTATATGGTGGCTAACTTACGAGTAAGAGAATAAGAAGAGAAACTATGCATAACGGTCGCAAACTATTAATGATCAAGAATTGATCCTGTACTACTTATGGTCAAACATAACCCCACCGTGTTCTCTTCCCGAACTTCATTGAAAAGAGACGGTCACGGTTACACACGCGGTTGGTGTATTTTATTTTAGATCTGGTGTTAAGTTCTCTACAACCGGATATTATAAATTTCCCATCTACCACATAACCGCGGGCACGGCTCTCGAAAAGATTAAACCCTGCAGGGGTGTCCCAACTTAGTCCATCACAAACTCTTACGATCCACTGAGGAAAATCCTTCATTCCGGAACAACCCGATCAAGCTCGGAATCCCTGTTCATAAGACATTTCAACAATGGTCAAACAAAACTAGCAAGACCTCCCGACGTGCCGACACCCTGATAGTAGCCGCACGTATCTCGCCTCAGGCCATGATCGGATGAGCGCAGCGTATAGCAACTGAGAACCGAGTTTCGCCGGGGGAAGCCGCACATGACTCTGTTTTGGACCAACACTCATGAGGGGCACTGGCTCGGGTTGTTGATTAATTATCCTCAGGGTCCGGAAAGTCCCTATGCAAGTTTTAGTTGTTATTAGGCAAATGGTAAAACCAAGGTTGGGCCTTGATGGAAGAGTTTTATTCAAAGCGACCTGTCAAGGGGTGCCCATAAACCCCGACCGTGTTAGGAACGCAAAATCAAGGAACATATCCCTGGTATGGCGAAAACTAAGGCGGAAAGAGTAGAACAAAACACCAGGAAAACACCCAAGCCTGCCACCATTTACCAAGTATATAGATGCATTAATTAAATACTACCTCCGTTCCTAAAAATAGGGTGTATAGTTTTTGGCACGAAAATTAAAGAACACACGTGGAGGGAAAATTTCACAAGTTTTGGGCGAGATTACACCTGACTAATTGACATTAGAAAATAGAGGAGCTTGCCTAATATTGGGAAATGTAATCAAATCCCTAAAAAATTGTCCAAACGAGTGGTGCAACACAATACACCTTATATTTTGGTTTTTTTTCACAAAAGTCTATACAACTTATATCAAGGAACAGAGGGAGTAAGAGATATTGTGATATCCCATGATATCTGATGACCCACAAGTATGGGGGATCTATCGTAGTCCTTTTGGTAAGTAAAAGTGTCGAACCCAACGAGGAGCAGAAGGAAATGATAAGCGGTTTTCAGCAAGGTATTCTCTGCAAGTACTGAAATAAGTGGTAACAGATAGTTTTGTGATAAGATAATTTGTAACGAGCAACAAGTAACAAAAGTAAATAAAGTGCAGCAAGGTGGCCCAATCCTTTTTGTAGCAAAGGATAAGCCTGAACAAACTCTTATATAAGGAAAAGCGCACCCGAGGACACATGGGAATATCATCAAGCTAGTTTTCGTCACGTTCATATGATTCGCGTTCGGTACATTGATTATTTGATATGTGGGTGGACCGGTGCTTGGGTGCTGATCTTACTTGAACAAGCATCCCACTTATGATTAACCTCTATTGCAAGCATCCGCAACTACAACAAAAGTATTAAGATAAACCTAACCATAGCATGAAACATATGGATCCAAATCAGCCCCTTACGAAGCAACGCATAAACTAGGGTTTAAGCTTCTGTCACTCTAGCAATCCATCATCTACTTATTACTTCCCAATGCCTTCCTCTAGGCCCAAATAATGGTGAAGTGTTATGTAGTCGACGTTCACATAACACCACTAGAGGCTAGACAACATACATCTCATCAAAATAT
Source organism: Aegilops longissima (assembly GCA_021605205.1). Classification (NCBI taxonomy): domain Eukaryota; kingdom Viridiplantae; phylum Streptophyta; class Magnoliopsida; order Poales; family Poaceae; genus Aegilops; species Aegilops longissima. The sequence continues at coordinate 353,243,337 of CM038679.1, forward strand.
CGAACGAATACCAAATTCACATGACTACTAATAGCAAGACTTCTCCCATGTCCTCAGGAACAAACGTAACTACTCACAAAGCATATTCATGTTCATAATCAGAGGGGTATTAATATGCATGAAGGATCTGAACATATGATCTTCCACCAAATAAACCAACTAGCATCAACTACAAGGAGTAATCAACACTACTAGTACCAATCCCGGACTTGGAGACAAGAATTGGATACAAGAGATGAACTAGGGTTTGGAGATAAGATGGTGCTGGTGAAGACGTTGATGGAGATTGCCCTCTCCCGATGAGAGGAGCGTTGGTGATGATGATGGCGATGATTTTCCCCTCCCGGAGGGAAGTGTCCCCGGCAGAACAGCTCTGCCGGAGCCCTAGATTGTTTCCGCCAAGGTTCCGCCTCGTGGCGGTGGAGTTTCGTCCCGAAAGGTTGCTTATGGTTTTTTTCCTCGACGAAAGACCTCATATAGCAGAAGATGGGCATCGGAGAGCCAACGGGGGGCCCACAAGGTAGGTGGGCGCGCCCCACACCCTCGTGGACAGGCGGGCCCCCCTCTGGTGAACTTCTTCCGTTCAATATTTTTTATTATTTCCAAAAATGACTTCCGTGGAGTTTCAGGACTTTTGGAGTTGTGCAGAATAGGTCTCTAATATTTGCTCCTTTTTCAAATTGAATTCTTCTTCTTGGCATTCTCCCTCCTTATGTAAACCTTGTAAAATAAGAGAGAATAGGCATAAGTATTGTGACATAACGTGTAATAACAGCCCATAATTCAATAAATATCGATATAAAAGCATGATGCAAAATGGACGTATCAACTCCCCCGAGCTTAGACCTCGCTTGTTCTCAAGCGGAAGCCGATAACGATAAATATGTCCCCATGTTTAGAGGTAGAGGTGTCGATCAAAATAAAATACGGACATGAAGGCATCATGATTATTCTCATAACAGCAACATATATAGATTTTGTCATATGATTTCTTATGTTCAAGTAATAATCTATTCACAATGCAAAAGTACGAATCATAAACTTTATCGAGAACCAACAAATTATAATCTCAGTCATTGAAGCAATTGCAATTTATCATAACATCAGAAAGAGTCTATGTCAGAGCTTAAAAGCAAGTCCACATGCTAAACTATCATTTAGTCTTTCACAATTGCTAACACTCACGCGATACTTGTGGTTACGGAGTTTTAACCGGACACAGAGAAAGATAGGGGCTTATAGTTTCGCCTCCCAACCTTTTACCTCAAGGGTAATGTCAACAATAATAACTCATGCTCCCCTACATCCAATTAGATATATCTATCAGGTTCTTTCCAACATACTGTGCTTGCCAAAGGATAAAATGTAAAAGGAAAGGTGAAGATCACCATGACTCTTGCATAAGGTAGAAGAATAAAAGATAGGCCCTTCGCAGAGGGAAGCAGAGGTTGCCATGCGCTTTTATGGTTGGATGCACAAAATCTTAATGCAAAAGAACGTCACTTTATATTGCCCCTTGTGATATGAACCTTTATTATGTAGCCCGTCGCTTTTATTTCTTCCACATCACAAGATCGTATAAAGCTTATTTCCTCCACACGAATCAATCATACATATTTAGGGAGCAATTTTTATTGCTTTGCACCGATGACAACTTACTTGAAGGATCTTACTCAATCCATAGGTAGGTATGGTGGACTCACACGGCAAAACTGGTTTAAGGGTTTTTGGAAGCACAAGTAGTATGTCTACTTGGTGCTGATAATTTGGCTAGCATGAGGGGGAAAGGCAAGCCCAACATGTTTGATGATCCATGACAACATACTTTATCTCAGATATAAGAAAGCATAACTCATTACGTTGTCTTCCTTATCCAACATCAACTCTTTAGCATGTCATATATTAATGAGTTCTCCCAATCATAAAAAATATCAATGATAATATATTTATATGTGAAACCTCTCTTTCCTTATTACTTCCTATTAATTGCAACGATGACCAAAGCTATGTCTGCCAACCCGCAACAACTTTTAATCATCATACTCTTTTTATGTGAAGTCATTACTCTCAATAAGATAAATATGAACTATTTGTTTCTTTTTTTTTCTTCTTTCTTTTATTCACTCAAGATCATGGCAAAATAATCAAGCCCTTGACTCAACACTAATCTTTATTATATAGCTCACGGACTCGATTACATAGAGAGATCATAAAGCAAAAACTCAAAACTAGATCAAGCCATAAACTTTATTCTACTAGATCAAGATACTACTGAAAGGATCGAACTAAGAAAAACGGTAAAGATAGGAGTGTGATGGTGATACGATACCGGGGCCCCTCCCCCAAGCTTGGCAGTTTCCAAGGGGAGTGCCCATACCCATGTGATTATGTCTCCTTTGTTGGTGAAGAAGGTGGAGGTGTTGTCGATGATGCGGGCTTGTCGTCCATCTTCCAAGGCATGGGCTCACCATCATAGAAGGATGATCGAGTCTCCAGGATCCTCAAATCTGCAGCCAAACTCATCATTTTGAATCTATATTCATACACACAGTTTTGGTTTTGCAGGTCATAGATTTCGGCTTGAAGGTGCTTGATCTTCTTATGAAGCTTGAAGATGGCCTCCCCGATGTTGTCGGCATCCAACTTGTGGTTGCTAGTGAACTCCGCGATCATCATGTGGTTGGAGTTGGGTCCATGTTCCACCATCCCCTGACACTTGAAAACTTGTTGTTCCACTGCTTCGAGCCTCGTCTCCACGCTTCCGGTCCCCTTCGGTCCCTCTTCATCGCGGATGTGCAGCAACCCATCACGCAACTCAATGGTTTGAGGGTCTCGCAGCACCTCCGCGAGGTAAGGGTTGATGACTTTCTTGAAGAACTTGTCCTTGGAGGCACTTGGGCCGTCATTGCTAATCTAGATCTGTCAGAAAAACAGCTTGAAACAAGAACAGAGGATAATTGCGTGCTACGGTGGTCAAAACCTTCGGGTGAATATATAATGAATTTTTGCCGACCAAAATACGTAACGTGCAAGAAAACGGAGTCCGGAAGGCACACGAGGTGCCCACGAGGTAGGGGGCGCGTCCAGGGGGTAGGGCGCGCCCTCCACCCTCGTGGAGCCCTCGTGTCCTTCCAGGACTGCTACTTATTTTTCTATTTTTCTAAATATTCCAAAAGGGAGAAATATTGCCTTAAAAACTGTTTTGGAGTCGGTTTACTTACCGTACCACATACCTGTTCCTTTTCGGAGTCTGAAACATTCTGGAAAGTGTCCCTTATGTATTCCTCTGGGGTTACGGTTTCAATAATATTGGTTTCAACATTTACGGGATTACCTGAGATATAATGTTTGATTCTTTGACCGTTTACCACCTTCGGATTTGTGCCTTCAAAGTTGTTGATTTTTATGGCACCGGAACGATAGACCTCCTCGATAACGTAGGGGCCTTCCCATTTAGAAAGAAGTTTTCCTGCAAAAAATCTTAAACGAGAGTTGTATAGCAATACATAATCACCTACACTAAACTCACGCTTTTGTATCCTTTTATCATGCCATATTTTAACTTTTTCTTTAAACAACTTGGCATTTTCATAAGCTTGGGTTCTCCATTCATCAAGTGAGCTAATATCAAATAACCTCTTCTCACCGGCAAGTTTGAAATCATAGTTGAGCTCTTTAATATCCCAATATGCCTTCTGTTCTAGTTCGAGAGGTAAGTGACATGCTACTCCATAAACTATTTTATACGGAGACATACCCATAGGATTTTTATATGCAGTTCTATAGGCCCATAATTCATCATCAAGTTTCTTGGACCAATTCTTTCTAGACCTATTGACAATCTTTTGCAAAATTAATTTGAGCTCTCTATTACTCAATCTACTTGACCACTAGACTGTGGGTGATAAGGAGATGCAATTCTATGATTAACATCATATTTAGCAAGCATTTTACGGGAAGCACCATGAATAAAATGTGAACCACCATCAGTCATTAAATATCTAGGGACTCCAAACCTTGGAAAAATAACTTATTTAAGCATTTTAATAGAAGTGTTATGATCAGCACTACTAATTGGAATAGCTTCTACCCACTTAGTAACGTAATCAACAACAACTAAAATATGTGTATATCCATTAGAGGCAGGAAAAGGTCCCATATAATCAAAGCCCAAAACATCAAATGGTTCAATAACAAGTGAATAATTCATAGGCATTTCTTGACGTCTACTAATATTACCAATTCTTTGACATTCATCACAAGATAAAACAAACTTACGGGCATCCTTGAAGAGAGTAGGCCAATAAAAACCGGATTGCAATACCTTATGTGCAGTTCTGTCTCCAGCGTGGTGTCCTCCATAAGCTTCGGAGTGACACTTGCGTAGGATTTGTTCTTGTTCATGCTCAGGTACACAACGTCTAATAACACCATCTACTCCTTCTTTATAAAGATGTGGGTCATCCCAAAAGTAATGTCTCAAATCATAGAAAAACTTTTTTCTTTTGTTGGTATGTGAAACTAGGTGGTATAAATTTAGCAACAATGTAATTAGCATAATCAGCATACCATGGAGTACTATAATAAGTATTTATGACATTTAGTTGTTCATTAGGAAAGCTATCATCAATAGGTAGTGGGTCATCAAGAACATTTTCTAACCTAGACATGTTGTCTGCAACGGGGTTCTCAGCTCCCTTTCTATCAACAATATGCAAATCAAATTCTTGTAGCAAGAGAACCCATCTAATAAGTCTAGGTTTAGCATCCTTCTTTTCCATAAGGTATTTAATAGAAGCATGATCAGTGTGAATAGTTACTTTAGAATCAACAATATAAGGTCTGAACTTATCACAAGAAAATACAACTGCTAAGAGTTCTTTTCCAGTAGTAGCATAATTTCTTTAAGCATTGTCTAGAGTCTTACTAGCATAATGGATAACATTTAATTTCTTATCAACTCTTTGCCCTAGAACAGCACCTACAACATAATCACTAGCATCAGACATAATTACAAAGGGTAAATTCCAGTCAGGTGGCTGAACAATAGGTGCAGAGATCAATGCTTTCTTAAGTGTTTCAAATGCTTCTACACAATCATCATCAAAGACAAATGGTATATCTTTTTGTAATAAATTAGTCAGAGGCCGAGAAATTTTTGAGAAGTCCTTAATGAACCTCCTATAAAAACCGGCGTGACCAAGGAAACTTCTTATACCTTTGATGTCCTTGGGACATGGCATCTTTTCAATAGCATCAACCTTAGCTTTATCAACTTCAATACCTCTTTCAGAAACTTTATGCCCCAAGACAGTACCTTCATTAACCATAAAGTGGCACTTTTCCCAATTCAAGACAAGATTAGTTTCTTCACATCTCTGCAAAACTCGATCAAGATTGCTTAAGCAATCATCAAAAGAGGATCCATAGATGGAAAAGTTGTCCATGAAAACCTCACAAATCTTTTCACAAAAGTCAGAGAATATAGCCATCGTGCATCCTTGAAAGGTAGCAGGTGCATTACATAAACCAAAAGGCATATGTCTATAAGCAAAAGTACCAAAAGGGCATGTAAAAGTAGTCTTTGATTGATCTTTAGCTGACACAGGATAACCATCTAGAAAGCAATAATGTGTATGTTTGCATGGTCTTTCTAGCATTTGATCGATAAAAGGTAAGGGGTAATGATCTTTCTTAGTAGCCTTATTTAATTTACGGAAATCAATTACCATCCTATAACCTATAATAATTCTTTGGGGATCAATTCATCTTTATCATTAGGAACAACAGTGATACCTCCCTTCTTAGGGACACAATGGATAGGAGGGATAATTATACCTGCCTCCAGAAGATTTAGTATTTCTTTTCTTACCACTTCTTTCATCTTAGGATTAATCCTTCGTTGATGATCACAGACTGGTTTGGCATCTTCTTCCAAATTTATTTTATGTTGGCATAGAGTGGGACTAATGCCCTTAAGATCATCAAGAGTATATCCAATAACAGCACGGTGCTTCTTCAGAGTTTTGAATAATCTTTCTTCTTCATGCTCTGAAAGGTTAGCACTAATAATAACAAGATATAACTTTTCATCAAGATAAGCATATTTAAGATTATCAGGCAACGGTTTAAGTTCAAACACGGGATCACCCTTGGGTGGAGGAGGATCCTCTAAGATTTCAACAAGCAAATTGTGTTTCAGAATAGGTTCCTGCTTAAAGAATACTTCATCTATTTCCCTTCTTTCATTCATAAACATATCATTTTCGTGGTCTAGCAAATATTGTTCTAAAGGATCACTAGGAGGTACGGCAATAGAAGCAAGACCAATAATTTCATCCTTACTAGGCAATTCTTCTTCACGGTGTTGTTAACTAAATTTAGAGAAATTAAACTCAAGAGTCATATCACTCAAACCAATAGTAACAACATTCTTTTCGCAGTCTATCTTAGCATTAACAGTGTTCAAGAAGGGTCTACCAAATATAATGGGACAAAGCTATCTTGTGGGGAGCCAAGAACAAGAAAATCAGCAGGATATTTAGTTTTCCCACACAAGACTTCAACATCTCTAACAATTCCCATTGGTGAAATAGTATATCTATTGGCAAGTTTAATTGTAACATCAATATCTTCTATCTCAGCAGGTGCAATATCATGCATAATTTCTTTGTATAAGTCATAAGGTATTGCACTAACACTAGCACCCATATCACATAAGCCATGATAACAATGATCTCCTATTTTAACATAAATAACAGGCACGCCTACCATAGGTCTATGTTTATCTTTAGCAGAAGGTTTAGTAGTTCAAGCAGTTTCACCGCAGAATTGAATCACATGCCCATCAATATTATCAGGCAAGAGATCTTTAACAATAGCAATATTAGATTCAACTTTAACTTGCTCAGGAGGTGTATAAGTTCTAATATTGCTTTTACGAACCACAGTTGAAGCTTTAGCATGATCCTTTATTCTAACAGGGAAAGGTGGTTCCTCAACATAAGAAGTAGGAACAATAGGATCATTATAAGTGACAGTCTTTTCTTCAACTTTAGTAGGTGCAGCTACTTTTACTTCTATGGGAGGATGATATTTAAACCACTTCTCCTTGCGGAGATCAACATAAGTAGCAAAAGATTCACAGAAAGAAGCTACTATCTCAGAGTCAAGTCCATATTTAGTGCTAAATTTACAGAAAACATCGGTATCCATAAAAGACTTAACACAATCAAACTTATGTGTCATACCTGACTCCTTACCTTCGTCGAGATCCCAATCTTCAGAGTTGCGTTTAATTATATCCAATAAATTCCATTTGAATTCAATAGTCTTCATCATAAAAGAGCCAGCACAAGAAGTATCGAGCATGATGCGATTGTTTTCAGAAAGCCGAGCATAATGTTTTTTGAAGAATTATTTCTCTTGAGAGCTCATGATTGGGGCATGAATATAACATTGATTTAAGCCTCCCCCAAGCTTGAGCGCTGCTTTCTCCTTCGCGAGGCCAAAAATTATATATATAATTGCGATCACGATGAACAAGATGCATAGGATAATACTTCTGATGAAATTCCAATTTCATTCTTTTATAGTTCCATGATCCCGTATCATCACATAGCCTATACCATATCGATGCATCCCCCTTCAAAGATAAAGGGAAGACCTTCTTCTTAACAACATCATCGGGTATACCTGCAAGCTTAAATAATCCACAAACTTCATCCACATAGAGTAGATGTTCATCGTGGTGCTTTGTTCCATCTCCGTAAAAGGATTATCAAGCAGTTTTTCTAACATACCGAAGGAACTTCAAAGGAATAACTTCATTTTCAGAGGTTCATGGGTTGAGGAGCAATTCTTTGCTCTCTTGGTCGGGGTGAAGATACCCGAACAAGCCCCTCGGAGGATTACTTTCCATAGTAACAAGTGACGAGAAATTTCAGCACACTATATAAATTTTTCCTTACCAAATTCCACCTACCAAAGGCGCTTCACTCCCAACAGCGGCGCTTTTAAAAGAGTCTTGATGACCCACAAGTATATGGGATCTATCGTAGTCCTTCCGATAAGTAAGAGTGTCGAACCCAACGAGGAGCAGAAGGAAATGATAAGCGGTTTTCAACAAGTTATTCTGTGCAAGTACTGAAATAAGTGGTAACAGATAGTTTTGTGATAAGATAATTTGTAACGAGCAACAAGTAACAAAAGTAAATAAAGTGCAGCAAGGTGGCCCAATCCTTTTTGTAGCAAAGGATAAGCCTGAACAAACTCTTATATAAGGAAAAGCGCTCCCAAGGACACATGGGAATATCATCAAGCTAGTTTTCATCACGTTCATATGATTCGCGTTCGGCACTTTGATAATTTTATATGTGGGTGGGCCGGTGCTTGGGTGCTGTTCTTACTTGAACAAGCATCCCACTTATGATTAACCTCTATTGCAAGCATCCGCAACTACAACAAAAGTATTAAGGTAAACCTAACCATAGCATGAAACATATGGATCCAAATCAGCCCTTACGAAGCAACGATAAACTAGGGTTTAAGCTTCATCACTCTAGCAACCCATCATCTACTTATTACTTCTCAATGCCTTCCTCTAGGCCCAAATAATGGTGAAGTGTTATGTAGTCGACGTTCACATAACACCACTAGAGGCTAGACAACATACATCTCATCAAAATCTCGAACAAATACCAAATTCACATGACTACTAATAGCAAGACTTCTCCCATGTCCTCAGGAACAAACGTAACTACTCACAAAGCATATTCATGTTCATAATCAGAGGGGTATTAATATGCATATAGGATATGAACATATGATCTTCCACTAAATAAACCAACTAGCATCAACTACAAAGAGTAATCAACACTACTAGCAACCTACTAGTACCAATCCCGGATTTGGAGACAAGAATTGGATACAAGAGATGAACTAGGGTTTGGAGATAAGATGGTGCTGGTGAAGACGTTGATGGAGATTGCCCTCTCCCGATGAGAGGAGCGTTGGTGATGACGATGGCGATGATTTCCTTCCTGGAGGGAAGTGTCCCCTGAGCAGCTCTGCCGGAGCCCTAGATTGGTTCCGCCAAGGTTCCGCCTCGTGGCGGCAGAGTTTCGTCCCGAAAGGTTGCTTATGATTTTTTTTTCCTCGACGAAAGACCTCATATAGCAGAAGATGGGCATCGGAGAGCCAACAAGGGGCCCACGAGGTAGGGGGCGCACCCTGGGGGGTAGGGCGCGCCCCCACCCTCGTGGATAGGTGGACCCCCCCCTTCTGGTGAACTTCTTCCGCTCAATATTTTTTATTATTTCCAAAAATGACTTCCATGGAGTTTCAGGACTTTTGGAGTTGTGCGAATGGGTCTCTAATATTTGCTCTGTTCAAACCCGAATTCCATTGCGACATTCTCCTCCTTATGTAAACCTTGTAAAATAAGAGAGAATAGGCATAAGTATTGTGACATAACGTGTAATAACAGCCCATAATGCAATAAATATCGATATAAAAGCATGATGCAAAATGGACGTATCAATATCCATGTCCCAACATGGAACAACCTACAACTGCACCTGCAACTAGCAATGCTATAAGTGGGGCTAAGCAAAGTGGTAACATAGGCAAACAACGGTTTGCAGGGATGGTGGAAAAGGTTAGAGGCTATTTCATGTCATTTTGGGAGGTTGTCAACAAGTGGTAGGTAGTGCAAAATAGCGATAGCATCGAGAAGACTAGCAAAGCAAAGATAGTAGTGGTATCCAAGGTGATGGTCATCTTGCATGAAATCCTGCTAGGAAGAAGACCGAATCCATGAAGTAGACGAACCAACATAGTCGAAAGGATCCTCACAATCACAATGTTACTGGAACTATCAAGAAGAAGCAACACCAGAAAGAAGCAAACAACATGGTAAACAACCATCACATAACATGGCATGATGCACAATCAAGTATGATGCATGTCTAGTTTAATGATTCATGGCATGTCAAAGTGCAACAAGCAATGCTACAAATTAAGTGGAGCTCAATATGCAAAGTGTTACATATTGACAAGACACCACATGCAATCATTTAGTTCACTCTCGTGTATGTACAAAACAAGATTAAATGTTGGTTCACATGGCAAGAGGTGAAGCATATGTAAACTACCTAGTTAGGCTAGTTTAAATGAGGCCGGAACAACAAACAAGAATTCTGAAAAATCCTCATATACATAATTTTAGAGTTGTTAAATATACAAAGTAAGTGCACCATGTTAAAATATACATTTTTTCACCCCATTTACATATAAAGTTTATTTAATTAGGAGCTACGGTTATTTAGGTATGAAATAAATCATTTTAACATGCTATTTATGCAAATTAATTGAAACAACACATTTAAACATTTTTAACATGTATGAAAGTTGGATGTTATTAGACTACACAAAATTCTGAGCATTTTACATATGTAAAACATTTTAACCCGATGCATGGTTTGTGAGATATTAAATGCATGAACATGAGGGTGTAATCTGTAAAACAGGTTTTCTCTAGATAATGCTAAAATTGCAGGAACTAAAAAAAAACCAGGCGGGCCGAATCTGAACAGGAAGCCTTTGAGAGGAAAAAGCCCTGGGGGGTTGCTCACCACAGGCCTTAGGCCAGAAGCGGAGCGGATTGGGCGCGGCTGTGGGAGGCGGCAACGGCTGGGCTTGACGAGGTCGTGGCCCACACGAGCGACATGCAGGGGGCGGTCAACGGAAGGTGTCAAGGCAGAGGCATCGCCCTCCTCTGCCTGAACTGATGATGCTCAATGCAGTGAAGGAGACCGGCGGCTGGAGGGGGGTTGACGCGGCGGGACTTGAAGGGGAGCGGCGGCGGGCTGTAGGGGTGGTCGGCGAGGAGCAGCTTCCGGTGGAGCCGCGAGGGACTTGGTAGGGCGAAGAAGCTTGAGCACTTGGCGGGGCGATGGAGCTGGCAGGACTTGAAGGAGCAGGCGGGGCGGCGTGGGACTTGCGGGATGGCCGGAGACGGCGGTTCTGGCCGAGGGCGAAGCGGGTCGAGCGACAACGGCAGGATCCAGAGGTGGCGGGTGCGGATCCTGGCGGGGGTGACTCCATGCGGCAGCGGGGCTTGGTCGGCATCGGCATCGAGGAAGGAGCTCTGGTGCGGAGGCGGCCGAATCTGGACGCAGCGGCTCGAGGTCGGTGGAAGGTCCGGTCATGCTCCATGGTGCTACTACTCCTGCGCGGAGAACAAGAGAGAGAGGGAGTCGGGTGAGAGAGAGAGAGAGAGCAACAAGGGAGAGAAGAGAAGGAGAAGGCCGGAAGGAAGGCATGGGCGCGCAGGGGAGTGGAGCTCCGGCGACACAGCATCTCCAGCAGGCTAGCTCGAGCAGGAGAGGATTTTTGGATTTGGGGCGCGGGCGCCTGGTTCGCCTGGTGCTGAAAACGAGGGAGGGAGAGGGTGGATGCGGGTTGGATCCCGAGGAAGAGGAGTGGCGGCGGCGGCTGAGGGGATGGATGGGACAAGACTCTAGGATCTTGGGTTGCCCACTATTTATAGGAGAGGGACACAATGACAGGGTTTTTAGGGCATCCGATCGTCATCGAACGGCTCCAGATTTAATGGATGGTCAAAATAAAGAATCGAAGATATTTTAGGGATGTCCGGAGATGATCTAGACCCATCGATCACGACTGTCCGGGTCAGGTTCGAGAAAGTTTCGGACTAGGTTGCGAGGGGTCTATGTACTGTGCAGTGAGGCTGGACATATAGACTAGAGGGGGAAACAAAGACAATGAGGAGAGACGACAACTACGAACGGATGCAAGCTTTTGAAAAATGACAGCAACTGAGTGTCGATGCAATGCGGATGATGCATTGATGAATGCAACAAGCAAATAAATCACCATGGTGACAACGAAATAATAGGAAGGCATCTGGAGCGTCGGTCTCGGGGTATCACAACACTCCCCCACTAACAGAAGATCTCGCCCCGAGATCTAGGGATTACAATGGAAAGAAGAGATATAACGAAATTTCTTCTTTGACAAATGAGTGAAACTAAATTACCTTGAAGGTTGGAAAGACATGTAAAGAACACAAAGGGCAAGGAGAATTGAAACCACTCTGTATGAAAATGAGATATACAACTCCATTCATTCTGAAGCTCTCATGAACTCCAGGAAAGTGATCTTCATTGTTGTCAATGAACCTCCAATCGACCCATCTCATGTTACAAACAATGGGTTTCTTGTCCAGGAGGACAGTCTCATAAAAATCCTGATGTTCCTTAGTATGAAACATGTACTCTACAGCAGTCCTTCTTCTTGTGGCATAGGGATCTGACTGTCTCCATAATTTGGGACCTACATCTTTCCTTATCTTCATGTTTTTAGCAACTGGATGAGTGTCATCATGGTCAGGAATCTCGGGCTTGAGCTTTCTAAGCACTTGGGCCTCTTCATCTTCTTCAACTTCGCGCACTGGGGCCTTATTATTTTCAGCAGCAGGGATGTTTCTGGTGCTTCTCTTTGGTGCAGTCTGCTTTGGAGCTTGTGCAGACGACTTGGGAGCATTCTTGGACTTGGATGTTGCAGCCCCTGACTTGATTGCATCTCGCATTAACTTTTGAGCTTTGGGAGCTGGTGCATCATCCTCTTCATCATCATCCTCTTCCTTATCCTCAGCTGGGTCTCTCATCATTGAGGATCTGCCAATGACCCTGACAATGGTTTTTCTGACCCTTTTCTTCCTCTTCTTGCCTCCAGCAGCTTCTTCTCTTGGTTCAAGAGAGAATTCCATTGTTTCCTGAGTATATGGTCTAACTTTTGACATGGGCTTCCTCTGAGCAAGAGCCTTCTTCTTCATGCCTGGCTTGATGCCAGCAGCTAGCAACTGCAGCAGCTTGCTCTTTCTTGATCAACTTCTTCTTTGAAGTGACCTCTTCATCAACTACAAAATCTTCATCCTCTGGTTCTGAGGTTCTCTTCTTCCTTGTCCTTGTTGCAGCTTTTGGCAAGTTGCTTGGGGTGCTTCTGCTACCCTCTTCATAGCTGCTTGAGGGACTAGTGCCCTCATCGAGATTTTGGTGCCCCTCAGACTTGTCCTGGCTGTCACTCTGGTCTGACATTTCTGACACTGAAAGCTGACCTTGTGAATAGATAGGTTGAGATGGACTGGATGAGTATCACAAAGCACATCCATTTTGCAAAACAAATGAGTCAAAAACTTAGTTTTAATTTTCTACAGAAAGCATTTCGGAGCTACCGATATTACAAACTCGGTTAGACCGAAGCAACTTTAGAGTCTAAACTGGTGAAATCGGTTAGACCAAGACACTGTTCGGTGACTCCGAGATGCTAGGGTTTCACAGAGAACGTAAACTCGGTCACACCGATTCGTACACTTCGGTCAGACCGAGTAGTATATGTGTACTGGCCTGAGCCAAATCGGTGAGACAGAAATCCTAATATCGGTCAGTCCAAGATGAGTTCGGCGGAAACCTAAAGCTAAATTTTTGCATCAAATCTAATCTAACAGAGTTTTGAAGTGGATAGAGTCTTTTCAATGGTGGCAAGAATATAGGCATTGATCTTTGTGCTAAGAATCGAAGTTGGGAAAGCACAAAGGGTCGAGTTCATACCCTAGCTTGGTGATGAACCCGCTACGGCGACAGCGACAGCGAAGATTCCCGTTGACGGTTAAGGACACCAGCGGCAGGATGTCGCGGGTGATGAGGCAGCTATCTGGAGACCACGAGACGGTAGAGCTGGACAGGCGCGGGCGAAGGGGTTTGGAGAAATTTCCAAATTTTCAACCCGGGTATATATATCCAGACACTGTCGGTGTGACTGAGTGGAACGACTCGGTGACACCGAGATGCAGAATCGCAAGCGGTTGCTGCAACTCGGTGAGACCGAAGGGTTCTAATTGGTTGCACCGAGATAAAAAACCTAGATCAACTTAATGAACTTGGTATGACCGAATGGAATGGGCCGGTCAGACCGAAATACACTAAGAGATTTTGGAAGTTTAATCCCTTGACGGATCGGTGACTATCAGTGCTCCTCACCCGGAGGGTCCGAATTCGACTTGTTCAAACTTTTGTGATATAGCATGAATAGAGTTTGAGACGAGAAAAGCAGAGATAGCTAGAGGGAGTTCTTAGGCATTCTTCTCTATCCATTTGGCCAAAAGAAAAGGACCAAATAAGCAAAGCAACAAATGGATGTCCTTGAGTTAGAAAAATATGCACTCAACATGCTCACACAATAAGATAGCAAATAAAATATGTGGCAAAGCATGCACAAACACTCTAGCATCTATCAAGCAATTGGCGATGACTAGGTCATCTATATATGAGTATATTGACTGAGGAGTCAAATGAGAACATTTGATCGCAGATCATACTTATCGTTTGAGCACAAGTGGGGTTACCACTTTTACATAAAGCATTGTTGTGTTCACACCATTAGAGTTGCTTTAGCTCAATTCTTTAGAGAAAAGCTCCCCCTAGATGTGATATCCCCCCTAAGAGGGATGAACTAACCTTGGGTTTTGTTGACTTCATGTAGCTGTTAAAGATGTAGATGCTCAATGTTGATGTAGATCATTTGTTGCAATCCATTGGAGTGAGTTGCACTTTCAATACCTACACGGGTTAGTCCCACAAGGAACATACAAGGATATCCATAGACATAGAGTGAAATTCACACATGATGTTGTCCATGAAAGCATTAGGTTACCTTGTCCCTTGTCTTACCAACCAGAGGGTTTTGTGACTCCTTGAACTTGTGCAAGATGTGAAAGTTGATTGCACTTGTCCTTGCCAAATGAGTATGAGTGAAGTATGTTGGCGGAGTGACCCTCAAGAACTCTCTAGTTCTTCTTCTTCGGGATCCACATCATCTTGATGGGAATCCTTGGAGTTGCAGTCGTACTTGATGAAGTAGAACTTGATGTAGTCTTGGGAACCCACTTGACCAAGGCCTTAGGAGCTTCTTCAAATGCATCAATCTCCTCTTGAAGCTTGTCCTTGCCTTTTACCTTGTGGTCTTGTGGTGGAAGATCATCTTGAACTTGTGTTCCTTTGAAAGAAGTGGGATCATACTTCTCTTGTTGAGAAACAACCTTCGTCTTGGGGTATTGATCTTCTTCCCACTCAACTCCATTGGCATTTAACTTGCGTCCAAAACCAACACCTTGATTCTTCCGGTGCCTTCCTTGCTTGCGTACAATTTCCTCAAATTGCTTACTCCCGGCAAGGCTCTTGTAAACACCTTTCTCTATAATTCCCTTCAATAAGCTATTTTTTTGCTCAAGTGTAACTAGGATAAGAGAATCATTAGTGGAATCAAGAGAACTACTAGAAGCAACAATATTGGATTTAACATGATTATTGTTACTACTAGAAGAAGAATCTTTCTTACTCTTGTTGCTAGATTTAACTTGTGGCATGTAAGTAGACAAGAGTAAATGCTTGGCAATGTAAGAAGAACTTTTCTTACGAAGATCATCATTGATTGATTTTAAGAACCCATGCTCTTGCTCTAGAATGAGTTTTTCAAAGCGTAGCTTCTAATGAGTCTTTAAAAGCTCTCGATGATCTTCTAAGGTAGTTTCATGAGCTAACTTAAGAGTGTTTAGTTCTTTACTTAGACTCCCAATCTCCTTCTTATCACCGTCATTCATTTTATCTTGATTGGCATGATTAATAGCAAGTTCATCATAGTTTTCATCACTAGAGTTGTCAACAAGTCAGTCATCATCACCTAGCAAATCATCTTCATCACTATTGAAATCAACATACTCAGGTGTGATACCTTTGGACCTTTACCAATGAAGCATCTTCCAATCCCTTCATTTGGTGAATTAAATATGTTGTAGGAGTTGGATGACACAAGTGCTAGACCGGCAACACCTTCATCTTGGGTATATTCAGAGCCGGAGTGATAGCTTCTCTCGGAGTGGTTGTCGGAGTCGGAACCGGATACCCATTCACCAACATGAGCTTGACGTCTTCATCTTGTGTAGCTCTTTGATGACTTGTCCTTCCTTTCCGAATCCTTTCTTCTGCGAGAGGATCTTCGTTCATAACGATCATCTCTACTCCTTCTTTCTCTTGGTGGTGATTCTTCTCTTTTGCTTCTCATTTTAGGTGAGTCTTCTCTTCTTTTGTAGGGAGCTGTACACTCATTTGAGTAGTGTTCGGGTCTTCCACAATTGTAGCAATTGCAATCATGACTAGAAGATCTTTTGTCATTGTAGGACCCTGACTTGGAACTTCTTTCTTTGCTTCTACTCTTGTAGAAGTTGTTGAAGTTCTTCACCATTAGGCTCAATTCCTCATTGAAGACTTGTTTCTCACTTGATGTTGTAGGAGCATAACATGAAGCTTTTTAAGCACCACTAGACTTGTTGTGAAGCTCTTCTTTATCCTTAAGTAACATCTCATGAGCAACAATTCTACCAATGACTTCCGTTCTCTTGAGATCTTCGTAATTG
This sequence comes from Aegilops longissima, assembly GCA_021605205.1. Lineage (NCBI taxonomy): Eukaryota > Viridiplantae > Streptophyta > Magnoliopsida > Poales > Poaceae > Aegilops > Aegilops longissima. The sequence continues at coordinate 353,259,832 of CM038679.1, forward strand.
GGAATCATTTGGATCAATGTGCACACGATATCATATTTTTCCATCCAAGGCTCTTAGGATCTTCTTGATGATGAATCTGTCGGTCATCTCTTCACTTCCTAAGCCGACAATCTCATTTGTGATGAGAGCAAGCCTAGAGTAAATTTCAGCGACACCTTCACCATCCTTAATTTTGAACTTGTCAAGTTGACTTTGAAGCACATCCAATTTGGATTCCTTGATGGAGTCAGTAACTTCGTGCATATCAATCAAAGTATCCCAAATTTCCTTTGCATTCTCAAGACGGCTGATTTTGTTAAATTCTTCGAGGCATAATCCGCTGAAGGGGATATCGCAAGCTTGAGCATTGTATTGCAACATCTTCAATTCTTCAGCTGTAGCTTTACAATTTGGTTCCCTTCCATTGAAGAATTCACCTTGCAAGCCAATACACGCAATAGCCCAAACGGCGGGGTTATGTCCAAGAATATGCATTTTCATCTTATGCTTCAAACTAGCAAAATTAGTACCATCAAAGTAAGGACCTCTACGGTGGTAATTTCCCTCACTAGACGCCATACTCTCCTAGGTTGTGAAATGAAGGCTATGATCACAAAAGCTATGGAAATCAAGGCAAATGGAGATAAAGCTCTAATACCACTTGTAGGATCGAAAGTAGGTTCACGGAGGGCTCCACCCACGAAGGGTCCACGAAGAAGCAAACTTTGTATATCCCACCATGGCCATCGCCCACGAAGGACTTGCCTCACTTGGGTAGATCTTCACGAAGTAGGCGATCTCCTTGCCCTTACAAACTCCTTGGTTCAACTCCACAATCTTGTTGGAGGCTCCCAAGTGACAGCTAACCAATCTAGGAGACACCGCTCTCCAAAAGGTAATAGATGGTGTGTTAATGATGAACTCCTTGCTCTTGTGCTTCAAATGATAGTCTCCCCAACACTCAATTCTCTCTCACAGATTTGGTTGTGGTGGAAAGATGATTTGAGTGGAAAGCAACTTGGGGAAGGCTAGAGATCAAGATTCTTGTGGTTGAATTGGAATGTCTTGGTCTCAACACATGAGTAGGTGGTTCTCTCTCAGAAAATGAATGTTGGAAGTGTAGGCATGTTCTGATGGCTCTCTCACTTGTGGAGAGAAGGGTGGAGGGGTATATATAGCCTCCACGCAGAATCTAACAGTTACACACAAAAGAGCCAACTCGGTCAGACCGTATGTATGAACTCGATGAGACCGATTCAGTCCAAAATGTGAACGTTAGGATTTCCGGTGGGACCAACATGCTCAACTCGGTGGGACTGATGTGCTAGGGTTAGGGTAAAACCTAAACTCGGTTTGACCAATCACCTCAACTCCATGAGACCGATTTCAGTAATAGGTTAACAGAGAGTTGGTCAGGCAAACTCGGTGGGACCGATCGCTCCTTTTGGTAAGACCGAAACTTTATGAAAGGGAAACAGAGAGTTTGCATTGCAAACTTGGTGGGACCGATCACTCATTTTGGAAAGACCGAAACGTTACGAAAGGGAGACAGAGAGTTTGCAATCCCATCTCGGTGAGACCGAGATCCCTATCAATGAGACGGAACTGATTAGGGTTTCTGGCTATGGCTATGTCAAGAGAACTTGGTGGCGCCGGATGGATCAAATTAGTGGGGCCGAGTTTGACTTTAGGTTTAGGAAGTGGTTGAGGGTATTGGAGCATATCACTAAGCATTTTGAGCAAGTAGACCATTGAGCAACACCTCATCCCCTTTTAATAGTATTGGCTTTCCTATGGACTCAATGTGATCTTGGATCACTAAAATAGAAATGAAGAGTCTTGAGCTTTTGCCAATGTTTGTCCTTAGCATTTTGGGGGGTCCACATCTCTTAGTCCATGCCATGCCAATCACTGAACTTTCTAAAATGATCATCTTGAAAGTATGTTAGTTCAATGAGCTATATGTTGTTATGAATTACCAAAACCACTCAGGGATTAGTTGCACTTTCAGACATCCACCCTGCTAATCCCAGGCTCCCGACCCGGAACCTATCCCTTGATCGAAGAAGAAGCAGAAGAACAACTCCAAACAAGCAAGCACCGCTCTACGTGAAAGCATCTCTTTACCTGTACCTCCACCTATAGTTGTAGTAATCTGTGAGACACGAGGACTCAGCAATCCCATTACCATGGGTATCAAGACTAGAAAAGCTTAATGGATATGGAATGGATAAGTGGTGAGGTTGCATCAAGCACTAAGCATTGTATGGTGGCTAAATTACGAGTACAAGAATAAGAAGAGAAACTACGCATAATGGTCGCAAACTATTAATGATCAAGAAGTGATCCTATACTACTTATGAGGAAACATAACTCCACCATGTTCTCTTCCCGAACTTTGTCGAAAAGAGATGGTCGCGGTTACACACTTGGTTGGTGTATTTTATTTCAGATCTGGTGTCAAGTTCTCTACAACCGGATATTATAAATTTCCCATCTGCCACATAACCGCGGGCACGGCTCTCAAAAAGTGTAACGCCCCCGATGCGGCTATATCTCCCACGTGTCGAGGCACGACTTAGAGGCATAACCGCATTGAAAGCAATGTCGCAAGTGAGGTAATCTTCACACAACCCATGTAATAGTTAAGGGAAAGATACATAGTTGGCTTACAATGCCACTTCACACAAGACATAATTAAACATACATCATTGAGTACACTCAAGGTCCGACTACGGAACCAAAATAAAAGAAGATACCCCAAATGCTAACACAGATCCCGAATCGTCCCAACTTGGCACCACTACGATCATCCTGAAACGACACATAGTAGCGACCACGTTCCTCGTCGAACTCCCACTTGAGCTCGGTTGAATCACCCCTTGGCCTCATCGGAACCTCGCAACTGTTTTGAAGTATCTGTGAGTCACAGGACTCAGCAATCTCACACCCGCGAGATCAAGACTATTTAAGCTTATAGGAAGGACAAGGTAGTAAAGTGGAGCTGCAGCAAGCGACTAGCATATATGGTGGCTATTTCGCAAAAGAGAGCGAGAAGAGAGGCAAAGCACGGTCGTGAAACTAGTAGTGATCAAGAAGTGATCCTGAACTACTTACGTCAGACATAACTCCAACACCGTGTTCACTTCCGGACTCACGAGAAGAGACCATCACGTTTACACTTGTTGATGTGTATTTTAATTGAGGTCATCTTTGGGTTATCTACAACCGGACGTTAACAAATTCCCATCGCCTCATAACCGCGGGCACGGCTTTGAAAGATATTACCTGCAGGGTGTCCCAACTTAGCCCATTATAAGCTCTCACGGTCAACGAAGGATTATTCCTTCTACCGGAAGACCCGATCAATCTCGAATCCGGACTACAAGACATTTCGACAAGAATAAAACAAGACCAGCAAAGCCGCCCGATTGTGCCGACAAATCCCGATAGGAGCTGCACATATCTCGTTCTCGTGGCACATCCGGATGAGCGAGACGACGGCAACCGAAGATGCCCCAAGTTGCCTCGGTGGCACCGCAAGTGGCTCTAGTTTGGACCAACACTCGAGGAGCATTGGCCCGGGGTTTAAAATAAGATGACCCTCGGGCTCGCGAAAACCCGGGGAAAGGGCTTAGGTGGCAAATGGTAAAACCAATGTTGGGCCTTCTTTGGACGAGTCTTATTCAAAGCGAACTGTCAAGGGGTCCCATAAATCACCCAACCGTAAGGAACGCAAAATCAAGGAACATAACACCGGTATGACGGAAACTAGGGTGGCAAGAGTGGAACAAAACACCAGGCATAAGGCCGAGCCTTCCACCCTTTACCAAGTGTATAGATGTATTAATTATAGCCGATATATATATATATATTGTGATATCCCCAATAAGTAAACATGTTCCAAAAGGAACAACATCTCCATGTTCCAACAAGGAACAAACTTCAGCTTCACCTGCAACTAGCAACGCTATAAGAGGGCTGAGCAAAGCGGTAACATAGCCAATCAACGGTTTGCTAGGAAAAGGATGGTTAGGGGCTGACATGGCAATATGGGTGGCATGATATAGCAAGTGGTAGGCATCGCGGCATAGGCATAGCAAAAGAGCGAGCAACTAGCATAGCAAAGATAGAAGTGATTTCGAGGGTATGGTCATCTTGCTCGCAATGTTCTCGAGTTGTCGAAAGCTTGATCCTCAAAACGTTCTCAACAGGCTCCTCGTTCACGCTCGTCTCGGCTCTACCCAAAACAACAACACAAACAAGGAACCACATAAATCATGGTGCAATGCACAATCAACATGATGCAACAACATGACATGATATGCGGGAAGTGATATGCAAAGCGTATGTGCGCTCCGGAAGGTAAATGGAAAACCAGGCATCATCTTGGCAAACCAAGCATGCCATCGGAAAGATGAGATGGTTTCGGTAGAAATCGATATAGAGATCACCGGAAACGGATGCACGGGTTGGATATGGTGGGCAAAACAAGAAGGATGAGAAAACCAACATAACAGCATGATGAACAAAGCCATGCACGTGCACAAAACTACCTCATAGCACAAATCAAATAAATATGCACATGAAAGACAACACATAAGCATGATGCAAAAAGACATGATCATAAACTTGCACAAATGCTGAAACTAATGCCACCACTGAGTTGGTGGGATTTTTCTACCCCAAAAACATATATAATATGTTAGGGTTACCGTAGAGAAATCACCACAAAAACACTAAGTCGAAACCTGCCTAAACTGGAAGTTAACAGAAATGGCAATTTCCAGATTTGGAAATGTCCTGAAATGGACTTGCCTAAAACAGACAAGGGAACAAACCAGAAATGGAAACGTGGGGTAAGGAGAAAAAAAATAAGAATGGAGGAGGGCGCTGAGAGGCTGACATGGGGGCCCTACTGTCATAGAGACAGGGGTTTAGCAGGTTTAAAAAGGGGGAAGAAAACAGCCTCGGGGGGGAATCGAACCCGGGTCTCCCCGTTGGAATCCTGCCCCTGCTACCACTGGGCTGGGCGGCGGCGACTGACAGAGGAAGGGGACTCGGCCCTTATCTACTGCTGCTGCAGAGGAGACGCACCGGAGGAAAGCGAAAAACAGAAAATAAAAAGGGGGGAGGCGCGCCTGGGGTTCGAACCCAGGTCGCCGCGGTGAGAGAGCGGGGCCAAACCAGCTCGGCTGGGCTAGGAGGTTCGGTAGGATCCGGGACGCGTCCTACTTGACCAACCACTGGGTCCTGATCTAAGGACAGAGACAACAAACGACGACGCCGGCGAGGCAACGGCGGCTCAGGGGCTCTGCGCCCTCGTACACTGGGTACGCACGAGAGGGCACCACAGAACAAGAAGGGGCAAGCCCGAGCGGGGATAGCGGCAACCACGCACGCCAAGCTACTCTGAAATCAAAAACTTCGGACATGCCGGAGCACGCCGAGCGCGACAAGGACACGGACCGGAACCTGCGCTATGGTGAACTAACGGCGACAGGAAGGAGCAGGGAGGAAGTAGATTATACCTCCTTACCCTAGGACAAGAAATCGACGACGGAGACGGGCCGACGTGGCGAAGGCGTCGTGCTCGAACTCGCCGGGTTTCTGGCGAGAAGAAGACAGAACAGGCGTCGACGAACTTGGCGATCCGGGCCTCAGAGTCGACGTCGTGGTCAAGTCGACGACGAGGAAGACGGCGACACGGGCCGCAGGGTTGGGGTGGCGGAGACGCACGCCGGCGACAGGCGCTCCCAGATGCGCCGGACGGAGCGGGCGGCGAATCTGGTGGCTCACATTCGGGCGGCGGCGAGAGGGAGAGGGAAACCCTAGGGTTCGCTTGACGCGAGAGGGATAAGTAGGGGCTAGGCGACGAGGTCGAGCTCACGCTCCCTCGTGCTCCGGGGTCCCCATGGCGATGGCGAGAGGAGAGGGAAAAGGCGGGTGAAAAGCACAGTAACGACGCTGCCAGGCGGGACCGGCGCGTCCACGTGGACGGGCGCTAGCGGGGGTAAGAGCGGCTGTGGGTGCGCGAAGGCAGGAGGAGAGGCGAGCGGGCTGGCGCGCTCTCTCACTGGGCCGCGGGGCTGAGGGGAGCTGGGCCGGCTTGGGAGGCCGGAGCCCAGGTAGAGAGGGAATCGCTGGGCTGCCCTGCTGTTGCTGCCTCCTTTTCTTTTTCCTTTTTAAAATCAAAAGGAAGAGAAAAGAAAGTACAGAGAGAAATGAAAAGAGTTTGAGTGAAAAGAAAATATCCCCAAACTCCTGGAATTCTCCACTATTTAAATAAATTGTAATGGACATTTTTAGAGGTAGAAAAATAATGCAAGTTTGGAAATATTTCAAACTTGTGCCATTTTTGAACCTGACCATAACCACTTCAAATGAGGAGATATTTGGCAGAGAGGTTTAATGCAAAGAGCAAGATTAGCAGGGAGAAGATGAACATTAATTTAGAAAGGAAAAATATAGCACTTGACAAGGAAAGAAGTAGAGGGAAGGAGGAGATGGTAATGCAAGTTGAGAATGAAACATGCAACCACAAGACATGTGGGAGAACACCACAACCACATGATAAGAATGAAATGCAAGATGACAAGAGACACACATGCAATATGGTAAAAGAGCAAAACAAAGAAAAGAGAAAAACCCAACATAACCAAACAAAAGAGGCCAAGCATGACAAAGACCCACAAGACTTGGATGAGGTCAAATTGATATATTGCCCAAAAGGGGAAGTTTACATCCAGGGTGTTACAAAAAGACTAAACCTTGCAGGGGTGTCCCAACTTAGTCCATCACAAACTCTCACGATCCACGGAGGAAAGTCCTCCATTCCAAGACAACCCGATCAAGCTCGGAATCCCGGTTCACCAGACATTACGACAATGGTAAGACAAAACCAGCAAGACCTGTAACTGCACCTGCAACTAGCAACGCTATAAGAGGGGCTGAGCAAAGCGGTAACATAGCCAAACAACAGTTTGCTGGGATGGTGGAAAAGGTTAGAGGCTATTTCATGGCATTTTGGGGGGTTGTCAACAAGTGGTAGGTAGCGCGACATAGCGATAGCATCAAAACAACTAGCAAAGCAAACATAGTAGTGGTATCCAAAGTGATGGTCATCTTGCCTGAAATCCTGCTAGGAAGAAGACCAAATCCATGAAGTAGACGAATCAACGTAGTGGAACGGATCCTCACAATCGCAACATTACCGGAACTATCAGTATTATGCATGTCTGGTTTAATGAGGCATGGCATGTCAAAGTGCAACAAGCAGTACTACAAATTAAGTGGAGCTTAATATGCAACAAGTTGTATATTGACGAGACACCACATTCAATCATTTAGTTCACACCCGTTTATGTACAAAACAAGATTAAATGTTGGTTAATATGGCAAGAGGTGAAGCATATGTAAACTACCTACACTACTGCAGGTTGCTGCTAACGCGACACTACAATCAGAGAGTCTTTGACAAAATTGTGTTCGATGCATTAATCGCAAACGATGGTGTAAAAAACCGTCAAAGAAGGTGCAAAATGTTTGCGATGATGGATGCATCAAACACAGTTCAGATTTTAGTTGCATGTGCGATGCAGGGCATACAGTTCAGTTCAATTAACTATTTGTGATGTGATAGAACAAAAGAAACGGGCAGCCAGGTGAAGGCGTGTGCGATATACAGCTTACGGTTTACTCGAATGAACTGTTTGTGATTAGGCAACACAACAGAAACGGTCAGCCAAATCAATGTGTGTGCGATATACGGCATACGGTTCACTGGGATGAACTCTTTTTTATTAGGCAACGCAACAGAAACGGTTCAACCAAATCAAGGTGTGTGCAATGGAGGGCATACAGTTAATTTCGATAAACTGTTTGTGTTGAGCCAAGAGAACAGAAATGCTTCACATAAACAAGATGTCTGTAATACGCGGCCAACATCCAATTACATAGGTGGTTAGTACACACATGACATTTCCACACAACAAAGTAAACTATTACATGCATAATTAACTAGGATAAACAATCATCTGATCATCATCTACCTCTTGTGCTAGATCGATGGTCCTTTTATTCTAATTTTCCATTAATTGATGGCATTTTATGAACACGCCACCGTTTCCCACCATTTCCTCACCGGTTTCCCACCACCCAGCGATATTACGCATAAACCTAGGCGGCGCGCGATGCACGGAGGCAACAAGCGCAGCCTGTAGCACATCCACCTTTTCCAAGCATTCCAACCCACCAAAGCTCCACCTCTGCCATCAACCTCGTCCACGAGGAAAATGAGCAGGCGCCACGGCCTGTCAAGGCCGAGGCGCTCCTCGGCAACGCGATGGACGACATTGTGATGCGCGTCATCACCAGGGTTGAGCAGACCCTTGGCGCATGGTGCTCCAGCGCCGCGGATCAAGATAGGCATGTCAACGCCGAGAGCCTGCAGCATGCCGTACAACATGATCGATGACGCGCCGCAGAGCAAGCTAGGCGCATCTGCGCCGATAGGATGCGGCTCTCTGCACGGCGAGACCGTTGGAGCACTGCAAAGCGAGAGGCGCGGCATGCCGCACAGCAAGAGCGGATCCATCGGCGCTTGTCTGATGTTGACAGGGCGTCGCAGCTACGTACACGTCCTATCAGTACCCCCATTCCTCGCCAGGAGTGGGCAGAGGTCCTCTGCGCCGTACTTGCTATTGGGGAACGCAGTATTTAAAAAAAATTACCTAAGATCACGCAAGATATATCTAGGAGATGCATAGCAACGAGACGGGAGAGTGTGTCCACATACCCTCGTAGACCGAAAGCGGAAGCATTTAGTAACACGGTTGATGTAGTCGAACGTCTTCACGATCCAACCGATCCAGGTACCGAACGTACGACACCTCCGTGTTCAGCACACGTTCAGCACGATGACGTCCGTCGAGCTCTTGATCCAGTTGAGGACGAGGGAGAGTTTCGTCAGCATGACGGCGTGGCGACGGTGATGATGAAGTTACTGGCGCAGGGCTTCGCCTAAGCACTATGACGATATGACCGAGGTGTGTAACTGTGGAGGGGGGCACCGCACACGAGTAAGACAGATCTTGTGTGTTGTGTCTTTGGGATGCCCCCCTGCCCTCGTATATAAAGGAGGGGAGGAGGAGGCCGGCCAACAAGTGGCGCACCAGGGAGAGGGGATTCCTACTAGGACTCCAGTCCTAGTAGGATTCGGCCCCACCCTTTTTTCCTTCTACAAGATTTTTTTTGAGACAATCCTTCTACCAGATGGGGAAAGGGGGAAGGAGAGGGAGTAGGAGAAGGAAAGGGGGTGGCGCCCCCTTCCCGAGTCCAATTCGGTCTCCTCATTTGTGGGGGGTGCACCAGCCCCTTGTGGTTAGCCTGCCTCCTATGGCCCATAAGGCACATATCTTTCCCCGGGGGATTCCGGTAACCTCCCGATACTCCGGAAAATGCCCGAATCACTCGGAACCATTCCAATGTCCAAATGCAACCTTCCAATATATGAATCTTTACCTCTTGACCATTTCGAGACTCCTCTTCATGTCCGTGATCTCATCCAGGACTCCGAACAAACTTCGGTCATCAAATCACATAACTCATAATACAAATCGTCATCGAACGTTAAGCGTGTGGACCCTACGGGTTCGAGAACTATGTAGAGATGACCGAGACACATCTCCGGTCAATAACCAATAGCGGAACCTGGATGCTCATATATAATGGCTCCTACATATTCTACGAAGATCTTTATCGGTCAAACCGCATAACAACATACGTTATTCCCTTTGTCATCGATATGTTACTTGCCTGAGATTCGATCGTTAGTATAATGATATCTAGTTCAATCTCGTTATCGGCAAGTCTCTTTACTCGTTCTGTAATGCATCATCCCGTAACTAACTCATTAGTCACATTGCTTGCAAGGCTTATAGTGATGTGCATTACCGAGAGGGCCCAGAGATACCTCTCCAATACTGGGAGTGACAAATCCTAATTTTGATCTATGCCAACCCAAAAAACACCTTCGGAGACACCTATAGAACATCTTTATAATCACCCAGTTATGTTGTGACGTTTGATAGCACACAAGGTGTTCCTCCGGTATTCGAGAGTTGCATAATCTCATAGTCAGAGGAACATGTATAAGTCATGATGAAAGCAATAGCAATAAATCTAAACGATCATTATGCTAAGCTAATGGTTAATGATGTGATCACGTTCATCAAATGACAACACATGTTTATGGTCAGGAAACATAACCATCTTTGATTAACGAGCTAGTCAAGTAGAGGCATACTAGGGACACTCTGTTTTGTCTATGTATTTACACATGTACTAAGTTTCTGGTTAATACAATTCTAGCATGAATAATAAACATTTATCATGATATAAGGAAATATAAATAACAACTTTATTATTGCCTCTAGGGCATATTTCCTTCAGTCTCCCACTTGCACTAGAGTCAATAATCTAGTTCACATCACCATGTGATTTAACACCAATAGTTCACATCACCATGTGATTAGTTCACATCGCCATGTGCCTAATACCCAAAGGGTGTTACTAGAGTCAATAATCTAGTTCACATCACTATGTGATTAACACCCAAAGAGTACTAAGGTGTGATCATGTTTTCTTTGTGAGAGAAGCTTAGTCAGGGTCTGTCACATTCAGAGTCGTATGTATTTTGCAAATTTTCTATGTCTACAACGCTCTGCATGGAGCTACTCTAGCTAATTGCTCCCACTTTCAATATGTATCCAGATTTGAGACTCAGAGTCATCCAGATCAGTGTAAAAGCTTGCATCAGCGTAACTCTTTATGACGAACTCTTTATCACCTCCATAACTGAGAAATATCTCCTTAGACTTCTAAGGATAATTTTGATCGTTGTCAAGTGATCCACTCCTGGATCAATATTGTACCCCCGTGCCAAACTCATGGCAAGGTACACAATAGGTTTGGTACACAAGATAGCATACTTTATAGAACCTATGGTCGAGGCATAGGAATGACTTTCATTCTCTTCTGCTTTCTTCCGTGGTCGTGTTTTGAGTCTTACTCAACTTTACACCTTGCAATCTGTGCAAGAACTCCTTCTTTGACTATTCCATTTTGAACTACTTCAAAAATCTTGTCAAGGTATGTACTTATTGAAAAAAATTATCAAGCGTCTTGACCTATCTCTATAGATTTTGATGCCCAATATGTAAGCAGCTTCACCGAGGTCTTTCTTTGAAACACTCCTTTATGCTTTCAGAAAATTCCACATCATTTCTGATCAACAATATTTCATTCACATATACTTATCAGAAAGGTTATAGTGCTCCCACTCACTTTCTTGCAAATACAGGCTTCACCGCAAGTCTATATAAAACTATATGCTTTGATCAACTCATCAAAGCATATATTCCAACTCCGAGATGCTTGCACCAGTCCATAGATGGATCGCTGGAGCTTGCACACTTTGTTAGCACCTTTAGATCGAAAAAACCTTCTGGTTGCATCATATACAACTCTTCTTTAATAAATCCATTAAGGAATGCAGTTTTGACATCCATTTGCCAGATTTCATAAAATGCGGCAATTGCTAACATGATTCGGATAGACTTAAGCATCGATACGAGTGAGAAAATCTCCTCCTCCCTTGTGGGGGGTGCACCAGCCCCTTGTGGGCATGTTAGCCTCCCTCCTATGGCCCATAAGGCCCATATCTTTCCCCGGGGTGTTCCGGTAACCTCCTGGTACTCCGGAAAAATGCCCGAATCACTCGGAACCATTCCGATGTACGAATGCAACCTTCCAATATATGAATCTTTACCTCTCGACCAATTCGAGACTCCTCGTCATTTCCGTGATCTCATCCGGGGCTTCGAACAAACTTCGGTCATCAAATCACATAACTCATAATACAAATCGTCATCGAACGTTAAGCGTGCGGACCCTACGGGTTCGAGAACTATGTAGACATGACCGAGACACATCTCCGGTCAATGACCAATAATGGAACCTGGATGCTCATATTGGCTCCTACAAATTCTATTAATATCTTTATCGGTCAAACCACATAACAACATATGTTATTCCCTTTGTCATAGATATGCCATTTGCCCGAGATTCGATCATTGGTATCATCATACCTAGTTCAATCTCGTTACCGGCAAGTTTATTTACTCGTTCCGTAATGCATCATCCCATAATTAACTCATTAGTCGCATTGCTTGCAAGGCTTATAGTGATGTGAATTACTGAGAGGGCCTAGAGATACCTCTCCGATACTCGGAGTGATAGATCCTAATCTTGATCTATGCCAACCCAACAAACACCTTTGGAGACACCTGTAGAGCATCTTTATAATCACCCAGCTACGTTGTGACGTTTGATAGCACACAAGGTGTTCCTCCGGTATTCGGGAGTTGCATAATCTCATAGTGAGAGGAACATGTATAAGTCAGGATGAAAGCAATAGCAATCAAACTAAATGATCATTATGCTAAGCTAAAGGATGGGTCCTGTCCATCACATCATTCTCTAATGAGGCGATCCCGTTCATCACATGACAACACATGTCTATGGTCAGGAAACATAACCATCTTTGATTAACGAGCTAGTCAAGTAGAGGCATACTAGGGACACCCTGTTTTGACTATGTATTCACACATGTACTAAGTTTCCGGTTAATACAATTCTAGCATGAATAATAAACATTTATCATGATATAAGGAAATATAAATAACAACTTTATTATTGCCTCTAGGGCATATTTCCTTCACTTGCACCAGAGGCCGGCCGTGCAGTGCTTGCACCGGACGCCCGCCGCGCCGTTCGCATGGGTCGCGCCATTCGCCTTGTCCGCGGCCCACTCGATGCCAACGCGCTGGTCGGTAGGCTCGACCGCCTCCTTGGTCCAGGTGTCCACCTGGGCGCAGTAGAGGAACATGGCCGTCGCATCCTCGAGCTGGTGATCTCCGATGAAATAGCCAACTTGGAGCTCGAGGTCGCGCTCCAGATGTACCGCGAGCGTGTCGACCGCTTGGACGAACGCCTGCACGAGTTCAGGCAGAGCCAAGAGCTACCGTAGGCAAGGGCTGCTGGTCATGGTCTCATGGACTCGTTTTATTTTGTTGAGTCGTTTTGACGTGGATAGCTATCTATTCACAGCAATCATAGTATTGCTCTGTTTATTGCTCTATTCCAATATGTGTACTCTGTTTTCCGTTCTTATATGTTCTGTTTCAATGTGTGTGTGTGTGTGTGTGTATACGCTTTCCATTCTGTATATGTGGATGATAATAGGTAGATTCAAATTAGTATACAAAAATAGATAGAAAATGGAATTCATAATATATATATATATATATATATATATATATATATATATATATATATATATATATATATATATATATTAGTTGTTCATTAGTTCATCATAGAATATATATAATATCATCACATATACGTGATGATACTTAACTACTAGGTACAATGTATAAAATTGAAAATGAACAATACTAAAACTAATAATCCCTCCTGGGGCCAGTATTCCGGTAGCCCTTCGCCAGCAGCTCCCTGGTGCGCAACGTCTTCCCAGTGCGGAGGCAGTACTCCGCCTCCTCCGCCTCGCAGCGCTTGATGTACCGATCTGCCTCTTGCTGGCGGACGAGCGCGAACGATCTTGCCATTTCGTTGGAAGCCCACCAGAGCTCCTTATTGGTGGCACGTTGGAGCTTATCGGCCCACCTCCATGCAGCGATGAGGCGCCCATCACCTTTGACCTTCCTCGCGAAGTAGCCATCTTCGTACACCTCCTTTGCACGATGATGCGCCCGCCCCCAAAGCTTCGCTGCCTCCTTTTTCCAGGTGGCATCACGGGCTTCACATGCCGCCTGGTACCTGGCTTCCTCCTTCGCCATCTCCTTCTTGAATGCCACTTGCCTGGCTTTCTCAGCCAGCGGCAGCGACTTCCACAGACAAAGATTGTACTGGCCCTAAAACAAATCCAAAGTTGGGGGAGTGGTCATACGCAACCTTGTCCGGCGGCGCGTAGGGGTCCTCGTCGCAGCTATTCGAGTGAGCATCCTTGGGGGGTGGCGACTCCTCGTCGGCGCGTGGGCAGACCGGCAGCGCCATGGCAGAGATTTGAGAGAGAGAGAGAGAGAGAGAGAGAGAGAGAGAGAGAGAGAGAGGGCGAGCGAGGGGAGGATGTGGATGAGAATGCAGGCGGGACGACGTGAGCAAGGTAGTATTTATTGGCGGCCGGAATCTAGATCGACGAGAACAGTACATACGCTGGTCGCCGGAATTTACGAGTATTGTACTTTGAATTACACATGATTCCTGCAGCAAAATCCGTGTGTGAACTTAATAGCTGACGGATTCCAATACAGAACCGTGTCTGATTAATGACCCCTGCCACTCACCTACCAAACCTCGAGGCACAAAATAGAGTGCCAATCGTGTGCGGGCCGGTTGTCTTGCCAGATCTTTACATTTTCTTTTTTGAGCACCAGATATTTACATCATCTGATGATTTTTTAACTCGCACACAAGTACACAAAAATACGATTTTTCAAACCATTATTGTTAGCCGTTGCATGTAGATGTAGTTCAAATTTGAATTACGGTCATTAAATGCCTAGAAAATAACTTAAATGTCTTTAAAAGGTCAAATGACCCCTAAAATTTTCAAAATTTTCACATGACAGTTGTAGTAGTGCACGTTAAATGTAGAAAAAGTTTGAAGGCCGTAAGAGGAAGTTATCTCCCGTTCGTCATCAAACATGCATTGTTCCCTCTCGGAACCACGAGCCTTCTAGTGAGTTGCTCCGGTTTGTGAGGGGTGAGTGTCCAAACTTTCGTCAAACATGCCAATTTTTTTACAACATAATCTTGGTGGCATGACTTTACATCAAGCAAGGTTTCATGTTTTTCCGATCATTTTTTAATTTTCTAGAATTAAAATGCCATGGCACTCCACGCATGTGTCCATGCTATGAGACCATTATGTTTGAAAATTCCTTCTAATTTACTGCACATGGAATTAACTTGCACACAAGTACACAAATATGATTTTTCAAACCGTTATGGTTAGCCATTGCATGTTGATATAGTTCAAATTCGAATTATGGTCATTAAATGGCTAGAAAATCACTTAAATGTCTTTAAAAGGTCAAATGACCCCTGAAATTTCCCAAATTTACACATGACAGTTGTATTAGTGCACGTTAAACGTAAAAACAATTTGAAGGCCGTAAGAGGAAGTTATATCCCACTCATCATCAAACATGCATTGTTCCCTCTCGGAACCACGAGCCTTCTAGTGAGTTGCTCCGGTATGTGAGGGGTGTGTGTCCAAACTTTCGTCAAACATGCCAATTTTTTTACCACATCATCTTGTTGGCATGACACTACTAGGGAAAACCTTATACACAACATCTTAGCGAAGAATTTGGACAAAATCATGCGCCATCGCTACTTAGTAGCAGCCTTTCAGAATAAACGCGCCATCGCTATAACTTTAGCAAGAGCTGCATCAAAAAAAACCGCCATCGCTATGTTTGAACTGGGCGCACCTGGCTAGCTCAACTTAGTAGTAGCGCGTATCCTCGCCCAGCGCTACTGCTATTCTCCTTAGCTGTAGCACTTTTCTCGCACCCGCGCTACTACTAACCCTACCTTATCCTCCCCACGCGGTCGACCCTCTCTCACTCACTCTCCTCTCGGTCCTCTCGCCTCAGACCGACACTGCCATCCTCCATCGCCGCCGCCCGTCTCGGCCCTCCACCGAGGTACTCCCTCCTTCTCTCCTCCTCCTCCCACCCCGCCTCCTCCTCCTCCTCCGCCGCCTCCTCCCTCGTCCCTCCTCCGCCGGCAGCCCTCCTCCCATCGCCCCTGCCTCCTCCACCTCCTCCGACTGCCCGTCCCCCCTCCTCGGGCCGCCTCCTCCTCCTTCCTCCTCCGCAGGCCTCCTCCTCCCACCGCCTCCTCCTCCTCGGCCGGCCCCTCCCCTCCTCCTCCAGGATGCCCCCTCCCCCACCTCTGTCCTCCCTCCCTTGTCTCCATTCTTCCAAATTGTAGGTAATTTAAATGTAGATTTTAGAATGTAGACATTGTAGAATGTAGGTTTTTAATAGAATAATTTTTGACTATTTTAGGTGTTTTGAATAAAATAGAAGTAAGAAAATTTAGGTAGAACTAGGGTAGTAGAATTTTAGCAAGTGTTTAATAGAAATAGTTTATTTAGTAAGTGATTAATATAACTAGTTTATTTATATTAAGTGCTTAATAGAACTAGTTTATTTAGTAAGTGTTTAATAGAACTAATTTTTTTTCTATTTATAGTAAGTTTATATTTAGTAAGAACTAGTTGAAATAATAGAACTAGTTGAACATGTCATATTTGTTGTTATTTTTTTAGTTTAAACAATTATTCGGGATGTATTAGTGATAACTTATAGGGTTTTTGGTTTTGCAGAAATCAAGGAGCCCCTCCATCATCCTCGCCGTCGTCCCCGTCACTGACCCCCTCGGACCTCGAGGTGAAACCAGCCAAATCTCCATGTCAATATGAGTCCTATGAGATATATATGATGTAGATAAAAACATGTATATCATGTGTTGCTCAAATAGGATATGTGGTTGCCCAAGTGGCCGATCATGTTCAGGTTACACCTCCGAGTGGCCTATGTTTTGCCGGAGTGTTGATTAATTTCTGTTTCGGCAAATTTCAGGCGCTCGATATGTCCTTTTTTAGCAAAGGTCATGCCGGATTTTTCCGTGAATTCTGGCATGACTTGTGCTAGAATATGTAGGAAATATCGAGTGGCCTGGATTTTCTCGAAAAACAATGATCTAATTTAGGTTTTTTAGTACATATATTTAATTGTACACGTTTAATATTTGAATTATGAATGTAGGAAATGTTGTACTCGGACGACGAAAGTCTCCCGGGGGAGTGCAACTGGTGCCACGACGATCGAGGTCTATGCGACAGGTGCCCTTACCTGGACGAAGATCGGCGATTCAGCATTAAGCTCGAGGAGACCTTCGACGTTGAAATGGTACGCAACAACGACAAGTGTTTTATTCGTAATTAAGCATGACTTCAACTATTTCAACGTCTAATTTTCATATTTTACAATTCGACTAGCTTATCCCATGCCATGCAAGACGCTATGTCTTGGAGAGGATGGGTTTTGAAGACCATGAAAATTTTGAAACAATGAAAATGCACCTAAGGACCCATCATGATATGGATTTTGAAGTCAATCTGTACAATTCTCAGAGCGTAACCCATTTTGGTTGCCAAAATTGGGAAGCACTTTGCAAAATGTATGGTTTTTATGAGGGTATGATTGTGACCATGGATCTTGGTGATCCTGACATCGAGCAAAACAATATGGACATTTGGGTCCTTGTTGATACGCTTCCGATTCTACCGCTATGTGAGTTTCTCAAACATAGTTATTAACTAATTTATATTGTTTATTTCAAAATAGTTGACAGCTTATTTCCATTGACAGCTTATTTTCATTCTTCAAAGAATGTACGGAAGATGGTAGACAAAACCCACTACATTGATGGCTCCGAATTAACTTATAAGGAGAAAAATCATCTGATCGCATTTTATACTCAACTTGAGAATTACAATACCTATTATTGAACTCCTCCAAATTATGGTGAATACGTTCCACTAGTGCACGTGTTGAACCACGATAACTTCGATGGAGATACCCTGGTAAGATTTTTTACTATTACGACATCCATGCATCTTTTGCATACATCTAAAACTAGTACATCATTGCTAACTATGAAGTTATTACAATGTTTTTCAATAGAAAATCCCGATGGATTGTGTGCCTCATCTGATGTATCAGAATGGTCGCCTTGAAGTTCTGAACATATAGCCAGGTCATCCTACGGATCTCACCTATGCATATCGGATTTCTGAAACCGATGAACACATGCTAATAAAAGAGTGGAAAAAATGTTTGGACATTCGTAAGGAGGTTCTTGGAAGCAACATTAAGCAAAAGGCAAGAATTGGAGACAGGATAATCTGCATTCTCCATAATGGATAGCCAGGGGCTATCTTGTTTTTTGCTATTTTACCTTAGAGAATATAGTAGGTCCTAAGAGAATGTAGTAGGTCCTATGAGGTACAATATGTTTATTATGTGGTACAATGTGTTAGAGTTGATGATGAGGAGTAGTTGTAATTATGACTAGTGACCAACTTGCTATGTGATGTCTCATCGATGAAAACGATGATCATGAGGAGGTGTTATATGACAATGATGTATTATGATGATAAGTTGTTAATGATATGATGATGATGATATTTATTATATCATTGCGTGAAAGAATCGCGGATTAGTTTCAAGTGGATGTCCATCCACTTGAAACTAGTCCACGGTTCTTTCACCCAGTGATGTAATAACTCATTATGATGTAAAAACAATCTCTAAATTGCTGTTGTATGAAAATTGTATAGAGGTGTATGAATACAACATGAAATAAAAAATAAATAAAATACAGAATAATAGTAGTAGCGCGGGCTGGGAGAAGCGCTACTAGTAATTACCAGTAGCGCTGTGTGGAGAAAGCACTACTACTAAGTCGGTGTAGCAGTAGCGTGGGTTAACCAACGCTACTGCTAACCTTTAGTCAGAAGGCGTGCATCAAAGAGCGCTCCTCCCCGCCATCGATAGGCCTAAAACTTGCGCTGCTTCTAGGCTTTTCCCTAGTAGTGTGACATTACATCGAGCAAGGTTTCATGTATTTCTGATCATTTTTTTATTTTTTGGAATTTAAATGCAATGGCACTCCATGCATGTGTCCATGCCGTGAGACCAATATGTTTGAAAATTCCTTCTAATTTATTGCACATGGAATTAACTCGCACACAAGTACACAAATATGATTTTTCAAACTGTTATAGTTAGCTGTTGCATGTACATGTAGTTCAAATTTGAATTACGGTCATTAAATGGCTGGAAAATCACTTAAATGTCTTTAAAAGGTCAAATGGCCCCAGAAGTTTTCTAAATTTTCACATGACGGTTGTATTAGTGCACATTAAATGCAGTAAAAAAATTGAAGGCCATAAGGGGAAGCTATCTCCCGTTCGTCATCAAATATGCATTGTTCCCTCTCGGAAGAAAGAGCCTCCTAGTGAGTTGCTTCAGTTTGTGGGGTGTGTGTGTCCAAACTTTCGTTAAACATGCCAATTTTTTACCACATCATCTTGGTGGCATGACATTATATCAAGCAAGGTTTCATGTGTTTCTGATTTTTTTTTAATTTTTGGAATTTAAATGCCATGGAACTCCATGCTTAACTGTGTCATAGCCGGTAGACCAATATGTTTGAAAATTCCTTCCAATTTACTGCACATGGAATTAAATCGCACATAAGTACACAAAATATGACTTTTCAGACCGTTATGGTTAGTTGTTGCATGTACATGTAGTTCAAATTTAATTACGGTCACTAATTGGCTAGAAAATCACTTAAATATCTTAAAAGGTCAAATGACCCCTGAAATTTTCCAAAATTTGAGATGACAGTTGTATTAGTACTACAAATTTTCTTGTACATTTAAAAGACCATCTGTTGCCACTTTACTCCAAATTCGTCTTCCACAGCTAATAAAAATATCCACAACATCACACACAATTTTTTTTGTAGGAACCGTTTGCGATGAAAATTTCTGGGTCTATTTAAGTCTTCCTCCTTAAGCTTCGCCGGCTCGTCCTCTAGAGTGCTGGCAACCCCTGAATCCATGAATCTTGATCCCCATTGCCGCACCCGCTTCCTGTAAAGATGATGCCATGGAAACGCTTCATGCAGGACCATACGATGGCCGCGTCCTCCCCGAGCGCTGCCGCCTGTGCCGAGAGTGCCGACGCATCCACATTGAGCGCGGCCGCATCCGCCAAGAGGGCGTCTGCGACAGCCGACAGGGCAGCTACAGCAGCCGAGACAGCTGCAGCTGCTGCTGCGATGACGGCAACAAATGCCGAGAGCGCTCGAGCTGCCGTCCGTGCCATCGATGTCGCCCTGGCCCGGGTCGAGGCCATCCGCGCCAAGATCAAGGACGCACACGCCAAGATATTCCAGGCCACCTCGGAATCCAGCATGCAACCCATGTATGAAAAGGCGGCGGTGGCCATGGAGCACCTGCTACCTTATGAGATCGCTGAGCGGGAACCCGAGATGCAGGAGGCGGCGGGGATCGAGGAGCGCCGGGAGAAGGAGTTGCGCGTGGCCGAGGTCGAGGTAGATAAGAGTCTGTCCGTCGAGGAATCAACGGTGGAGTACCAATGCAAGCTCTGGCGCAGCCACTACTGCGAGTACTACAACCTTGAGGACGACGCTGAGGACGAGGACGAGGACGCGGTCGACTTCAGTAGGGGGACGCGGAGTCCACCAACAGCGGCATTTCGCCAGGACAAGTCATCGACGTCTCATCTCGCACCGGCGGTGCAAAGGCCGGCGCGGTGGCAGATTTGTTAAAATTATGCGTACTTAGGCTTTGTTTTTAATGCTGGTCTTTTCTTAGAGCAACGTTTAGGTCAATTGGCTCTGTTTAATTACTAAAATTGCTTGATTCAGTAAGTGTGGACTGTCTGCTGTACGCACTTTTGTGTGCCCAAATTAGCAAGCGATGTTAAATTATGCAATGACGTACCCAGGGAAATTTCCACCAAAATTTGAATTATCAAACTCATCCCATGCATGTAAAGCAGAATAATCGTTTGCGATGCACACAATCGTTCAAAGTGAATGGTGTCCGGCGGCACCGCGCACAAAGTTTCCCTCCACATTTCCAAATTTTTGGCCTACCGCCGAAATATCTACCCCCGCCCCCCTTCCCCACCCCCTTTTCTCCGTAACCACAAGTCACATTTCCCCTGTTTCCTCCTTCCTTCCTTCCTAAGCTATAGCCGCTTCCTCGCTTGCTTCCTCGCTCTCGTCGTCTCGCATCCTACCGCCGGGGTCGCCATGGTCTTCTTCAATGAACTCTCCATCGGTTCCTCCGACGACGATGACTCCTTCACCACCGGGGTATGCCTCTCTTCTCTCTCTCCGGCTATGACTTGGAATGAAGGGTTTTAACCCGGCGGTCGATTTGAGTCATTTCTTCCTCTTTTAGCTCCCTAGGACCATCAGTTGCAACGAATGGAGCGGGGTGGCGGAAGATCTGTCTACTCGTTGTCACCATATATATCCAAGCGTGAAGCTAGTTGTGTTTGAATCTATGGACAGTGGGAGGAAGTTTCTGGCATGTGCAGAGAAGATTAGACCCTCTTTCGTTGTTACAAATCATTTGTTAGGTGTGATTCAGACACGGTCACGGTCCCAACCCATTCATACCACACCTTCAACCAAACACATCCTAAGACAGTATCACAGTTTGTACCTAATATCTACAAATGTTGCCATCTCATCAGCGGTGCCATTAGAAAATTATTTGGCACCGCTTCAGCAGTTTGTGCAGCCAACTATGGTCCACACATCTGAGCTGCCGAGAAATAAATACTAAATCTTTATGGCACAAGGGAACTGGGCATCAGAGAAACTAGGTGCTCCGAAGTCCGGGTCCCTAATTTTTTTCTGCTGCATCGGCTCGTCAGTGCAGGGCACCGGTGCGAGATGTAGCAACAGTTGTCTTTAAACCCGGTTTTGGCATACATAGTGGACGGCCTTAGTGCTATTAGGTATATGTTACTAAATTTGTCCATGTACACACCTCTTAGTATCAATTTGTTGTCATCCCAACACTGTCAATATGCTGTTGCGGTTATATTTACCTTCCTCATAAAATGTTCAATTTATTATTTATAGTACATGAGTAAGAACTTGTAGCATTGTTGTAGTTAATTATAGCTTCTAATGTTTTAGAATTTGGTTGTTGTCTCAGTAGCAATTAATTCATTTGCACATTGATCTTTTTGAGAAGATATGTCATAATTAACCCATTTCTTCAGTTTTCCAAAATAAGTATTGGTGATTTTCTATGTTGCTATAAACCCATTTCCCCTACAATTTGTACTGATCTAGTTTTAAATATTATAGGATGAACGAAAGTGTTCTTACTTGGATTGGGTTGATCAAGAGTGGCCACAATCTTTGAAGATGTGCCTAGCAAAGCTCTAGAGCATGTATGAGGAAGAGAACAGAGGTTGGCTTAGAGAAAGTGTTGTCAACGCTGAAGAATATTTTAAGATGCGGGATAAAAAGAGGAAGGTGGAGAATGAGCTCAGATTTTTTTAAATCATACTTTGCTAACATGGTGTTGGCAAAGGAGGAGGCACTTTCCAAGTTGGACAGTGCAAAGCAGGTTCTTACTAACATGAAAGTAGAGGTGGATAAGACGTGCCTCGATGATCTCGATTAGAAAAATGTATATATTGTTCTAATATTGTTCTTATGAAGTTGAACTAGCTATATGTTGTATTGTGTTGTTTTCAGGTAGCTATCGTACTGTGATGTTAAAATATATTTATGTGCCTGATATGGAATTGGCAAACAGCTGTTCGATATGAAATGTGAATTTGCATAATACTAGAATTATTAATTGTAAACTACTAAACCTGCTAAATGGGTCATCGAACTTTGCAAACGATTCTAGGAGTAAAAGCGCTTGTGATGGATAGCCCAATGCCACACAGTTTTTTTCATCAAATCGTGTGTGATGTAGTTGATAAAAGCAAATGGTTAACCAAGGCGGAGCGTCTGTGATAGTTACACATTTCACACACGAGCCTGTACATGTGGGCTGTACATACAAACGGAAACTTTTTCCCTGGATTGACTATGTGGGCTGTACATAAGAACGGAAACGTATTCCTTGGATTTATTGTGTGTGATATACATACGAACGAATTTTTTTCTGAGATTCACCGTGTGGGATGTACATACGAACAGAAAACAATTGGGTTTCGATGCCTCACCCGATCGCACACGAGCTCATTTTGCCCCAGACTGTGTGGTAGGAGGTCCTATCCCGACGGTTTCTGGGTCGTGTGGGAAGAACCCTCCTATCGCCCACACTCACTTGGCGACGGTTCCAAATGTCGTCGCGGAACGGCGTTAAAAAGCATTTGTATTACACCGACACATACCAGTGCTAGTTAGGCAAGTTTAAATGAGGCCGGAACAACAATCAACAATTCCGGTAAATCCTCATATGCATATTTCGAATTTGCTACCGGTCTAACCTATACATAATATTAGAGTTTTTAAACATGCAAAGTAAGTGCAGCATATTAATCTATGCATTTTTTCAGCCCATTTACATATAAAGTTTATTTAATTCGGACCTATGGTTATTTAGGTATGAAATAAATCATTTTAACATGCTATTTATGCAAATTAATTCAAACAACACATCTAAACATTTGTAACATGGATGAAAGCTAGATGTTATTAAACTACACAAAATTCTGAGCATTTTACATATTTAAAACATTTAAATCTGATGCACGGTTTGTGAGATACTAAATGCATGAACATGAAGGTGTAATCTGTAAAACATGCTTTCTCTAGATAATGCTAAAATTGCAGGAACTGGAAGAAAACTAGTCGGGCCGAATCTGAACAGGGAGCCCATGAGAGGAAAAAGGCCTGGGGGGCTGCTCACCACGGGCCTTGGGCCAGAAGTGGAGCGGATTGGGCGCGACTGTGGGAGGCGGCAGCGGCTGGGCTTGGCGAGGCCATGGCCCACGCGAGCGACATGCAGGGGGCGGTCAACGGGATGTGTCGAGGCAGAGGCAACGTCCTCCTCTGGGCAAATTTGACAAATTTGACCTATAGATGAAATCAAATCATAGAATGAACTATCCATGAAACTATTTCACGTGGCTGACCTTTTTGTGTGACGCCTGACACGAAGGCGCCACACTACATTGTGCAATGCCTCAGAGATAGGCGCTACACGGCCAGCGTCGCACCCGTATGTTCAGAAAATTACTAAGTCAGTGTGCAGCGCCTAGCTCCCGGGCGTTGCACTAGTGCAGCGCCTAGCTCCCGGGCGTTGCACTAGTGCAGCGCCCGGGAGCTAGGCGCCACGGGTTAGCCGCGTTAAATAGTTTCACGGACAGTTCATTCTGTGATTTGATTTCGTCTGTAGGTCAAATTTATCAAATTTGCCCCTCCTCTGCCTGAACTGATGCTGCTCGATGCAGCGAAGGAGACCGACGGCTGGAGCGGGGCTTGACGCAGCGGGACTTGAAGGGGAGCGGCGGCGGGCTGCAGGGAAGGCTGGCGAGGACCAGCTTCCGGTGGAGCCGCGAGGGACTTGGCGCGGCGACGGAGCTTGAGGACTTGGCGGGGCGATGGAGCTGGCAGGACTTGAAGGAGCAGGCGGGGCGGCGTGGGACTTGCGGGATGGCCGGAGACGACGGTTCCGGCCGAGGGCGAAGCAGGTCGGGCGACGGCGGCAGGATCCAGAGGTTGCGGGCGCGGATCCAGGTGGTGGCGGGGCTTGGTCGGCACCGGTGTCGAGGAAGGAGATTCTGTGTGGAGGCGGCCGGATCTGGACGCAGCGGCTTGAGGTCGGTGGAAGGTCCGGCCATGCTCCATGGTGCTGCTGCTCCTGCGCAGAGAACAAGAGAGAGAGAGGGAGTCGGGTGAGAGAGGGAGCAACGAAGGAGAGAAGAGAAGGAGAAGGCTGGAAGGAAGGCAGGGGCGCGCAGGGGAGCGGAGCTCCGAGGACGCAGCTTCTCCAGCAGGCTGGCTCGAGCAGGAGAGGATTTTTGGATCGGGTGCGCGGGCGTCTGGTTGGCCTGGTGCTGAAAACGAGGGAGGGAGGGACACAGCTTCGGTGCCTTAAAGGCACCTATCTTTGGGTCACTAACGTGTGGGCCAGTCACCTGTTGGGCCCACATGTCATAGACAAAAAGGTAGGTGCCTTAAGGCAACGAAGCATCGTCCAGGTTGGATGCGGATTGGATCCTGAGGAAGAGGAGTGGCGGCGGCGGCTGAGGAGATGGATGGGACATGCCCTAAGATCTAGGGTTTCCCACTATTTATAGGAGAGGGACACAATGACGGGTTATTAGGGCGTCCGGTCGTCATTGGACGGCTCCGGATTTAATGGGTTGTCAAAACAGAGAACCAAAGATATTTTAGGGATGTTTGGAGATGATCCGGACCCATTGGTCACAACTGCCCGGGTCGGTTTCGAGAAAGTTTCGGACTAGGTTGCAAGGGGTCTATGCACTGTGCAGCGAGGCTGGACATGTAGACGAGAGGGGGAAACAAAGACAACGAGGAGAGACGACAACTACGAACGGATGCAAGCTTTTGAAAAATGACAGCAACTGAGTGCCGATGCAATGCGGATGATGTAATGATGAATGCAACAAGCAAATAAATCACACGGCGACAACGAAATAACTGTAAGGCATCTGGAGTGTCGGTCTCAGGGTGTCACACCATGTTAGGCATCAGCCAAGGATTTCACTCAGTTGAGCTGTGGGGAAGCGAGTCATCCTTTGCACTGAAGCATATACCTCCGAGGCTCCCGGTTGTTTGGTGATTGTGCTGCCACACATGAGGAAGACAAAGGGATCCGCAAGCGACCATTTAGGCTAGGTATCATACCTGTGCAGTTCGGGAATAGCACCGCTTAGTTGATTTATAAATGTAATGAAATCCATCATGTTTATATGAAATCCGTCATTGTTTATATGAAATATGGTTGTGTTTGCACGAAGTTCATCCGGTTGGTCGAGTTCTTGTCAGAATGTGTGTGGCTACATATGGTTGGATGGCGTGATTTCCGTGTCGCTGATCGGTCTGCGGCTGGCTCGGGTGGCGAGCTGGGACAAATAAAAACCAACTCACGCGAGCTCGTCTCCAAGCGCTCGCTGGAGGAGGAGCACCCGAGCTCTCGTTTATCGGTGGCAAAGGCATGGGTCGACAAAAGGGTTGCCAATATTTTGGCTACCCCGGCAAGATCCAAACAGCCCCTTCCAGCCCCACCCCTCCCAGCATATTCAAGTCCCTCATCCACTGTGAAATTTTGCCATGTGTTGTTTTCATGGATATTTTGCTGTGTGAAAACAAATTTAAATATGAACGAATAATCGGTGTCTGTGGTCTTCTGCCGGGACACGGTTGGATGGCCTCATAGTAGTAGTGTAGAGTAGTAGGAGTAGTAAGTGGTAGGAGTAGTACTACAGCATTTTCCTTGGAGTCTGTGCGATAGCAAGCTACCCTAGGCTATGTTACTACTCATTTCCGGTTTATAAGGCTCAATTTCAAAATATCTCCAACCAAGGTAGACAGTGAGTGGTGAAATAAATTTCATAGTTTGCACAAGTACTTAATTAGCACGCTCATTTTTCTCAGAAAGTTATGTTTATCGATGCATTAATTATAACGCATCCATGCATGATCACTGAATTTCCATGAACTTCTACATGCATTGGTGAGTTTTCTCTTGATACTACTTGCATCAAGTGATTTAATGCACCTTGAAATCCAAACATGTGATGGTAGGTAGTAGAATTGAGACTTCTAAAATAGAAAAACAAATTTTTTTAGATGAGCCCGATAAACCGGCACTGTACGGGACGGTGCTATACACACGGTTTTTAACCCTTTCCGCGATGGCATTTGGAACCGTCGCGAAGTGAGTGTGGGTGATAGGGGGGTCCTTCCCACATGACCCAAAAACCGTCAGGGATAGGCCCTCCTGGCACACAGGCTGGGGCAAAATTAGCTCGTGTGTGATTGGGCGAGGCATCAAAACCCAATCGTTTCCGTTCGTATGTACATCCCACACGGTGAATCCCAGAAAAACATTTTCGTTCGTATGTATATCACACACAGCCAATCCAAGGAATACGTTTCCGTTCTTATGTACATCCCACATAGTCAATCAAGGGAAAACGTTTCCGTTGGTATGTACATCCCACACAGTTTTATGTATAGGCTCGTGTGTGAAAGGTGTAACTATCACACACGCTCTACCTTGGTTAATCATTTGCTTTTATCAACTACATCACACACGATTTGATGAAGAAAACTGTGTGGCATTGGGCTATCCATCACAAGCGCTTTTACTGCTATAATCGTTTGCAAAGTTCCATGACCCATTTAGCAGGTTTATTAGTTTATAATTAATAATTCCAGTATTCCGCAAATTCACATTTCATATCGAACAGCTGTTTGCCAATTTCATATCAGGCACATAAATATATTTTAACATCACAGTACGATAGCTACCTGAAAACAGCACTACAGCATATAGCTAGTTCAACTTCATAAGAACTATATGTACATTTCCCTAATCAAGATCATCCAGTCACGTCTTATCCACATCTGCTTTCAGTTCAGTAAGAACCTGTTTTGCACTGGCCAACTGGGAAAGTGCCTCCTCCTTCGCCAACACCATCTTAGCAAAGTCTGATTTTAAAAATCTGAGCTCATTCTCCACCTTCCTCTTTTTATCCCGCATCTTCAAATAATCTTCAGCATTGACAACACTTTCACTAAGCTTACCTCTGTTCTCTTCCTCATAAATGCTCTAGAGCTTTGCTAGGCACATCTTCAAACACTATGCCCACTCTTGATCAACCCACTCCAAGTAAGAACACTTCCTTTCATCCTATAATATTTAAAACTAGATCAGTAACAAATGTAGGGGAAATGAGTTTATAGCAACATAGAAAATCACCAATACTTATTTTGGAAAACTAAAGAAACGGGTTAATTATGACATATCTTCTCAAAAAGATCAATGTGCAAATGAATTAATTGCTACGGAGACAACAACCAAATTCTGATACATCAGAAGCTATAATTAACTACAACAACGCTACAAGTTCTTACTCATGTACTATAAAATAACAAATTGAACATTTTATGTGGAAGGTAAATATAACTGCAGCAGCATAGCGACAGCGTTTGGATGACAACAAATTGATGTCCACTATGTATGCCAAAACTGGTGTAAAGACAATTGTTGCTACATCTCACACCGGTGCCCTGCACGGGTGAGCCGATGCAGCGGAGAAAAATCAGGGACCTGGACTCCGGGGCACCTAGTTGCTCCGATGCATAGTTCTTCGTGCCATAAAGATTTAATATTTTACTGCTTGGCTGCTCGGATATGTGGACCAAAGTTAACTGCACAAACTGCTAAAGCGGTGCCAAATAATTTTCTAATGGCACCACTGATGAGATGGCAACATTATTAGATACTAGGTACAAACTGTGACATTGTCTTAGGATGTGTTTGGTTGAAGGTGCGGTATGAATGGGTTGGGATCGTGACTGTGTCTGAATCACATCTAACAAATGATTTGCAACAACAAAAGAGGGTCTAACCTTCTCTGCACATGCCAGAAACTTCCTCCCACTGTCCTTAGATTCAAACGCAACTTGCTTCACGCATGGATATTGATGGTGACAACGAGCAGATAGATCTTTAGCCACCCCACTCCATTCGTTGCAACTGATGGTCCTAGGGAGCTACAAGAGGAAGAAATGACTCAAATCGACTGCCGGGTTAAAATCCTTCATTCCAAGTCATAGCCCGAGAGAGGGAAGAGAGGCATACCTGGGTGGTGAAAGACTCGTCGTCAGAGGAGGAACCGCTGGAGAGGTCATTGAAGAAGACCATGGCGACCCCGGCGGTAGGATGCGAGATGGCGAGAGCGAGGAAGCAAGTGAGTAAGCGGCTATAGCTTAGGAAGGAAGGAAGGAAGGAGGAAACAGGGGAAATGTGACTTGTGGTCGGGGAGAAAAGAGGGTGGGGAAGGGGGGAGGGGTAGGCCAAAAATTTGGAAATGTGGAGGGAAACTTTGTGCGCGGTGCCGCCGGACACCATTCACTTTGAACGATTGTGTGCATCGTAAACGATTCTTCTGCTTTACGCGCATGGGATGAGTTTGTTAATTCAAATTTTGGTGGAAATTTTCCCGGGTACGTCATTGCATAATTTAACATCGCTTGCTAATTTGGGCATACAAAAGAGCATACATCACACAGACCGCACTTACTGAATCGAGCAATTTTAGTAATTAAACAGAGCAGATAACCTAAACATTGCTCTACAAAAAGACCAACATTAAAAACAAAGCCTAAGTACGTGTAATTTTAACAAATCCACCGCCATGCCGGCCTATGCATCAGCGGTGTGAGATGAGACGTCGATGACTTGTCCTGGCGAAATGCCACCATTGGTGGACTCCACGTCCCCCCTGCTGAAGTCGACCGCGTCCTCGTCCTCGTCCTCGGCGCCGCCCTCAAGGTTGTACTACTCGTAGTAGTGGCTGCGCCAGAGCTCGCGTTGGCACTCCACTGCCGATTCCTCGACGGACAGACTCTTCTCTACCTCGACCTCGGCCACGCGCAACTCCTCCTCCCGGCGCTCCTCTATCTCTGTTGCCTCCTGCATCTCTAGCTCCCGCTCGGCGATCTCATGAGGAAGCAGGTGCTCCATGGCCATCGCCACCTTTTCAGACGTGGGTTGCATGCTGGATTCCGAGGTGGCCTGGAATATCTTGGCGTGTGCGTCCTCGATCTTGCCGTGGATGGCCTCGACCCGGTCCTGGGCGACACCGGAGGCACGGACGGCAGCTCGAGCGCTCTCGGTGTTTGCAGCCGCCGTCGCAGCAGCAACTGCAACCGTCTCGGCTGTTGCAGCTGCCCTGTTGGCTGCCGCAGACGCCCTCGAGGCAGATGCGGTTGCGCTCAATGCGAATGCGGCGGCACTCTCGGCGTAGGCGGCCACACTCTCGGCGCAGGCGGCGGCGCTCGGGGAGGACGCGACCATCGTACGGGCCTTCACGAAGTGTTTCCACGGCATCACCTTTGCAAGAAGGGGATGCCAGGATGGGGATTGGGATTCGTGGATTCAGGGGTTGCCGGCACTGGAGCAGACATGTCAGCGAAGCTTAATAGGGAAGACTTAAATAGACCCAGAAATTTTCATCACAAAAGCTTCCTACAAAAAAAACTTTGTGTGATGTTGTGGATATTTTTTATTAGCTATGAAAGACGAATTTGAGATAAAGTGGCAATGGAAGGTGTTCTAAATGTAGGAGAATTTTTTTAGAACTAATACAACTGTCATGTCAAATTTTGGAAAAATTCAAGGGTCATTTGACCTTTTAATACATTTAAGTGATTTTCTAGCCATTCAAGGACCACAATTCAAATTTGAACTACATGTACATGCAACAGCTAACCATAATGCTTTGAAAAGTCATATTTTGTGTACTTTGTGCGATATAATTCCATGTGCAGTAAATTGGAAGGAATTTTCAAACATATTGGTCTAATGGCTATGACACAATTAAGCATGGAGTGCCATGGCATTTAAATTCCAAAAAATGAAAAATACATCAATACACACGAAACCTTACTTGATATAATGTCATGCCACCAAGATGATGTGGTAAAATATTTGGCATGTTTGACGAAAGTTTGGACACACACCCCTTACAAACCGAAGCAACTCACTAGATGGCTCGTGGTTCCGAGAGGGAACAATGCATGTTTGATGACGAACGGGAGATAGCTTCCCCTTACGTCCTTCAATTTTTGTCTAGATTTAACATGCACTAATACAACTGTCATGTGAAAATTTGGAAAATTTCAGGGGTCATTTGACATTTTAAAGACATTTAAGTGATTTTCTAGCCATTTAATGACCGTAATTCAAATTAGAACTACATGTACATGCAATAGCTAACCAAAATGGTTTGAAAAAGCATATTTGTGTACCTGTGTGCGAGTTAATTCCATGTACATTAAATTAGAAGGAATTCTCAAACATATTGGTGTCACGGCATGGACACATGCATGGAGTGCCATGGCATTTTAATTCCAAATTTTTTAAAAATGAGCAGAAAAACATGAAACCTTGCTTGATATAATGTCATGCCACCAACATGATGTGGTAAAAAAATTGGCCTGTTTAACAAAAGTTTGGACACACACCCCTCACAAACCGGAGCAACTCACTAGAAGGCTCATGGTTCGGAGAGGGAACAATTCATCTTTGATGACGAATGGGAGATAGCTTCCTCTTACGGCCTTCAAATTTTTTTCTATGTTTAACGTGCACTAATACAACTGTCATGTGAAAAATTGGAAAATTTCTGTGGTCATTTGACCTTTTAAAGACA
Source organism: Aegilops longissima (assembly GCA_021605205.1). Lineage (NCBI taxonomy): Eukaryota > Viridiplantae > Streptophyta > Magnoliopsida > Poales > Poaceae > Aegilops > Aegilops longissima. The sequence goes on from CM038679.1 coordinate 353,290,971, forward strand.
TTGAAGTGATTTTCTAGCCATTTAATGACTGTAATTCAAATTTGAACTACATCTACATGCAACGGCTAACCATATATGTTTGAAAAATCATATTTGTGTTCTTGTGTGCAAGTTAATTCCATGTGCAGTAAATTAGAAGGAATTTTCAAACATATTGGTCTCACGACATGGACACATGCATGGAGTGCCATGGCATTTTAATTCCAAAAAAATAAAAAATGATCAGAAAAACATGAAACCTTGCTTGATGTAATGTCATGCCACCAAGATGATGTGGTTAAAAATTGGTTTGTTTGACGAAAGTTTGGACACGCACCCCTCACAAACCGGAGCAACTCACTAGAAGGCTCGTGGTTCCGAGAGGGGACAATGCATGTTTGATGACGAACGGGAGATAGCTTCCTCTTACGGCTTTCAAATTTTTTCTATGTTTAAGGTGCACTAATACAACTGACATGTGAAAATTTGGAAAATTTCAGGGGTCATTTGACCTTTTAAAGACATTTAAGTGATTTTCTAGCCATTTAATGAACGTAATTGAAAGTTGAACTACATGTACATGCAACGGCTAGCCATAACGGTTTGAAAAATCATATTTGTGTACTTGTGTGCGAGTTAATTCCATGTGCAGTGAATTAGAAGGAATTTTCTAACATGTTGGTCTCACGGCATGGACACATACATAGAGTGCCATTGCATTTTAGTTCCAAAAAATTAATAAATGATCAGAAAAACATGAAACCTTCCTCTATGTAATGTCATGCCACCAAGATGATGTGGTAAAATTTTTGGCCCGTTTGACGAAAGTTTGGACACACACCCCTCACAAACCGGAGCAACTCACTAGAAGGCTCGTTGTTCCGAGAGTGAACAATGCATGTTTGATGACGACCGGGACATGGCTTCCTCTTACGGCCTTCAAATTTTTTCTACGTGTAACATGCACTACTACAACTGTCATGTGAAAATTTGGAAAATTCTAGGGGTCATTTGACCTTTTAAAGACATTTAAGTGATTTTCTAGCAATTTAATGACTGTAACTAAAATTGTACATCTACATGCAGTGGCTAACCATAATGGTTTGAAAAATCATATTTTTTGTGTACTTATCTGTGAGTTGAAAAATCATTAGACGATGTAAATATCCAGTGTTCAAAAAAGAAAATGTAAATGTTTGGCAAGACAACCGGCCCCCACACGATTGGCACTCTATTTCGCGGCTCGAGGTTTGGTAGGTGAGTGGCGGGGGTTATTAATCAGACACGGTTCTGTATTAGAAATCGTCAACTATTAAGTTCACACGGATTTTGCTGCGGGAATCATGTGTAATTCAAACTACTTTACTCAGAATTCGGCGATCGCGGTGTACTATTCCTCACGATCTAGATTCCGCCGCCAATAAATACTACCTTGCTCACGCCGTCCCTTTGCATTCTCATCTACATCCCCCCTCGCTCGCCCTCTCTCTCTCTCTCTCTCTCTCTCTCTCTCTCTAATCTCTGCCATGGCGTCGCCGGTCTACCCACGCGCCGACGAGGAGTCGCCCCCCTGAGGACGCTCACTTGAAGAGCACCACGAGGACCCCTACACAACGCCAGACGAGGTTGCACCGGACCCCCCAACTTTGGATTTGTTTTGGGACCGGTACAATCTTTTACTGTGGAAGTCGCTGCCGCCGGCTGAGAAAGCTAGGAAAGTGGCGTTCAAGAAGGAGATGGCGAAGGAGGAAGCCAGGTACCAGGCGGCCTGTGAAGCTCGTGATGCCGCCTTGAAAAAGGAGGCGGTGGAGCTTTGGGGGCGGGCGCGTCGTTGTGCGGAGGAGGTGTATGAAGACGGGTACTTCATGATGAAGGTCAAAGGCGCTAGGCGCCTCATCGCTGCATGGAGGTGGGCCGGTAAGCTCCAGCGTGCCACCGACAAGGAGCTCAAGTGGGCGCCCAACGAAGTGGCAAGATCATTCACGCTCGTCCGCTAGCAAGAGGCAGATCGGTACGTCAAGCGCTGCGAGGCAGAGGAGGCGAAGTACTGCCTCCACGCTAGGAAGACGCCGTGCACTAGGGAGCTGTCAAGCAGGCGCCTGCACATCGCCCTGTGAGGGATTATTAGTTTTAGTATTGTTTGTTTTCAATTTTATGCATTGTACCTAGTAGTTAAGTATCATCACATATATGTGATGATATTATATATATTCTGTGATGAACTAATGAACAATTATATATATATATATATATATATATATATATATATATATATATATATATTATGAATTCCATTTTCTATCTGTTTTTGTATAATAATTTGAATCTAGCTGTTATCATCCACATATACGTAATGGAAAGCGATATACACACATTGAAATAGAACATATAAGAACGGAAAACAAAGTACACACATTGAAACAGAGCAATACTATGATTGTTGTGAATACATATCTATCCACGTCGAAACGACTCAACAAAATAAAACGCCCATGAGACCATGACCAGCAACCCTTGCCTACGGTAGCTCTTGGCTCTGGCTGAACTCGTGCAGGCGTTCGTCCGAGCGGTCGACACGCTCCCGGTACATCTGGAGCGCAATCTCGAGCTCCAACTTGGCTATTTCATCGGAGATCACCAACTTGAGGATGCGACGGCCATGTTCTTCTACCGCGCCCAGGTGGAAACCTGGGCCAAGGAGGCGGCCGAGCCTACCGACCAGCGCATTGGCATCAAGAGGGCCGCGGACAAGGCGAACGGCATGACCCATGCGAACGGCGCAGCGGGCGTCCGGTGCAAGTACTATGCGGCTGACCTCTGGTGCAAGTACGGCGCAGAGGGCCTCTGCCCACTCCTATCGAGGAATGGGGTTACTGACAGGACGTGTACCCAGCTGTGACGCCCCGTCGACAACAGGCAAGCACCGATGGATCCGCTGTTGCTGTGCAGCGCGCCGTGCCTCTCGCTCTACAGCGCTCCAACGGTCTCGCCGTGCGGCGAGCCGCAGCCTATCGATGCGGACGCGCCGAGCTTGCTCGGCGGCACGCCATCGATCATGTTGTGCGGAGAGCTGCAGCCTCTCGGTGCTAACATGCCTATCTTGATCCACGGTGCTAAAGCGCCATGAGCCAATGGTCTGCTCAACCCTGGCGATGACGCGCATCACGGTGTCGTCCATCGCGTTGCCGGGGAGTGCCTCGGCCTCGACGGGCCATGGTGCCTGCTCGTTTTCCTCGTCGACGAGGTTGATGGTAGAGGCGACACTTTGGTGGGTTGACATGCTTGGAAAAGGTGGATGTGCTACAGGTTGCACTTGTTGCCTCCGTGCATCGCGCACCGCCTAGGTTATGCTCAATATCGCTGGGTGGCGGGAAACCGGTGAGGAAATGGCGGGAAACGGTTGCGTGTTCATAAAATGCCATCAATTAATGGAAACTTAGCATAGATAGAACATCGAGCTAGCACAAGAAGTAGATGATGATTAGAGATCGTTTATCCTAGTTAATTATGTATGTAATAGTTTACTTTCGTGTGTGGAAATGTCATGTGTGTACTAGCCACCTATGTAATTGGATGTTTGCCGCGTATTACACACATTTATGTGAAACGTTTATGTTCTCTTGGCTCAGCACAAACAGTTTATCGGAATGAACTATATGCCCTCCATTGCACGCACCTTGATCTGGTTGAACCGTTTCTGTTGTGTTGCCTAATCAGGAACAATTCATCTGAGTGAACCGTATGCCGTATATCGCACACACGTTAATCTGGCTGACCGTTTCTTTTGTGTTGCCTAATCACAAACAGTTCATCCGAGTGAACCGTATGCTGTCACACACACCTTCATCTGGCTACCCGTTTCTTTTTTCCTCCTCATTGCTAACAGTTCATTGAACTGAACCGTATTCCTTGCATCGCACACGCAACTAAAATCTGAACCGTGTTTGATGCATCCGTCATCGCAAACGTTTTGCACCTTTTTTGACGGGTTTTTTACACCATCGTTTGCGATTATTGCATCGAACATAGTTTCGTCAAAGGGTCTCTGATCAAAGTGTCACGTTAGCAGCATCCTACAGTAGTGCAGAAAGGAGGGAGTAGTAAGTAGTACTACGTCCATAGTGGGTACGTACTCCGTAAAAACAGATTTTCCCAAAACTAAGTCGCTCAACCTTATTTGCTTGTTTCCCTTCCTTCCTCGTTGTTCTTCCCCATGCAGCTAGAAATAACAAGGTCGTGTGAATAGCAATTGATTACACGTGTTGATGGCTGCATGTGTCAAGGCCAATGCATGCACTTTTTGGTCGGTGCTCGTTGGGCAATCCGAGCAGAAAAATGAGGGTACTACTACAGCGTGCCAGACCGACCGTGTGGGGGTACCTCCATCCTGATTTATCATTCCACATCGTATTTTGTGCCAATTTGACCATATTTTTAACTAACAAGATTTTAATGCATGTCATAAAAATTATATCATTGAAAACTATGTTCAAATACGAATCCAACGATATAATTTATGTTGATATGCACTAACATTTTGTAAATTTAATCTTTGGTCGAACTTTAGCACAAATTCCAAAGGGGACCAATAAATCGGTAGTCAACGCCATGCGCGCTAGTAGTCGTAGTGATCTGTAAGGGCCCACTTAAAAGACAAACAAAGAAAAAAGGGCCCAATACACATTCAAGCATTTCATCACATCTTTCTCTTGCCTAATTGTCTGTCGAACGGACTATGCCAAACTTCCCTGCCTATCGCACGGGAAAAGACCCGCCCTCGCCTTTTTAGTCCGGGTTTGTAACGATGGATCGCATGAAGCAGAAAAAACCAAGCCGTGTCTTGTACTCCTCCATCTTACTAAGAGTAGTAGTAATGAGCAATGAGACGTCAAATCACAAAGCCGCAGCTTTCCCGCAGATGGATGAAGCAACCATTATTTCACACTTCGCTGAGTCCGCTTCTCCATCATCTCCTTCAAGAAAACCACATATTGCTTCTCACATTGTTCTACGTCAAGAGGGATGTGCATGGCCTTAATACATCATGACACGTGGGACCGCATGACAGGCCATGCTCCCCCGCCCACCGTTCGGTAAAATCACCTCATTTTTACTAATCTGAATACTATCCTTTTAGATCAATATAGTCGGGATTCACAAAGGAGCAAAACCAAGTGGTAGGCTGCTCCTGTCGCATTGGCATAACAACTCAACATGGTCAGTCCGCACACGAAATGGCGACAACTTACAAGACCCCTTTCACCGACATGTGGGTCATCCACCGTCTTGTTCCACATGCGATGCACCAAATTACAGTTCGGAGCAGCGGTTGGACATGGAGGCACCCCGGTCATAGCATCGCAGTAGTAGTAAATGAGCGACGAGTAGTCAAATCACAAAGCCCCACGTTTCCCGCATTGAGCTGGATGGCCGAAGCAACCATCATTTCACTCTAGGGCGCAAGAGCATAAAGAAAAAAGAAAACCAATGATGCGTGTGGGAGCTACCTAGGGCGCCCTAAGGTAGGAGCCTCCACTACAAATTCGCTTCTCCCTCGCCGTCTTGAAGAAAACCGACGATGTATGCGGCGGGTAGGGTTTCTAGGAGTACTATGACATGCGGGGCCCACAATGTAGTAAACAGGAGAGGGATTGATGTCACAGCCTGATTTTTTGCCCTTTCTTTTTCTTTTTTTTTTTGAGATTTTTGATTGAGTTTTCTTTTTTGTGGCTTTGTGGTCTGGAAACTGAAGAAGATGCCCTCTTCTTTATTTCCAGAGTGGCTTGTCATCCTCAAAACCTTCCCTAGACCTTTCCATTTTCATCCTAGCCCAACCCCAATATTCTTTTGGCTAGGGAATATTCCTTTTTCAATTGAAGGAATAACCCTGTCTGCCGTAGGTTGTGAAGCAACCTATATTTCTGTCACTCCTAAAATTCCGAAATAATTCTCATAAATTGTTTGGGTCATATCTTTCTCAAATATGACAAAATATTTCATTGGCCATGTTTCCCATCATGCTCAATTAATTACTTTCCTATTCTGTCCTAAATGGCAGATTGTGAAGCAGGTGCCATTTATCTTTGCCCAATTGACTCCAAACTTCTTGGACATATTTTCATGTCCATATCATTGCCTCATGACAAAGTTCAACTTAATTTGCCTAGTAAATATTCATGAGCAATTTTTCAGAGTTCCTGTCTGAGGGAATTGGTTGTGAAGGAAGTACTAGCTAGGTTAATCCAATTAAGTTGAATTTTTGCATGGCCTTTAATTTTATCAAATCAAAGCCCTCCTCAAGATTTGAGCTCATGCAATGCATCCATGTGAGATGAGCATCAATTCTTTGGTTCTTTCCAAATTCTCAGTTAATGAAGCAAGTATATTTTATCTTGCTCCATTATGTCTGAAATTTTTCTAGGCCTTCTCCTACCTATATAATCTATATCCACAAATTTTGGGCGCATTTCATCAAGCCATTTTCCCTCAGGGATTTTTCCAATTTTCTGGACAGAGAGGATAGCTATGAAGCAACTACCATTTTGGCTTGGCCAAATGGCCTGAAATTTTTATGGCACTCTCATATGCCCAAATCATCCATCCTTGCCAAATTTCAGCTCAAGTGGTTACTCCTACTGAGTGCCACTTCATCATTTTGATTCTGGACCAATTTAAGCAGTTGTGAAGCAACTATATTAAATCTTGGTCCATTTCCTTCCAAACTTCACAGGATTCTTGTCCTTCCTATCTTAAACCTCCCAGACAACTCATTTGGCTCTAATCTCACCTCAGTTGATCAATGTTTCATGATCAAGTTTGCAACAGCAAACTTCAGACGATCACTCACACCTCTCTTTGGCACTTTTTCGTGATCCATCACCTCCCTCGGCCTCTATTATGCAGGGACTAGTCACTTGACTACTCCTCGCAGCCTCCCTCGTCCTCTTCGTGCCAGTACCAGTGGTGATCATCGTTTTGGCGTGCAACGACCATGTCCAGAGTGTCGTTTTGCCTCGGCCCTGCTCGTGCTCGTCGTCTTCGTGCGCATGAGCCTGTCCAGCGTGTTCCCCACGTCGTCGCCGTCCCCTTGGACTCCTCTCCCCCTCCGACAAGGCTTTAATGGCACTCGTCGCCGCGCGTCCATGGGCGCGTTGTAGTCGACCGTCGTCTTATCCTCTATTGGCTTCTTCCTCCCCTTATCCCCGAGCTATGCCTCGTCTTCGTAAGCTCTGGCACTCGTCCGTTCCCTCCCTCGTCGCCTTCCCGTGCAACCACGTGCTCGCTGGCCGCCTCCAGCGCCTCGGCCAGACGTGCCCGGCGGCACCCGAGCCACAACCCGCGTCCACGGCCTCCCCTCCTCGACCACGCCTATATAAAGGCCACCCCGAGCACACCATCACATCCACCACACTCCTCTCCCCCTCCCCACCTCTAGCCCGAGCTCGAGAAGTTATTTGGGCTCGACATCACCGTCATGGCTGCCGCGGGCCTCACTTCAAATTCGTGCTCTGCGGCGTGCCCCGACCCATCTAGCCACCACCAGAGCCCTCCACCACCCCTCCTGAGCCCCTCCAGCACCTCGCCTCCTCCTGTCCCCCACCGTAGCACCAGTTCCACCGGCGCACGAACCCCTCCTCCACCATAACCAACATCCCGCTCCCCAAGCTCCTCGGCCGCCGTGTCCTGCCTGGATGGATCCGCCTCGTCGCGCTGATCACGCCGGTAGGTCGCACGCCACGGGAGGTGGCCGGAGTCGCCGGTTATCACCGTCGGGCACCGGCTCTGCCTCGGCCTGGAGCTGGCGAGCGAGGTACAAGACGACGACCCTTCCAGCTGGCCAGGCGGGCCCCTCCCCTTCTCTTGGCCCCACATGCCAGCCACACACACGTTGACCCCGCCATCCACGTCACATAAGTGGAGGCGTAAACCCGCGAATATGTTTTCGTTTTCAGAAAGCGTATTTCTCCTCTGCTTCGTGCTGAAGTACGTTTTCCCTTTTTGAAAGTGTATTTTGCTTCTACTTCGGCACAGAGTACGTTTTCTTATTTAGAAAGCGTATTTTCTGAAAACTCTTTCTGTCTTATCCACTCAGGGACCCGGCTGTGAATAATATTTTTACAAAAAAGTCCCTGATCTTCTGCACCTCATAACTCCGCAACCGTAACTCCGATTGAGGTGAAACCAAAGCTCACTTCTTCGTCTCGTCGAGCCCGCTCTGTTCACATCATTTTAAATAAGGTTTGCCATACTGGAAATGACCATTTTTCCCTTGCCGTTAACCATCCCCTTTCGAGAGAGAACTGTTTACAATGAATCTTTCTACGATATTTCCGCACTCCTTCCCGGTGATTTCTTCATCCCCAGGCAAGCCACAACCACCATTTGCATGATAGCCATGCAGTAGCATTGGTTTTTAACTTGAATCTTAAATAACTGTCTGTTTGTTTTCCTACTGCAATCATTGTTTCGATTATGCTTTGGATCTGTGTTTACATTCAAGATATGTTTTTATGCACCTGGTTACCATGTACTATTTGCTAGTATCTCTGTCGTATGTCATGTTTGGTAGTATTACATGATGGTGTTGGTCATGTACTTCGGAGCATGACTATCGTCTGTTACCGAGTACCGTGATTGTGCATGTTCCTTTGCATCTAGCTGGTTATATGCTTCTTGGTAGTATTTTGGATATGTTCTTGCTTAGTATTTATTGTTGATGCTGGTGGTCATCTTATGCTATGAGTAGTGCTATGTTTGTGATATTCATGCCCGTCAGTATGCCATTCTCATTCGGATATATGATTCATTGTGGTTATGCTCGATGATTATGTTGCACCTCTATGCTTATGTTGATATCATGCTCATGCATCGTAGTTGCATCATGTTATTTTAATATGGCTTAGCATATTTACATTCAAGTTTAACCGGATTAAACTAAACTTGAACAACTGTTGGCCGAGTCATGGTGCCACCATATCGAGCTGACCAGTGCAACCATGCTTACCATTGTGGGAAGGTCCTAGCTGGGTCTACTGTCATGCCTCTCGCCGGTGCCTCCAACGAGGGATGGTTATAAAGGGCGCACACCGATCGTAGGACGGCATAAGCCTTGTGTGCCCGTTGTTGAGTATGGATCCTTGTTCCCGTTTGGGACCGTTTTGCCACGACGGTGGCCGTTGGTGCCTTTGCTAGGCACGGGGCCATCCAGGACTTAGCCCAAAGGGGAGTTGTTCGGAGTGGCCGGGAGAGTGTCATGGCAGTGGATTGGTTTTGTCGGAACGTCGTTGGTCCACCCGAACGGGGGTGCGAGGCCGTAGGTTCCGTGGTGTGGGCACAGTGTGCTAACCTCTGCAGAGTGTGTGTTAAATCTATGGATAGCCGCGCCCGCGGATATGGGCCCAGTTCATAGTTGGTCACACTATGGGTCAACAGTAATAATAATAATTTTCTTAATAACAACCTTGGTTCGATGACGAATGAAGTTGGTTGATATTTATGTGATCATGAGAGGATCACTGTGGTGTCGTGGATACCGTGTTGATGGATATTTGTGGTGTTATGCGAGAGTCAAGGGTAAAGGTCAAGCTCCTTGTGGTCATGAATGATTACTACGGTATTGTAATACCAAGCTTGATTGGATCCTGGGGTGATCGTGTGGTGTCTGTGATGGTAAGTTTGTGCATGTGATGGTTACGAGGTAACCCGAGCAGGGTAAGTTGGTGCATGATAGCGTCATCATGTTGCATGCTAGTATTATCATGTTCATATGTTCATGCCATGCTCGTATTGTTCTAGCTGTATCATCTTGTTCATGCTATGATTGATCTGATAGTATCATGTAATCCGTGTTAACCTGTAATTGCCATGCTGTTGTCTGTCTTGATTGCTTTGGTTGCTGTGAGCTTGCAAGTACATTCAATGTACTGACCTGGCGTGTCATGCCAGTTTGCAGGTCATGCCGGATTTGATTGCTTGTTTTTCCGTGGATTCCTTGTTTGCGGGCTAGGATAAGCGTTCCAGCTAGAGTACCTATGGAGTGGAGTTCACCACCACCGTCGCTGTTCTGCTCCCAGTAGTCATTCCGCTGCTTCGTGTTGTTTTGCTGCTTGCATAGAGCAACCGTGGCAGGCGTAGTGTCGCCGTGCCGATGTAACCCCTTGTACCCCTATAGATTGTGATAAAGAGCTGATTTGTTCTATGCTAAGCAGTGCCGTATTCCAGACGACTTCTCCTTGATCTCTGGGCTGGAATGCGGGGCGTTCCAGTTTCTCTGAGCCGGGGTGCCATAGGCTTGGTATCAGAGCATGCCTGGCTGTAGGACGCCCTAGCCCGCGCGAACGTTAAAAACGGTCGTATAGACCCCAATTGTTTTGTTGCACTTTATTGTTGCATAGCATGCATGTAGAATATTATCCGGTCGCTTATAGTGATCTTGTGAGTGTAGGTGGTATCGGTTTCGATCTACTACCTGCACCCTCCTTCTTTGCATGCCTGCTCTTTGGTGTTTGGTGTCATCTCTGTCCTAGCAGAGTGATGCCCTGGTACCAAGTGTTCCAGACACCATTTGAGGAGTTATGCTCTGGTATCACGTCGATATCTTTCCGCCACCCACCCATATTATTTCGGTGATAGCCATGCTTCTATCCCGAATCGTTCCTTCCATCTCGCCATTCTGGCAACCCTTGCTGATCTTGTTATCAGAAAAAAGGGCAATGCCAGCAAGCCCAGTCTTCCACCGCTACCTTACCCAGTCATCCAATTCTCTCGACGTGTACGATTCCCATTCGTACACTTGATGATGATGTGGTTGTACCCTCAGTGTTCGACCCCATGATCCCCAAGTCCGTCCTCGCCTCCGTATCTATCCAGATCCAACCGGTGTTCAGCCAGCGCTTGGTGTAGCCTTGGTTACACCAACTCCTTCCACACGCAGATTCACTTTCGTGCACACCGTCACAGCATAGTAGACCGCAATATCAGAGTTTCCGTGAGACTTGTGTTCTTAGGTGTGCATGCATATTATTGCGTGAGTAGTAGTAATATGTGGTGTTGCTTGATTATTTATATTATCTATATGCTTGTGTGCTTTTGTTTTCGTCGTTTCTTTTGCTTCTTTCTTTGGGCCTTCGGTGTGGCATTATTTTCCCCTTATGAAAGTTGCTCGCCAACCAACACCGGACCTGAAGAATCAGTAAAGAATTCAAATACTTGGAAGCTTAGATAAACGGAATGAAGTTATCAGCAGACTGCAGTGAAATTTGGAATATCTCGTTTGAATGCAAAAGGAATCCTGGATGGACAGTCAGTATCTTGTTTGTATGAGCATGCACTCCTTCCAACAGTACATATAATCAAGTTTGCCTCAGGGTGCACTCTTCATGACAGAAATGGACAAATCAGGAAGAAGAAATATTAAGATGGTATGCATATGTGGTAATTGGTCTGCATATCACAATAAGAAGCTTCTGCAGCACGAAACCCAGTCTTCCTCGGCAAGATACTCTCGATGGTTTCCAGCATAAGACATCCAATCGTCCTCAGTACGGCACTGGTGCAAGATAGTACATTGTGAATTGACAACAGATGGCAGAATCAGATCCGCAACAGTTGGCCAGAAGCAAGAATCAATCAGAACACAAGTCTTCCTCGGGAATCAGATTCTTAGATATATGTGAAGGAAGCTAGATATACGTCTCAGTGTGACAAAGGACTATGAAGACTGACGACAACACTGAGCTCTGTACAAGTACCGGTGAACCTGGAACATGATCCTGATGAGCCCTTGTCTTCTTTTCTCTGATAACGGCACCACGCCTATGTTCTGAGCCATTTTTGGCCGTCCAGGGTGGATGCCGACTTTATATTTCTCTATTCAACAACTGTCATGATTTCTGAGATGCTTTCCGACCGTCTCGTACAACTGTTGAGTTTCTTTTTGGGACAGTGGCCCTATGCTTTAGCTAATTTTCGGCTATCTTAGGGAACTGCCACTTTCTTCTTATCAACACGGTCTCATGCTCTGAGCTGATTTTCGGCCGTCTTGAGCCGTGGTTGAGCTATTTCAGTGATGTCCCAGATATGAGTTGTAAAGATCGTTCTGGTGGCTACTGATTGATTTGCCGATTTCTTGCAAGGGTTCAGATGATCATTCTTCTACGGTCAAAACTTGAGAGGTGATGAACTTGCCATTGAAACAATATTACCATGTCAGGAGATGAGAATAAGGGTACGCCTGTCAGAATATTGCACCCGACAGAACCTATGGTCACATGAAGAAGCAATATGACCCCACTCTTTCAAGCAAGTATTCAGATCGAGAAAACAATAATGAAGGAGCAAGACCAGTGGTGCAGATATGAAAATGGTTGCGTGAACCATATGGTTCCGGGACCCCGGGCAGTCTAAGTCCGTATCGACCGCCATGGATACTCACTTAAGGGGTCTACTCAAATTTTGGTAAGGTACCCATATCCAGACAACCCGCTCAGTTAACCGCATATGCTCAAGTTTGTCAGTATCGAATATCTGGGTTGTGAAGTCAGACCAAAGGTCAATTCAACAGTCTGATTCCAGCGACTATAGTAAAGCATCACACAACCTACTATCCCCATGGATATACCGACGGAATGAATGATCAGTAGGAGGAATAACCATCTCGGAGCATGTGCCCTCACTTATGTGAATCACCAAAGGAAATCCTGTCTGGCACAAAGAAATTTCCGCTAGAGCCACCGACAATCAAGGATGAGGATATTATCATATAAGGTCACACCTCTTATGCTGGCCACGACAGGCGATAATCAAATATTTGGTATGAATCTGTGACTCAAGACAGTGGACCAAGTCTGGATGATTAAGAAATTCCTGCAATAAGCCAGAATCTGTTAGGAAAACGGTTATGCCTCAACTCACTGTTTGGAACCTGAAGGACCTGCATTTAGTGGAGGAACCCAATGCAAGGAGTCAGAGCTTGGGTGTTCATCAGGAAAATCTTATCACCAATTCATGAAAGGTTGTTAGTACAGACACAACAATCGATAATCACTCTCAGATTTGCGAGACGGACATATATTTCAGTCATGGTAATCCTAGATAAGTCAGTAGATATGAAAAGAATTGGAGCCAGTATAAGCATGAAAATGTGAGGTAAGATCTGTCAGGATATGGATACAGTGAAGAAAACCACCCCAGAGCCAGTCAGGTAAGTCAGATGAAGAATTTAATGGGAACAATCAATAAAGGAAAGAGGATACCCGAGTTGGAAACGGTTTCCTTAAGTCAGAATATTCATACTTGTTCCCTGAGCAACCAAATCTCGAGGACGAGATTTCTTTAAGGGGGGAGAGTTGTCACAGCCAGATTTTTGGCCCTTTCTTTTTCTTTTGTTTTCCTGAGATTTTTTATTGAGTTTTCTTTTTTCGTGGCTTTGTGGTCTGGAAACTGAACAAGATGCCCTCTTCTTCATTTCTAGAGTTTCTTGTCATCCTCAAACCCTTCCCAAGACCTTGCCATTTTCATCCTAGCCCAACCCCAATATTCTTTTGGCTAGGGAATATTCTTTTTTCAATTAAAGGAATAACCCTGTCTACCCTAGGTTGTGAAGCAACCTACATTTCTTTCACTCCTAAAATTCCCAAATAATTCTCATAATTTTTTTTGGTCATATCTTTCTCAAATATGGCAAAATATTTCATTGGCCATGTTTCCCATCATGCTCAATTAATTACTTTCCTATTTTGTCCTAAATGGAAGATTGTGAAGCAAGTGCCATTTATCTTTGCCCAATTGACTCCAAACTTCTTGGACATCTTTTCATGTCCATATCATTGCCTCATGACAAAGTTCAACTTAATTTGCCTAGTAAATATTCATGAGCAATTTTTCAGAGTTCCTGTCTGAGGGAATTGGTTGTGAAGGAAGTACTAGCTAGGTTAATCCAATTAAGTTGAAATTTTGCATGGCCTTTCATTTTATCAAATCAAAGCCCTCCTCAAGATTTGAGCTCATGCAATGCATCCATGTGAGCTGAGCATCAATTCTTTGGTTCTGTCCAAATTCTCAGTTAATGAAGCAAGTATATTTTATCTTGCTCCATTATGTTTGAAAATTTTTCAAGGCCTTCTGCTACCTATATAACCTATATCCACAAATTTTGGGCTCATTTCATCTAGCCATTTTCCCTAGGGATTTTTCCCAATTTTCTGGACAGAGAGGATAGCTATGAAGGAAGTACCATTTTGGCTTGGCCAAATAGCCTGAAATTTTTATGGCACTCTCATATGCCCAAATCATCTATCCTTGCAATATTTCAGCTCAAGTGGTTACTCCTAGTGAGTGCCACTTCATCATTTTGATTCCGGACCAATTTAAGCAGTTGTGAAGCAACTATATTAAATCTTGGTCCATTTCCTTCCAAACTTCACAGGATTCTTGTCCTTCCTATCTTAAACCTCCCAAACAACTCATTTGGCTCTAATCTCACCTCAGTTGATCACTGTTTCATGATCAAGTTTGCAACAACAAACTTCAGACGATCACTCATACCTCTCTTTGGCACTTTTTCATGATCCATTACCTCCCTCGGCCTCTATTATGCAGGGACAAGTCACTTGACAACTCCTCGCAGCCTCCCTTGTCCTCTTTGTGCGAGTGCCAGTGGTGACCACCGTTTTGGGGTGCAACGACCATGTCCAGAGCATCGTTTTGCCTCATCCCCGCTCGTGCTCGTCGTCTTCGTGCGCGTGAGCTTGTCCAGCGTGTTCCCCACGTTGTCGTTGTTCCCTTGGATTCCTCTCCCCCTCCGACAAGGCTTTAATGGCATTCGTCGCCGCGTGTCCACGGGCGCGCTGTAGCCGACCGTCATCTTCTCCTCTATTGGCTTCTTCCTCCCCTTGTCCCCGATCTCTGCCTCGTCTCCGTGAGCTCTGCCACTCGTCCGTTCCCTCCCTCGTCGCCTTCCCGTGCCACCCCGTGCTCACTGGCCGCCGCCAGCGCCTTGGCCGGACGTGCCCGGCGGCACCCGAGCCACGGCCACGCGTCCACGGCCTCCCCTCCTCGACCACGCCTATATAAAGGCCACCCCGAGTACACCATCGCATCCATCGCACTCCTCTCCCCCTCCATACCTATAGCCCGAGCTCGAGAAGCTCTCTGGGCTCGACATTGCCGTCATGGCCGCTGCGGGCCTCACCTCGAATTCATGCTCTTCAGCGTGCCCCGACCCATCTAGCCACCACCAGAGCCCTCCACCACCCCTCCTGAGCCCCTCCAGCACCTTGCCTCCTCCTGCCCCCACCGTAGCACCAGTTCCACCGGCGCCCGAAACCCTCCTCCGCCATAACCAATGCCCCGCTCCCCCCAAGCTCCTCGGTAGTCGTGTCCTGCCTATATGGATCCGCCTCGTCGTGGTGATCACGCCGGTAGGTCGGACGCCACGGGAGGTGGCCGGAGTCGCCGGTTATCGCCGTCGGGCACCGACTCTGCCTCGGCCTGGAGTGGGCGAGCAAGGTAGAAGACGACGACCCGTCCAGCTGGCCAGGCGGACTCCGCCCCTCCTCTCGGCCCCACCTACCAGGCACACACGCGTTGACCCCGCCGTCCACGTCAGATAAGAGGAGGCGTAAACCCGCGAATACGTTTTCGTTTTCAGAAAACGTATTTCTCCTCAGCTTCGTGTTGAAGTACGTTTTCCTTTTCGAAAGCGTATTTTGCTTCTACTTCGGCACATAATACGTTTTCTTATTTAGAAAGCGTATTTCTGAAAACTGTTTCTGTCTTATCCACTCAGGGACCCGGCTGTTAATATTATTTTTACAAAAAAGTCCCTGATCTTCTACACCTCATAACTCCGCAACCGTAACTCCGATTAAGGTGAAACCAACGCTCACTTCTTCGTCTCGTTGAGCCCGTTCTATTCACATCATTTTCAATATGGTTTTCCATACTGGAAATGACCATTTTGCCTTTGCTTTTAACCAGCCCCTTTCGAGAGAGAACTGTTTCCGGCGAATCTTTGTACGGTATTTCCGCACTCCTTCCCGGTGATTTCTTCATCCCCAGGCAAGCCACAACCACCATTTGCATGATAGCCATGCGGTAGCATTGGATTTTAACTTGAATCTTAAATAACTGTCTGTTTGTTTTGCTACTGCTATCATTGTTTCGGTTATGCTTTGGATCTGTGTTTACTTCTAAGATATGTTTTTTATGCACCTACTTACCATGTACTATTTGCTAGTATCTCTGTCGTATGTCATGTTTGGTAGTATTACATGATGGTGTTGGTCATGTACTTCAGAGCATGACTATCATCTGTTACCGAGTATCGTGATTGTGCATGTTCCTTTGCATGTAGCTTGTTATAAGCTTCTTGGTAGTATTTTTGATATGTTCTTGCTTAGTATTTATTGTTGATGCTAGTGGTCATGTTATGCTATGAGTAGTGCTATGTTTGTGATATTCATGCCCGTCAGTATGCCATGCTCATTTAGATATATGATTCATTGTGGTTATGCTCGATGATTATGTTGCACCTCTATGGTTATGTTGATATCATGCTCATGCATCGTAGTTGCATCATGTTATTTTAATATGGCTCAGCATATTTACATTCAAGTTTAACCGGATTAAATTAAACTTGAACAACTGTTGGCTGAGTCATGGTGCCACCATATCAAGCTGGCCAGTGCAACCACGCTTCCCTTTGTGGGAAGGTCCTAGCTGGGTATATTGTCATGCCTCTCACCGGTGCCTCCAACGAGGGAAGGTTATGCGTGGGCGCTACCCTCATCAAGTAGGATGGCATAAGCCTTGTGTGCCCGTTGTTGTGTATGGATCCTTGTCCCCGTTTGGGACCGTTTTGCCATGACGGTGGCCGTTGGTGCCTTTGGTAGGCATGGGGCCACCCAGGACTTAGCCCAAAGGGGATTTTGTCGGAGTGGCCGGGAGAGTGTCATGGCAGTGGATCGGTTTTGTCGGAACACCGTTGGTCCACCTGAATGGGAGTGCGAGGCCATGGGTTCCGTGGTGTGGGTACAGTGTGCTAACCTCTAAAGAGTGTGTGTTAAATCTATCGATAGTCGAGCCCGCGGATATGGTCCCAGTTTGTAGTCGGTCGCACTATGGGTCAATAGTAATAATAATAATTTGCTTAATAACAACCTTGGTTCGATGATGAAAGAAGTTGGTTGATATTTATGTGATCATGAGAGGATCACTTTGGTATCGTGGATACCGAGTTGATGGATATTTGTGGTGTTATGCGAGAGTCAAGGGTAAAGGTCAAGCTCCTTGTGTTCATGAATGATTATTACGGTATTGTAATGCCAAGCTTTATTGGATCCTGAGATGATCGTGTGATGTCCGTGATGGTAAGTTTGTGCATGTGATGGTTACGAGGTAACCCAAGCAGGGTAAGTTGGTGCAAGATAGCGTCATCATGTTGCATGCTAGTATTATCATGTTCATATGTTCATGCCATGCTCGTATTGTTCTAGCTGTATCATCTTGTTCATGCTATGATTGATCTGATAGTATCATGAAATCTGTGTTAACCTGTAATTGCCATGATGTTGTCTGTCTTGATTGCTTTGGTTGCCGTGAGCTTGCAAGTACATTCAATGTACTGACCTGGCGTGTCATGCCAGTTTGCAGGTCATGCCGGATTTGATTGCTTGTTTGCCGTGGATTCCTTGTTTGCGAGCTAGGATAAGCATTCCAGCCAGAGTCCCTGCGGAGTGGAGTTCATCACCGTCGTCGATGTTCTGCTCGCAGTAGTCATTCCACTGCTTCATGTTGTTTTGCTGCTTGCATAGAGCAACCATGGCAGGAGTAGTGTCGCCATGCCGATGTAACCCCTTGTACCCCCTATAGATTGTAATAAAGAGCTGATTTGTTCTATACTAAGCAGTGTCGTATTCCAAAAGACTTCTCCTTGATCTCTGGGCCGGAATACGGGGCGTTCCGGTTTCTCTGAGCCGGAGTGCAACAATTGAGTTCAAGTCGACGCCTAATATGGGTGGGCCGCTCGGTTTTACGGGAAGGAGGCCGAATTTTGGGTTCGGGGAGCAGTGGAGATATACGTATAGAGAATTGTGGCCATAGGTTCGACCGAAAGGCAATGACGCATGGGCCCCGCATTTTGATATACCCGCGGCCGCGTGAAATTTGCTACTCAAAATAATGCATAAAAGTTCCTCCAGAAACATCTATAACTAATGGGAAGTGAATGTATGCTTAAAATGAAAATAAAATAAAAAGGTAATAAAAAGAGGAAAAACGAATTGCAATTAAAAGAATGTCATTTCTAATAAAATGTGAATGTGAACTAGTACTACATATGTGTGCACGTGACCAACACATATATTGTCAATACAAGATCTAATGCAGAAAATAACTTATGACTTTATGAGTAACATGCACGAATTGATTATGTGGTGCTTGCATGCATAGAGTACAAAAACAATGTGATTTATGACTTGCATGCATGACGTGTTCATGTGCGGTAGTTGCATGACCAGGAAAAAAGCTAGTGGGTTGTACTAGCTATTTAGGAATAGAAGATGTGTATATGGAAGTTGTAGGGATAGAGATCGCACGTATCTCAATTCCTATGAGTAGGGATTGGAAAATAGATGTCGTTTTGTTCACATAATAGGAACTTTCCGATTGAATCTGGAGACATGTATCTAGATTACTATGAGTAGGGATTGGAAAAGAGATGCTATTTGGTTCACATCATAAGAACTTGTCTATTGAATCTAGGCTAATGTTTATTTACATTTGAAATTGTGGGAGTATAGGAATCCATTCATATGAACCAAGTGGCTCTAAAGCAATAAAACTCATATCATGTTTATTTTTCCTTTGAAATCTAGAGTATAGGAATCTATTCCTATGAACCAATATTTACCTAATATTAAAGGAAGGAGGCTTTCATAGTTCTCCATAGGTCACCCTTTTATATTCGTTGATTTTATGTTAATCATAAAAATTGATGGCTGAGATTTAAAAGGTAGTTTTTTGTACTATCTTTTTATCTGTACTGGGCCTCATCCTAGGGGTGCGCCTGTACTGCTAAAGCCCAAATAAGCCATTAAGGGTGGCCAGGAGGGTGGAGTGTAGGTTTTAGAGTGCTAGAACAAATCTACCGGGAGACGTAATACATACGTGCAAGACTAGCAAGCACACAAGTAGGCAGCTTTGATTGATTTTCAAGGGAGCTAGCGGTAGATCACTTCTGGCCGAACCTCCTGTACGTACGTGAGCTTGGTAGAAGCTAGCTCTAATCTAATCAACTGGATCGATTCTCTCAACACCATTGGCGAAACTATTGCCTGAACCTAGCTATAGGAAAACAGATCGAGAGACTCTTTTTGTTTAGATACAGGGATGTGTCGCTCCAGAGGTCTGGGTGTCCTCGGACTCATCATTGTTGTGATTATGGAGGAGCAGCTCGTCCGGCTGAAAGGTGGCGGGCAGGGAGAGGAAGTGGAAGGGGAGAAGGGTGATCAAGGGAAGAGAGTGATGTTGCACAACCATAGCCTTCGAAAAGTTAGGCTTTGGACTCTGGACGAGATCTGTGGCTGCGCTGCGCGAGGTGATGTGTTGTTTTTTTCAGCCGAAGAAGATTTTGATCCAATGGACTTTGCTAAGGGACGAACTGGATGTACAATCTCCGCGCGGTTCAGCCAAGGCATCCCGGAGTGCGTGCCCATCCATAGACGGCGCTCATGGACGACCCTGCTGATACGTCTCCAACGTATCTATAATTGTTGATTGTTCCATGATATTATATTATCTGTTTTGGATGTTTTATATGCATTAAAATTCTATTTTATATGATTTTTGGGACTAACCTATTAACCTAGAGCCCAGTGCCAGTTTTTGTTTTTTCCTTGTTTTAGAGTTTCGCAAAAAAGGAATACCAAATGGAGTCCAAACGAAATAAAACTTTCGTGATGATATTTCTTGGACCAGAAGACACCCAGGATACTTGGAGTGCAAGTTAGAGAAGCCTCGAGGCAGCCACAAGGGTGGAGGGTGCGCCCAGGGGGGTGGGGTGTGCCCCCCGACCTTGTGGGCCCCTCGAGGATCCCCTGACCTAGATTTTCCTCCTATATATACTATTATACCCCAAAAACATCCAGGGGAGCAACGAAACCACTTTTCCACCACCGCAACCTTCTGTACCCATGAGATCCCATCTTGGGGCCTTTTCCTGCGTCCTACCGGAGGGTGATTCGATCACGGAGGGCTTCTACATCAACACCATTGCCTCTCCGATGAAGCGAGAGTAGTTTACCACAGGCCTACGGGTCTATAGCAAGTAGCTAGACGGTTTGTTCTCTCTCTTTGGTTCTCAATACAAAGTTCTCCTCGATGTTCTTGGAGATCTATTCGATGTAATACTCTTTTGCGGTGTGTTTGCCGAGATCCGATGAATTGTGGATTTATGATCAGCTTATCTATGAATATAATTTGAATCTTCTCTGAATTCTTATATGCATGATTTGATACCTTTACAAGTCTCTTCAAACTATCGAATTTGGTTTGGCCAACTAGATTGGTTTTTCTTGCAATGGGAGAAGTGCGTAGCTTTGGATTCAATCTTGTTGTGTCCTTTCCTAGTGACAGTAGGGGCAGCAAGGCACATATTGTATTATTGCCATCGAGGATAAAAAGATGGGGTTTTCATCATATTGCTTGAGTTAATTCCTCTACATCATGTCATCTTGCTTAATGCGTTACTCCGTTCTTATGAACTTAATACTCTAGATGCATGTTGGATAGCGGTCGATGTGTGGAGTACTAGTAGTAGATGCAGAATCATTTCGGTCTACTTGACACGGACGTGATGCCTATATTCATGATCATTGCCTTAGATATCGTCATAACTTTGCGCTTTTCTATCAATTGCTCGGCAGTAATTTTTTCACCCACCGTAATAATTTCTATCTTGAGAGAAGCCTCTAGTGAAACCTATGGCCGCCGGGTCTATTTTCCATCATATAAGTTTCCGATCTACCATTTCAGTTTCCTATTTCTTTTACTTTTCAATCTTTTACTTTCCGTTCCATATACCAAAAATACTAAAAATATTACTTTACCGTTTATCTTCTCTATCAGTTCTCACTTTGCAAATAGCCGTGAAGGGATTGACAACCCCTTATCGTGTTGGGTGCAAGTTGGTGTTTGTTTGTGCAGGTATTCGGTGACTTGAGCGTTGTCTCCTACTGGATTGATACCTTGGTTCTCAAAAAGCTGAGGGAAATACTTACTCTACTTTGCTGCATCACCCTTTCCACTTCAAGAGAAAAACCAATGCAAGCTCAAGAGGAAGTAGGAAGAATTTTTGGCGCTGTTGCCGGGGAGATTTGCGCGAAGTCAAGTCAAGATTTGATCTCCCGTCAACTTGCCAATTTCTGGCGCCATTGCCGGGGAGATCTACCCCAAGCTAGGACATACCAAGTACCCATCATAAACTCTCATCCCTCGCATTACATTATTTGCCATTCGCCTCTCGTTTTCCCCTACCCCACTTCTAAAATGATTTTCAAAAAGATTTGCCTTTTCTTTGCCCCTCTTTCGTTCACCTTCTTCGCTTGCTTTTTGTGTGCACGTGTGTTGGGTTGCTTGCTTTGTCCCGATGGCTCAAGATAATACAAAATTGTGTGACTTTTCGAACACCAATAATAATGATTTTATTAGTACTCCAATTGCTCCCGATGGTAATGCGGAATCTTGTGAGATTAATACTGCTTTGCTGAATCTTGTTATGAAAGATCAATTTTCCGTCCTTCCCAATGAAGAGGCCGCATCCCATCTTAATAATTTCGTTGATTTGTGCGATATGCAAAAGAAAAAAAATATGTGGATAATGATATTGTTAAGTTGAAGCTATTTCCATTCTCACTTAGAGATCGCACTAAAACTTCGTTTTCATCTTTGCCTAAAAATAGTATTGATTCATGGAATAAGTGTAAAGATGCTTTTATTTCCAAGTACTTCCCTCCCTCTAAGATTATCTCCCTTAGTAACGATATTATGAATTTTAAGCAACTTGATCATGAACATGTTGCATAATCTTGGGAGAGGATGAAATTGATGATACGTAATTGCCCTACTCATGGTTTGAATTTGTGGATGATTATACAAAAATTTATGCCGGATTGAATTTTGCTTCTAGAAATCTTTTAGATTCGGCCACGGGAGGCACTTTTATGGAAATTACTTTAGGAGAAGCTACTAAACTCCTAGATAATATTATGGTTAATTATTCTCAATGGCATACCGAAAGATCTTCCACTAGTAAAAAGGTGCACGCGATTGAAGAAATAAATGTTTTGAGTGGAAAGATGGATGAGCTTATGAAATTGTTTGCTACTAATAGTGCTCCCATTGATCCTAATGATATGCCTTTGTCTACTTTGATTGAAAAAATAATGAATCTATGGACGTGAATTTTTTTGGTAGGAACTATTTTGGTAATAACGCGTATAGAGGTAATTTTAATCCTAGGCCGTTCCCTAGTATTTCCTCTAATAATTATGGTAATTCCTACAACAATTCCTATAGAAATTATAATAAGATGCCCTATGAATTTGAGAATAGTGTTAAAGAATTTATAAGTTCGCAAAATAATTTCAATGCTTTGATTGAAGAAAATTTGCTTAAGATTGATGATTTGGCTAGGAACGTGGATAGAATTTCTCTTGATGTTGATTCTTTGAAACTTAGATCTATTCAAACCTAAGCATTATATAAATGATTCTCTCAAAGCCATGAGAATTTCCATTGATGAGTGCAAAGAAAGAACCGCTAAGATGCGTGCTAAAAAAAGATTGGTTTATAAAAACGTGTTCTTCTAGTTTCCATGAAAATATTGATGAAGATCTTAAAGTGATTGATGTGACTCCTATTGAATATTTGTTTTCCGATGTAAATATTGATAAAGATGGGACTGGAGATGAGTCAACTTTATTTAGAAGGCGTCCCAATGATTCGAAGTTTTTAGATCTTGATGCAAAAATTGATAAAACTAGGATTGGAGAGGTCAAAACTTTAGCTAGCAATGAACCTAATATTTTGGATTTCAAGGACTTTAATTATGATAATTATTATTTGATAGATTTTATTTCCTTTTTGCAATCCATGTTTAATTCTCCTCATGCTTATAATCAAAACAAAGCTTTTACTAAACATATCGTTGATGCCATGATGCAATCTTTTGAAGAAAAACTTAATTTGGAAGTTTCTCATCCTAGAAAACTTTATGATGAGTGGGAACCTACTATTAATATTAAGATTAAAGATTATTAATGCTATGCTTTGTGTGATTTGGGTGCTAGTGTTTCCACGATTATGAAAACTTTACGTGATGTGTTAGGTTTCCATGAATTTGATGGTAGTTCCTTAAATTTGCATCTTGCGGATTCCACTATTAAGAAACCTATGGGAAGAATTAATGATGTTCTTACTGTTGCAAATAGTAATTATGTGCCCGTAGATTTCATTGTTCTTGATATAGATTAAAATCCTACATGTCCTATTATTCTTGGTAGACCTTTCCTTAGAACGATTGGTGCAATTATTGATATGAAAGAAGGAAACTTTATATTTCAATTTCCGTTAAGAAAAGGCATGGAACGCTTCCCTAGAAATAAAATTAAATTGCCTTATGAATCTATAATGAGAGCCACTTATGGATTGGATGCCAAAGAAAAGAACACTTAGATCTATTTGTGCTTTATGCCTAGCTAGGGGCGTTAAACAATAGCCTTGTTGGGAGGCAACCCAATTTTATTTTTGTTCTTGCTTTTTAGGTCCTGGTTTGCTTTAAATAAATCATCTAGCCTCTGGTTAGGTGTGGTTTTGTGTTTTAATTAGTGTTTGTGCCTGATACGTCTCCAACGTATCTATAATTTTTGATTTCTCCATGCTATATTATCTACTGTTTTGGACCATATTGGGATTTATTTTCCACTTTTATATTACTTTTGGGACTAACCTATTAACCGAAGGCCCAACCTAGAATTGTTGTTTTTTTGCCTATTTCAGTGTTTCAAAGAAACGGAATATCAAACGGAGTCCAAACGGAATGAAACCTTCGGGAACGTGATTTTCTCATCAGATATGATCCAGGAGACTTGGACCCTCCGTCAAGAAAGAAGAGAGGCTGTCACGAGGGTGGAGGGCGCCCCCCCCTAGGGCGCGCCCCTGCCTCTTGGACCCCTCGAAGCTCCACCGACGTACTCCTTCCTCCTATATATACCTACGTACCCCCAAATGATCAGATACGGAGCCAAAAACCTAATTCCACCGCCGCAACCTTCTGTACCCACGAGATCCCATCTTGGGGCTCATTCTGAGCTCATGGGAGGGGAATCGATCACGGAGGGCTTCTACATCATCACCATAGCCACTTCGATGAAGTGTGAGTAGTCTACCTCGGACCTTCGGGTCCATAGTTAGTAGCTAGATGGTTTCTTCTCTCTTTTTGGATCTCAATACAATGTTCTCCCCCTCTCTCGTGGAGATCTATTCGATGTAATCTTCTTTTTGCGGTGTTTTTCTTGAGATTGATGTATTGTGGGTTTATGATCAAGATTATCTATGAACAATATTTGAATCTTCTCTGAATTCTTTTATGTATGATTGATTATCTTTGCAAGTCTCTTCGAATTATCAGTTTGGTTTGGCCTACTAGATTGGTATTTCTTGCAATGGGAGAAGTGCTTAGCTTTGGGTTCCGTCTTGCGGCGTCCTTTCCCAGTGACAGTAGGGGCAGCAAGGCACGTATTGTATTGTTGCCATCGAGGATAACAAGATGGGGTTTATATCATATTGCATGAATTTATCCCTCTACATCATGTCATCTTGCTTAAGGCGTTACTCTGTTTTCATTAACTTAATACTCTAGATGCATGCTGGATAGCGGTCGATGAGTGGAGTAATAGTAGTAGATGCAGGCAGGAGTCGGTCTACTTGTCTCGGACGTGATGCCTATATACATGATCATACCTAGATACTCTCATAACTATGCTCAATTCTATCAATTGCTCAACAGTAATTTGTTCACCCACCGTAGAATACTTATGCTCTTGAGAGAAGCCACTAGTGAAACCTATGGCCCCCGGGTCTATTCTCATCATATCAATCTCCAATCACTTTATTATTGCTTTGCTTTTTTACTTTTGCCTTTTATTTTACCTTGCATCTTTATATCAAAAATACCAAAAATATTATCTATCATCTCTATCAGATCTCACTCTCTTAAGTGACCATGAAGGGATTGACAACCCCTAATCGCGTTGGTTGCGTTGAGCTATTTGTTTTGTGTAGGTACGAGGGACTCGAGCATGGCCTCCTAGTGGATTAATAACTTGGTTCTCAAAAACTGAGGGAAATACTTAAGCTACTTTGCTGCATCATCCTCTCCTCTTCGGGGAAATCCAACGCAGTGCTCAAGAGGTAGCAAGAAGAATTTCGCGCGCTGTTCGGGAGTCTACATAAAAGTCAACATACCAAGTACCCATCACAATCCTTATCTCTCACATTACATTATTTTCCATTTGCCTCTCGTTTTCCTCTCCCCCACTTCACCCTTGTCTTTTTATTCGCCTGTTCTTTTTCCTTTTGCCTTTTTCTCGCTTGCCTTGTCATCATGGCTAGCCTTATATCTTCTCCATTGTCTCCCAAGAATGAAGTTCAAAATTTTAAGCAAAGGGAGGGAGAAAATTTAAAAGACGCTTGGTATAGAATTTGCAATGCTCAAAATAGATCTACCAGAAAGCAATCTACTTCAGTTCTTCTCCGCAATTTTTATGTAGGTGCTAATCCTTGGTATAGATATATCCTTGATACCATTACTGGAGGGAATTTCTTGGGTAGCCATACTTTTGATTCTTATAATGCTATGATAGATTTATTTGGCTCACCACCTCTTTTGGTTAATGGAACTATGTTAACTTTTGAGCATGTAATGCAAAGACTTGAAATTATTGAAAATAAAGTTGCTACCATTGAGTTAACTGAAAATTTAGATAAAAAGATCCAAAACCAAATTACCCAATATGGATCTAAGGTAGGAGTAACTTTGAAAAATATTAAGGAAAAGGAACCCATAGTTAATGAAAGAATAAATCAAGATTCCACTAGAATCGATAAACTTGAGGGTATCATTACCAACTTGGGAACCGCTTTTTCTTCCATAAATAATACTCCAAGTCCACCTACTAAAATTGCCAAGCTTATGTATGTTCCTAAAAATAAGGGTGAATCATCTAGTAAGGAAACTGCGGATCTTAAATCTATAAGTATTCATCCCGATCTTTTTGCTATCATTAAGGAACCTTTTGCTACAAATGAATTTTTTGATCTTGTCCCTAAAAGTTTGATAATTACTAAAAAGAAAGAAATCTCTAAGGAAGGTAGATGCCTCATTGAAGAATTGCCTACCAAAGATGGCAATACCTAGATCTATCCTTACTTTTATGCCTAGCTAGGGGCGTTAAACGATAGCGCTTGTTGGGAGGCAACCCAATTTTATTTTAGTTTTTTGTTTTTGTTTCCGTTTAGGAATAAATAATCGATCTACCTTCTGTTTATATGTGGTTTTATCTTTTAATTTGTGTTTTTGCCAAGTTAAACCTATAGGATCTTCTTGGATGATAGTTATTTGATCTTGCTGTAATTTCCAGAAACTTTCTGTTCACGAAAATAATTGTTAAAAATCACCAGAACGTGATAAAATAGTGATTCCAATTGCTTCTGATCAATAAACAAATTTCCTAGGTCGTCCTATGTTTTCTGATTTTTGGATTTCCAGAAGTTTGCGTTAGTTACAGATTACTACAGACTGTTCTGTTTTTGACAGATTCTGTTTTTGACAGATTCTGTTTTTCGTGTGTTGTTTGCTTATTTTGATGAATCTATGGCTAGTAAAATAGTTTATAATCCATAGAGAAGTAGGAATACAGTAGGTTTAACATCAATATAAATAAAGAATGAGTTCATTACAGTACCTTGAAGTGCTCTTTTGTTTTCTTTCGCTAACGGAGCGCACGAGATTTCTGTTGAGTTTTGTGTTGTGAAGTTTTCAAGTTTTGGGTGAAATATTTTGATGGATTATGGAACAAGGAGTGGCAAGAGCCTAAGCTTGGGGATGCCCATGGCACCCCCAAGATAATCCAAGGACACCAAAAAGTCAAAGCTTGGGGATGCCCCGGAAGGCATCCCCTCTTTCGTCTACTTCCATCGGTAATTTTACTTGGAGCTATATTTTTATTCACCACATGATATATGTTTTGCTTGGAGCGTCTTGTATGATTTGAGTCTTTGCTTTTTAGTTTACCACAATCATCCTTGCTGTACACACCTTTTGAGAGAGCCATACATGAATTGGAATTTGTTAGAATACTCTATGTGCTTCACTTATATCTTTTGAGCTTTATAGTTTTGCTCTATGTGCTTTACTTATATCTTTTGAGCTTTATAGTTTTTCTCTAGTGCTTCACTTAGATCTTTTAGAGCACGGTGGTGGATTTATTTTATAGAAACTATTGATCTCTCATGCTTCACTTAGATTATTTTGAGAGTCTTAAATAGCATGGTAATTACTTAAAAATCTTAATATGCTTGGTATTCAAGATTTGTAAAACTTTCTTTTGAGTGCGTTGAATACTAAGAAAAGTTTGATGCTTGATAATTGTTTTGAGATATGAAGATGGTGATATTAGAGTCATGCTAGTTGAGTAGTTGTGAATTTGAGAAATACTTGTGTTAAAGTTTGTGATTTCCGTAGCATGCACGTATGGTGAACCGTTATGTGATGAAGTCAGAGCATGATTTATTTATTGATTGTCTTCCTTATGTGTGGCGGTCGGGGACGAGCGGTGGTCTTTTCCTACCAATCTATCCCCCTAGGAGCATGCATGTAATACTTTGCTTTGATAACTTCTAAATTTTTGCAATAAGTATATGAGTTCTTTATGACTAATGTTGAGTCCAAGGATTATACGCATTTTCCCCATCCTTCCACCATTGCTAGCCTCTCTAATACCGCGCACTTTTCGCCGGTATCATACACCCACCATATACCTTCCTCAAAACAGCCACCATACCTACCTATCATGGCATTTCCATAGCCATTCCGAGATATATTGCCATGCAACTTTGCACCGTTCCGTTTATTATGACACACTCCATTAATGTCATATTGCTAGCATGATCATGTAGTTGACATCGTATTTGTGGCAAAGCCACCGTTCATAATTCTTTCATACACGTCACTCTTGATTCATTGCATATCCCGGTACACCGCCGGAGGCATTCATATAGAGTCATATTTTGTTCTAAGTATCGAGTTGTAATTGTTGAGTTGTAAGAAAAATAAAAGTGTGATGATTATCATTTTTTAGAGCATTGTCCCAAGTGAGGAAAGGATGATGGAGACTATGATTCCCCCACAAGTCGGGAAGAGACTTCGGACGAAAAATAAAAAAAAGAGAAAGAAAAGAGGCCATAAAAAAAGAGAAAAGGCCCAAAAAAAATGAGAGAAAAAGAGAGAAGGGACAATGTTACTATCCTTTTACCACACTTGTGCTTCAAAGTAGCACCATGATCTTCATGATAGAGAGTCTCTCATTTTGTCACTTTCATATACTAGTGGGAATTTTTCATTATAGAACTTGGCTTGTATATTCCAATGATGTGCTTCCTCAATTTGCCCTAGGTCTTCGTGAGCAAGCGAGTTGGATGCACACCCACTTAGTTTCTTTTGTTGATCTTTCATATACTTATAGCTCTAGTGCATCTG
Organism: Aegilops longissima; assembly: GCA_021605205.1. Lineage (NCBI taxonomy): Eukaryota > Viridiplantae > Streptophyta > Magnoliopsida > Poales > Poaceae > Aegilops > Aegilops longissima. The sequence goes on from CM038679.1 coordinate 353,319,766, forward strand.
TTGCATAGCAATCCCTACTCACTCACATTGATATCTATTGATGGGCATCTCCATAGCCCGTTGATACGCCTAGTTGATGTGAGACTATCTTCCCCTCTTTTTGTCTTCTCCACAACCACCATTCTATTCCACATATAGTGCTATATCCATGGCTCACGCTCATGTATTGCGTGAAGATTGAAAAAGTTTTGAAAATGTTAAAGTATGAAACAATTGCTTGGCTTGCCATCGGGGTTGTGCATGATTTAAATACTTTGTGTGGTGAAGATAGAGCATAGCCAGACTATATGATTTTTTAGGGATAACTTTCTTTGTCCATGTTATTTTGAGAAAACATAATTGCTTTATTAGTATGCTTGAAGTATTATTATTTTTATGTCAATATGAACTTTTGTCTTGAATCTTTCGGATCTGAATATTCATACCACAATTAAGAAGATTTACATTGAAATTATGCCAAGTAGCACTCCGCATCAAAAATTCTCTTTTTATCATTTACCTACTCAAGGACGAGCAGGAATTAAGCTTGGGGATGCCTGATACGTCTCCAACGTAGCTATAATTTTTGATTGCTCCATGCTATATTATCTACTGTTTTGGACCATATTGGGCTTTATTTTCCACTTTTATATTACTTGTGGGACTAACCTATTAACCGGAGGCCCAGCCCAGAATTGCTACTTTTTGCCTATTTCAGTGTTTCAAAGAAACAAAATATCAAACGGAGTCCAAACGGAATGAAACCTTCGGGAACGTGATTTTCTCATCAGATATGATCCAGGAGACTTGGACCCTCCGTCAAGAAAGAAGAGAGGCGGTCACGAGGGTGGAGGGCGCCCCCCTAGGGCGCGCCCCTGCCTCGTTGGCCCCTCGAAGCTCCACCAACGTACTCCTTCCTCCTATATATACCTACGTACCCCCAAACGATCAGATACAGAGACAAAAGCTTAATTCCACCGCCGCAACGTTCTGTACCCACGAGATCCCATCTTGGGGCCTGTTCTGGAGCTCCGCCGGAAGGGGAATCGATCACGGAGGGCTTCTACATCATCACCATAGCCCCTCCGATGAAGTGTGAGTAGGTTACCTCAGATCTTCGGGTCCAAAGTTAGTAGCTAGATGGCTTCTTCTCTCTTTTTGGCTCTCAATACAATGTTCTCGCCCTCTCTCGTGGAGATCTATTCGATGTAATCTTCGTTTTGCGGTGTGTTTGTTGAGATCGATGAATTGTGGGTATATGATCAAGATTATATATGAACAATATTTGAATCTTCTCTGAATTCTTTTATGTATGATTGGTTATCTTTGCAAGTCTCAACGAATTATCAGTTTGGTTTGGCCTACTAGATTAGTATTTCTTGCAATGGGAGAAGTGCTTAGCTTTGGGTTCAATCTTGCGGTGTCCTTTCCCAAAGTGTGAGGGGCAGCAAGGCACGATTGTATTGTTGCCATCGAGGATAACAAGATGGGGTTTATATCATATTGCATGAATTTATCCTCTACATCATGTCATCTTGCTTAAGGCGTTACTCTGTTTTCATTAACTTAATACTCTAGATGCATCTTTGGATAGCGGTCGATGAGTGGAGTAATAGTAGTAGATGTAGGCAGGAGTCGGTCTACTTGTCCCGGACGTGATGCCTATATACATGATCATACCTAGATACTCTCATAACTATGCTCAATTCTGTCAATTGCTCAACAGTAATTTGTTCACCCACCGTAGAATACTTATGCTCTTGAGAGAAGCCACTAGTGAAACCTATGCCCCCCGGGTCTATTCTCATCATATCAATCTCCAATCACTTTATTATTGATTTGCCTTTTTACTTTTGCCTTTTATTTTACATTGCATCTTTATATCAAAAATACCAAAAATATTATCTATCATCTCTATCAGATCTCACTCTCGTAAGTGACTGTGAAGGGATTGACAACCCCTAATCGCGTTGGTTGCGTTGAGCTATTTGTTTTGTGTGGGTACGAGGGACTCGCGCGTGGCCTCCTATTGGATTGATACCTTGGTTCTCAAAAACTGAGGGAAATACTTACGCTACTTTGCTGCATCATCCTCTCCTCTTCGGGGAAATCCAATGCAGTGCTCAAGAGGTAACAGTGCCAAGTAAAACCTATGGGATAGCATACTATGATAGTTAATTTGATCTTGCTGAAAAATAGAAACTTTTGTGCTCACGAAAAAAAATCTTGTTTTTAGCTGGAGAGTGGTTTTTAGTTGATTATTTTTGCAGAAGATTAATAGATAAATTATCTAGGATTTCCTATTTTCTCAGGATTTTTAGTGTTACAAAAGTATGCGATCTATCCAGATTGCTACAGACTGTTCTGTTTTTGACATATTCTGTTTTTCGAGTGTTGTTTGCTTATTTTGATGAATCTATGGCTAGTATCGGGGGGTATGAACCATGGAGAAGTTGGAATACAGTAGATATTACACCAATATGAATAAATAACGATTTCACAACAGTACAAAAAGTGGTGATTTATTTTCTTATACTAACGGAGCTTATGAGATTTTCTATTGGAGTTTTGTGTTGTGAAGTTTTCAAGTTTTGGGTAAGGATTTGATGGACTATGGAATAAGGAGTGGCAAGTTCCTAAGCTGGGGGATGCCCAAGGCACCCCAAGGTAATATTCAAGGATGTCAAAAAGCCTAAGCTTGGGGATGCCCCGGGAAGGCATCCCCTCTTTCGTCTTCGGCTATCGGTAACTTTACATGATGCTATATTTTTATTCACCACATGATATGTGTCTTGCTTGGAGTATATTGTATGATTTGAGTCTTTGCTTTTTAGTTTGGCACAATCATCCTTGCTGTACACACCTTTTGAGGGAGACACGCATGAATCGTGATTTATTAGAATGCTCTATGTGCTTCACTTATATCTTTTGAACCAGGCAAAATTTAGTGCTTCACTTATATCTTTTTAGAGCATGGCGATGGTTTTATTCTATAGAAACTGATGAACTCTCTTACTTCACTTATATTATTTTGAGAGTCTTTATAACAGTATGGTAATTTTCTTTGGTTATAAAATTAGTCCTAATATGATAGGCATCCAAGAGGGGTATAATAAAAACTTTCATATATAGTGCATTGAATACTATGAGAAGTTTGATTCCTTATGATTGTTTTGAGATATGAAGAAGGTGATATTAGATTCATGCTAGTGAGTAGTTGTGAATTTAAGAAATACTTGTGTTAAAGTTTGTGAGTCCCGTAGCATGCATGTATGGTGAACCGTTATGTAACGAAGTTGGAGCATGAGATGTTTTTTGACTGTCTTCCTTATGAGTGGCGGTCGGGGACGAGCGATGGTCTTTTCATGCCAATCTATCCCCTTAGGAGCATGCGCGTAGTACTTTGTTTCGATGACTAATAGATTTTTGCAATAAGTATGTGAGTTCTTTATGACTAATGTTGAGTCCATGGATTATACGCACTCTCTCCTCTCCACCATTCCTAGCCTCTCTTGTACCACGCAACTTTTGCCGGTACCATAAACCCACCACATATCCTTCCTCAAAACAGCCACCATACCTACCTATTATGGCATTTCCATAGCCGATCCAAGATATATTGCCATGCAACTTTCCACCGTTCCGTTATTATGACACACATCATCATTATCATATTGCTTTGCATGATCATGTAGTTGACATCGTATTTATGGCAAAGCCACCGTTCATCATATTTTTTATACATGTCACTCTTGATTCATTGCACATCCCGGTACACCGCCGGAGGCGTACACATAGAGTCATATTTTTGTTCTAGTATCGAGTTGTAATTTTTGAGTTGTAAGTAAATAGAAGTGTGATGATTTTCATTATTAGAGCATTGTCCCATGTGAGGAAATAAAAAAAGGGAGAGAAAGGACAAATAAAAAAGAGAAGGCCCAAAAAAAGAGAAAAAAAGGAGAGAAAAAGAGACAAGGGACAATATTACTATATTTTTTTCTACACTTGTGCTTCAAAGTAGCACCTGAATTTTCATGATAGAGAGTCTCCTATGATGTCACTTTCATATACCAGTGGAAATTTTTCATTACAGAACTTGGCTTGTATATTCCAACGATGGGCTTCCTCAAATGCCCAGGTCTTCATGAGCAAGTAAGTTGGATGCACACCCACTTAGTTTTCTTTTTGAGCTTTCATAAACTTATAGCTCTAGTGCATCCGTTGCATGCAATCCCTACTCAATCACATTGATATCTTTTAATGGGCATCTCCATAGCCCGTTGATACGCCTAGTTGATGTGAAAGTATCTCCTCTTTTTTGTCTTCTCCATAACCACCGTCTATTCCACCTATAGTGCTATGTCCATGGCTCATGCTCATGTATTGTCTGAAAGTTGAAAAGGTTTGAGAACGTCAAAAGTATGAAACAATTGCTTGGCTTCTCATCGGTGTTGTGCATGATTTAAATATTTTGTGTGATGAAGAGGGAGCATAGCCAGACTATATGATTTTGTAGGGATAAGCTTTCTTTGGCCATGTTATTTTGAGAAGACATAACTATTTTGTTAGTATGTTTGAAGTATTATTGTTTTTATGTTAATATTAAACTTTTGTTTTGAATCTTACAGATCTGAACATTCATGCCACAATAAATAGAATTACATGGATAAATATGTTAGGTAGCATTCCACATCAAAAATTCTATTTTTATCATTTACCTACTCGAGGACGAGCATGAATTAAGCTTGGGGATGCTTGATACGTCTCCAACGTATCTATAATTTTTGGTTGTTCCATGCTATTATATTATCTGTTTTGGATTTTTTTATGCATTAATATGCTATTTTATATGATTTTGGGACTAACATATTAACCTAGAGCCTAGTGCCAGTTTCTATTTTTTCCTTGTTTTAGAGTTTCGCAGAAAAGGAATACCAAACAGAGTCCAAACGGAATAAGACTTTCGCGATGATCTTTCTTGGACCAGAAGACACCCAGGAGACTTGGAGTGCAAGTCAGAGAAGCCTCGAGGCGTCCACAAGGTTGGAGGGCGCACCCAGGGGGTGGGGCGTGCCCCCCGACCTTGTGGGCCCCTTGAAGATCCGCTGGCCTAGATTTTCCTCCTATATATACTTTTATACCCCAAAACATCCAGGGGAGCAACGAAACCACTTTTCCACCGCCGCATCCTTCTGGACCCGTGAGATCCCATCTTGGGGACTTTCTGGTGTCCTACCAGAAGGGGATTCAATCATGGAGGGATTCTACATCAACACCATTGCCTCTCTGATGAAGCGTGAGTAGTTTACCACAGACCTACGGGTCCATAGCTAGTAGCTAGATGGCTTCTCTCTCTTTGATTCTCAATACAAAGTTCTCCTCGATGTTCTTGGAGATCTATTCGATGTAGTACTCTTTTGTGGTGTGTTTGCCGAGATCTGATGAATTGTGGATTTATGATCAGCTTATCTATGAATATTATTTGAATCTTCTCTGAATTCTTATATGCATGATTTGATATCTTTACAAGTCTCTTCGAATTATTGATTTGGTTTGGCCAACTAGATTGGTTTTTCTTGCAATGGGAGAAGTGCTTAGCTTTGTGTTGAATCTTGCGGTGTCCTTTCCGAGTGACAGTAGGGGCAACAAGGCATGTATCGTATTATTGCCATCGAGGATAAACAGATGGGATTTTCATCATATTGCTTGAGTTAATTCCTCTACATCATGTCATCTTGCATAGTGCGTTACTCTGTTCTTTATGAACTTAATACTCTAGATGCATGCCGGATAGCGGTCAATATGTGGAGTAATAGTAGTAGATACAGAATCATTTCGGTCTACTTGACACGGACGTGATGCCTATATTCATGATCATTGCCTTAGATATCGTCATAACTTTGCGCTTTTCTATCAATTGCTCGGCAGTAATTTGTTCACCCACCGTAATAATTTCTATCTCGAGAGAAGCCTCTAGTGAAACCTATGGTCCCTGGGTCTATTTTCCATCATATAAGTTTCCGTTCTGCAATTTCAGTTTCCTATTTCTTTTACTTTGCAATCTTTTACTTTCCGTTCCATATACCAAAAATACCAAAAATATTACTTTACCGTTTATCATCTCCATCAGATCTCACTTTGAAAATAATCGTGAAGGGATTGACAACCCCTTATCGCATTGGGTGCAAGTTGGTGTTTGTTTGTGCAGGTATGCGGTGACTTGAGCGTTGTCTCCTACTGGATTGATACCTTGGTTCTCAAAAAGCTGAGGGAAATACTTACTCTACTTTGTTGCATCACCCTTTCCTCTTCAAGGGAAAAACCAACGCAAGCTCAAGAGGTAGCACCTGCTTCCGTGTGATCAAAGGATGTCACACCAGAAGGTACACACCAGTAGAGGTCGTCAAGAGGTGTGGGGCGGTGCATCTCCAGTCTATGCCTTTTCCTCTACCTGGTTTCGGTGAGTTCCATACGGAAGCCAAGGTGCTTCCAGACTCCTGGTATATTCGCCGAAGCCTTCTCTCGACCGAAGTGCGTTGTTTTTATGTGGGAAAACTGAGACTGAGATGCTCATGGCAAGGCCACCATCGATTGATTTCATGTTTAACAGTTTAACAACACATGAAGAATAACTGCTACACCGGACCCTGGGCAGATTGATATTCTGGTTGGGCAGCTATTTTTCCACGCTGCTAATACAAGGTGAATTTTCAAACGATGCATTGCTTCACCCATCCTCTCATAGTTTAATCCATCCGGCATATACAAAGCTCTTCTCTAGGAGGATGACTCCCGACATTGCATTGTAACCTCTGCATCAGGATGATGCATGCATGCATTTTATTAATTATTCATCGAAACTGCACAAAGTAATACATCAGTAAGTCTAAAGTCATCCTTCTTGGCAATATCTGTCGCTACTCCTACCCATTTAATGAATGGGTACAGATTGTCAGGGCCGCATACACCAACCTCACACTAAAGCCAACATCCGAAGACGGAGGCCCCAACCAAGCCAAATTGACAGGTCTGGCTCACACACTGGCCCCGTCGCACTCTTAGCATGCACCGAATCCGCACGCTGCGGAGGCCGTCGCCGTCGTCTTCCACCGATCCATCTTTAGAGCTGGTGCTAACGCATATATCTTGTCAGGCCTGCCATCGACGCCACCACGACGCCAGATGATGCCACCTCCCTACGCGCGTCCATTATCACACATCCGTCGCTGAGACCCTGTTGTGCCACACCGCTGAGAATCCATATCATCGATCCATCACCTGAAAGCCGCTCCATCGTAGGAACTATCCCACCCCATGGCATCCCACCACTCCTCCATGCTAAGGGGCCTACACCACCCCATGCCGCGAGATGGAGGGATACCCCTGCCACCGCTGTTGGCCTCCGGGCTTAACCCGGCGGTGTGCTCCATTTCTGGCTAGGGCTGGGTCGCCTCCCGAGTCGCCAAGCGGGGGCGACACAGGGGCTGTTTGGATTGATGATGAATGATATGGACTCTTCTTGGTGATCGTATTCCTAGCTGTAGGTATATATGGTATGTAAGGAAGTAGGAAGAGCCAATATCTCCATCTATTCTCTACCTGGGGTATCCATAGAAGCATCAAGCCCTAACACACTTGTAACATCCCAAATTTTGGAATGTTAATATAATTAATTGAATTGTTTGTTTGTTTGCTTGAGTGAATTACACTTGAGTGAAATTTGAACCTTTTCAAAAACTTTTGAATGAGAGGGAATAAAATGACTTTCCCCTTCTCCGGTAAATTCAAATTCATCCTATTAAAATCAATGAGAGAAGATGACATGACTTCTTCAACTATAAAGAATTTGAGCGGAGTTTTGCAATTTAATTCTTTCAAATATTTGCACTTGCTTCTCTATTTTTCTTCCCGAGAAATACCCGAAAAATAAATTCTTGCAAGCAAGAAAAAGCGGAGAAAATGACCCTCCAAAATCAGGGGCATTTTGAAAATATTTGAGCCAAGAAAAACCAAAGTCTTTATTTAAAATTATTTGCAAAAAGAAATAAAGCCTTTAGGGATTTTCTGAAAAACATTTTTTTAAGTTTTTATTTTGGCCGTGGAATAATGCTCATCATCTACATTTTATTTTTCTGATAATTTTAGTATATAAAACTCTTTATTCGAATTGATTTGATTTCCTTTTTATTGTTTTAGTTTCCTAATTTTAAAAATAGGAATGGAATCGTTTTATTAGGAAAAACCTGCTGGCCCATTAAGCACTTTCCTATTCTAGCCCAACAAGAGATCATCTCCTTCCTCTGTTTCCTCTCACGTTCTGAAGCTTTCCATATCCATGGAGGCAGGAAACTCCACCTTCCCGATCTCCCTCGTCTTTCCATCCCAGCGCCTCCCGAGACCGCCTATAAAACCCCTCCTCTCCTCGTTCCATTTTCCCATCACCACGCCCCTCCTGCCCGTAGCCTTCTCGCCACCGTCCTCCTTTTCCTGCCTAGAGCGCTCACCAGAGCTCTCTGGAACCTCCCATCGCCCAGCGCCACCTCCCCAGCGCCGACCCCTCCTCCGCCACCCCCACCCTGCTTGGCGACCTCGCCCCCTCGCCGAGCAGCCCTCCACATCCCAGTCTCCTTCCTGCCATCTCTGCCTCACGTCAGGTAACTCCGTTTTGTTTTCAGATTTATTTCCGTAACAGATTTAGTTCCGTTCTTGTTTAGCTTATAACTTTTGATCTAGAAGTCCAATGATGCTGATTCTTTTTGCGTTAGATCACAATTTTCTTGTAGTTTCAAAAATATATAATTTGTCTATGTTTGGATTTATAAAAATTGAGTTAGATCAGATTTGAATTAAAGCTTGTTTTGCTTATTCGGGAGTTTGAAAATAGATTTTATTTGATTCTTTTTCTACTGATCACTAGTGATCATATTTACCAGTGGTAAAAACTTCAAAATTGTTTGAGTATTTTAGCTTATTGTTTCATGTAAAACAAATTCTGTTTTAGTTCTATTGAATTATAGCTACTTCTTTTCTATAGTTGTTTTAAATTATTTTATTTTATATTTCAGAAAGTTTATGTTTGGTTTCTATTAGTTAAACAGTAGGTGTTCAACAAGTTTTTATATTTATTTTTATTTTGTTATCGTGAAATCAATTCAAGTTAGCTAATAACTTGCAATGGATTTCTCTACTGTTTTAACTCCCAATTGAAAATACTTTCAAAATAGCTTTATGAAAAAATACTTTTTTTTTTCTTTGTCTTAACTAAATTTATATTTTATTCTCTGTTATTTTAGTGTTTTATTTTCCGTTAGACAAAACTATTTTTGTGAATGTTGTGAAGAAGACTCCTAGTTTTATTTGAAGTTCCTTGGATTCTTATTAAGCTCTCTCTTTTGTTTTGATTGTTAGTGTGAGTGCTTATGTGAATGATATGTTTGTTATATAGATTTCATCGAGAGTGACGAGTAGTCTATCAAGTTATTTCTTGAGAACGATAATTCTTCTTCGTCAACATCACCGAGCAAGTTCACTTTGACCATGCTTTCTTACCTATGTTTTATTGCATTTAGTGGCACCTTTGCAACCACCCCTCAATAGTGTTATTGAAATTCTTGTAGTTGAGTAGTATGCATGAGGTAGGAACCCATCACCCTGTTACCAAGCCGGGGCGTTATTTTATTCTAATGCTACGCTGTAGTAGGCGGGGTTTGGTATGAGTGTTCGAGTGGTGTGAAGAAGGAGGACTCTCGTCAATGGCGACAACTCCATGATGGAATCTGCAAGGACTGCATCTTCAAGACCTCAAGACTTCAAGACTCGAGACAAGAATTCAATACACACTCTTTGGGTGAAGGGCGGTTGTGGGCACCTGGAGAAACCAGTGGTTGGCGGGATGCATGGAGAAGCGCCATGACATCTTGCGGAAAGCTTCACCCAGACTCAAAGAGGCGGAAGAATACTTCATGCCGGAAGCTTACGTGCAACCGCAAGTCATTATGGGCTCTGGCTTGGTTGACCTTAGTTGTGACTCTGGCTGGGGCGGTACTAGCAGATGTAGAACTACGGTAGGATGGGTTGAGTGCGGACGGTGGTCGGAGGAACTCTTTGGAAGACCATGTTTGGTCATCTTGTTCTCAAACACCACGAAGTGCGAGAAGCGTAAAGAGAGGATCGAATCTTGCGGGTAAAGTGTACAAACCTCTGCGAGAGGTTAAAACCTAATCGATTAGCCGTGTCCCGATTTACGGACAATTTGAGCCTCTGGACTTGGATCTATCTGGAACTCTCAACACGGTTTGATAATTTAATTGTGGGCAACTTATGATGATTTTGGGCTATGAGACATCGGTTGGCGGAACCATGTCATGATAGAAAACTCCATAGTACAGACTTCATTTATCCTTTGATGTAGGGAAAATAAAACCAGCTTTTACGCAAACAAAATTCAGATCTGAGCCATAAAGCCATATTGCATATAGTATAGTTTTATCATCTATTTTCTCATATTGTGATCTTGCGGTACATTCAATGTCTTGACCTACGGCTGCAACGTATCATGTTGCAGATATTTCCTCGACGAGTAAGAATACGATCTGAGGTTACGGTCTACACTCAACCTGCCGATGGCGTTGATGGGACTCCACACCCGTTTGATTGTTTCGCTGAGTATTATGAGGTATATATCAGTTTTCGTTATTTATACATGTGATTGCACTTTGATATATACATTGATGTCTTGTGTGTGCCGACATCTTGATCGAGGATGGCACGATAACACGAGGCTTGACCGTCTCGAGGTCGGGTCGCTCTGAAATGGTATCGAGCACATGTTGGTATGTAGGGCGTGACCCTAGAAATCGGAAAGCCCTAGGACAGGAAATCTCTAAAACTTTATTTTCAAAAGGATCCTTTACTTCTCATCTTTTCTGATTTTATCAGATAGACCCTCTCACCTCAAATAGTTAGAATATACCCTTATCCTTTGATCACCGGAGGATCAAGCGAAGACGCTCCAAGAAGGATTTGATATCGGAGAACTGATGACCCCTTGAGTAAAGAGGATTTCTCCATTAAAATCTACAACAGTTGAAGACTCGAAGACTTGAAGGATCTGAAGAATTATTTGACCTTTAGAAGACCAAACCCTGCTATACACCTCGTTAGATCACGATGATTTGTGAGCTGTCATTTGTTTGATGTTTTTCGACAGCCCCAAAATAAAACTTGTTTCTTCAAAACTATTGGTTGTATTGTGTGTATATCCTCCCCACCTCTCTCATCTCACCCTAAAACCCTTGAACCCCATAGATGATGAATGAAGTTGGACTGATATTCTCGGACGAAGACTCAGCCCGAGGAGAGCTATGGATGCGAGAACATGGAAAATCACTTGGGAGCAATTTGGTTTCAAGGAAGTATGAGGTTCAATATGCTCTTCAATACTTTCTGAGAAAGTGCTGCAACCTGGTGGAACATGCATCAAGCCATACAGGATTTAATGGAGCAAGAACTTGGGAGGAATTCAAGAAGACCTGTTGAAATCACGTCTTATCCGGAAACACAATGATGCACCAAGAAGTAAACCTTGTGCCTGCAAGATTTGCGGAGAAATAGGACACACCGGGAGGAACACAAAGATGGATGCCCTCATTGTGAGGAGAAACACCAGTGAGGAATGCCCAACTAGCGGTGACTTGCTTCTGTGTGAAGGAACCACCCACTACCGGTGCAGATGTCACATTTACTCCACGGTGCAACAAACTATTCGAAGCGGGAAGATGGAATGAAAGAAGCCCTCAAGGAAGATCTAGAAGAACCGATAATGGTGAAAGTGTTGAAGACCTGGATGGAGAAGGTCTCAACAGATTTTATTCAATGCACGCTATTCATGTGGAGAAGAAGGACATTTTCACGATTGCACCAAGGAAAGAAAAGAGTATCCAGGATATTTTCCGACAGCAGAAGTGAAGTTTGACCCCGGAGATAGAAACTCGATCATTACTGAGAGAAATCCAGGAAGAAAAGGAAGGCAACCCGAGAGCAACACAATTTTTGCAGAGAAGGACTTGAGTCATATCACATTACAGTGCAAGGATTTAGGTCATTACGCTAGTAAATGCCGAGAAAAGAAACCAAGAATCCAAGGAGCCCGCATAATCACAAAGAAGCCCGAGACATGTCGGAAGTCATTTGTTTTCGCTGCAAGGAGGCAGGACATTATGCTATTAAATGTCCCGACAAGATGAAAGCTGGAGTTGAGTAGTTGGGATTTTGATATGGATAATAAGAGTAGTAGAAAGCAATTTCCTTTTCATGAGCTCAATGAGTTGAGTTATGTAATAGATTTCTCGAGTTTGTAATAGTTCATGACTCAATAAAGTTGTAATGTCACATGCTGAAAAGCTTTAAGGAGTTGTCATATTTTATCTTGAAAATTAATATTCGGATGAACATGGAAGAAAGTGAGTTGTGATGCATAAACAGGAAATTGGAATTGAGTTTGAAGTTTTGTTTGGATGATATGAATGTGTGCCCGGAGATATGTACCTCATTACGAGCACCACTTTTGTTATACAACTACAGATAGCGACCCTTCTGAGTCTTTCCTTAAAGGTCCGGAAACCATCATGACCACGACAAGTGATCATGATTACCCGAAGATCTGAAGGACATGATGAAGCATATTCACCTTGAAGGAGATGCAGTCTACAAAGGCTACCCTTCATGCAAAGGAGTGGAACTTTGGTATGTGGAGTACACCTCCACCGTTTGAAAGAGTTTGCCCAAAGAGGATGGGGCATTACTTTTCATCTCACGTGTGCCACAAGCAACTTTCTTGACGCTGTTAGTGAAGCAGCCATGGAAGCCATCGCCGGATCGGAGAAATACTTGAAGCAAGACTCCGTTATACTCAGGAATACCTAAGCGAAGTGCATGCAGAGATGATGAAGGAGAAGCTCAAGACCACCATGATGAAAAAGAAGATTGAAGATTTCAAGGCTCATGTCGCACACTTCGGTGGGATGAAGAATCCTCGAGGAGGATAAATGAATAAAGTTGGAAGTAATGCGACCATACCAAATCATGTGGGTGGCAGCATTTGTAACAAAGTACTTTTTGGAATTTGAATTTATGAAAATGGTTAAGGATGTAATGAAAGATTGATATGAAAATAATGAGATTTTATGGATAAACTTGTGCATTCTTTTGGTCATAGTACTCTGTAAAGCCACAAGATCAATGAAGAAAGAAATGTGTTATTCATGACGGTCCATAGAAGGAAGCTGAACAAAATAAGTTGGAGTTTTGTTTTGATATGATGGTATGAAGAAACAGTACTACTCTGGATTCAAAGGAGGTGTAACAAGAGAGTTACTCAAGGATGATTTAAAGCTGCACTAGTCTTGAAGTGGGCCATAACCCACGGGCCGAGGATTTTGAGAAGGAGCAGTTGTAACTTTGGATAAAGGAATACACTTGGAAGAAGCGGTGATCAAATCAGCATACGTTCCGTAGGAGGTTACATAAAAACCTAAGAGTGGTGAAGTAACGATAGATGTTTTGTTTGGCTTGCGAAACCATGGATTTACTCGAAACCAGTTCGGGAACAAGAGAAATTTCTGTAATGCTTGGTGAGAATGCCCAAGTGTTAGAATATGTGATTCGATATTTACGTATGTGGTAATGGTTCAAATGCAGGATGGATTGGCCCCATACGGAGACTTCTATCATGAACTATCATATGTTGATGGAAAATCAGAGAGCCTTGAAAAACTTAGAAGAGTGTCGACGCGATAAGCCATAAAACCATAAAATGGTAGGACGATGGAACCCCATTACAGGCAACCATTGCCAAGCGTAGGTTATCGGTGAGGTTCAACCCAGACCCGTTTTCTGCAGGAGAAAACCATAAATTGTAGACCACCATGAGTGTTTCGATAGTTGTTTAGAATGGACACAGACCCATCAGCTAAGAAGATCCGGTCTCGGACGAACTTCAACTTTGTGAACCGACCCAAGCTTTTGAGGAAAACTCTATGCTTGACGGAAGAGCTTTAATGAAGGAGCTATTGTAAGATATGTGAAGAGACATACATTGTCAGCCCTCGGAGGAAATATCTGAGTTTATTGGAACCATGACCTTGTTTTTAAGTGTGGTAGCACCACGACCTTCGACCAAGACATTTGCTAGAAGACCCCAACCCTAACCTTTTCTTGCTAGCCTCTTGAATCTAGAGGGCGAGATTCATTTTAAGTAATGGTAGGTTTGTAACATCCCAAATTTTGGAATGTTAATATAATTAATTGAATTGTTTGTTTGTTTGCTTGAGTGAATTAAACTTGAGTGAAATTTGAACCTTTTCAAAAACTTTTGAATGAGAGGAATAAAATGACTTTCCCTTCTCCGGTAAATTCAAATTCATCCTATTAAAATCAATGAGAGAAGATGACATGACTTCTTCAACTATAAAGAATTTGAGCGGAGTTTTGCAATTTAATTCTTTCAAATATTTGCACTTGCTTCTCTATTTTTCTTCCCGAGAAATACCCGAAAAATAAATTCTTGCAAGCAAGAAAAGCGGAGAAAATGACCCTCCAAAATCAGGGGCATTTTGAAAATATTGAGCCAAGAAAAACCAAAGTTTTATTTAAAATTATTTGCAAAAAGAAATAAAGCCTTTAGGGATTTTCTGAAAAACATTTTTTAAGTTTTTATTTTGGCCGTGGAATAATGCTCATCATCTACATTTTATTTTTCTGATAATTTTAGTATATAAAACTCTTTATTCGAATTGATTTGATTTCCTTTTTATTGTTTTAGTTTCCTAATTTTAAAAATAGGAATGGAATCGTTTTATTAGGAAAAACCTGCTGGCCCATTAAGCACTTTCCTATTCTAGCCCAACAAGAGATCATCTCCTTCCTCTGTTTCCTCTCACGTTCTGAAGCTTTCCATATCCATGGAGCAGGAAACTCCACCTTCGATCTCCTCGTCTTTCCATCCCAGCGCCTCCCGAGACCGCCTATAAAACCCCTCCCTCTCCTCGTTCCATTTTCCCATCACCCGCCCCTCCTGCCCGTAGCCTTCTCGCCACCGTCCTCCTTTTCCTGCCTAAAGCGCTCACGGGAGCTCTCCTGGAACCTCCCCATCGCCCAGCGCCACCTCCCCAGCGCCGACCCCTCCTCCGCCACCCCACCCTGCTTGGCGACCTCGCCCCCTCGCCGAGCAGCCCTCCACATCGCCGTCTCCTTCCTGCCATCTCTGCCTCACGTCAGGTAACTCCGTTTTCGTTTTCAGATTTATTTCCGTAACAGATTTAGTTCCGTTCTTGTTTAGCTTATAACTTTTGATCTAGAAGTCCAATGATGCTGATTCTTTTTGCGTTAGATCACAATTTTCTTGTAGTTTCAAAATATATAATTTGTCTATGTTTGGATTTATAAAAATTGAGTTAGATCAGATTTGAATTAAAGCTTGTTTTGCTTATTCGGGAGTTTAAAATAGATTTTATTTGATTCTTTTTCTACTGATCACTAGTGATCATATTTACCAGTGGTAAAAACTTCAAAATTGTTTGAGTATTTTAGCTTATTGTTTCATGTAAAACAAATTCTGTTTTAGTTCTATTGAATTATAGCTACTTCTTTTCTATAGTTGTTTTAAATTATTTTATTTTATATTTCAGAAAGTTTATGTTTGGTTTCTATTAGTTAAACAGTAGGTGTTCAACAAGTTTTATATTTATTTTTATTTTGTTATCGTGAAATCAATTCAAGTTAGCTAATAACTTGCAATGGATTTCTCTACTGTTTTAACTCCCAATTGAAAATACTTTCAAAATAGCTTTATGAAAAAAATACTTTATTTTTTTTTGTCTTAACTAAATTTATATTTTATTCTCTGTTATTTTAGTGTTTTATTTTCCGTTAGACAAAACTATTTTTGTGAATGTTGTGAAGAAGACTCCCTAGTTTTATTTGAAGTTCCTTGGATTCTTATTAGCTCTCTCTTTTGTTTTGATTGTTAGTGTGAGTGCTTATGTGAATGATATGTTTGTTATATAGATTTCATCAGAGAGTGACGAGTAGTCTATCAAGTTATTTCTTGAGAGCGATAATTCTTCTTCGTCAACATCACCGAGCAAGTTCACTTTGACCATGCTTTCTTACCTATGTTTTATTGCATTTAGTGGCACCTTTGCAACCACCCCTCAGTAGTGTTATTGAAATTCTTGTAGTTGAGTAGTATGCATGAGGTAGGAACCCATCACCCTGTTACCAAGCCGGGGCGTTATTTTATTCTAATGCTACGCTGTAGTAGGCGGGGTTTGGTATGAGTGTTCGAGTGGTGTGAAGAAGGAGGACTCTCGTCAATGGCGACAACTCCATGATGGAATCTGCAAGGACTGCATCTTCAAGACCTCAAGACTTCAAGACTCGAGACAAGAATTCAATACACACTCTTGGGTGAAGGGCGGTTGTGGGCACCTGGAGAAACCAGTGGTTGGCGGGATGCATGGAGAAGCGCCATGACATCTTGCGGAAAGCTTCACCCAGACTCAAAGAGGCGGAAGAATACTTCATGCCGGAAGCTTACTGTGCAACCGCAAGTCATTATGGGCTCTGGCTTGGTTGACCTTAGTTGTGACTCTGGCTGGGGCGGTACTAGCAGATGTAGAACTACGGTAGGATGGGTTGAGTGCGGACGGTGGTCGGAGGAACTCTTTGGAAGACCATGTTTGGTCATCTTGTTCTCAAACACCACGAAGTGCGAGAGCGTAAAGAGAGGATCGAATCTTGCGGGTAAAGTGTACAAACCTCTGCGAGAGGGTTAAAACCTAATCGATTAGCCGTGTCCCGATTCACGGACAATTTGAGCATCTGGACTTGGATCTATCTGGAACTCTCAACACGGATTGATAACTTAATTGTGGGCAACTTATGATGATTTTGGGCTATGAGACATCGGTTGGCGGAACCATGTCATGATAGAAAACTCCATAGTACAGACTTCATTTATTCCTTTGATGTAGGGAAAATAAAACCAGCTTTTACGCAAACAAAACTCAGATCTGAGCCACAAAGCCATATTGCATATAGTATAGTTTTATCATCTGTTTTTCATATTGTGATCTTGCGGTACATTCAATGTCTTGACCTACACGGCTGCAGCGTATCATGTTGCAGATATTTCCTCGACGAGTAAGAGTTACGATACAGGTTACGGTCTACACTCAACCTGCCGATGGCGTTGATGGGACTCCACACCCGTTTGATTGTTTCCGCTGAGTATTATGAGGTATATATCATTTTTCGTTATTTATACATGTGATTGCACTTTGATATATACATTGATGTCTTGTGTGTGCCGACATCTTGATCCGAGGATGTACGATAACACGAGAAGCTTGACCGTCTCGAGGTCGGGTCGCTCTGAAATGGTATCGAGCACATGTTGGTATGGGGCGTGACCCTAGAAATCGGAAAGCCCTAGGACAGGAAATCTCTAAAACTTTATTTTCAAAAGACTCTTACTTCTCATCTTTTCTGATTTTATCAAATAGACCCTCTCACCTCAAATAGTTAGAATATACCCTTATCCTTTGATCACCGGAGGATCAATGAAGGCGCTCCAAGAAGGATTTGATATCGGAGAACTGATGACCCCTTGAGTAAAGAGGATTTCACCATGTATTAGAAGCTACAACAGTTGAAGACTCGAAGACTTGAAGGATCTGAAGAATTATTTGACCTTTAGAAGACCAAACCCTGCTATACACCTCGTTAGATCGATGATTTGTGAGCTGTCATTTGTTTGATGTTTTCCGACAGCCCCAAAATAAAACTTGTTTCTTCAAAAACTATTGGTTGTATTGTGTGTATATCCTCCCCACCTCTCTCATCTCACCCTAAAACCCTTGAACCCCATAGATGATGAATGAAGTTGGACTGATATTCTCTGGACGAAGACTCAGCCCGAGGCGAGCTATGGATCGAGAACATGGAAAATCACTTGGGAGCAATTTGGTTTCAAGGAAGTATGAGGTTCAATATGCTCTTCAATACTTTCTGAGAAAGTGCTGCAACCTGGTGGAACATGCATCAAGCCATACAGAGGATTTAATGGAGCAAGAACTTGGGAGGAATTCAAGAAGACCTGTTGAAATCACGTCTTATCCGGAAACACAATGATGCACCAAGAAGTAAACCTTGTGCTGCAAGATTTGCGGAGAAATAGGACACACCGGGAGGAACACAAAGATGGATGCCCTCATTGTGAGGAGAAACACCCAGTGAGGAATGCCCAACTAGCGGTGACTTGCTTCTGTGTGAAGGAACCACCCACTACCGGTGCAGTGTCACATTTACTCCACGGTGCAACAAACTATTCGAAGCGGGAAGATGGAATGAAAGAAGCCCTCAAGGAAGATCTAGAAGAACCGATAATGGTGAAAGTGTTGAAGACCTGGATGGAGAAGGTCTCAACAGATTTTATTCAATGCACGCTATTCATGTGGAGAAGAAGGACATTTTCACGATATTGCACCAAGGAAAGAAAAGAGTATCCAGGATATTTCCGACAGCGAAGTGAAGTTTGACCCCGGAGATAGAAACTCGATCATTACGAGAGAAATCCGGAAGAGAAAAGGAAGGCAACCGAGAGCAACACAATTTTTGCAGAGAAGGACTTGAGTCATATCACCTATTACAGGTGCAAGGATTTAGGTCATTACGCTAGTAAATGCCGAGAAAAGAAACCAAGAATCCAAGGAGCCGCATAATCACAAAGAAGCCCGAGACATGTCGGAAGTCATTTGTTTTCGCTGCAAGGAGGCAGGACATTATGCTATTAAATGTCCCGACAAGATGAAAGCTGGAGTTGAGTAGTTGGGATTTTGATATGGATAATAAGAGTAGTAGAAAGCAATTTCCTTTTCATGAGCTCAATGAGTTGAGTTATGTAATAGATTTCTCGAGTTTGTAATAGTTCATGACTCAATAAAGTTGTAATGTCACATGCTGAAAAGCTTTAAGGAGTTGTCATATTTTATCTTGGAAATTAATATTCGGATGAACATGGAAGAAAGTGAGTTGTGATGCATAAACAGGAAATTGGAATTGAGTTTGAAGTTTTGTTTGGATGATATGAATGTGTGCCCGGAGATATGTACCTCATTACGAGCACCACTTTTGTTATACAACTGCAGATGGCGACCCTTTCTGAGTCTTTCCTTAAAGGTCCGGAAACCATCATGACCACGACAAGTGATCATGATTACCGAAGATCTGAAGGACATGATGAAGCATATTCACCTTGAAGGAGATGCAGTCTACAAAGGCTACCCTTCATGCAAAGGAGTGGAACTTTGGTATGTGGAGTACACCTCCACCGTTTGAAAGAGTTTGCCCAAAGAGGATGGGGCATTACTTTTCATCTCACGTGTGCCACAAGCAACTTTCTTGACGCTGTTAGTGAAGCAGCCATGGAAGCCATCGCGGATCGGAGAAATACTTGAAGCAAGACTCCGTTATACTCGGGAATACCTAAGCGAAGTGCATGCAGAGATGATGAAGGAGAAGCTCAAGACCACCATGATGAAAAAGAAGATTGAAGATTTCAAGGCTCATGTCGCACACTTCGGTGGGATGAAGAATCCTCGAGGAGGATAAATGAATAAAGTTGGAAGTAATGCGACCATACCAAATCATGTGGGTGGCAGCATTTGTAACAAAGTACTTTTGGAATTTGAATTCTGAAAATGGTTAAGGATGTAATGAAAGATTGATATGAAAATAATGAGATTTTATGGATAAACTTGTGCATTCTTTTGGTCATAGTACTCTATAAAGCCACAAGATCAATGAAGAAAGAAATGTGTTATTCATGACGGTCCATAGAAGGAAGCTGAACAAAATAAGTTGGAGTTTTGTTTTGATATGATGGTATGAAGAAAAGCAGTACTCTGGATTCAAAGGAGGTGTAACAAGAGAGTTACTCAAGGATGATTTAAAGCTGCACTAGTGTTGAAGTGGGCCATAACCCACAGGCCGAGGATTTTGAGAAGGAACAGTTGTAACCTTGGATAAAGGAATACACTTGGAAGAAGCGGTGATCAAATCAGCATACGTTCCGTAGGAGGTTACATAAAAACCTAAGAGTGGTGAAGTAACGATAGATGTTTTGTTTGGCTTGCGAAACCATGGATTTACTCGAAACCAGTTCGAGAACAAGAGAAATTCTGCAATGCTTGTGAGAATGCCCAAGTGTTAGAATATGTGATTCGATATTTACATATGTGGTAATGGTTCAAATGCAGGATGGATTGGCCCCATACGGAGACTTCTATCATGAACTATCATATGTTGATGGAAAATCGAGAGCCTTGAAAAACTTAGAAGAGTGTAAATAGCGATAAGCCATAAAACCATAAAATGGTAGGACGATGGAACCCCATTACAGGCAACCGTTGCCAAGCGTAGGTTATCGGTGAGGTTCAACCCAGACCCGTTTTCTGCAGGAGAAAACCATAAATTGTAGACCACCATGAGTGTTTCGATAGTTGTTTAGAATGGACACAGACCCATCAGCTAAGAAGATCCGGTCTCGGACGAACTTCAACTTTGTGAACCGACCCAAGCTTTTGAGGAAAACTCTATGCTTACGGCGGAAGAGCTTTAATGAAGGAGCTATTGTAAGATATGTGAAGAGACATACATTGTCAGCCCTCGGAGGAAATATCTGAGTTTATTGGAACCATGACCTTGTTTTTAAGTGTGGTAGCACCCGACCTTCGACCAAGACATTTGCTAGAAGACCCCAACCCTAACCTTTTCTTGCTAGCCTCTTGAATCTAGAGGGCGAGATTCATTTTAAATGTGGTAGGTTTGTAACATCCCAAATTTTGGAATGTTAATATAATTAATTGAATTGTTTGTTTGTTTGCTTGAGTGAATTAAACTTGAGTGAAATTTGAACCTTTTCAAAAACTTTTGAATGAGAGGAATAAAATGACTTTCCCTTCTCCGGTAAATTCAAATTCATCCTATTAAAATCAATGAGAGAAGATGACATGACTTCTTCAACTATAAAGAATTTGAGCGGAGTTTTGCAATTTAATTCTTTCAAATATTTGCACTTGCTTCTCTATTTTTCTTCCCGAGAAATACCCGAAAAATAAATTCTTGCAAGCAAGAAAAAGCGGAGAAAATGACCCTCCAAAATCAGGGCATTTTGAAAATATTGAGCCAAGAAAAACCAAAGTTTTATTTAAAATTATTTGCAAAAAGAAATAAAGCCTTTAGGGATTTTCTGAAAAACATTTTTTAAGTTTTATTTTGGCCGTGGAATAATGCTCATCATCTACATTTTATTTTTCGATAATTTTAGTATATAAAACTCTTTATTCGAATTGATTTGATTTCCTTTTTATTGTTTTAGTTTCCTAATTTTAAAAATAGGAATGGAATCGTTTTATTAGGAAAAACCTGCTGGCCCATTAAGCACTTTCCTATTCTAGCCCAACAAGAGATCATCTCCTTCCTCTGTTTCCTCTCACGTTCTGAAGCTTTCCATATCCATGGAGCAGGAAACTCCACCTTCCGATCTCCTCGTCTTTCCATCCCAGCGCCTCCCGAGACCGCCTATAAAACCCCTCCTCTCCTCGTTCCATTTTCCCATCACCCGCCCCCCTCCTGCCCGTAGCCTTCTCGCCACCGTCCTCCTTTTCCTGCCTAAAGCGCTCACGGGAGCTCTCCTGGAACCTCCCCATCGCCCAGCGCCACCTCCCCAGCGCCGACCCCTCCTCCGCCACCCCACCCTCGCCGGCGACCTCGCCCCCTCGCGGAGCAGCCCTCCACATCGCCGTCTCCTTCCTGCCATCTCTGCCTCACGTCAGGTAACTCCGTTTTCGTTTTCAGATTTATTTCCGTAACAGATTTAGTTCCGTTCTTGTTTAGCTTATAACTTTTGATCTAGAAGTCCAATGATGCTGATTCTTTTTGCGTTAGATCACAATTTTCTTGTAGTTTCAAAATATATAATTTGTCTATGTTTGGATTTATAAAAATTGAGTTAGATCAGATTTGAATTAAAGCTTGTTTTGCTTATTCGGGAGTTTAAAATAGATTTTTATTTGATTCTTTTTCTACTGATCACTAGTGATCATATTTACCAGTGGTAAAAACTTCAAAATTGTTTGAGTATTTTAGCTTATTGTTTCATGTAAAACAAATTCTGTTTTAGTTCTATTGAATTATAGCTACTTCTTTTCTATAGTTGTTTTAAATTATTTTATTTTATATTTCAGAAAGTTTATGTTTGGTTTCTATTAGTTAAACAGTAGGTGTTCAACAAGTTTTTATATTTATTTTTATTTTGTTATCGTGAAATCAATTCAAGTTAGCTAATAACTTGCAATGGATTTCTCTCTGTTTTAACTCCCAATTGAAAATACTTTCAAAATAGCTTTATGAAAAAAATACTTTATTTTTTTCTTTGTCTTAACTAAATTTATATTTTATTCTCTGTTATTTTAGTGTTTTATTTTCCGTTAGACAAAACTATTTTTGTGAATGTTGTGAAGAAGACTCCTAGTTTTATTTGAAGTTCCTTGGATTCTTATTAAGCTCTCTCTTTTGTTTTGATTGTTAGTGTGAGTGCTTATGTGAATGATATGTTTGTTATATAGATTTCATCAGAGAGTGACGAGTAGTCTATCAAGTTATTTCTTGAGAGCGATAATTCTTCTTCGTCAACATCACCGAGCAAGTTCACTTTGACCATGCTTTCTTACCTATGTTTTATTGCATTTAGTGGCACCTTTGCAACCACCCCTCGAGTAGTGTTATTGAAATTCTTGTAGTTGAGTAGTATGCATGAGGTAGGAACCCATCACCCTGTTACCAAGCCGGGGCGTTATTTTATTCTAATGCTACGCTGTAGTAGGCGGGGTTTGGTATGAGTGTTCGAGTGGTGTGAAGAAGGAGGACTCTCGTCAATGGCGACAACTCCATGATGGAATCTGCAAGGACTGCATCTTCAAGACCTCAAGACTTCAAGACTCGAGACAAGAATTCAATACACACTCTTTGGGTGAAGGGCGGTTGTGGGCACCTGGAGAAACCAGTGGTTGGCGGGATGCATGGAGAAGCGCCATGACATCTTGCGGAAAGCTTCACCCAGACTCAAAGAGGCGGAAGAATACTTCATGCCGGAAGCTTACTGTGCAACCGCAAGTCATTATGGGCTCTGGCTTGGTTGACCTTAGTTGTGACTCTGGCTGGGGCGGTACTAGCAGATGTAGAACTACGGTAGGATGGGTTGAGTACGGACGGTGGTCGGAGGAACTCTTTGGAAGACCATGTTTGGTCATCTTGTTCTCAAACACTCTGAAGTGCGAGAGCGTAAAGAGAGGATCGAATCTTGCGGGTAAAGTGTACAAACCTCTGCGGAGGGTTAAAACCTAATCGATTAGCCGTGTCCCGATTCACGGACAATTTGAGCATCTGGACTTGGATCTATCTGGAACTCTCAACACGGATTGATAACTTAATTGTGGGCAACTTATGATGATTTTGGGCTATGAGACATCGGTTGGCGGAACCATGTCATGATAGAAAACTCCATAGTACAGACTTCATTTATTCCTTTGATGTAGGGAAAATAAAACCAGCTTTTACATAAACAAAACTCAGAATCTGAGCCACAAAGCCATATTGCATATAGTATAGTTTTATCATCTGTTTATTCATATTGTGATCTTGCGGTACATTCAATGTCTTGACCTACGGCTGCAAGCGTATCATGTTGCAGATATTTTCTTCGACAGTAAGAGTTACGATCTGAGGTTACGGTCTACACTCAACCTGCCGATGGCGTTGATGGGACTCCACACCCGTTTGATTGTTTCCGCTGAGTATTATGAGGTATATATCATTTTCGTTATTTATACATGTGATTGCACTTTGATATATACATTGATGTCTTGTGTGTGCCGACATCTTGATCGAGGATGTACGGGTAACCCTCACAAGTCACGACTCTCCCGAGTCCTCTCGAACCCACCTTCTATCTGTAGGTAGACGTCACACACATATGTGCTCTTCACACCCTACCCTTAGAACTTAAAAAAAGCTGTCACACACCTTTTTTTAACTCACACGTCACACACTTATACAACTATTCTTGTGGCGAACTGTTCTTTGGGCGTAGTATATTGTACTCTCACGAAGAGAAGCGGTGCATGCATGCAAGCACTAGTTCTCTCATACCCACGCACGAGTACACGTAGGAGCGCATTTTTTGGAAGCTAGGAGTGCATTTGTTTACAAAGAGGCATCCCAATTGAAATTTTGACTCATCTAGTTTTCAACTTCATGGAGGGTCGGGGACAACACTTGAATGATACAGTACATAGTGCATCCTGGAGGCGGTGATTTGATAGTGCGACCTCGAAGTGGTGGCACGTTATTGATCGAGTTTTATTTTTACCTGAACTTTAAGTGAAAATAGTGGTTCGCGTTTATTCAATTTAATAACGATTGCTACCACAAAATCACTCCACTATATATATAAGAAGGAGCATCGGCGCTTGCTTTACTAGTGTTCCTCTCTTTCACTCTCTCATGCTCTCCAGGTCTAAACAAGACATAGGTGGCCACACTCTCTCTGCTCACCGCTGGTCATAGATCCGGACGAACCACCTAGGCTGGGGCAGGGGTGCAGGTGCATCGTTCAGGCGGTCGTCGGTGGCGTCGGAGGAGACCAACAGCTGCCTGCGCGTCCTGATTAGTGGCCGTGTCGTTATCTCTGATACAGCGCCGGCTCGGGAGGGCCTCTGACCCCTTCTTCCTCCCTGTGGTATTGTGGCCAAGATGCGGCCTCCCGATGCCGTCTTTGCCACATCCCGACGACCCTCAGGTATATCTTCCTTCGAAACCAGCCTTGCTCTACTACTTCCGTCTGCTGTTCCAAAGACACCTAGACTTTTACTATTATTAGAGTTAAAGCTAGTTCACACAGTCGAATCTAAGACTTGGTTCAAACAGGGAAGAAAGTGGAAAACTTGTAGCATGAATCTAGGACTTGGTTCTAAATGGAAACGGGGGAAAGTAGTAGGTACTGGCTACCCAACCGGTCTCTTGGTTGAAAAGGGGAAGAAAGCGGGGTGGATGGCGAAGGGTGGGGGAAGTGGACCTGTCTCTTGGCCGAAAAAGGATAGAAAGTGAGGAGTGTTGGGGCGACAACGCAAATGAGAACGACCAGGTCTAGATTTCCTATGCTCACATAGGAAAATCTCGCCGAGGAGATAAAAAATGGGACAAATGCAGACATGCTGCCTAAATGTTTGCCGCTCTCGGCAACCACATCTGCCTCACCACTTTATGCCCCTACTGTCCCTATGCCCTTATCACTACCGTTAATGTAAAATCACATGAAGCCTGAAGAAATGCTACCTAATGTCACTATTAAGTAATGCTAATGTCAGTCTAGTGTCATCGATAAATTGAAGCAATGACACCACCATTTTATGAAGTGTTTCCGTCTTGCTTTATTTCCCATGAATTGTGTTTCTGCGGTTACACTTAAATCTCACACCGCTAACATTGCTTCATCCTAGTGGAACTGCACAAATTTGATTGCACATTTACTAACCATGTGCTACTCTCATGACAGTAATTGTGGCACCCCGGCTCAGAGCAACCAGTTTACCTTGCATTGCCAGCCCAGAGATCTAGTCTTCTGGCAATACACAACAACATGGTCCAGAAACAACCTCTTTATTGATGCTAGCGGATTACATAAGTCTGATATTACATCGAGATACGAGGCCAAGCGGCACACACGGTGCTGCTGAACAGTATGTACATTATTTAATGAACATGACGAGGCCCTCGATCACTTGAACTACGCGGTAGCGGAAGAACGACGAAGTGGAACTCCATAGCACAAGCACATCGACGTGGACATGGCCTAGACGCGAGATGCGCTCCGATGCGAACCGACTTGCTTGAAAGCTGGCATGACACGCTAGGTCAGTACATTGAATGTACTTGCAAGCTCACAACAAACATAAGCACGATGACAGACAATATCATGACAATTAAGAAAATTAACGCAATGCAAGAACTACTACAGATGCAAAGAAAACCAATACGTACACCGAGTCTCACGGACTCGCTTCCAGACGGTTACGTCGTAACCAAGCGGTGACCATACCGGGGTCACAACTGAAAACCAACCGCTCATGAACAACTCGAGAGTTCATGAAACACACAACATCGCAACAATCATTTAGTTTACAAGATTAATTATAAAAGTTGATCCATGGTGTGACTTACTTCCGAGCTATGCCCATAACCGAGGACGCGGCTATCGATAGATTAAATACACTCTGCAGAGGTAGCGCACTTTACGCACACTACGGAACCCTGGCCTCGCATTCCCATTCGGGTGGACCAAAGCATTCTGACGAAACCCTCCCTTTGTCATGGCACTCTCCCGGCCACTCCGACCAACTCCCTCTCAGGGCTAGGTCTTGGGTGGCCATGTGTCTACCAAAGACACCAATGGCCACCGTCATGGCAAACGGTCCCAAACAGGGACAAGGTACCATAAAAACAAAAACGAGCACACAAGGTTATGTCTGCTTACCGGGCCAGGGTATGCACACCCATAACATTCCCTCGTGGGAGGCACCGGTGAGAGGCACAACAAAGGACTGAATCAAGACCTTCCCACAAGGTAAATGTGGTCGCACTGAATAAAAACCCAATTCAGTGGCACCATGATGTGATCAACATCATATTCAAGTTGAACTTAATCAAGTTTAACTTTGACAAAAACTTTTTATAAAATAACAATGATACTACACCATAACCATGCAACTAATCGACATGCAACGCAAACAACTCATAGACATGGATCAATCTCATCAACATAATTATCTTGCACTACTCAAGATCAAAACTTCTCTGGTTATAACTCATTTTCATTATCAAGCAATATTTTTATTAGTTCATCATTTAAATGAAAATATCACTTCATAAAAGAGCTATCATTATTTACCATAGTAATATAACTAGTGCAAAATCTTATTCTACTTGACCAAACAAGTTCATGCATTTAACCACTAACTAAAACAAGCATATCAAGCATGGTAAACTAACTAGCAATCAACAACATTTATATATCAAATTTTAAATGCAAATAAAAACTCATATTCAAGTAGAAAATCATAGATATTGAAGTAACACCATCCAAATGCTGGTGTGGCTTGCCTTAGTGTAGAGGAGGATCACACCCCTCTTGGTTTGCTTCAAGACAAGCTTCTCCTTCTGAAAAGAACTTAAAACCACAAAAAGAATTATCAAATACCATTCTGAAATTTACCAGAAATTCTAGACAGCAAGGAAAAATCCAACTTTTTGTGTGCTGCGAGAGCTTTCTGAAACAAAAACAATGCAAAAAGAATCAAATAATTTGGACTTATGGTTTAGAAATGGTGGCTGGTCAAAGTTTAGGTCAATTTCTGAATAAATTTGAATTAAACAGAAATTCCTGGGGGGGGGGGTGACATCGAAGGCGTAAAGCTAGAGTGCGCCTCCACTCGTACCGCTTCGGGCGCGAGTGGTGAGCCTGATGGGTGGGCCCCTTGCGTCAGGAGAGAGAGGGGAAAAGCGAGATCAGAGAGGGGTGGCGCTTCGCCGGAGCTCACGCCGACGACGAGGGAGTTTGGGGCTAGGATAGAGGGATAGGATTGAAGCTGGGCTCGTGGCGCACCTGCCCGTACCCGTGACATGGCTTGGGGTGACGGAGCTGCTCGCGGTCGAGCTCGCAAACCTCGGTGGTGGACGCGGTTCGCCGGAGTGGTTGAAGACGACGACTAGGGGCGGCTCCGAGGGCTCAGCGGCGTCCAGGCAGCACCAACAGACCCCCAATGCCCCGCCCGAGCAGCTGCTTGAGCTCGAGAGGCACCGGAGAGCGGTAGCCTTGCTGCGGAGGTCACCGGAGTTCTCTGGTCGGGGCGACGGCCAGAGGCCTGCCTGACCGAGCTGTGGCCCGTCTACGTGTTCGTGGAGATGGTGAGGAGTGGTGCGTGGCTAGAAATCAAGAAGGGGGCGCTATAAATAGCCGAGGCGAGGGGGGAATGTGTCGCCGCCGGAGCTCTCTGGATGCACGGCGAATAGCGACGAAAAGCTCCAGTCCGAGGGGGCAAGCGCGCAGCGTCAACGCAGGAGCTACCCACGCTCGCGGACGTGCACAGGAGGCGGTGGAAGAAGCGGACAAGGGCACGCGCGCACTGTGGCTTTTGGCCGCGACGTGCCCGTGCTTGCTGCGGCATCTCCGGCATCGGCGAGCGTCAGGGAGAGGTCAAGGGTGATGGGTAGGGGATGTAGGCGCGGCGCGGCAGGCATCGGCGAGCGCTGGATCGAGCACGCGCTGAAAGAGAGGAAGGTGCCATCCAGAGCGCGTCGAGACGTTGCCAGGCACCGTGTCTTGACGCGGTCACCACTCTGGCATGGTCAAGACGACGCCCAAACGCCGCCAAACCTTGTCTAAGCTCAAGTCCACGCAGTGCTTAGTCTAGGAAAGTTGATAGCTCATAGCCAGGCCGACCAGACTTAACTCAACTAAGCTGGCAAGTTTCTGATCAGAAACTTGGTCGCCAAGATCTTCTAGAAGGCCATTATGGCTGATCTCCTGGGGTTTAGGTTTTCTTAGGAGGGTAATCAAGCTCAAGAAAGATCAGGGCCAAAAGATCAAGGAAAAATGTACTTGCTGTACAAACTGGAATTTTGGGCCAGAAGAGAAATGATTTTCTATAGCAAAAATATTAGAAAAATTCAAGCAATTTTTTTGCTTGGGAAGGTGTGCCAAGGTCCAAAGAATATTCAGGATTTATCTCAGATTTTTGGGAGCAATAAAAATGAGGGTTGCTTTGGAGCACAAGTTTCTGAATAGAGTTTCCGAGAGGAAAATGAATATTTTTCTTTTATGAAAATTATTCATTTGATTATTTTGGGGATTTATCAGAGAAATAAAGTTGAATGAGGAGCAGATAGGTCACTTGGGTGAATGTCAAGGGTATGCCCAGGTGACAAGTCCATTTGAATTGATTCCAAAACCCAAATCAATGCATGGCAAAAACCAATTCCGGAAAAAGAGAGAAGGCAAGTCCGGGAAAAGAGAGAAGGCAAAATCCAGGCTTTCATAGTAATACTAATGCTATTATTTTGCATGTTAATCAAGTGGCAGTGTTGATGTGATGTGATGCTACTTCTTACTTAATGGCACTTTTTCATATTGTCAATGTAGTGCCAATTATAACACAATAGATGCCACTGTTAATCATATGCCACTGCAAGTAACTGTCACTGATTAAATAACCAGATTTCATATTTGCGCAAACAGGGATGTCTGTCTCCATACCATTTCTATTTGTGCAATCAAAAGTACACACCTCAGTTTTAGTAGAACTGCACAAAATGAGATGGCTATTCCTAGCTGTCGTCGTCTAACCACCCGTCTTCCAGGTATTCCTACATTGGTAGTAAGTAGGTAGAATGACCAAAACAATCTAAAAGAAGCTAATTCGTATGTTTACTTCCTGGTTGCAGTGCAGGAATGAGCGAAAACAACTGCATCCTAGTCGGGAATGCACTTTCTCCCAGATCAAGGATGGACACAGGACTAGCTGGCACGACTGCGCGGAGGTTTTCGGAACAGGTGCGCGGAGAAGAGGCATTGTGGTGTGCTTATTTCTGCATATAGTCGTGCTTAAATTTAGTGGAACTGTACAAGAAGTTCAGATGGTCAGTAAACTACATGGTTCAGTTCGACATTCCAACTGAGAACACAATTACAATTGGTTATTCTGGAATGAGAGAACCTAACCCATGAAATTACAGCCTGCCTAGGGAGGCCCTTTTCTCAGAGAAGCCTTGCTTAATTTTTGCTGATTGTAAACCTTCTCACAACTTTGTGTTTTGCTGTGAACTAGTAAATTTTTGTTATGTTCTATGAATCATTGAGATGTATAAAATTGCTGAACTTATGCTTTTCAAGTATTTTATGAAGCCGAGTTTAATGTGAATGTTCCACATGAACGCTAGACTAGGGTGTGAACATTTGGAATTTACATCGTGCCCTCCATTAACTGCATGAACCACTGTAACAAGATACGTAGTTGCTTATATGTCAGACAACAGAGTTAGTTGGTCGATAGCCGACTTTTCTAGTGTTGAAGCGAGTTGAGCCAATGTGCCGTGTTTTGCACAACCGCTTATAAGTGGGGTAGCAGCAACAGTGTTTACAAGTACTTAACCATCCTTACATACCTTATGTATACGTCGGCGCAAACTTCTCGAACAAGTACTCTATTTCATCAAACACACACTGCTCGTATGATAAACTATGACAACTTATGTCTTACCATGCCATATTACATGAAAAAACTAGCAAAAACTAGTGAGGATGCATCTGTTTTGGCAATAATTATGATGGTTCTCACATGATTCACGGGCACACAAAAGTAGTAGTAGTTCCCATAGACGGATTCAAACAGAGTACTTCCAAACTACTTTGAAGATAACCTTGTGTCCTTGCCACTCTTAAACTTGTTTGTCAAGGCATGTCACGTCATCTTCCTGCGTAAGCTTGACAAAAACAGTATGCCTCATGAACGAAGGAGTAGCTTTGAACTTTTTGTGCATCAGTACACCTTGGACAACACGCTTGACAACAGTGTCACTGGAATACATCTCGTCTTTGGTATAAGTGCAACTGGCTTCCATGATCGAACAGCCTAAGAACTTTGTTTTCCCAGTGCGTATATTCAGGTCATCTTCCTCGTAGCGAGTGACATATACAACCACACAATCCTTGTCCGCATCAGGGCCCTAACTGAAATAGAGATGAATTCCGAATTACTGTCCAATATAAAAAACACAAGTTATTTAAACCACTATGTAGAGTCAAAGTATGCATGACAGGGAAGGTAGCATGCCATCGGAGCTAGTAAAATCATGCATTATTTATCACCACATACTTAGATGAAACACTACAATCAAGATCCGCAAAGAAGAAAATCACCTTGGGCAGCTCAGCAGGGGGGGGGGACACTTCCTCGAAGGGGGAAAACGACTCTTGCAGGGCCACGGGGCTGTAACCACAAACGTGGTGTCGACCATCTCATTAGTGGTCGTGAGAGTATCTGGGGGTGGCTCAGTGGTGGCCTCCATCTTCTTGCTGTTCTCTGTCTCATGGGGATCAGCCTCCCACGTCTGCTCCAACATCGACAGATCTTTGCCTGGTTCTCCTTGATCCATCATGAAACAAAAAAATAGATGACAACTGAAAGGAAAACACAATCGCAATGAAAATGAAACAAAAAATAGAGTGAGGGCCAGTTACTGCTTTGCAAAAGTTTTTCTTGCAAAGTAAATATACCAACATCATAGATCCGCTTACCTTCCATCCATTGGGAGAGAAGAACAATGGCAGATGCGAGTGTTGGCTTTCTTGAAGACGATGAGGTAGAAGGGGGTTCAGCGAAGAGTGAAATGATGGTTGCTTCGTCCTTCAAACTTAGACTATGGGGGGCGGGGTTTTGTGATATGACGGCTCATTACTGCCGCGGTACGAGCGGGTGACTACCCGCCTGCATATTGCCTTCTAATTTGGTGGATGACATTTGCGCTCGTGTGCTGCATGGCACGCATGTTGGTGAACCAAAGTAAAACGGCGTTCAGTAGCGGGAGACATTTCGATGACCTAGGAGGAACCAGAAGTGGTAGTGTATCCACTGTACTAGTAGTAATTAATTTTCTGGGTAGTTGTAGAGTGTCTCCACTGTACTAATGTAATTGTTTCTCTGGGCCCAACACAAAAGAGCCCATCCACCCTAAATAATAAAATCAATTCAAAAGCCCATATATTTAATTAATGAGAACCGTTACCCAGCACACCGCCCCCATAAAAATCTAGGTGCTCTTCTTCCTCTTCACTCCCACCCACCTCACGCCAGCTCGCTCCATTCGTACCCCCAAATTTCTCACCTCACTCCTACAGAAAACCCCAGCTCCCGTTCTTCCTCACTACTATAGAAAACCCCAGCTGCCCTTCTTCTTCACTCGCACTACAACTAGGCTCGTTATTCGTTACTCTGCTCAAATCCATGAGCTCGACGCGATGCCCTCAAGGAAAATGGAGTTGGCTGACCCCAACGCTAAGAAGGTGAGGCTCCCGCCAGCGGCGACGCGTGTTGTAGATCCCGCACCCGGCAGTGCTGGGAGAAGCGGTTACCCCCCGGATCAGAGGAACCCATAGAATCTCGGGTGGACCACATCAACGATCTCCCGGACGCCATCCTTGGGGAGATCATATCGCTTCTCCCCACCAAGGATTGCTGCGGCACCCAAGTTCTCTCAACTCGGTGGTGCCCTCTATGGTGCACCGCGCCCCTTAATCTCGATTGTCATCGGCTACCTCTCCTTAATTATTTTGAACTCCCCGGAGCCATCATCACCTCCCGGCAGGGCTCCGTTGAAGGCCTTTGCATCCCGGCATGCTACTTGTGCATGCCCTGCATGGTGGACGCCTGGCTGAAATCATCTGAATTCACCGAAATACAGCTCCTTGAGTTCTACTAATCCCCTAGAAATCATATACCACATATCGAACGCCATGTACATGTGCCCTCAGCACCGATGTCCATCTCGCGGTTTTCCTCCTCTCTCCACACCGCCACCTTTGCATTGTGCTACCTATGAGACAATCTGGTACTAAACCTTCGACTCCCATTTCTCAAAAAAAATTCACTTGTGCGGGTTTGTATGTCGGAGGCCTCATTGCACAGCATCAACCACTCCATTTGCCGTGCCCTGGAGTGCTTGGTGCTTGTTTTGACAGTTAGCATCAATTGTCTCCAAATAAAGACACCTAACCTTGTAAGAATTGGAATTTCCTTTGACGGAAGGCAGCTCATCATCGAAGATGCCCCTTCACTCCAAAGGTTGATCCTTGATTCTCGTTATTCACAGTCAGAAATAACTGTCATCTCTGCGCCTAAACTGGTGTAGCGACCAGACCTCAAACAGTCGATCTTCAGGTGAAGTGTCATCCTCGATCGAATCTTGACACCACACATTACTCGAAGGATTTATAACGAGTAACAATCACACACTTATTATACCGAATGTCTCAAGAGAGAACTTAACAAAATAAATATGGCTTAAGGCCATCTAATAATGATAACATGGAAGGCTTGGAAGAATAAGCGAGTCCATCAACTCCAACGGCATCACCGAGTATAGAACCACGACCTAAGCACCTTACTCGTTTATGCGAAAAGTACGCAACATGAAACGTTGCAGCCAAAACGGTCAAGACATGGAATATGCTGGCAAAGTAACACATAGAGAATAATGGAAGAATAAGCCTATACTACATGCATATATGGCTGGTGGAAAGCTCTATGGTTACAGTTTTTGCGTAAAGCCAATTTTTCCCTACGGGGTCGGGCGGCTAGGGTTTGGCCCCGGGTGGGCCGGCTTATAAAGCTCCCGCGGGCCGGGTGTCCCAGGCAGACACGGCCCGTAGGTCGGTGCGCGTTTTTTTAATAATTCCGTGGAGAAGAAAAATAAAAAGAAATACTAAACGGACTCCAAAAATCCCGAAGTAAATTTTCCCCGGCTTCTAAAATCAAGCCGGACTAGATGAACATTTATTTGGGGCCTAAACGCAATTTTGAAAAACGCGCATTTTCCTAAATTCAAATAAAAAGGCGAAAAACTCCGAAATAAAATCTTATTTGATTTTTTTATTAAATCTTCATTATTTCTTTATTTTGGGAAAGTCATTTTATTCCCTCTCTCATATTTTGATAGTAGAAATAATTGAAGATAAAATAATTAAAATCAAATGATCCTATTTCCAAAATTTGAGAAAACTCAAATATGAAAATAACGAAATCCCCAACTCTCTCCGTGGGTCCTTGAGTTGTGTAGAATTTCTAGGATCAGGCCAAAAATGCAACAAAAATATGCTATGCAATGATGCTCTATGTATAACATTCCAAATTGAAAATTTGGGATGTTACAAACCTATCCCCTTAAGATGAATCTCGCCCTCGAGATTCGGGTTGGCTAGAAAATAGGTGATGGTGGTCCTTAAGAAGATCTTCCTCTCGCTCCCAGGTGGTTTCATCCTCAGTGTGTTGGCTCCACTGAACTTTGCAAAACTTAATGACCTTGCTGCGGGTGACTCGGCTGGCAAACTCGAGAATCCTGACTGGTTTCTCCTCATAGGTCAAATCGTTATTCAACTGAATCGCCTCTAGTGGCACAGTATCTCTCAGTGGTATATCAGCCATCTCTGCGTGACACTTCTTCAACTGAGAAACATGAAACACATTATGAACACCTGACAATCCTTCGGGTAATTCCAACTTGTACGCAACTTCTCCCATGCGCTCCAAAACTTCGTATGGTCCCACAAAACGTGGCGCTAATTTTCCTTTAACACCAAAACGCTTAACTCCTCGAGCGGAGGTACTCAAGATAAACTCATCTCGGCTTCATATTCATCTCCTTGCATTTTGAATCTGCATAGCTCTTCATCTTGGTGGGCTACCTTGAGCCTATCGCGAATCAACTTTACTTTCCGTTCAGACTCCTTAATCAAATCTGGTCCAAACAACTGGCGGTCTCCAACTTCATCCCACAGTAGCGGGGTTCTACACCTCCTTCCGTACAAGGCTTCGAAAGGTGCCATCTTCAAACTGGTTTGGTAGCTGTTGTTATAAGAAAACTCCGCATAGGGAAAGTTGTCATCCCAACTTGATCCATAATCCAAAGCACATGCTCTCAGCATATCCTCTAAGATCTGGTTGACTCTCTCTGTTTGTCCATCTGTCTGTGGATGCAAAGATGTGCTAAACTCCAGTCTGGTTCCCAAAGTTTCGTGCAACTACTTCCAGAACTTTCAGGTGAATTGGGTTCCTCTATCTGATACGATACTCCTTGGAACTCCGTGCAAGCATACAATCCTTGTCTTGTATATCTTAGCCAATTTGGCACTGCTGTAGGTAGTCTTTACTGGAATGAAATGAGCTACCTTCGTCAAACGATCGACTACAACCCAAATCGAGTCATAGCCTGAACGGGTCCTGGGAAATCCCGTGATGAAATCCATACCTAGTTTATCCCATTTCCATTCGGGTATAGGCAATGGCTGTAACAATCCTACTGGCTTCTGATGTTCTGCTTTCACCTTCTGACACACATCACAAACTGCTACATACTCTGCGATATCTTTCTTCATTCCGGTCCACGAGAAAGTATCCTTCAAATCCAAATACATCTTGGTATTTCCGGGGTGGATCGAATACGGCGAATCATGTGCCTCTTGCAAAATCGACTTCCTAATCTCTGGATCACTTGGTACGTAAACGCGGTCCTCAAACCATAAGGTATCGTGCTCATCCTCACGAAATCCCTTTGCTTTTCCCTTGCTCATCTTCTCCTTAATAGAAGCAACTTCCTTATCTGTCCTTTGAGCTTCTCTGATTTTGTCCATCAAAGTAGATTGAATCTCCAACGCTGCTACATAGCCTCGCGGAACTATTTCCAAACATAGCTCCCAAAATTCCTCGGCTAATTCTTTTGGTAAACCTCCGGTCATTAGAATGTTAACATGACTCTTATGGCTCAACACGTCTGCTACCACGTTAGCCTTTCCGGGGTGGTAATGCAATCTCATATCATAATCCTTGATGAGCTCCAACCATATTCTCTGCTTGAGATTTAACTCCTTCTGCGTGAAGATGTACTTCAAACTCTTGTGATCCGTATACACCTCACAATGATTTCCAATGAGGAAATGCCTCCATGTTTTCAATGCATGCACTACGGCTGCTAACTCCAAATCATGAGTGGCATAGTTTAATTCGTGAGGTTTCAGCTGTCATGAAGCATACGAAACAACTCTTCCCTCCTGCATAAGCACTGCTCCAAGTCCTCGACGTGAAGCGCCGCAATAAACTTCGTAATCCTTGCTTTGGTCAGCAGGATTAATCTTGGTGAGGTAACCAAACGCTTCTTAAACTCTTGAAACTAGCCTCACACTCCTCGGTCCAAATAAACTTGGTATCCTTCTTCAATAATTCTGTCATGGGCTTCGCAATCCTCGAGAAATTCTCAATGAATCTCGGTAGTATCCTGCGAGTCCAAGGAAACTCGGATCTCTCCAACTGTTGTTGGCGCTTCCCGGTTGTCACTGTGGCAACTTTAGTGGGGTCTGCTGCTATACCTTCTCCGGATATAACATGTCCGAGAAATCCAACTTCCTTCAACCAAAACTCACACTTGCTGAACTTGGCATACAACTGATGTTCCCTGAGCTTCTCGAGTACCAAACGCAAATGCTCCTTATGTTCTTCTTCATTCTTTGAGTAGACCAAGATATCGTCAATGAATACCACGACGAACTTATCCAAAAACTCCATAAACACCTTCTTCATCATGTTCATAAAATAGGCTGGGGCGTTAGACAGACCAAATGACATAACGGTATACTCATGCAGCCCATACCTGGTGGTAAAAGCCGTCTTGGGTATATCCTACTCCCGAATCTTCAACTGATGGTATCTTGATCGCAAATCGATCTTGGAAAATACCTTAGCTCCTTGCAATTGGTCAAACAAGTCGTTGATCATCGGCAACGGGTATTTGTTCTTAATGGTTACTTCATTCAATCCTCGATAATCAACAACCATTCTTAAAGATCCATCCTTCTTCTCCACTAGAAGTCTTGGTGATCCCCAAGGCGAAGAACTTGGGCGAATAAAACCTTTATCCAAGAACTCCTTAATCTGCTTCTTAATTTCCTCCAAATCTTGGGCTGGCATCCTATACGGTCTCTTAGATATCGGCCAAATGCTCGACAAAGAGTTCAATCAGAAATTCAATGTCTCGTCGGCGGCATGCACAGCAACTCTTAGGAAACACGTCCGGTAATCCCTTACCACTGGTACTTCCTCCCGCAAAACTCCTGTTAAGGAATTTACATGTGCTCTCCTCGGCTCATGCCGTGATACATACTTGATTCTCCTTCCTTACGGGTGGTAAGCAAAATCGACTTCATGGCGCAATCAATATTCCTCCGTGCTTGATAACCAATCCATTCCTAATATCACATCCAATCCTTGGGATTTCCAAAACTATTAGGTCCGAGGGAAATACATAGTTTCCAATCCTTAATGGCGATCGATCGCACCATATACTTGCCATATATTTCGCTCGGGTGAGGTTACTAGCATGGGTGACCTAAGGGCTTGGGTTGGTAAATTATACTTATCCACAAATCCCTTGATATGTATGAATGCAATGCACCAAGATCAAAAGAACAACTGCGAGAAATGTCTTAACCAAAACTTACCTATTTCTGCGTGCGGCTGAGCTTCAACCTCCACCACGGTAACGTGGTTCACTTGTCCCCTGTTGAAAGGGTTCGCTTCTTTCCGAGCTTCCATTGCCGTTACCATTTTGGCCTTACGGACAATCATTTGCATAATGCCCATCTTACGGCACTTAAAACAGTGATATGGCTCAGGTCTACCTTGGATGGTGTTGATGGGGTGGTGCGGTTTTGTCCATTGCTTCCTCCATTCCGTTTCCATTCTTGGTGCCATTATGGTTGTGCGAGCTACCTCCTCCGTGAGTATGCTGAAATTGTCCTCCGGCTTCGGGTAAAGCGAAGCTTCACGAGCTCCGTAATTGTACTTCCCCGTCCATACTTTCTCTTGCGATTGTCAATCTGTTGTGCTTCCCTTCAATCATAAGAGCACGATCTACTAACTCCTCGGTAGTTAT
The DNA here is from genome assembly GCA_021605205.1 of Aegilops longissima. Lineage (NCBI taxonomy): Eukaryota > Viridiplantae > Streptophyta > Magnoliopsida > Poales > Poaceae > Aegilops > Aegilops longissima. Next base: position 353,357,617 of record CM038679.1, read on the forward strand.
TGAAGGTGGCTACCATCAACTGCATGCTCAACTCATCATTCAGTCCTTCTAGAAACTTCTCACGCTTAGCTGCGTCCGTAGTAACGCTATCCGGGGCATAACATGCTAGCTTACTAAAATCATCCACATACCGCCAACCGTCAGTCCTCCTTGGCGCAAGTTGCTGAAACTCACGCTTTTCATGGCCATAGCTCCTCATGAAACATGGGCAGACGGAAAGCTTGTTGAAACTCATCCCATGTGGCAAAGTGTCTCTGTGGTAAGTGGCTGTAAAATTCTCCCACCATGCTGCTGCGGGTCCTTCAAGATGATGTGCATAAATTTCACCTTTTCCCCATCTGTACATCCTGTAGTGGTCAACTCCCTCCCTACTTTGCGGAGCCAATCATTTGCAACAATCAGCTCGGTGCTACTGGAAAACACCAGCGGGTTCAGCCTTAAGAAACGGGTCAAATGGTCAACAGGTGGTGGTGGCGGTGGGTTTTGTTGTTGTTGTTGTTGCCTTGGTTCTGTACCAATGTTTGAATCAAGGCATTCTGCTGCTGAATCAACTAAGTGATCTCTGGCGGGAAAACAAATCCGGGGTCACGTCTCGGAGGCATCTGAGGGTTTATAGAAAAGACGAGGGTTAAGAATATAATGAGGTCTAGGGAGAAAACACTACCCATATGCTCATGAGATAAATCACACAATATCACTCCAATCAATTCAAACAAGGGCATACAACGGTCTATCTATCGTTACAAAGTGCTGGGACTAAAACTAATTTTTAATGGGGGAAATCTACTACTGTTATGGTGGTCAACTAGAAAAACTGCTCCGATGAAGACTCCATGATATCTGCTCCAGCTTCAACTTCGAAATCATCATCACTAGGATCGGAATCGGTGTCGTCGATGATGATGTAGTTCTCTGGACAGGTGCAATCTTCATCTTCTCCTCCGGGTGCTGAATTTCCCATGAGTTCTTCAATCTTCTCCTTAAGATCGTCGTTTTGTCTCACTAGAGCTACAATCTCCTCCATGTAGTCCTTGCGAGTGGCCTTTAGTTCTCCTTCTAGTTCGATAATCTTGCTGTCTTCAACTCCATCATGTCTGAGCACATCTGGTTCTCCTGGCGTCGAATGTGCTGATTTAACTCCTGGATGAAAGCTGCAATGGATCGATCCTTCTTAGTGCCAACTATCTCCCATTGTTCATCTCGGCGCCCGCAAATCTGGTAGATAGTATCCTTGAGGTCTTCTTTGTAAACTTCTCCAATGCATCCATGGTTATGTGAGCTGCCATGCTCTTTCCTGCACTCTGGTTGGTGCATTGAAAACACACTCTATGGGCTCCGTGATGGCATAAACGTCCTTCCGGAACTTGAGCTTGAATCTTCAGCGCTCTTCTTGAGGTAAAGTGGAATTGTAGGTCCCGTGAAGCTTGGTATTCCGATGTTCGGTACTTAGTGACTTCCTTCGGTGTCGCCCAAAGGGTGTATCTTCATCCGTTTGGTGAACTTGATCCTCGCTTGGTCATCCTAAAAGAGTAGAAAAGATGAGGAGTCGGAAATGAGAAGAGAGTAGTGATCTAGGGCTTTAGCTTAATGGTCGTGTCCTACAGTCAGCGTGTGCTCTGATACCATCTTTCACTACTAGGAAAAAGCCTAGTAGTAGCGCGCATTAAAAGCTAGTAGTAGCGCGGGTGCCTGCGCTACTACTACGGCGATACAGCTAACTAGTAGTAGTAGCGCGGTGCATCCCGCGCTATTAGTACATGTGTTAGTAGTAGCGCATGTCTGTGACCCGTGCTACTACTATTAATTTGAAAAACCAAAAAAAAATCTTGACCCCATGACGCGCGCATGTTGGTCGGGAGCAGGGAGATCTCGGCCATGACGCGTGCCTCATGGAAGCCGTCGAGGGCGGCCGCGGAGGCCAGCCCGGCGTGGGCCAGGAGCTAGAGGACCTGCATCTTGGCATCGTGCATGGGGAGCAGCACGTCGCGGCGGCCGTCGCCGTTGAGGTCGGCGACGAGCAGCGGCGGGAGGCGGTCCACGTCTCCCGGAACGAGAAGTCGCTCTCGTGCTGCCGGAGGAGGAGGGGGATGGGTCAGCTAGTGTTCCGGATCGAATCGGAGAGGGGGGAGGAGGAGGGCTGACCTGGAGCAAGAAGAATACGGTGAAGGCGGCGACGAGGAGGATGCCGAGGTCGCGTTTTTGCATCTTGGCGGCGGCGAGGAGCTCCGGCGACCGCCGACTGGAGGGATCTCAAAGAGGGAGGGGGGAAGAAAGCAGAGTGTACCAGCGGCGGCCACCGCTGGAGTATGAGGGAGAGACGAGGAAAGTGAGAGAGGGGGAATGTGAGGGAGAGAGGAGGGATTCGGCTGAGGATACGGGGATTTCACCTACCTCGTACTTAGTAGTAGCGAGGGGTATAAAACCGCGCTACTACTATCAACTTAGTAGTAGCGCGGGTTTGTACCCCTCGCTACTACTATGGCATGTCCTGGGAGGGCACGGTAGAGACCGCTTAGTAGTAGCGAGGGTTAAAAACCCACGCTACTAGTATCAACTTAGTAGTAGCGAGGGGTAAAAACCTGCGCTACTAGTAAGTAGCAGTAGCGAGGGTTATAAACCCTCGCTACTAGTAAGCGTCTGCCTATAAGCTTTTCCCTAGTAGTGTTTGTAGCGACCAGACCTCAAACAGTCTGATCTCTGTGCTCAAGTGTCATCCCTGGATCAGTAATGCTGACACCACACAGTACTCGAAGGATTTATAACAGAGTAACAATCACACACTTATTACACCGAATGTCTCAAGAGAGAACTTAACAAAATAAATATGGCTTAAGGCCATCTAATAACGATAACAGCGGAAGGCTTGGAAGAATAAGCGAGTCCATCAACTCCAACGGCATCACTGAGTATAGAACCACGACCTAAGCACCTTACTCATTGTCTGGAAAGTCTGCAACATGAAACGTTGCAGCCCAAAAACGGGTCAGCACATGGAATATGCTGGCAAAGTAACACATAGAGAATAATGGAAGAATAAGCCTATACTACATGCATATATGGCTGGTGGAAAGCTCTATGGTTACAGTTTTTGCGTAAAGCCAATATTTTCCTACTGTAAAGGAATAAATTTATTTAACTATGATGGTGGTTGTTGAACATTCAGAATGGTTGACAGCATCCTCAATCCCAATTAAAAGTACTCATTAACAACCCAACAATATTAATTAAAGTAACATGATGAGATTCACATGATAATCCAAGTACTAGATACTCAAGATGTCCATAACCGGGGACACGGCTAACCATGATTAGTTTATACCCTCTGCAGAGGTTTGTGCACTTTTCCCCACAAGACTCGATCTCCTCCGTTTGATTTCTCGCACTACATGGTGTTTGAGAAACGGATGACCGAGACATAGTCTTTCAGAAGCGCTAGCACCTTACATGTGGGTAGACCGTACCAACCTACAACCCGTACATCAGCTAGTCTACCCGTAAGAGTTCGCACAACTTAATCAACTATGCATAGAGCCCATAGTAGCATGTGGCTGCACACGGAAGTTTCTAGCATGAATAATCTCATGATCCCTTTGAGCCTGGGTGGCGGTCCGAAGAAAATACAGGCAAGTCCTGATGGAAACCAGGTGCCTCAATCCACCCAGATGTGTGTTTAAGTTGCCACCTTAAATAAACCATTAATTTAACAATCTCACGTCTGTCATGGAAGACACTCACCCAATCCACGTCTACTAGCATAGCATGGCATAATAAGCAAATGTAGAAGTAACTCCAAAAGGTTTGAAAATAAACAGGTTATAGGTACTACCTCATCTACTTCCCATCCCATAATTTAATTAGATCCTAATCATGCAATGTTTGAGGATTGATCTAATGCAACAAAACTGGGTAGTAGAAAAGAGTATGATCAAAGTGTTACTTGCCTTGCTGATGATCCGCGAAACCTAGAGACTCGAAGTAACAGGCGGCGCACTCCGGGTATTCTATCGCAGACAAACAAACAAGCATACCATAAGTACTCATCTAATGCACAAGTAAAACTCAAATAGATCTAACCAGATAGTTCAACTTAAGAACTCCGGTTTGCAAAAAGAAACAAATCAAACGAAGCAACGAAAGTCCAACGGCGAAAGAAAACAGCTTTGTTTTACTAATCTGGATCTAAATCAAATTTTACAGTAGCAAAAACTTGTTTAAGTTGGTTATTCGGAAAGAGGGTTTCAAGATGAAACTCCAGGCGCTTGAATCGCCTGATTCGATAAACGATTAAAAGTTATACTAAAATGTAAATCGGATCGGGAATCGCGATCGAAAAATCGCGAATTAAATCCGAGAAAATGAAAAACAACGAACAGGTTAACGAACGGACGCTTGTTAACTAAACTAATCGACGAACGTGTTCGTTAAAAGCGAATGAACGAGCGAGCGTTCGCTACTTAACCGAACGAAAAAAACCGATCTAAAAAATAAACCGACGAAACCGTTCGGTTTTAAAAAAAACCGGCACGGAAGTCGAGGCGCTGGCGAACCTCGGCGGCGAGATCCGCGCGGCGGCGGTGTCCGCGCGGGCCAGCGGGTGGCGGCGGGTCGGCGGGCGGCGGCGGCGGCGTCAATGGCACAGGCGGCGGCAATTTGGCGGCAATGGTTGGGCGGCAATGGCGGCGGCGGCGGGGCAAGGTCGGGCGGGTCGGGCGGCTAGGGTTTGGCCCCGGTGGGCTGGCTTATAAAGCCTCAGGGCCGGGTTTCAGCGGACACGACCAGAGGTCGGTCTTGCGTTTTTATTAATTCCACGCAGAAGAAAAATAAAAAGAAATACTAAACGGACTCCAAAAATCCCGAAATAAATTTTCCCTGGCTTCTAAAATCAAGCCGGACTAGATGAACATTTCTTTGGGGCCTAAATGCAATTTTGAAAAACGCGCATTTTTCCTAAATTCAAATAAAAAGGCGAAAAACTCCGAAATAAAATCTTATTTGATTTTTTAATTAAATCTTCATTATTTCTTTATTTTGGGAAAGTCATTTTATTCCCTCTCTCATATTTTGATAGTAGAAATAATTGAAGATAAAATAATTAAAATCAAATGATCCTATTTTCAATATTTGAGAAAACTCAAATATGAAAATAACGAAATCCCCAACTCTCTCCGTGGGTCCTTGAGTTGTGTAGAATTTCTAGGATCAGGCCAAAAATGCAACAAAAGTATGCTATGCAATGATGCTCTATGTATAACATTCCAAATTGAAAATTTGGGATGTTACAACTGGAGACCTTGGGTGTAATACATGGTCTCTGTGCTCATTTCAAGATGGTGTTTGGCTCCACAGTTCTTCCGGTACTGTATATTATCATCTACACTTGTAATCATAAGCTGCATTTTAATTTTCTGCACATAAGTTCTATATCATCTTGGAGTACACTTTTTGTTCTAATATTATGTTCTATGCTCAATGAAGAGTTTGTCCATGGATAGCCTATCAATGGTGCTGGATTCTGTCAAGATCTTATATATCCATATGAATAGTCTTCATCTGAACAAGATTATTGGCTTGCTGCAATGCTTTCCATGCCTGGAGAAGTTGTATATAAAGGTGATAATTTCACGCACATTGGAAGCCCTGATAACCCACAAGTATAGGGGGTCACAACAGTTTTCGAGGGTAAAGTATTTAACCCAACTTTATAGATTCGACACAAGGGGAGCCAAAGAATATTTGAAGGTATTAGCAGTTGAGTTGTCAATTCAACCACACGTGGAGATTAATTATCTGCAGTGAAGTGATCAGTAGCAAAGTAGTTTGATAGTTTTGATAATAGTGACAACACCAACGGTAACAGTAACAGTGATAGCAGTAATTCGTAGCAAGTGTAACAGTGATGATAGCAATAGTAATGCAGCAAGATCAATAAGGATAAATTCGTAGGCATTGGATCGGTGACTTGTTGGATGATATTCATCATGTGACAGTTTTAACCTAGGGCGATATGACACTAGCTCCAGTTCATCAATATAATGTTGGCATGTATTCCATAAATAGTCATACATGCTTTATTAAAAGAACTTGCATGACATCTTTTGTCCTACCCTCCCGTGGCAGCGGGGTCCATATTGGAAACTAAGGGATATTAAGGCCTCCTTTTAATAGAGAACCGGAACAAAGCATTAACATATAGTGAATACATGAACTCCTCAAACTATGGTCATCACCGAGTGTGGGCCTGGTTGTTGTCACTCCAGGGTTGTCAGATCATAACCGTAGTAGGTTACTATAACTTGCAAGATCGGAACTAAAACATGGATATAATGATGAATTCAAAAATGGTTCAGATCTGAGTTCATGGCACCCGGGCCCAAAGTGACAAGCATTAAGCATAGCAAAGTCATAGCAACATCAATCTAAGAACATAGTGGATACTAGGGATCAAGCCCTAACAAAACTAACTCAATTACATGATGAATCTCATCCAACTCCTCACCAACCAGCAAGCCTACGAAGGAATTACTCACTCCCGGTGGGGAGCATCATGGAATTGGCGATGGAGATGGGTTGGTGATGACGAAGAACAAAGATCCCCCTCTCTGGAGCCCCAAACGGACTCCAGATCTGCCCTCCCGAGGAAGAACAGGGCTTGGCGGCGGCTCCATCTCTTGGATCGCGATAATTCTTTCTCTTTGATTTTTTTCTAGAAATATGTGATTTTATAGTATCAGGGGGGTCGTCAGCGGGGCCACCAGGTGGGTACAACCCACCTGGGCGCACCAGGAGAGGGGGGCGCGCCCTGGTGGGTTGTGCCCACCTAGGTGCCCCTCTACGGTAGGTCTTGGCTCCAGAAATTCTTATTATTGATATAAAAAATCCTCGCAAAGTTTCGTTCCATTCCGGGAACTTTTATTCCTGTACAAAAACAACACCATGGTAGTTCTGCTGAAAACAGCATCACTCCGGGGGTTAGTTTCATTCAAATCATGCAAATTAGAGTCCAAAACAAGACGAAAAGCGTGAGAAAAAGTAGATACGTTGGAGACATATCAACTCCCCCAAGCATAAACCTTTGCTTGTCCTCAAGAAATTCAGTTGATAAACTGAAAGTGAGAAACAAAAACTTATACGAACTCTTTTGCTCTTGTTTGCATATATAAGCTTAAACAGCACCCAGGTTTTCAGCCAACATTATAACTAACCATGTCGACAATATCTCTTAAAGATTATAATGACTCATATCAATGACATAATCAGCTAGCGAGCAATAATAGGATATCTCAAATAGCAACACGTTGTCAAAACAACCATGGTATAATATGACAAAAGTGGTATCTCGCTAGCCCTTTCTGAGACCGCAAAACATAAATGCAGAGAACCTCCACAGTTCAAGCAGCGCCTAAACATTGTAATTAATGGTTGAAAAGATCCAGTCATGATGCACCCAATGTTAGCTACACACAATGCATAAATCATGATAGCTATGCTCTACTCAGTTTCTGGCGCTTGTTTTTAGAAGGTGTTGACACAACATAAAAGTAAATAGATAGTCCCTTCACAGAGGAAAGCAGTGATTTGCAGAGGTTCCACAGCTCAATTTTTAAAATAGAGATAAATGATATTTTGAGACATGCACCTTTCTCATTCACTTCACGACCATCAGTTATCAACATCTTCCATGCTAAGCACGCTAGTGGCGGTTCCCAAGCGATAAAAGTAAAGGTTTTGACTCCGTTGGGAGTTTTTGTTTGATTATTTCAGAGATGAACTCTTTTTCATGTTTGCAGTTTGGGACTGGGTATCCCTATTACCGCCCATTTTCTCGTGCGATGGAGAGTGAATAAACATTCGACCTAAGAATAACCCGCTTAGCACGGAATATATCGACCACCTTCTGTCGTTCCCTGAACGATCCAGACACACAAAAAGGATAAATTTTTAGAAGTTTTTAGAGGTGGCACATGCAAATTTACTTAGGACGGAAGGGTAATACCGTATATAGGTAGGTATGGTGGACTCATCTGGAATAACTTTGTGTTCAAGGTTTTTGATGTACAAGGAGAGTTCCCACTTAGTACAGGCGAAGGCTAGCAATTTAGATTGAGAAGCGACAAGCTAGAGCAACAATGATCATAACCATGCGTTATGCATAAGTAACATTGGACACTAGCAGGAGTAGGATATGAACACCATGAACATAAATATCATAGAGGCTATGTTGGTTTTGATTCAACTACATGCATGAACATGTACCAAGTCAAGCCACTCAAACATTCAGAGGAGGATACCATATCATCATCCTACATCACAATCATTTTAACGCTATGTTGATATCCAAGTTAAATCATTATCAACTCCCAGCTACTTATGCATGGCATGAGAAACTATAATCTCTAATTGTCATTGCAAACATGTTTAATCATAATGGGCTGACGCCTGGATACTAGGTTAAACATATTTACATAAACAGAACAAGTCGAGTTCATACCAGTTTCTATTTGCCACGACCAGGTCATCGAATATTGTCATTATTGTCTTTCACTTGCACGACCGAAAGATATGAAAATAATAATAGTCACTACAAAAAACGACACATCCGTGACATTTTGGGCCAAACGAATTTTTTTCTGTCATGCTTATGACACTTCTATGACGATAATTGTGGCAAAACCCGATATCATCACAGATGTGGTGGGCTCCTACTTCTATGACAAAAATCATGATAGAAAATGGGCTTTTCGTCCTGGGCAGGCCAGAGACGCAGCTGCATGACATTCTTTAGGCCATCCATGAAGGAGAAAATCGTGGTAGAAGCGAGGGCGAGGAAAATATCGGGGGAGTTCCCGGTTACGGTGGGTGGTCCGGGGCCAAGCGATGCGCGTTTCGCTCTAACTGAACCCGAGCAAGGCGTTGGGCTCTAACTGAACCCGAGCGATTGCACTGTAGGCTACGCGTTACTGAACCCGAGCGATCGATCGATCCCTTGCTGTTAACTGAACCCGAGCGATCGATCGATCCCTTGTTGTTAACTGAACCCAAGTGATTCCTTCACTACAGCTGCTAACTGAAGCCGGTCGATGCTGCCTCTGGATGAACAGTGAGCGTTGTTGGGGGGGGGGGTGGGGTTGGATGAACAATTCCTGGTGGGGGGTTGGATGAACAGGACCCGGTGGTAGTAGAGGCCGTTGCCGCTAGATGAACAGGACCCCGATCGATCGAGCTGGTTGGGGGTGGATGAATGGGAACCCGTGGAGGGCTGGATGAACAGGACCCCGTGGAGGGCTGGTTGAACAGTAGCCGGTGGAGGGCTAGATGAACAGTAGCCCATGGAGGGGTGGTTGAACAGGACCCCGTGGAGAGGGCTGGTTGAACAGTAGTCGGTGGAGGAGCTCGCGGTGGAGGCTGGATGAACAGGAGCCCGTGGATGAACAGTCGCAGGTGGAGACTAGAGGAGGTCTATGGGGGATGAACAATAGCCCGTGGAGGCAGTCCATGGTGGAGATGAACAATATCCGTGGAGTCCCGTTTTGCGGTACGCCACACCCCTCCCGATGAACAGGACCCCTGTTTCGACTGTAGCGCTCAAACACAAGTCCGTTTCCTCCGTTTTGCGGTACGCCACACCCCTCCCGATCAACAGGACCCCGTTTCCACCGTAGGAGTTCCAAGAGAAGTCTGTTTCCTCCATTTTGCGGTACGCCAGACCCCTCCCGATGAAAGGACCCCGTTTCGATCGTGACTGGTCGAACACAAGGCCGTTTCCTCTGTTCTGCGGTACGCCAGACCTCGTTTCCATTGGCTGTTCTGTCCAAGCCGGTTGGCTCCCGATGAACACGACGACACATTCCGTTCCGATCTAGCCGGTTGCCTCCCCATGATCACGACAACGGTGCAGGCTCTCCGTTCAGACCCAGCCATGTACACGAGCCCTGGCCGTAAGTATGCGCGAGTAAGCGTTCGAGACCCCGCCCGTATGTACGTATGTGGCTGTATTTAGTTTGTTGCACCTTGGCTGTACGTACGTGTACATGCTATGTGCGCGCCTCTACTACGACACGTGTGCGCCTCTACCATGACACGTGTGCGCCTCTACATCGACCAGTATGTACGTACACGTTCGTGACCAGAATGACAACGCTACGTACGCTTCGACCAGGCGGGTCCCGACTGTCAGGCACTTCCTTCCGTGCGAAGATGTAGCTAGTGGGTCCCAGCAATCAGGGGGCGAATCATTTTTCCCATAATATGGACGCATTTCCTTGCTTGCGAAGATATAGCTGGTGGGTCCCAGCAGTCAGGGGGGAAACATATGTTCGCGAAATACGGTTGCCCGTCCGGTGGATCCCTGCTATCAGGTGGAGGAATCATTATTTTCCGTGTAATAAGGAGGCACGTCCTTGCTGCGGCCGTGGACCCAGCTGTCAGCCTCTCCACGTACATTACTCTTCTGATGGAAGTCGTTCCCTAACCATGTTGACCACGCCGCGCCGAGAGCACCAAGGCACTGGACGACGGCGAGGCCTAGGAAGAGGATGACTCAGAGCCGGTGAAGACGCGGCAGTGGAAGCCCACGCAGACAGGAGTTTGAGGGTTCACTGGTTCAGCTATGGTGTGAGCCTGCCGTCGCTGCAGGGCCTGGCCAGCGGTGGGAGTAGTAGGGCGGTGAGGCCTCAACGGCAACACAGCCGGCCACTGGAGGCAGGAGCAGGCGGTCACACCGGCGCTGGTTTGGGTGGCTGGTGCAAGAAGAGCAGCGATTGAAGAAACAACATCACCATTCGATTTAAATCCAACGGTCACTGCTACTAGAATTGTTTGTTGACTAAGTTGACAAAGCCCTGCGTACGCGTCAACTTAGTAGGCCCATAGGTCAGCCTCCGAACAGGTGCGCCCCAGATGTCAGTGGGAGGAATCATTTTTTTGCTTAATAAGGAAGCAGTTGATTGCGTGCGGCCAGGCCAGCGGAGGGAGTAGGGTGGGCCGGTGAAGCTTGCACGGCATGACAGCGGGCCACAAGAGGAGGGAGCAGGCAGTCCCGCCGACTATGGTGTAGGCGGCTAGAGCAGGAAGATCAGATATTGAAGAAGTACGTCGGCTGTTGGATGGACATCCAACATTCACTGCTGCTAGAATCGTGTGTTGACTGACAAAGCCTTGCGTAAACAAGTCAACCTCGAAATTTGTGGCGTGTACAACCCATTTGCTATTATTTTTATAATTTTACTCATTTTCTAATTCATATGGAATTTATTGCAGCCCATTGTCCATTTTTAGAATTGCTGCCCATTTTCTGGTCAGTACCAGGGTTAAAAAATTAAACTAAAAATGTGCGAAATTTTGAAAATTCAAATTTTTTGCTGGGGACCAAAATATTCTTAATCCAAAAATTACTAGCCATATTAAAACAAATTTAAAAATAAATTAGTACTATGTCATGTTAAAATCCAATGAAATATAAAATATCAGAGAAGAACACGAACAAAAAAAGAAACTAATTTTCCCATTTACTTTTAACAGATACTGACCAAACTCTTTGGCTAGGCCGGAATGCATCCCTCCTTGTCTTGAAAGATTTGCAGCCCAGTAAGTCAGAGAAAAAATAGGCCTAGCTTGGGTATTCTTCAAAAAGAAATAGTGGCCTACCTATTTTCCCAAAGAAAAAACTGTTGGGCTGGTCATGTTGTTAGACGGGCCACAGAGACCGCAGAACCCAGTTTATAGGCTACTCCTCCGAAAAAATCCTCAATTTTTTTGTACAATTCTGTCATTAATTGACTATACGTTAAAAATGATGTTGGTCCTAGATATCAGCAGGGTGGATTAGAGTTAAAAAAACAAGGGGTGCATGTGAGTAGTAAAAGAGGCGCTTTGCTTGTGTTCGGGAGTGGACCTGGTGGGTTCGTACTTTCATACTCACATCTACAAGCCTCTCCCGATTCACTATATTGACAGGGCCGGACGGCGGCGCTGCCACGAGCGCACCAAGGCGGAGGATAAAGTGTTGTCGCCAATGTGCTGGGCTGGGTTGGACATTCTTATTGAAAACTAAAAATGGACCGGAACTACTTACGACGTTGACAACGATTTGCATAGGTCCACTAGTTGCAGGAAGAAAATGGTGGGAGAAAGAAGACTGGTCCCTACCTTTGGCTAAGAATTATACCAACTAAATGTGATGACACTATCATAGGAAATAATATCCTACTGTTAAATCGTGAATTTAAAGAACTGGTCCATGAGCATTTAGCTTTATTTATTTATTTACTTATTTATGTTTAGGGGACCATGAGCATGTACCTGGGCCGGATTCATGTGAGAGCCTCCCTTCCAGTTAATTTTGGGCTCCTCCTTCATCAGTGGGCTGCATGTTACCAAGAAGTGGAAAATGTGTTCTGTACGAAAATAGTATGCGCTAAGTACGGTACGGGGCAGTAAAGGATCGGACCATGCAATGACTTCCAAAACATTGTGTTTGTCATTCTAAGAACACATTTATTCAACCAACAAACTATATATACTACTGATTGTACATTGAAAATAGCAGCAGCAGCAACCAGGGCTGGGGGTGCAACAGAAGCAGTAAGCATGCCAGAAGAGTAAAGACGCAGCTCTCTCTTCCAAACCAAACATCATCCATCATTATAAAAGGGCTACCAAAAAAGAACAAGTGTATGCATCAAACTAAATAAAGATCCTACGACACCAAGTGTACACATGTAACTAACTGGCTTAGTTAGACGTTACTATTTATTAAACTGTGGAGATTGGCTGACGGCTTGAACCAGATGGGTGTCTGATGGAGGAAACTCCAGCCAGTAGGTCAAAGTCCGATAATTGCGACCCTCTCTCCTACTTTGGGCTGCAAAGCGTGGCGGCACATATCAGGGTATGGTGCATGCAGAGACGCATGGTACGCTATGTACACATAGTTTTGCATGATGACCGAAACCGCGCTGCCATCACGATCCTTGCCGTTGGTTATCTCCTGGTTAATTGGATAATTCAGTCCAAGAAACAGAGAGCGTTTACCAAGGCTACTTACCAGCCTCCAGTCAAAAATTCCAGAAGGCCTAGAGAAGCTGGGATCCTGCTAAAAGACCTTGCAGTGACTGTGATTGTATTCCGCGAAACAACACGTCTGGTACGTGCGAATGATCATCAATAGTTCGCCATCGTACGATCGAGCCAGGAACCACCTGCAACTGCCATACCGCTTTTCTTTGAAAGGTTCTGGAATTAGGAATAGTAGGGACACTAGGAGGCCTACAACATCATATCAAGTTGGAGTCGAATAAAAAAGGGCTCTTAATCTAGTCAATCTTAAGAACAACATGTTATGAGCATGAACATTTTTTCAGTAAATGTTGATAGTAATATAAGCAAGCCATCATGATTTCATAGGAAAGTAACATACTGCTGTAACAGTCGTTTGTAGTGATGACTGTAGTAGGCCAGCAATACGTCCAACCATAGAAGTAGTCGACAGCGTAAATGAAGCCCTTGTGTTTAATGGCATCGAGAACCATGGAGGATGTATGATCCTGCGATGGGCATGCAGATTTGTCCACTTACCGCAGTGACCTGTCAGATAGCCAGGACCACGGTTGAAGAACGCATTAGCCTGAAGTCTTTATAATTCACAGACCTTGTGGGCACTTGGCAGATTACAAACTTGAGCAAATCAAACTTGGTATCATGTTGGCTACTGTAAGATTCCGAGTATTCTGGGCCACGGTGCCAAAGCAGTGTAGTGTTAATCGAAGGAAGGGGGGTTGATCACCGGGTGTAGACCTCCATGAGCATCCAGCTGCCGCCATCGTCGACGAGCACCATCCAAGACGTGTTCATGACGACCCAGTACATACCATTAATGTAGTTGAGGGTGACGGGGATCGGATCGCAGTCAAGAGGATTGATGCTCGCCACCCTACGGTCGTTATGCTGCATGACATGCCATTTTAGAAGATCAGGCGGCAGCAGCAAGCAAGGAGCTGGCTTAAAAAGCTCCGGCCTGCGGGCTTTGAGTAAACGGTAAAGCCCCGACGAGCATGCGGCGAGCAGCATGGTACTGAGATTGTCCACACGTGAAACAATGAGCTTGATTACCTCTATGGGGAGTGAATTCCACGCTTCTCGGTTCTGCCGTTGTTAGTGCTTGGGTTTCGGAAGAGGGGGGCGCCTTAGCGGGGATGGAAGATTGGACGATTATGTGTGGACAAGGATGGAGAAGCGAATATATGCTGCGGGAACTGGACAGGTGATGATGACTATAGCACGCCGCTTGACTTACGAGACACATACCAACAGCGTAGGGTCATATTGATGCCAGACAACTTGCTTGAGTGATCACAATACTGGTACTCCCTACAATACCTACTACTATGTCCTGACTTGCTTGACTAGAGTAGTAGTGGAGTAGGACTTTGCTCTACTACTAGCACCAGAGGATTAGTATATTCTAATCTAAAATAGTTACAAACTTCAATGCACGAGCATGGAACGACTATGAACCGCCATCGGTGCTAACTCCAATCCCTAGCAAACATTCGCTGGCAGACATGGCAGTTGCAAACGCCCGCGACGCAGTTACAGTACGTGTGTAAGGGTGGAAGTTTTGTCAAATACTATGGCTTAAAAACAGGCCACCGTCGGATGGAAATCTGACGGTTATGTGGGATTTGCCATGATTGTGCTCGTGGTGAACAATCGCCATATATCGTTACTAAAAAAAAGGTTTAAACACCCAGGGCTATAACTTGCACTGGCTGACCACTAACAATGATACTAACATAGTTGTAAAATGTTCAAAGACCGTGTCAACGTGGTGTTTGGAATTATATGTAAAAAAACTAGCAAGATGCACGTGCATTGCACGGAACATCAAGATGCATTTTTTTTATAAAACACCTGTTGTGATTGACCCATGCAGGAGTAATCCCATGTGTAAAAACTAATGATGTCTCGAGAATTTTATCGGAAACATGGTATCTCGACCATTTCATCGAAAACATGATATCTCGAGAAACATGATAGATAAGGTGAGGAGGAGTGGGGAGTGGTGGTGACTAGTGGTCGGACTAGGCAGAGGCATGGGGATGGACGGCCTCGGCAGCGGCCACCATGCCAGATTTTTTCAGAGACTTCCTTTTTTAATTGCTCGGCAATGAGGTTGTGGGAGATAAGGATGAATGAGGCAAGGCCTTATCTGTAAATGTGGAGAGAGGTGAGGGTATCTTTTGTAAAATTGTCATAGTTTGCTTTCTATTCGTCAGATATAGATCGGGCGGTCTATACTATAAGATGGCAGGCACACCATCATCACCAACTCGGTTTTTTCTCTGCTCCTACTCCTATACTACTTATACTTATACTCCTATAAAAGACTCAGTTGGTGATGATGGTGTGTCTGCCATTCGCCATTTCTGACCATTAGATCTGCATCTAACTGCTGTGATGTAAGTTGTGGCCTTTTGCAACAATTCCCACTTCTCTGCTCTAGTTTACACAAAACCCCTTAGTATCTTGAAACCAACCACATTCCTCCCTTACCTCATCAAAACATCCCAAAGAATATATTTGGAGTGAAACATAAGATATTTTTAGTGATATTTATATCAAAACTAAACTGTTTTCTTTCAAATTTGTGAATATGTATTATTCTACTTTGGATCCGTTGCAACGGACGGGCTCATTGCTCTAAAGGTTTATCTCTTGCATCGTCCGCAATGAATACCTGGTGTACTGGTCCGGGCCGGATGCTTGTAGCGCGATGGCCTGAGTTCTAATTCTGCCCTAAACTGTAGCTTATATATATATATATATATATATATATATATATATATATTTTAATATATACTTCTTTCACTACTGTACTGGGAGTGGAACCCACATAGTACTTAGAATACAAGATTAAGGATGGACTCGTTTCTTTCTAACTTTCTGTACAAATCTGTAGCCATCCTGCAAGTAATGTACCATGTACTGACAGTGGAACCCACAGAGTACTTAGCATACAAGATTGAGGATGCAATTAACTTTTCATAGAGGGAGAATCATACACGCAATTAACTCAAATGGATTGGACGTGACTCTATTATTCTCCAACGGCAACCAGCAAATTTCCTTCTGCGGGCCAGAGTAGGTTTCTCGGTTTGCATGCGGGTTTAACAGAGGGGTTTGATGGAGGCGAGGAGGCGTGTTCAGCCGGGCGTGCAGTGGGCAGCACGATACTATTCGATTTGATAGCTACTAGTATATTTTAAAAATAAAGAAGAGTAGTAGAGATAGAGATAAGAGTAGAGATAGAGACTATGGAGGAGCACCATCTACTGCTTCGTGTGCTACTCCTGTGCTCCATTCGGCGGCAGCAACGTCCCCTACAGCCACTCCCTCCTGTGCTCCATTTGGCGGGCGCCGTTGAAATTTGGGGAGCACACTCTCGCGACTGCTGGCAGCGACGACTTCACCGACGATGATTTCTTCCCCGACCTCGGCAGCCTCTTCCTCAACGATATGGGTGATAACCTCAATGCCAACGGTGCTGCTCCCGTTGCACCGTATGTGTTTCTGTCCTTCCTGTTTGAAATCGTGGTAGAATTCATGTTTCTAGTCTGTGTACTAGATTCGATATGTTCATATAGTATGCTAGTCCACATGATTAGTTTAATCTCTATTATAGTCGTCATGATTTATTTTGTGCTTATTCAGACTAAATCTCGTAGTAACTTGCTCATATATTCAACTGCCGCACCATCCCCTACAGCCACTCACGTTTCGTGGACGGCCTGGTTGATGCCTCCAAGGAGCCCTTCGTCTACCACTATGAGTGCCCGATGCCGTTTTGGGGCTCGCCAGCGGACCTCGTGCATCACCTCACGTAGGTGTCCGTCTATCACTACTGGCCCACGGCGAAGAACATCAAGTACGAGACGTGCTACCCGTTCACCGTGCCGGAGTTGCTGGAGGATGACGGCCTCTTGCTAGTCTTGGAGGAGGAGGACAGCGCCTTCCTCTTGATCGTGGGCACCGGCAAGGCTCGCGCAGGCTGCCGCCACGTCTCTGTAGTGTGCATCAGGGGCGACGCCGCTGACGCTGACACTGACACGAGGCTGATGTATGGGTGCATGCTCACTGTTACTACCCCTCAAAGGTACGTAGGCGGCAACACTGGCTACATCAAGCTGACTAGGACTGTGCCGAGCTGGGACCTTCCCGCTGATGTGGACATGGAAGACACATGGTATGATTTGGCCCCCAACATGGTGCACGGGGACTCCAAGGAGGTTCACCTAGACATATGCATTACCAAGTTAAATGTTGATCATTTTTCTTCGCTCAATGTAATCCGGTTAAAGCATGTGGAGACTTCCATGCATGATCTTGCTCTATTGGAGTATCGCGCATGAATAAAAGTGTATCCATTTATGGTTTAGTCTAGAATATTCCATGTATGAAATTTTTACTACAGTACTGGTGAAAGACTTACGGTGAACCATTTCTTACATTTCCTCTGCCCACTTCCAAGTCATCCTGATTTAATCCCTCCGTCTAGCTGTATAAGGGCATGGTTAATACTTAATAGTATAGCCAACTGTTGACTATAAGAAAGCGCCATGTCATCTATAGCCAACATGTATAACAATCGATACTCAAAAACTAATGCTTAAAGATCATTTCTTGCAAAGCACAATAAGTGTTATTTCTTCACAAGTTTTGGATGCAGGTTGAATAGTTGAACGCTTTTGTTTGCAAAAGATACATTTTTATCTATTTCACCTGGATTTTTGTGAGCTCTAGAGATGAAATAATATCCGAAGACCTATCGATGCCCGTTACACATGAGATGACCCCACATCCTTTGTCAAAATAAACAACTCCCTGATCAATGCATTTCACTATTCCGTGCAACGCACGGACACCTTACTATAGATTAGTACGACCAAAAATTGAACTAACATTATATATAGTACGATAAATGCTGACGCATGTCACCTAAAATTATATTATTGAAAACTAGGTTCAAATACGAATCCAACGATATAGTTTTTGTTGACATGCACTAGCATTTTGTCAGTTAAATTTTCAGTCAAATTCAATGGGGGACTAATAAACCACGACCGATGTAGTACTAGTGTAGAGGGCGGCGCTGCATGCGAGTCTCACCCCGCTCGTGGCGCGGCAGTAAAGCCGTCATATCACAAAACCCAACCACTCCCAGTAATAAGTGGCTTGGTAAAATAAATGGACAAGCAACCATCACACCCCTCCGTCTTTTTTGCATTTCATCTCCTTGCATTTACTTTCTCCGGTTCATCTCGCACACTCGATCCCTAGCTACTACTCCTAGGGCCAGTTCTTTTGGCGGCTTAAAAATAAGCCGTCTCTTCCCTAGCTTTTCCCATAAGACTAGTCATAGTGGAGAGTAACATTAAGGCACCTCACTCATTTATTTGGGCTTCTAAACTACTACTAGTACCTCCGTCCTGGTTTATTCGTCACCATTGTAATTTGTGCTAAATTTTGACCAAAGATTTAACTGATAAAATGTTAGTGCATGTGACATATGCACGTACTTACAAAATTTCGTTACGGATACACAAGGTTTCCAAACTTTTCCTTTTACATACTTAATTAAGGATGCTAATAATTACCGAACATTCGGGATTTATCATTTGCGTCCCAAAACTAATGAGATCGCCTTACGAAACTAAATTATATTCCTAATAAAAGCCACAACGCTCGCAGGAGCGCTTGCGGCGCGCCACGAGTGCCCTGGTGCGGCCGTTTCCCAGCGCGCCGACACACCACATCTTCCTCAGCATGGCAAATCGTGAGGTGCTGATTGGCGTCTTGCAGGCGGGCGAGCGCGATCTCACCGGTGTGGTGATCCGGCACAAACAGGTACTCCTCCTCGCTGGAAGCGTGCACCCGCTCCACGTACCGCCAAGCGTAGATGAGGCGCTTGGGCCCGACTGCACTCAGGGCTTTGGCACGGGCATCCTCCGCCACCCTCACGGCCCTCACACGAGCCTTCTACCATAGAGCAAATTGGCTGACTCTCTCGGACGCGACATAGGCCTGCCAGGCAGCTTTCCCCGTGGCGTGCTTCTCTTCCTCAGCCTTCTTCTCCACCTCTATTTTGGCGCGCTCTGCCGGAGGCAAAGCCTCCCACAAGGCGACATCCATTTCTTTCCAAAGCTCCTCAAGGCTGTGGCGCTCGGCAGGCGGCGCGGCGTTCTCCTCATAGCAGGGAGTCGACGTGTCCTTCTACGCACGTGCTGGCGAGATTGGGAACGCCGACGCATCGCGGCGAGGAGCGGGACACCGACACGTCCTCCTCGACTAGTGGCGGCGAGGAACTGAACGGCGACGCGTCCTCCTCGACTAGTGGCAGCGAGGAACGGAACGGCGACGTGTGATCGTCCGCGCGGTGCAGCAAGGGGCGCCTAGGGCTTGGGAGGGGGGATGCCATGGTGGTCGACGTGAGAGGGAGGGGGAGGAAATAGTGATGAACGTGGGCGTTCTTCCGAATGACGTGGGAGACGCAGTATTTATAGCGAGCAATTACACACCTACGTAATATATGGACTGAGCTTCACTGACTTAACTGCAGGTCCAGTTGCGTCACTGACATGTGGGCCAGATGCCTGTTGGGCCCACATATCAGTGACCTAATGCACCTATAGTTAAGTAACTGAAGCAGCTACGTGGGCATATTTGTTGGAGTAAATTACTTGTGAGGGAAGGGGTGGAAATATTGCTGGTCACAACGGATTGGACGAGCGCGGGGGAGGAGAGTCATGCATGCATATTTTTCCACACGGGGTGGAGTGGTGGGACTACTGGAGGGAGAAGGAGAGTCAAGCACTCGTTCAGATTTCAAGGTGCACTAAATTATTGCATGCGATGCTTAAGGCTGGCCATAGAGGTGGTAATGTGGTACTCCCTCCTTTCCGTTTTATAGGGCTTAATTTGAAAATCTCTTCAACCAAGGTAGATGATGAATGGTGGAATTAATTCCGTAGTTTGCAGAAGTACTTAATTAGTACTCTCGTTTTTTCAGAAATTTGCGTAAACCGATGCATTAATTACACCACATGCAGGCATGACCACTCCTATCAAAATCTCAGTTGGTGGTGATGGTATGTCTGCCTCTGGACAATGTGAGCCGTTCGATCTACTAGGAACCAACGGCTGAGATGTGTGTGCATAGAGACATGGCCTTGCCACCGGAGGTACTGTATAGCAGATATTTACCCACCTCTCGCCATCAGATAAAATATGAAACTACTCATTCCAGCCTCATTTCCTTTCTGGTTCATCTCCTTGCATTCTTGCCGGCGGCGGCGAAGGTTCCTGAAGATGGAGTCCAGACTCTAGAAACCACTACAAAAACTATTCCACCGCCTCTATCTTGGTAAGAGTAGGTGCAATTTTTTAATCGAGCCCTTTTAACTATAAGGGAGGTAGTGTACTATAATAGCTAACCTTGTTGTGATGACTAGATAGGACATGGCATGCACCTGGATGGAGGAACTAGTCTGCATTGTGCATTTAAGTTTTGTCTGAAGTCAATGTACCTCTACTTTGACCAAACTTATAGAAAAATGTACATCAACATTCACAATGTCAAATCAATATTTTTATACTCATTATAAAATGTAGTTTTTATACTCATTATAATCAGTATTGTAGATATTGATATTTTTAGTATAAATTTGGTCAAAAACTTTGCAAACGGTTGACGGAAGTAAAAAGGACCAGAGGGAGTATCATGCATCCGGAGTAGGCAAAAAAATAGCTCATTTATAGCCGGTCGAAGTCTCAAAGGGCGCGAGGAAGGCGAAGGTCGTGGGAGGTGCGACGATTGAGGGAATTAAGTGAAGTTACATCTATGCGCCGGCATGGCGTGTGAACAGGCAGAAGCTATACCGTCAGGCTAACGATATGGGTCTAGTGGACGATATGTCTCCAATGTATTTATAATTTTTGATTGTTCCATGCTATTATATTATCTGTTTTGGATGTTTATGGGCTTTATTAAATACATCTATATTATTTTTGGGACTAACTTATTAACCCAGAGCCCAGTGCCAGTTTCTGGTTTTTCCCTTGTTTCAGTGTTTCGCAGAAAAGGAATATCAAACGGAGTCCAAATGGAATGAAACCTTCGGGAAAGTTATTTTTGGAACGGAAGCAATCCAGGGGAATTGGAGTGCACGTCAGGGAATCAACGAGAAGGGCACGAGGCAGGGGGAGCGCCCACCCCCTTGGGCGCGCCCTCCACCCTCGTGGGCCCCTCGTGGCTCCCCTGACGTATTTCTTCCTCCTATATATATACCAATATACCCTAAAACCTTCGGGGAACAGAAGAGATCGGGAGTTCCGCCGCCGCAAGCCTCTATAGCCACCAAAAACCAATCGGGACCCTGTTTCAGCACCCTGCCGGAGGGGGGATCCCTCACTGGTGGCCATCTTCATCATCCCGACGCTCTCCATGTCGAGGAGGGAGTAGTTCACCCTCGGGGCCGAGGGTATGTACCAGTAGCTATGTGTTTGATCTCTCTCTCTCTCTCTCTCTCTCTCTCTCTCTCTCGTGTTCTTGAGGTGATACGATCTTGATGTATCGCGAGCTTTGCTGTTATAGTTGGATCTTACGATGTTTCTCCCCCTCTACTCTCTTGTAATGGATTGAGTTTTCCCTTTGAAGTTATCTTATCGGATTGAGTCTTTAAGGATTTGATAACACTTGATGTATGTCTTGCGTGGGATAACCATGGTGACAATGAGTTATTCTATTGATTCACTTGATGTATGTTTTGGTGATGAACTTGCGGGTTCCGTGACCTTGGGAATCTATGCATAGGGGTTGGCACACGTTTTCATCTTGACTCTCCGGTAGAAAATTTGGGGCACTCTTTGAAGTTCTTTCTATTGGTTGAATAGATGAATCTGAGATTGTGTGATGCATATCGTATAATCATACCCACGGATACTTGAGGTGAAATTGGAGTATCTAGGTGACATTAGGGTTTTGGTTGATTTGTGTCTTAAGGTGTTATTCTAGTACGAACTCTATGATAGATCGAACGGAAAGAATAGCTTCGTGTTATTTTACTACGGACTCTTGAGTAGATCCATCAGAAAGAATAACTTTGAGGTGGTTTCGTACCCTACCATAATCTCTTCGTTTGTTCTCCGCTATTAGTAACTTTGGAGTGACTCTTTGTTGCATGTTTAGAGATAGCTATATGATCCAATTATGTTATTATTGTTGAGAGAACTTGCACTAGTGAAAGTATGAACCCTAGGCCTTGTTTCCTAGCATTGCAATACCGTTTGTGCTCACTTTTATCATTAGTTACCTTGCTGTTTTTATATTTTCAGATTACAAAAACCTATATCTACCATCCATATTGCACTTGTATCACCATCTCTTCGCCGAACTAGTGCACCTATACAATTTACCATTGTACTGGGTGTGTTGGGGACACAAGAGACTCTTTGTTATTTGGTTGCAGGGTTGTTTGAGAGAGACCATCTTCAACCTACGCCTCCCACGGATTGATAAACCTTAGGTCATCCACTTGAGGGAAATTTCAACTGTCCTACAAACCTCTGCACTTGGAGGCCCAACAACATCTACAAGAAGAAGGTTGCGTAGTAGACATCACACTCTTCTCTTGCGCAGTTGCCGGGGAGGCTAGGTAAGCGGCACTCACACCCCGTCAACTAAGCTCTTTTCTGGCGCCGTTTCCGGGGAGGTGAGTGCTTGAAGGTATATCTTTAGATCTTGCAATCGAATCTTTTAGTTTCTTGTTTTATCACTAGTTTAGTTTATAAAATAAAACTACAAAAAAATGGAATTGAGTTTGTCTCATACGCTTCATCTTTTTAATATCTTTCGTGAGAATGATGGAAAGGAAAATTGTGCTCAAGTGCTAGGAGAAGAAATCTATAAAATGTTTGGCACTAGATCTTTGAATGATGAGCATGATTGCAATGTTTTTAGTATGAATTCTTTGAATATCCAAGATGCTAATGATATGCAAAGCCACAAGCTTGGGGAAGCTATGTTTGACGAAGATGATATTTTTTGTCCCCCAAGCTTTGATGAGCAAATTTACTATGATGAAAGCATGCCTCCTATCTATGATGATTATTTTGATGACACGTATGCTATAAAGAATAATGATAACCATGAAACTTGTCATCTTGATCTTAATTTTCAATCACATGATAGTTGTTTTGTTGAGTTTTCTCCCACTACTATTCCGAATGAGAACAATTTTTCTTATGTGGAGAGTAATAAAATTTCTATGCTTGTAGATCATGAAAAGAATCTTTAGGTGCTGGTTATATTGTTGAATTCATTCATCATGCTACTGAAAGTTATTATGAGGAAGGAATGTATGCTTGTAGGAATTGCAATAAATCAAGTTTCCTCTCTATGTGCTTAAAATCTTGAAGTTATGCTTGTTTTTCCTTTCTATGCAAGTTGATTCTTGTTCCCATAAGTTGTTTGCTCAAAAAATCCCTATGCATAGGAAGTGGGTTAGAATTAAATGTGCTAGTCATATTCTTCATGATGCTCTCTATATGTTTCAATTCTTATCTCTTATGTGAGCATCATTGAAATCATCATGACTAGCTAGGGGCGTTAAACTTTAGCGCTTGTTGGGAGGCAACCCAATTTTACTTTAGTCTTTTGCTTTTTGGTTCTGTTTAGGAATAAATAAATCACCTAGCCTCTGGTTATATGTGGTTTTATGCCTCAATTAGTGTTTGTGCCAAGTAAGACCTATATGATCTTCTTGGATGATAGTTATTTGATCTTGCTGAAAATTCCAGAAACTTTCTGTTCACGAAAACAATTGTTTAAAATCACCAGAATGTCATAAAATACTAATTCCAATTGCAGCCGATCAATAAACAAATTATCTAGGACTTCCTATTTTGGTAGAATTTTTGGAGTTCCAGAAGTATACGTTTGATACAGATTACTACAGACTGTTCTGTTTTTGACAGATTCTGTTTTCTATGTGTTGTTTGCTTATTTTGATGAATCTATGAGTAGTATCGGAGGGTATGAACCATAGATAAGTTGGAATACAGTAGATATTACACCAATATAAATTTGAAATGAGTTCATTACAGTACCAAAAGTGGTGATTTATTTTCTTATACTAACGGAGCTTACGAGTTTTCTGTTGAGTTTTGTGTTGTGAAGTTTTCATGTTTTGGGTAAAGATTCGATGGACTATGGAATAAGGAGTGGCAAGAGCCTAAGCTTGGGGATGCCCAAGGCACCCCAAGGTAATATTCAAGGACAACCAAGAGCCTAAGCTTGGGGATGCCCCGGATGGCATCCCCTCTTTCGTCTTCGTTCATCGGTAACTTTACTTGGAGCTATATTTTTATTCACCACATGATATGTGTTTTGCTTGGAGTGTCATTTTATTTTATTTTATTTTGCTTGCTGTTTGAATAAATATCAAGGTCTGAAATTATTAAATGGGAGAGTCTTCACATAGTTACATATTTATTCAACTACTCATTGATCTTCACTTATATATCTTTCGGAGTAGTTTGTCATTTGCTCTAGTGCTTCACTTATATCCTTTTAGAGCACAACGGTGGTTTTATTTTGAAGAAATAGATGAACTCTCATGCTTCACTTATATTATTTTGAGAGTCTTTAGAACAGCATGGTAATTTTCTTTGTTTGTGAAACTAGTCATAATATGATGGGCATCCAAGATGGGTATTATAAAAACTTTCATATAAGTGCATTGAATACTAAGAGACGTTTGATACTTGATGATTGTTTTGAGATATGGAGATAGTGATATTAAAGTTGTGCTAGTGGAGTAGTTGTAAATTTGAGAGATGTGTTAAAGTTTGTGATTCCCATAGCATGCACGTATGGTGAACCGTTATGTGATGAAGTCGGAGCATGATTTATTTATTGATTTTCCTCCTTATGAGTGGCGGTCGGGGACGAGCGATGGTCTTTTCCTACCAATCTATCCCCCTAGGAGCATGCGCATAGTACTTTATTTGGATAACTAATAGATTTTTGCAATAAGTATATGAGTTCTTTATGACTAATGTTGAGTCCATGGATTATACGCACTCTCACCCTTCCACCATTGTTAGCCTCTCTAATACCGCGCACCTTTCGCCGGTATCATACACCCACCATATACCTTCCTCAAAACAGCCACTATACCACCTACTATGGCATTTCCATAGCCATTCCGAGATATATTGCCATGCAACTTACCACCGTTCCGTTTATTATGACACGCTTCATCATTGTCATATTGCTTTGCAAGATCATGTAGTTGACATCGTATTTGTGGCAAAGCCACCTTTCGTAATTCTTTCATACATGTCACTCATGAGTCATTGCACATTCCGGTACACCGCCGGAGGCATTCATATAGAGTCATATCTTGTTCTAAGTATTGAGTTGTAAGAAAATAAAAGTGTGATGATCATCATTATTAGAGCATTGTCCCAGTGAGGAAATGATGATGGAGACTATGATTCCCCCACAAGTCGGGATGAGACTCCAGACGAAAAAAAAGAAAAAAAGAAAAAAAAGAAAAAAAGAGGCCATAAAAAAAGAAAAAAGGCCCAAACAAAAAAATAAAATAAAATAGAAATGAGAGAAAAATAGAGAAGGGACAATGCTACTATCCTTTTAGCACACTTGTGCTTCAAAGTAGCACCATGATCTTCATGATAGAGAGTCTCCTATGTTGTCACTTTCATATACTAGTGGGAAATTTTCATTATAGAACTTGGCTTGTATATTCCAATGATGGGCTTCGTCAAAATGCCCTAGGTCTTCGTGAGCAAGCAAGTTGGATGCACACCCACTTAGTTTCTTTTGTTGAGCTTTCATATACTTATAGCTCTAGTGCATCCATTGCATGGCAATCCCTACTCCCTCACACTGATATTTATTGATGGGCATCTCCATAGCCCGTTGATACGCCTAGTTGATGTGAGACTATCTTCTCCATTTTGTCTTCTCCACAACCACCATTCTATTCCACCTATAGTGCTATGTCCATGGCTCACGCTCATGTATCGCGTGAAGATTGAAAAAGTTTGAGAACATCAAAAGTATGAAATAATTGCTTGGCTTGTCATCGGGGTTGTGCATGATTTAAATATTTTGTGTGATGAAGATAGAGCATAGCCAGACTATATTATTTTGTAGGGATAACTTTCTTTGGCCATTTTATTTTGAGAAGACATGATTGCTTTGTTAGTATGCTTGAAGTATTATTATTTTCATGTCAATATTAAACTTGTCTTGAATCTTATGGATCCGAATATTCATGCCACAATAAAGAAAATTACATTAAGATATATGTTAGGTAGCATTCCACATCAAAAATTCTGTTTTTATAATTTACCTACTCGAGGATGACCAGGAATTAAGCTTGGGGACGCTGATACGTCTCCAACGTATCTATAATTTTTGATTGTTCCATGCTATTATATTATCTGTTTTTTGATGTTTATGGGCTTTATTAAACACTTTTATATTATTTTTGGGACTAACTTATTAACCCAGAGCCCAGTGCCAGTTTCTGTTTTTTCCCTTGTTTCAGTGTTTCGCAGAAAAGGAATATCAAACGGAGTCCAAACGGAATGAAACCTTCAAGAAAGTTATTTTTGGAACGGAAGCAATCCAGGGGAATTGGAGTGCATGTCAGGGAATCAACGAGGAGGGCACGAGGCAGGGGGCGCGCCCACCCCCCTGGGCGTGCCCTCCACCCTCATGGGCCCCTCGTGGCTCCCCTGACTTATTTCTTCCTCCTATATATACCAATATACCCTAAAAACTTCGGGGAAAAGAAGAGATCGGGAGTTCCGCCGCCGCAAGCCTCTATAGCCAGCAGAAACCAATCGGGACCCTGTTCCGGCACCCTGCCGGAGGGGGGATCCCTCACCGGTGGCCATCTTCATCATCTCGGTGCTCTCCATGACGAGGAGGGAGTAGTTCACCCTTGGGGCTGAGGGTATGTACCAGTAGCTATGTGTTTGATCTCTCTCTCTCTCTCTGTCTCTCTCTCTCGTGTTCTTGAGGTGATACGATCTTGATGTATCACGTGCTATTATAGTTGGATCTTATGATGTTTCTCCCCCTCTACTCTCTTGTAATGGATTGAGTTTTACCTTTGAAGTTATCCTTTCGGATTGAGTCTTTAAGGATTTGAGAACACTTGATTCACTTGATGTATGTTTTGGTGATGAACTTGTGGGTTCCGTGACCTTGGGAATCTATGCATAGGGGTTGGCACACGTTTTCGTCTTGACTCTCCGGTAGAAACTTTGGGGCACTCTTTGAAGTTCTTTGTGTTGGTTGAATAGATGAATCTGAGATTGTGTGATGCATATCGTATATTCATACCCACGGACACTTGAGGTGACATTGGAGTATCTAGGTGACATTAGGATTTTGGTTGATTTGTGTCTTAAGGTGTTATTCTAGTACGAACTCTATGATAGATCGAACGGAAAGAATAGCTTCGTGTTATTTTACTACGGACTCTTGAATAGATCGATCAGAAAGAATAACTTTGAGGTGGTTTCGTACCCTACCATAATCTCTTCGTTTGTTCTCCGCTATTAGTAACTTTGGAGTGACTCTTTGTTGCATTTAGAGGGATAGCTATATGATCCAGTTATGTTAATATTGTTGAGAGAACTTTCACTAGTGAAAGTATGAACCCTAGGCCTTGTTTCCTAGCATTGCAATACCATTTGTGCTCACTTTTATCATTAGTTACCTTGCTGTTTTTATATTTTCAGATTACAAAAACCTATATCTACCATCCATATTGCACTTGTATCACCATCTCTTCGCCGAACTAGTGCACCTATACGATTTACCATTGTATTTGGTGTGTTGGGGACACAAGAGACTCTTTGTTATTTGGTTGCAGGGTTGTTTGAGAGAGATCATCTTCGACCTACGCCTCCCACGGATTGATAAACCTTAGGTCATCCACTTGAGGGAAAATTGCAATTGTCCTACAAACCTATGCACTTGGAGGCCGAACAACGTCTACAAGAAGAAGGTTGCGTAGTAGACATCAGTGGACATGACATCTAGTGGGTCCCGCATAGTATTCGAGAACTCTTTGGGGGCTTGCAACCGTTTATCCACCGGGCAAGCCAACAACCCCACACCATTCGCACGCCCTACTTGTCCCCGTCTTCTACCTTACAATAGTTCGCTCCCAGTTGTCCCGTCCTTTCGCATTACACCAGTTCAACTTCTCCTAAACCTCCTCCAAAATTCATGGCCTCCCAAATCTCCATGGTCGCCGCTGAGTACCAGGTTAGAGCCATCACCAGTGATGAGTTCATCGTCATCTACACCCGTGCATCCGTGACGGTGAAAGCATGCCTTGCTCGCTTCATGCACATGTTCAACAGTTCAAAGGATGAGTGGGTCGCTGGGCTAGATGTTGAGTACACCACAGTCCTGGAAAGCGAGAAGATTCTAAAGGAGGCAGAGAAGAAGAAGCCCGACGTGATCCAGGTTTGCGTACATAACATGTTCTTGGTCTACCACATATGCCATGCCGACATTGAGTGCCAGGATTTTAAGAACTTCCTCAAGGACGAAAGAGTGAAGTTCGTTATTGTAGACTTTAGGAACGACAGGGATGTCCTAGGTCGGATAGGCCTCGTTGTAGGCCAGCCCTTTGATTTCCAGAAGGCAAGCCTGGTGTCCTCGTCTCAGCCTTCTATGCTGACCCTGGCAGCAGCCATGATTGATCCTTCGTACGCTAAACTGAAGAAACCTCACCACGAGTTTCATCATGCATGGGAGTCGAAGACAATAGATGAAGATCACATCCTGTATGCACTAATGGATGCCTACCTTTGTTTAAATATCTTCAAGGGTTGGATGAAGAAGCAGAGCCCAGCGCCCGGTTTAAGCAAAGAAGCAGCAGCGAAGAGGAAGAGGAAGAGGGACGAGGACGAAGTCGAGGACGTGGACTCGGACACCGAGTAAGGTGGAAGTGCCGTCACCCATGCTGGTTCTACTACAATGTCAAGCGGACTAGTTGCTTAGTTTAACTTCTGGGGTGTGTTGTGCTGAGCCCCCAGTAGAACTATGTTTATGTTCTTTCTCGTTATTTGAACTTTATGTTCTTTCTCGTTATTTGAACTCCTTAGTACGTACAGTAGTATTAGTACTATGTCTTACTACTGTTCTTCTTGCAGTTGGTACTATTGCTCGTATCTTCGTGTTCCTACTATACTTAATACGTTCGTACTAGTAGTATAATTTGGGTCAGTCGATTTGTGAAATAAGTTCGACGAAGCGAAGGAAGAAGATGGCAGAGAAGCTACCCCAGTATCTATATTAGGGTGGCAGGGTGCCCATGATCTATCTTATGAGTGTTGGGTGTGGAATCCAGTCCGCCGAAAAAAATGGATCGTGCCCAGGGTTACACGGATAGCGGGGGTGGGGGGAGCATGGCCATGGCAGGTGGTTCAGGGGATGGCGGGGCAGCGGCGGCAGGCGGTTAGGCGTGTGGCGGGCTGAGAAGATGAACAATGCATCAATTTCGGAGGTTGAAGAAGCCCTTCTAGCCATCCATGTTGCATCCAACGGCTCACAAGAGTCGTCTGACCCAAATTGCTCCTTCAGATTGCAGGATCCACGTGGCATTCAAGGTCTTGAAGGTAGATTCCTCGTCCACACCCGGTTTGCGGGCTCGACGCGGGCGCGACCGGCTTCCGCCGCAACAACCACCATGCGCGCCTCCTCCGCGCGGGCGGAGATGCAAATGACACGCTAGTTCCTCCTCGCCGGCGTGCTGGAGCACGCGCTCGTCCTCCTCTTCGTACGCTGCGTGCATAGATGCGGCTTCACCAGCTGCTCGCGTG
Organism: Aegilops longissima; assembly: GCA_021605205.1. Classification (NCBI taxonomy): domain Eukaryota; kingdom Viridiplantae; phylum Streptophyta; class Magnoliopsida; order Poales; family Poaceae; genus Aegilops; species Aegilops longissima. The sequence goes on from CM038679.1 coordinate 353,387,548, forward strand.
CTTGGCAGTGTGGTGGCATTGCGAGGAGGGACTGCAGACGACATGAGCGGGCGAGCCTTCGGCTTCATGGTATAGGGATGCCGGCGACACGGGGGTGATGGGCGAGAAATGATTGGCCGGAGCAGGCGGGTGCCGGCATGCGCAATGGGGGCGGCGGCATATTGATGAGTGCATGTATGGGATCTTAGTTTAGTTTTATATAGGGTTGGTCAAACTTAAAAGAAAACCGTACTAGTACACGTAAACATTAGACTGAGGCAGCACTTATATTAGTTACCGCAGCCACGATACGGGATCCTGTGCAAGCGCGTGAACCGCGGCTGCGCGGTCGATCGAACGGTGCGTCACCGTGTCACACTCGAAGGACACCCACCGAACCTTTTTGTGTGTGTGAAAACAATCCCCGAATATTACTCAAGTTTTTTTCCTGGAAAAGTTCTTGACGCTACAATATTTCCTTATATTTGAATTTAGCTCCAGTTTGTGTTTGTTTGGATTTGGATATTTTAGGTGCGCCCTAGTTTTTTTAATACTGATTTTGTTTGTGTGACTGAGAGAGAACGTGTGTATGTGTCCATATGTGTGTTGTGGCGGAAGGGCAATGTGGAGACGGTGTGCATGTGATAGAGACATAGAGAGGTGTGAATGTGCAAATGATCATGCATGAGTGAGAGATAGACAGATGCTGGTACGTTGTGTATACATGATAGAACGGTCTTCTATTTGTACTTTTGTGTGTGTGTGTGAGAGAGAGGAGCATTCGTAACACAACAACCATCTCTCTCGATTCGCCTGTCCCTCGCACGATCGCATGTAACACATGCATCAATGCACACATTTTGACACCCTCACCCGGCCCCTGCCCACCTCAAGGCCCACACATCGCTCTCTATCTCGCACGCACAATCTCTTCGTGAAAACCCTATTTAGCATGTAGCTTTCCATCACATACACACACATTTCTCTCCATAGGTTTGATTTCTCTCAATACCTGACACACACACACACACACACACACACACACACACACACACACACACACACACACACACACACACACACACACACACACCGCACACACACTCCCCCTTCCCCGAGCACACAATTCATCCCCATCAAAGGCTATATGGCGACCACTCTCGCTTGTGCTTCTCTGCACCCCAGCATGCACAACACCTCAACCTTCAAAGAGGGCATCGAGGGGATCGAAGATGGCGACCACACTGCACTAGAGAATGCGGGGCCATTTGGAAGCAGGATGATGTGACGACGGCTGACTGACTCCTCCCCCCTCTCTCTCCCGCACAAAATACCAATCCCTCTCTCTCTCCCACACAAAATTATCAATCCCTCAACCCACGAGATCCTTTCCCTCTCATCCATGTTTTTCCAGCTCTCTCATCAAACCTGCTGTCTCTTCTCCTTCCACGTCTACAGAATCTGGATGAACACCATCTCATGTATATTACATGTCTCCATCCATCTCACAGACCTAACTTCTTCCTCTCTCTTTCTCTATCTCTCTCTCGTTAGGTTTGTCTCCTACTCTCTTGTCCACATACACACAATCTTTACCGCCCTATCTGCTCCATCTTCACAAGCTCTCTCTACATGTTTCATTCACACATTGGGATGTGTTCAAAATGTTGCTTTTATAATGGATGATGTAGAGTTATGGTTGGTTTTGTTGCATCACTACAAAAAAAGACACATCCGTGACATTTTGGGCCGAACGAATTTTTTTCTGTCATACATATGGCACTTCTATGGCGATAATTGTGACAAAACCGGTATCATCATAGATGTGGTGGGCTCCTACTTCTATGACAAAAATCATGATGAGAAAATGGGCTTTTCGTCTGGGCGGGCCGAGACGCAGCTGCATGACATTCTTTGGGCCGTCCATGACGGAAAAACCATGGTAGAAGCGAGGCGAGGAAAATTTGGCGAGTTGCGATTTACGGTGGGAGGTAGGGGGCGGCGATGCGCGTTTCTCTCATACACGACGCTGCGGCGTGTGTGCGGCGTTAGCTAATCGAACCCGAAGCGAGGCGTTGGGCTCTAATCGAACCCGGCGATTGCACTGCAGCTACACGTTATCGAACCCGAGCGATCGATCGATGGTTGTTAATCGAACCCGATCGGCGATTACTTACCATCGCTACTAACTGAAGCCGATCGATGCTGCCTGCGGGATGAAAAGTGGCGTTGCGGGGGGGTTGGATGAGCAGTGGCGGTGGCATTGCCTATGGATGAAGAGGACCCGTGGTGTCTTTGGAGGGCTGGATGAGCAGATGAGCGGTGGAGGGTGCCCGTGGAGGGGTGGTTGAACAGGACCCCGTGGTGTGGAGGGCTGGATGAACAGTAGACGGTGGAGGGGTGGTTGAATAGTAGCCGGTGGAGTAGCGCACGGTGGAGGCTGGATGAACAGGAGCCCGTGGAGGCTGGAGGAGGTCGACGGTAGCCCGTGGAGGCTGGAGGAGGTCGACGGTGGAGATGAACAGTATCCCATGGAGTCCCGTTTTGCGGTACGCCACACCCCTCCCGATGAACAGGACCCCCGTTTCGACCGTAGGAGGTCTGTTTCGTCCGTTTTGCGGTACGCCACACCCCTCCCGATCAACAGGACCCCGTTTTGACCGTAGGAGGTCCGTTTCCTCCGCTTTTGCGATGACGCCACACCCTCCCGATCAACGGGACCCCTCGTTTCGACCGTAGGAGGTCCGTTTCTCTCTTTTTGCGACGCCACACCCTCCCGATCAACAGGACCCGTTCGAGCGTGGGAGGTCCGTTTCCTCCGTTGTGCGGTATGCCAGGCCTCGTTTCCATCGCCTGTTCCGTCCAAGCCCTCCCGATGAAAACGACCACGCATTCCGTTCCGACCCAGCCGGTTGGCTCCCACGCGTTCCGTTGCCTCCCGATGAACACGACACATTCCGTTGCCTCCCCATGAACACGACGACGACGTTGTTTCTCCGTTCCGACCCAGCCATGTACAGGAGCCCTGGCCGTACATACACATACGTGGCTGTATTTTCTTTCTTGCACCCTGGCCGCTGTACGTACGTGTACATGCTACGTGCGCGCCTCTACTACGACACATGCGCGCCTCTAATACGACACGTGCGCGCCTCTACATCGACCAGTATGTACGTACACGTTCGTGACCAGAATGACAACGCTAGTACGCTTCGACCAGGTGGGTCCCGACTGTCAGACACTTCCTTGCGTGCAAAGATGTAGCTGGTGGATCCCAGCAGTCAGGGAGGCGAATCGTTTTTTTCTGCCCGGACGCACTTCCTTGCGTGCGAAGATGTAGCTGGTGGGTCCCAGCAGTCAGGGGGGAAACGTTTTTTTCGTGAAATACGGTGGCCCGTTCGGTGGGTGCCCGCTATCAGGTAGAGGAAACTTATTTTCCGCGTAATAAGGAGGCACTTCCTTGCTGCGGCCGTGGACCCAGCTGTCAGCCTCTCCATGTACAGTCCACGTCTGATGGAAGTCGTTCCTTGACCACGTTGACCACGCCACGTCGAGAGCACCAGGGCGGTGGATGACGGCGAGGCCTAGGAAGGGGACGACGGGGAGCCGGGGAAGACGCAGCAGTGGAAGCCCGCGTGGAGAGGAGTAGGAGGGTTCACTGGTTCGGCTACGGTGTGAGGCTTCCGTCGCTGCAGGGCCTGGCCAGCGGTGGGAATAGTAGGGGTCGGTGAGGCATCCGCGGCAGCACATCCGGCCACGGGAGGCAAGAGCATGCAACACGACCGGCGCTGTTTTGGTCGGATGGAGCAAGTAGACCAGAGGTTGAAGAAGCACTACGGTCGTTGGATAGACATCGTACGGTCACTAGAGCTAGAATCGTTTATATTGGCTAAGTTGACAAAGCCCTCCGTCCCCGTCAACTTAGTAGGCCCACAAGTCAGCCTCCCACCAAGGTGGGTCCCAGCTAGAAGGGGGGTATTCATTTTTGTGTGCGTAATAAGGAGGCATTTCCGGTGGGTCCGAGCTGACAGCAGGGGGAACGTTTTTTCCGCAAAATACGGTGGCCCGTCGGGTGGGTCCCAGCAGTCAGGGGCAAACATTTTTTTTCGTGAAATACTGGTGGCCCGTCCGGTGGGTCCCTGCTGTCAGGTGGAGAATAATTTTTTTTGCGTAATAAGGAGGCACTTCTTTGCAGCTGCCGTGGACCCAGCTGTCAGCCTCTCCATGTACAGTATTCTTCCGATGGAATTCGGTCGTTAACCACATTGACCACGCCGCGCCGAGAGCACCACGGCGGTGGACGACGGAGAGGCCTAGGAAGGGGACGACGCGGAGCCGGGGAAGACGCGGCAGTGGATGCCCACGCGGAGAGGAGTACGAGGGTTCACTGGTTCGACTGCGCTGCCGTCGCCGCAGAATAACAGGGGGTGTGGGTGAGTGTAGTGGAGGGATGGCCTGGCCAGCGGTGGGAGTAGTATGGGGGCGGTGAGGCCTCCTCGACAGCAAAGCCGGCCACGGGAGGCAGGAGCAGGCGGCACGACCGGCGCTGCTTTGGGCGGCTGGAGCAAGAAGACCAGAGGTTGAAGAAGCACTACGGCCGTTGGATGGACATCGTACGATCAGTCGAGCTAGAATCGTGCATATTGACTAAGTTGACAAAGCCTTTTGTCCCCGTCAACTTATTAGGCCCACTATACTGGGTCCCAGCTAGCAGGGGGAGTATTCTTTTTTTGGGCGTAATAAGGAGGCACTTCCTTGCGTGCGAAGGTATAGCTGGTGGGTCCGAGCTGTCAGTGGCGGTAACATTTTTTTCACGAAATACAGAGGCCCTTTGGGTGGGTCCCAGATGTCAGGTGGAGGAATCATTATTTTGCGCGTAATAAGGAGGCATTTCCTTGCGTGCGGCCGTGGACCCAGCTGTCAGCCTCTCCACGTACAGTCCACTTCAGATGCATGTCAGTCGTTGACCACGCCATGCCGAGAGCACCAGGGCGGTCGACAACGGCGAGGCCTAGGAAGGGAACGACACGGAGGCAGGGAAGACTCGGCAGTTGTTTCCCACGCGAAGGGGAGTACTGTTGCACGAGGGTTCTTGGTTAAATCTACCGTCGCCGGAGAATAACAGCAGGTGTGGGACTGTGGGTGACTAGATGGATGGCTAGGCCAGCGATGGGAGTACGGTGGGGCAATGAGGCCTGCACGGCAGCACAGCCGGCCGCGGGGAGGAGGGAGCAGGCACTCCCGCCGACGATTGTTTGAGCGGCTGGAGCAGGAAGAGCAGAGATTGAAGAAGGTCGACGGCCGTTGGATGGACATCCAACAGTATACAGGCCATATGTGGAAAGCCTCAAATCTGTGGAAAACAATATACAACTCATCTGCCATTATTTCAAATAGTTTACAGCCCATTTGCTAATTCTTACGGGTTTTTCTGGAGCCCATTTTCTTTTTATTAGCATTACAGCCCATATTGTGGCAATGGTTAAAAAATTATACGAAATTTTGCATATGTCGGTGCGGTCTGAACTGTTTTTAATCCCGAAATTTCGAGTCACATTTAGACTGATTTAAAAAATAAATGTATATCCATATAAAATCCAATAAATTGTCCACGCATAAAAATCAATGCAATTTAAAATCTCGAAAGAAAAAAAGATATTTGAAACTAATTACCGGTTTGATGTGTTTTAAAAATGTACAGCCCATTTCTCATTACTGATAGGCCATTTTCTCGGCCAGCCGAATGAAGCTCTCCTCATCTTGAAAGATTTGAAGCCCAACATGCCTGATAAAGCGATTTACTTGACAAATCACAAAAAACCTGGGCTAGCCATGTTCAGAAAGAAAAAAAAACAACTGGGCTGGTCTGTGGTAAACATAAAAGAAAAGGCTGTCTAGACAGACCAGAGTGTCCTGCACAGCCTAGTTGACACCCTACGTCTCAAAAACAAATTAGATAAATGCCACTCCAATTATGGCTGTCGGGTGGTAGGTGCGACATATGCCAACATGTGGCTAATCATAGTGGGAGCCAATAAGACGTCGCCAGTGCCTGGAAATGGGATGAGGCGAAGGCATGCACGCCGGCGAATCTTACCCAGCTTCGGGGCTCTCCATGGAGATAACACCACTACTGCTGCTCTGCGGGGCTCTCCATGAACAAGTTGCTACAATAGGCTCCTTGAGCTGTTCGGTGAGAGGAAGAAGAAGGACCCGACTAGCTCTCCTCTTCCCTCTATGTGGTGTCTAAAACTCTAAGAGATCAACCCTTCGCATGGGTGCCCTGGGGGGTTTATATAGGCCTAACCCCTAGGGGTACATTGGTAATCCGGCTAGATGTGGGCCCTAGCCGTCAGTGTCTTCGTCCGCCGGCTTCTCCGCCGATCGCTGGGGCCCGCCGACTGGTGGGTCCTGCCGGCTGGCTTCCTGGTCGACAAGCTGGCCCCAGCGTTGAGGGCCTTGTCGGGGGCTGGTTACTGTTGCCTCAATCCTGATGACGAGGGCTTTGTCGGGGTAAGCATGGCTACAGTGCGGCTGCCTTGGCGGCGATCACTGTAGCCTCATTTCATCTTCTCTCCTTAATGAGGCGCTTCCTTCGAGGGAGGGAACAAGTCGGCTATGGGGAGCCGGCCATGTCTCAGGCCGACTGGGGGAGGCCGAGCCGCCTTCGGGCATCTCTCTGACCGGAGGGGCCCGCCGCCTGCGGGTAGTATTGACAGCCTGTCGTGGGTGACGACATGGTCAACATGGCAACAGTGCCGCGCCGGACGGGTGATGGCTACCCCGTATGGCGAACTGTAGCCACGCGCACTCCGGGATGCGGGGGTGGCAGGCTTCACTGTAGCCACGCCCCGTCTCATCACCGTTATGTGGGTGCAGATTCTGAGGGTGCGGCCCTGGCCGCCTGCGGGGTGGCCGGCTTCTCGGAGTCGGCCTTCTTGTGGCCGGCTATATGGACTCAGCCTTCGGGTAGCCGGCTCATCGGAGGCCGGCCCTCTTGAGGCCTTCTGCCTGTGGGTCTTGGGGCCGGGCCACCCCCCAATAGCCGGCCTAAATGACAGTCGGCCGGGGAAGGCGGCCGAGCGTCTTGGATGTTGGATGACTAGATTGGCTTGATTGGCTTGTAATTTTTCCAGAAGCCCCAGGGGGAGCCAACTAGGCTACCCGTGGTCATTTACTCTGACAGTAGTCCCTGAAGCTAATTGGGCTTCGTGGTCGAAAGGAGGACGAGAAGCTCGATCAGCTCCCTATCCTGAGAAGCCGGCAGCTAAGAGCCGACCTTGAATGGGTGCGCCGTCTTCGGGAAGCTCCGTAGTTTGAAGGAGGGAATGCGAGCCGGCTTGCGCGTTGACCGTGCGTCACCTTGCGCGCCACGTGGCCAGAAAAGCCTACCAGCCCACGCGCGCGACGGGACGTCGCCGTAGGCCAGGGCCTACCAAGCCTACGCCTCGGCCCACGCGCGGATCCTCTGCGGCCCAAGTGGACTGCTCGTCTTCCCGCGGTGGTTTCAGCATGCCTTTAGGGCGCCATAATCGCGGGACGTGGGGGGAGTGGGTGCAGTTAATCCCACGTCCCCCCACGCCTTGCCTCCTCGGCTCCGCCGCCCGAGCCTATAAGTAGGGGGAGGAAGGGGAGCGGCAGGGGCTCGCACGCTCGCCCTCGCTCCTCTCCTTCCTCTACTTTCTTCCTCACTCTTCCGCCGCCGTAGCGCGCTCACCACCGCGCCGTTCCGCCGCGAGCTATCTTGGATCGCCGCGGCTCCTTCGTCGCGTGGTTGTGCTCTTCGCCGCCGCGCCTCTTTCCTTCCTCACACCCCATGGCGCTGTCGAGCTCGTGGGATGGCTCCAACGTCCATGAAGATCACATCGATTGGCTCCGCCGGATGCGGAGGTTGCCGGGCGAGGATCTCGTGAAGACCCGCCTCGTGCCGGAGGCGGAGATTTCACCGGCGCCGGAGGAGGGCGAGCGGGTCATCTTCCGCTCGCACTGCCTGCGCGGCCACGGCCTACCGCCGAGCGGGTTCTTCCGCTCCTTCCTCGACTTCTACAATCTTCAGCCACATCACCTCACCCCCAACACGGTGATGCTGCTATCTTCCTTTGTCACCCTGTGCGAGAGTTTTCTCGGAGTCCTCCCCACTCTGGAGCTCTTTGGGGAGTTCTTCCAGTGCAAGCTCGACCTCGCTCTGCTGGCAGGCGTGCCCGCCCTATGGCGCCTTCATCGCCAAGCGGAGGACGGCTGACAACAACCCTTCTCCGCCTATCCCGCTGATCCAGTCCGTGAAGCTTTAGCAGCAGTCGTACTTCTACGTAGCCGGCCCGTCGCCTAGGAGGCAGCCGTCTTGGTCCTTCCGAGCACGGTCGCTCTCCCTGGTCGGGAACGCCGCCGTCACCCGGCTCCAGGTGATGGTCCAATCGAAGGGCTTGGTGGGGGCCGACCTGGTGGCCGCCTTCGTGGAGCGCCGGGTGCTTCCGCTCTAAAGCCGGCCGCACATGATCTGCCAAATGAGCGGCCGCTTCGACCCGTGCCGGCTGAGCACCAGAGAGATGCCTCATGACGAGGTATCTTATATGGTGAATTACATCTCCAACTGCAAACTCACGGAAGAGTGGCAGTATGGCAAGACGCCGTACTCTCGGGCTGATCCTCCGCCTGTGGTGAGTTTTTCCTTATTTTTCCTCTTCTTTTGTTGCCGGGTTCGCGATAGCCGACTCTTGACTAGTCGGCTTTGTCTTTGAGCTGAGCCCTCTTCTCCGACCGGCGCCCGGGGCCGCAGGGCCGGAGCGCCAGTTTTCGGTCGACCGCACCGTGGACGACCCCAACGACCCGGATCTGGGGGCGGCCGCCATGGACGACACCGTAGTCGCAACCGGCGGAGAGGCAGGCGGCCCCGACCTTACGGCCGGCTTCAGGGACTGGCCAGAGGATGACGAAGCCGAGGCCATCCCACGCCGCCAGCCGGCGGCTGATTGCCAAGGCGCGGGACCTTCCGGGGCGGGTCTCTTCGGCAGCCAGCCGAAGAAACCCAAGAGCTCCGCGGCGGCGACCAAGTGGGATGAGGCGGCCGCGAAGGCGGCCCGCTTCCGCAAGGTGGTGAAGCAGCCACAAATGGTCTCGGCGTAAGTGTTGGGTGTCTTGTGCTTTTGTTGTCTTTTTTGGTTGAGGCTCATCTAAGCCGTCTTGTTGGTTTGTTGAACAGGGCGCCGCTTTCCCTTGAGCGGATTGACGCCGCCTCCATAGTCGGACCGACGGGAGGGCCTTCGAGTTCCCGACGAGTGGACCCCCGCGCCGACCTCATGGAGGCAACGGAGCGGAACGCGCGGGAGGCTCGGGAAGAGCGGGAAGCGGCGGAGCGGAGGGCCGTCCAGGAGGCGGCGGAGAAGTCGGCCGAGGCGCAAGCCGACGCGGCGGCCGAGGCCCAAGCGGAAGCCGCGGACGCGGAGAGGGAGGCGGAGGCTTTGCGCAATCAGCCTCCGTAGCTCGTCATTCCCCTTTGCGCCGTGGCTCCCGATATTCCCGTGCCTCCGTCGGAGGAAGCCGACCGCGACCAGCCGGTGATGGAGAGGAGGGAGGACGACGCGACGATCCTGGGGGAAGCGCCATAGCCGGCACCGACTGGAGCGGGCCAAGGCGACCGACCTGCTGCGGCGCCTGGGCAGCCAGCCGGGGGCGAGTCGGCGGCGGGGGCGGACCTGGTGGTGCAGTCAGCGCCTCGCTGGCGTGTGGGAGAGGCGTCCTGGACGCCGGAGCCGCAAAGGGCTGCGGGCGCCAGCTCGACGGCACATGACCTGCAGGCGGCCAGCGCTAGCACGTCCGAGTCGACGCCCAGCGGCGGGATGGCCGAGCTGAACGTGGCGGCACAGGAAGTCCGAATCCGGCTTCAGGCTCAGGCCGGCTTGCTGCAACGATACACCGAGGAGTTCCTCGCTACACGCGCGGTCGTCCGGGTGAGTCTTCTGACTTTGATCGTTTTCTTTTTTGATTTCTTCCGTGGGGGCGCGTCAGCGCACCCACTGGGTGTAGTCCCCGAGTTTCGAGTCGGCTGCTGAGCAGGCGGCTTGAAACTTCTTAGCAGGCCTTGATGGCAATCTCGTTCTTATATGCACTCCATCTGATTTTCAGGAGTATCACAATCTTCGCGGCCGCCTTCAACTCCCAGGCCCAGGAGCTGAGCCAGAAGGCTGCCGACCTGACGAATAGCCGGAGTAAGTACTTGGTTTCTTCTATCTCAAGTGGGGGCGCGTCAGCGCACCCACTTGGTGTAGTCCCCGAGATTCGGGCCGGCTGCTGAGCTGCCGGGTCGGATCTTCCCTGGCGACTTTTCCCTTACTGCCTTTTTTTCCTTTTTGTTCATGCTTGCAGGAGCTAATGCCGACTTGAGGGGGCAGCTAGGCGAGGCCCAGACCGCCCTTCGCGCCAAGGAGGCCGAGATCGTCGCCTTGGACCAGGAACGCGATCGCCTGGCCAAGAGGCTGGCCGACCAGGAGGAGAGCCACAAGGCGGCCCTGAAGAAGGCGCAGGACAACGAGGCCGCCCTTAAGGCCGAATTCGAGACCGAGGCGGCGGGCTGGGTGAAAGTGCAACTATCCGTAGGTGGTTTTGGTAATTCATAACAACATATAGCTCATTGAGCTAATGCTATTCCAAGATGAACATTTCAGGAAAGCTCAATGAATGGCATGGAATGGATGATGAACGTGGATCCCTCAAGATGCTAATGACAAAGGATTGGCTCAAGCTCAAAAGCTCAAGACTCTTCATTTTATATTTTAGTGATTCAAGATCACATTGAGTCTATAGGAAAACCCAATACTATCAAGGAGGGATGAGGTGTTGCTTAATGTGCCTCTTGCTTCATGTGCTTAGTGATATGCTCCAAAACCCTCAACTACTTTCTCACATCCACATATGACCTAAACCTAAAGCCAAAATCGGTCTCACCGATTCTTCCAATCCGGCGCCACCGACTCCAAATGTCATAGCCACTGCCACAAACCCTAGGCAAATCGGTTCTACCGATAGGGCTCTTGGTCTCACCGAGATGGGATTGTAATCTCTCGCTTCCTTTTCAGTAACTTTCGGTCTCACCGAAGAGCGGATCGGTCCCACCGAGATTGCAATGTAAACTTTCTGTTTCCTTTCGTAACGCTTTGGTCTCACCGAAAGAGCGAATCGGTCCCACCGAGTTTACGACCAACTCTCCGGTTAGCTAATTACCAAAATCGGCTCACCGAGTTTGTGTAATCGGTCTCACCGAGATTACGTTATGCCCTAACCCTAACCATATCGGTCCTACCGAGATGCAAGTCAGTCCCACCAAAAACCCTAACGGTCACTAGGTTTACTAAAATCGGTCTGACCAAGTTTGTTGATTCGGTCCCACCGAGATAGGTAAATTGTGCATAACGATTAGATTTTGTGTGGAGGCTATATATACCCCTCCACCTCCTCTTCATTCATGGAGAGAGCCATCAGAACAAACCTACACTTCCAACTTACCATTTCTGAGAGAGAACCACCTACTCATGTGTTGAGACCAAGATATTCCATTCCTACCATATGAATCTTGATCTCTAGCCTTCCCCAAGTTGCTTTCCACTCAAATCTTCTTTGCACCAGATCCAAATCCTATGAGAGAGAGTTGAGTGTTGGGGAGACTATCATTTGAAGCACAAGAGCAAGGAGTTCATCATCAACACACCATTTGTTACTTCTAGGAGAGTGGTGTCTCCTAGATTGGCTAGGTGTCACTTGGGAGCCTCCGACGAGATTGTGGAGTTGAACCAAGGAGTTTGTAAGGGCAAGGAGATCGCCTACTTCGTGAAGATCTACCGCTAGTGAGGCAAGTCCTTCGTGGGCGACGGCCATGGTGGGATAGACAAGGTTGCTACTTGTGGACCCTTCGTGGGTGGAGCCCTCCGTGGACTCGCGCAACCGTTACCCTTCATGGGTTGAAGTCTCCATCAACGTGGAGGTACGATAGCACCACCTATCGGAACCACGCCAGAAACATCTGTGTCTCCAATTGCGTTTGAATCCTCCAAACCCTTTCTTTTACTTTCTTGCAAGTTGCATGCTTTAATTTCCGCTGCTCATAGACTCTTTGCATGCTTGCTTGAATTGTGTGATGACTGCTTGACTTGTCCTAAGATAGCTAAAATCTGCCAAACTCTAAAATAGGGAAAAGGCTAAGTTATTAATTGGTTAAGTAGTCTAATCACCCCCCTCTAAACATACTTCAAGGTCCTACAAGTGGTATCAGAGCTTGGTCTCCATTTGCTTTGATTTCCATAGCTTTTGGTGGTCATAGCCTTGGTTTCACAACCTAGGAGAGTATGGCGTCTAGCGAGGGAAATTATCACCATAGAGGTCCTTACTTTGATGGTACTAATTTTGCTAGTTGGAAGCATAAGATGAAAATGCATATTCTCGGACATAACCCCGTCGTTTGGGCAATTATTTGTATTGGTTTGCAAGGTGAATTCTTTGATGGGAGAGAGCCGAACCGTGAAGCTAATGTGGAAGAATTGAAGATGCTGCAATACAACGCTCCAGCTTGTGATATCATCTTGAATGGATTGTGCCCCGAAGAATTCAACAAAATCAGCCGTCTTGAGAATGCAAAGGAAATTTGGGATACTTTGATTGATATGCATGAAGGTACTGAATCCATCAGGGAATCCAAGTTGGATGTGCTCCAAAGTCAGCTTGACAAGTTCAAAATGAAGGATGGTGAAGGTGTCGCTGAAATGTACTCTAGGCTTGCACTTATCACAAATGAGATTGTCGGCTTAGGGAGTGAAGAGATGACTGACAGATTCATCATCAAGAAGATCCTAAGAGCATTGGATGGAAATTAGGATACCGTGTGCACATTGATTCAAATGATGCCAAACTACAAAGATCTCAAGCCAACGAAAGTATTTGGAAGAATTGCTGCTCATGAGATGTCACTCAAGGATAAGGAGGAACTTCACAACAAGTCAAGTGGTGCTTACAAAGCCTCAAGTGAAGCCCCCACATCATCAAGTGAGAAACACACCTTCAATGAAGAATTGAGCTTAATGGTGAAGAACTTCAACAAATTCTACAAGAGTAGAAGCAAAGAAAGAAGCTCCAAGTTAAGGTCTTACAATGACAAAAGATCTTCTAGTAGAGAGCGAAATTGCTACAATTATGGGAGACCCGGACACTATTCCAATGAGTGTACGACACCCTACAAAAGAAGAGAAGACTCTCCAAAAAGAAGAAGTAGAAGAGAAGAATCACCCCCAAGAGAGAGGAGGAGTAGAGATGATTGTTATGAACGAAGACCCTCACGAAGAAGCAAGGATTCGGAAAGGAAGGACAAGTCATCAAAGAGCTACATAAAACGAAGACATCAAGCTCATGTTGGTGAATGGGTATCCGGCTCCGACTCCGACAATCACTCCGAGAGAAGCTATCACTCCGACTCCGAACATACTCAAGATGAAGGTGTTGCCGGTCTAGCACTTGTGTCAACCAACTCCTACGACATATTTGAGTCACCAAATGAAGGAATTGGTAGATGCTTCATGGCCAAAGGTCCTAAGGTAACACACCCGAGTATGTTGATGAAGATGACTTGCTAGGTGATGATGATTTACTTGTTGACAACTCTAGTGATGAATACTATGATGAAACGTCAATTAATCATGCTAATCAAGATAAAACGAATGACAATGATAAGGAGAAAATTGAGCGTCTAACTAAAGAACTAAACTCTCTTAAGTTAGCTCATGAAACTATCTTCGAAGATCATCGAGAACTTTTAAGGGCTCATGAGAAGTTACGCTTTGAAAAGCTCAATCTTGAGCAAGAGCATGAGTTCTTAAAATCAATCAATGATGATCTCCGTAAGAAAAGTTCTTCTTACATTGCCAAGTGTTTACTCTTATCTACTTACATGCCTCAAGTCAAGTATAGTAACAAGATCAAGAAAGATTCTTCCTCTAGTAGTAACAATAATAATGTCAAATCCAATATTGTTGCTTCTAGTAGTTCTCTTGATTCCACTAATGATTCTCTTAGCCAAGTTACACTTGAGCAAGAAAATAGCTTATTGAAGGGAATTATAGAGAAAGGTGTATACAAGAGCCTTGCTGAGAGTAAGCAATTCGAGGAAATTGTACACAAGCAAGGAAGGCACCGGAAGAATCAAGGTGTTGGTTTTGAATGAAAGTTCAATGCCAATGGAGTTGAGTGGGAAGAAGATCAATACCCCAAGACGAAGTTTGTTCCTCAACAAGAGAAGTATGATCCTACTTCCTTCAAGGGAACATAAGCACAAGATGATCTTCCACCACAAGACCACAAGAATAGAGGCAAGGACAAGCTTCAATAAGAGATTGATGCATTTGAAGAGGCACCTAAGGTCTCGGTCAAGTGGATTCCCTAGACTACGTCAAGTTCTACCTCATCAAGTACAACTACAACTCCAAGGATTCCCATCAAGATGATGTGGATCCCGAAGAAGAAGAACTAGAGAGTTCTTGAGGGTGACTCCGCCAACATATTTCACTCATGTCATTATGGCAAGGACAAGTGCAATCAACTTCCATATCTTGCACTAGTTCAAGGAGTCACAAACCCTCATGTTGGTAAGGCAAGGGACAAGGTAACCTAATGATTTCATGGACATCATTTTGTGTGTGCATCACTCTATGTCTATGGATATACTTGTTTGTTCCTTGTGGGACTAACCCATGTAGGTATTGAAAGTGCAACTCACTCCAAAGGATTGCTCCAAAAAGATCTACATCAACATTGAGCATCCACATCTTCAACACCTACATGAAGTCATCATCGACAAAACCCAAGGTTAGTTCATCCCTCTTAGGGGGGATCTCACATATCGGGGGAGCTTAACTCTAAGAATTGAGTCAAAGCAACTCTAATGATGTGAACACATAAATGCTTTATGTAAAAGTGGTAACCCCACTTGAGCTTAAACGATGAGTATGACCTATGATCAAATGTCTATCATTTGACTCCTAAGTCAATATACTCATATATAGATGACCTAGTCATCACCAATTGTTTGATAGATGCTAGAATTGGTTGTGCATGCTTTGCCACATATTTCATTTGCCATCTTGTTGTGTGAGCATGTTGGTTGCATACTTTACTCATTCGAGGACAGCCACTTGTTGTTTTGATTGATTGGCTTCTTTTTCTTTGGCCAAGTGGATGGACAAGATTGCCTAAGAACCTTCTCTAGCTATCTATGCTTTTCTCGTCTCAAACTCTATTCATGCTACATCACAAAATTTGATTAAGTGTCACATCCCTAGTTCTGGTATGCTCTGGGCTAGCTAGTTTTGTGTTGCATCATGTTTAAATTGCTTTTAAATTTGAAATGGGGATTGACTCAAACCCTAGCACCTAAGAAAAATCAAATAGGTTCAGCGAAAATAAATCCCAAAAACCCAAAATGGTCTTAGAAAAATGTTCATGATTTTTGGAAATGCTGGAAACAACAACTAGAGGTGATGCACATTTTTCCTAGCCATCTTGGAGTTTACCTCAACACATATTGTATTTGATTGGGGCTCCAAAACATTGCTATAAATATTTTGACAGCTCCAAATATTCTGAGAAATGTTGAGGGACACCGGATTAATTTAGAGAGTGCCCAAAAATATTCTTAGAATTATATAAAAATGATTTAGTGCTAAACTAAATCAAAACAGAGCAAAAAATAGAAAACAGAAACTAAATTAAAATGGGCAGAAACCTCACCTGGCCTCCTTGTAGCCTGGCCCAACTCCTCCAGCAGGCCCAGCCCACCTGGAAGCCCAGCCACCTGGCCGGCCCACCGAGGGCAGGGGCGTCTTCTTCCTCCTGCCAGAAGGCAGAGGAGAAGCTAGCCACGGCGCCGCGGCGTGCCACGCCGGCAGCTGCCTGCCTGGCTGTCCCCTCGTCGCCTCGGACTCTCTCGGCGACGCCACGCAGCCCCCCAGACCCTCTCACTCTCTCGAGCGCTTTCCCCCTCCTCTGCTCTCTTCCCGAATGGAGCTTGTCGCCGCCGTCCACTGCCACCACGGCCACCGGCCCCCCTTTGCCTTGCCGATGCATCCAGAAGAACTGCCATCCTCTCCTGAATCGTATACACCAACCAGTTCGACCGCGGGAGCCCTGCAGCGTCGTCCTCAAGCTCATCTTCAACCTCCGGCCGGCGGCAACCTCATCGTCGATTCGCCGCCGTCCGTGCTTCCCCGAGCTCGCTGGCTTCCCTGCGTGATCCCCGTGAGCCCCTAAACCGATTCCCCCTCTCCTTTTCCCTGTACGGCCGCTGTAGTCGTCATAACCGTCAAGCCCGAAGCTCACCGCCGCCATCCATGGCGCCACCATAGTAACCGCGGCCACAACTCGCACTTGAGCACTGCCGTGAGCCCAGCGGGTCCCCACGAACCCAACGCCGCTGCTCGAAGCTCCTGACTTGCACCACAGCACCCTGCGCCGCTCGGGGCTGAACTCCGACGCCGCCGCGAGCTCCATTCCGGTGAGCTCCGGCCACCCCACGCCCAGCCGCGTGCTTCCCTGGATGCGGGTGAGCAAGGGCTCCCCCCTGGTGCCCTCCGCTGCGTTTTAAGCCACCGGAGGAGCAACCCCGCGGCGCTTCGCCGCGTTTGCCTTCGCCGGCGTCAAGCCGCCGGTGGCATTGACCGTTTTGACCGGGGGTTTGACCACCCCTGGTCGTCTGACGTGTGGGCCCCAGGCCACTAATGAACCAGGATTAGAATTAACTTAAATTATTTAAACTAATGACCCTGACACGCAGGACCCACAGGTTAGAGTTGACCTGGACCGTGCCTTTGACCTGATAACGTCACCCTGATGCCATGCTGACGCAATAATTATTTACTGGAATTATTCTTATACAGGAAATTCCAGGAAATAATGCAAACTTTGAAAAATCATAGAAATTCAACCGTGACTCCAAATGAGATAAATTATATATGAAAAATGATCAGAAAAATCCAATCTATCCATCTGTACTTGTTTCATGCATGTTAGAACAATTTATGACTACTGTTTAGGACAAATGGAATGAATGGCATTTAAATAACTACATGTGGAGTTTGAATTTGAATCTTGGATTCAAACCAACTTCATTTAACTTGCTGCTAGTTGCATTAGCTCAAACCACAGCATATTGCCATGTCACATTCATGCATCATATTGTTGCATTGCATTGATTGTGTTCTTTCTCAGTTGCCGGTGTTTGTCCCCTCTCGATATACGTGGTTCCGACGATGAGATCGATGACACCGATGAAGAACTATATAATCTTCAGAAGTGCCAGGCAAGCAAAACCCCCTTGTTCATTTCGATACAATCCCACTCTCTCGCTCCTGCTCTCTTTTACTGCATTAGGACAACAACGATTCATCTGTTACTTGCTGCGGTAGCTGAACCCCTTTATCCTCTGCATGACCTGTCATTCCACAGTAAATAGATGAAACCCACTAGCATGAGTAGGAGTTGTTTGAGCCCTGTTGTGCCTACTCATTCATGCTTGTTTCTCATGCCTGCTACTGCTTAGAGTTGGGTCGGGTCTGGTTCATCGAGGATGAATCAGAGGTGTGTGAACATGTCCTACTGTGTGTGAGCTAAGTGTGTGAACACGATTTGGTAAAGGTAGCGGTGAGAGGCCATGTAGGAGTACATGGTGGGTTGTCTCATTGAAGCCGTCCTCGGGAACTGAGTTACGTGTTTGTGATCCATGAACAGTTACTACCACACATTGGGTTCCGTAACTCGGCCCCTCTCGGCTTATTAATCAACTCGATCTCTGTCCGGGAGTTGCAACTAGTTTCGGTGTTTGTAGGTAGTGTTAGTAGTCTACCACGTGGCACCCGTGCAGGTGGGCTTGGGACGAGACTAGGCACGATGGCGGTGCACCAAGTGGCACCGGTTGGTGGGCTTGGGAACCCAGACACATCGTTTGGGGCCGTGAGCGACACCCGGCCGGATCTCCTTGCGGATGGAACCCGAATAGGCGATAAACCCGACGAGAGACTTGTGTGGTTAGTCGGTCGTGGCTGACTCCTCGCCCGACTTCCGCTTGAAGGTTGCCGAGGTACATGACGTGTCTGAGGCGATAAGTGGCGAGCGCGTGTGAAGAAGTACACCCTGCAGGGTTATCATTATCTATTGAATAGCCGGATTCCTCGGATATGGAAACTTGGACCCTTGCATAGTTCATAGACAAGTGAAAGTGGATACTCTAAAACTCGCAAGATAGCGTGAGTGCTATGGATGGCGTTCTCGTAGGTAGACGGGAGCGGATCCATAGTTGTGTATTGGTATGGTGAATATGTGGACTCGTGTGCGCCACCTCAAAAGAGTTACTTGCAGTCGTAGTTCAGGATAGCCACTGAGTCAAAGCGGGCTTGCTCCAGTCAAACTCCACCACCCCCTTTGTTGATAATGTTGCATGTGTAGCTAGTTCTGATGTAAGTCTTGCTGAGTACAATTGTACTCACGTTTGCCTATTTTATGTTTTTGCAGAGAGACTTCAGTCTCGCTAGTGGTTCCGCGTGGACTTCAACGTTTAGCTTGATACCTCAGCTACGATCTTGTGCCCTCGACAGGATCTGGTAGATAGTCAGGCTTCTCAGCCTTTTTCATTTGTAGATGTCTGTACTCAGACATGTTAAGCTTCCGCTTGTGCTTTGACTTGTATGCTCTGAGTGTTGGGTCATGAGACCCATGTTTGTAATATCTCGCTCCACGGAGCCTAATGAATAAATATTTGAGTCGTAGAGTTATGTTGTGATGCTATGTTGTATCTACACATATTGATCATATTGTGTGTATGTTTGAAATGCTTGGTATGTGTGGGATCCGACAATCTAGTTGTTTATCCTTGGCAGCCTCTCATATGGGGAAATGTAGTCTAGTGCTTCCTGAGCGATAGTAGTCCGCTACAGCCCGGTTCACGGAGTCCTGCTAGCCCAAAGACTACTGCTCTGGACACTTGACTGGCGGCATGTGTTTCACTTCGTTCTCGTGGTCTGTCCCTTCGGGAAATGTCACGCTGGGACATCCGAGTCTGCCTAGCCTGCTACTGCCCGAGTTACGGAGTCCTGTTAGCCCAGTGCTACAGCCCGGATTCATAAGTAGATGACCGACATGCTCGATGTGATTCATGTATGCCTGTCCCCATGGGTTAGTGCCGCTTTGGGTTCACGACTAGCCATGTCGACCGGGTTCTCGTCATATGGATGCTAGCGACACTATCATATACGTGAGCCAAAAGGCATAAACGGTGCCGGGCCATGGTAAGGCGACACCCGTGGGAATACCGTGCGTGAGGCCGCAAAGTGATATGAGGTGTTACCGCTAGATCGATGTGACTTGGAATCGGGTCCCGATAGCTTTGGTATCGAGCCCTGACTGCTCAGAGGTTTACCAAGCCAAACTGGTGAAGTTGTGTCTAGAAATGCTTTAGTTATATAAGGGAATTGATTGTGGAAGGAACGTAAGGCTCTTTTTACTCCTTATACCTCATGGCCTTCGATCCGAGTCATCCTCTTCTCTTCTACGGGTTTAAGAACTAGGCTCCTCATCTATCTATCGGGATGACGTGTTACTAATCCATAGACTTTTAAGATTGTTGGTTTCAAGCCTCAGTTCAGTTCCTACTATTTCTATATGTTAACTGTTGATCTCGGAACCTTGATATGATGTTGTTGAGTGGCTATGCCACCATTTTGCATGATGTCTCAAATCTTTTTGAGCATTTACAACCGTTATGCTGTCTGAGTCATCCCAGGTTTCTAAACTATCTGATGCATTTGCAAATCCCTTCCTCCCGTTCCTGATGTCCTTTTGGGTCAGATTAAGCACACTAATCGATGAGTTGAGGTACCCTATTGCCTCGACATATATGTTGGAGTTAGTACTATGACCCTAGGTGTTTCAGGGAGTCATCTAGTAATCTAGCCATGTTTTGTGTTCCCCGTGTGATGATTCTGGCCATCATTTTCGAAAGCATCCCGTGATGCCATTTAGTAGTAGGTATTCTATTCCTGGGTTCTTGAACCCGAGATTCACCCTACTTACCTCATGTTGATAGTGTTTGCTAGTTCCTTTAGGATATTAGTAACTTTGCGATAGTCCTCGAGGTCCGTGGTATTTCCTTCTTCCAAATACTATGAACCGTCTATGGCAGAAGTTCCTCGCTAAACCGAAGGATCACAACCAGGGTGCTCTTGAGGAGTACTCCATTCCATATTGCGACTCTTCCAATTCTACCCTTCTGCATAGGTTATCCGGAAGAAACCTGTTGAACTTGATTCGACATACTAACCTATGCATCCACAACTCAGAAAGTTATATGTTCCTCGAGTTGTTCCTCCTTAGTTGTATTCGACCCCGCCTATCAATTGATAGTCAAGGGTATGTGTGCGATCGTGTTTATCGATGCCTATTATCCTTGTGGTCCGTCGAGCCATTCTATTCGGAATGACTAGGAGAAACAAACTCCGAGACTTTGTCCATTTCTAGGATTGGGTCAAAGCAGTTGTATTCCGCAGATCAAAATGCCAATCCAGGTTTTGATTCTGTTCTACCTCAGAGTATTACCCCCTTTATGTCAGGATTGTCATGAGAATTGCACCATTTCTCATGAATTCTTGACGTAGTGATACTTCTCGCTATCATTATTCATTCCTCGGTTCTGTGTTGTTGTAACCAGAATGCCGACAAGTGAACTATGATGTGTGAAATCGATACACCTAGCAACCTCGTTGCTTGGTAGTTAATGGACAATAATCTCATTCTTAGCGTGTTGGTTATTAAATCATCATCCTAAGATTGATCGTGCTACCTAGTCCTTATTCTGGTGCACTCTTCGACCAATGAGTTAGGATTATATCAATCCCTTGCTCTTTGATCATATCGTCTTGCCCTGAAAAGCAAGATTGTTCTCGAGCTTAGTAATATATCGGTGGTTCGTGACTTTCCAAATATCTTCTTGGAAGCGTTACCAGGTTGTCACCTGACCGCTATGTTGAGTTTGTGATCATATTGGTTTTCCTCTAAACCACCCATTCTCCAAGACTCTGTGTTGGATATCCCTGAACTAGTTGGTTGAGCTAGACAACAACTTCGATAGTTGGACGATAAAGCTTTGCTTAACTTAGTTCATCTCTAAGGGATATCTTCTGTGCGTGTGTGTGTTGAAGAAAGATGATATCTCCATTGATTGGTCCTCGTGATCAGTTGTTGGATCTATTGCCTTGTCAGAACTTTGACTTGGGTATGGGCTATTGTCAACTCAAATCAGAACCAACGATGTTCGTAATGTTTTCCTACTCGTGGTTGATCCCTTGAGCATACACCATTACATCTTTTGGTCTAATCAATGCTATCACCGTGTTCGCATGATGGTGGAAGTCCAGTGATATGGAAATTCCGATGAGTTGTTGTTGAGCCCATCAGCAGCATTTTTGTCTCCCCCATGATTCATATTGAACATCAACCTAGTGTTGGAAACTTTGTAAGCAATGCCTTCGTGTTCCGTTCATGAAGCTTATGCTTGGATGGAAGAAGTGACTTCCTCTAATTCACGTGCATTAGGTGTAAGTTGCCGCCATGAATTTGAGAAAGGTTTGTTTTGTTTCCCTTTGAATCATCCCAAGTCAGTCATGCATATGTGCGAAGTATTCTATGGTTTGGTAGATTAATTACCTCCACTCCATATGAGTTCCTAGCACACCAAGCCACTGATTGATTTGCTCAAGGAAAAGGAGCGTGTTGTGCTAATTCTAGATCATGCACAAGATTCCGTTATCCTCGATGATGGTTCCCAACAAGAACTCGGTAGTGTTTTATTATAAGACCACTACGTGGTCATGCTTGTCTTGGACAACGTGTCCACGGGTTTGTAGCAGAACCAGCTCATGTTTTGGAGCTTGCTATCGTGTTTCATTCCCCGAGAATCTCGCAACGTCATCTCGTCGATTTGTGTTGCAAACTTTCATTTCTCTTTCTAGACTTGATGAGTCTGGAATGTCCTGACACCAACCAGATCTGAATCTCAGGCAGATATGATGGTTGGGTCATTCCCAGTATTTGCATTTTGTTCCCAGCTCGCATCTGTCATTGTGTCAGTCTTTCATGGGTCCCATCCATCTCCGGTGATAAGAAAAAATCATCCATTGCTTTATCTTAAACAAGGTAGTCCACATCATCCATTTTAGTCGGAATATGGCATTCTCCCGAGCTCCTTCAAGTAATCGATTGCAAATTGCCCTGGGCTGGTATGAAGATTTTCAATGATCTCTGTATCAAAAGTAATTCTTTTTGCCACTTAAGGAATAATTCTACGAGTCACCTTCTCTGAGGTGCCCCGTTATGGGTCATGGCAATTTTTCCTCGTTACCTTGTCACCTCATCAAATTGTTTATTCTGTCCCTCCTAAATGCATGTTTTGCCTCTCAGCTCCAGAGATGTTTCTACGTCTCATTTCTTGAGTTGATCCTGTGATCCTTGTGATGATCCTAAGTTGCTCGAACCTCAAGAAGATCGATTCTTCTAAAATTCTCCCTTTCCTCTCGTTGTCATATTGGATGAAGTTCTCAAAGCTAGATGTCAAGATCAAGATGATGATCGAATCAACGTTCTTACGAAGTGCAAGTTGGATCATGAAGATCAAGTTAGCTTTGTATCCCCTCCGTCTTCTTACCTCACGTCTTGAATCTCGGGACGATATTCTTGTTTAGTGGGGGCGAGCTGTCACATCCCTAGTTCTGGTATGCTCTGGGCTAGCTAGTTTTGTGTTGCATCATGTTAAAATTGCTTTTAAATTTGAAATGGGGATTGACTCAAACCCTAGCACCTAAGAAAAATCAAATAGGTTCAGCGAAAATAAATCCCAAAAACCCAAAATGGTCTTAGAAAAATGTTCATGATTTTTCGAAATGCTGGATAAAACAACTAGAGGTGATGCACATTTTTCCTAGCCATCTTGGAGTTTACCTCAACACATATTGTATTTGATTGGGGCTCCAAAACATTGCTATAAATATTTTGACAGCTCCAAATATTCTGAGAAATGTTGAGGGACACCGGATTAATTTAGAGAGTGCCCAAAAATATTCTTAGAATTATATAAAAATGATTTAGTGCTAAACTAAATCAAAATAGAGCAAATAAATAGAAAACAGAAACTAAATTAAAAAGGGCAGAAACCTCACCTGGCCTCCCTATAGCCTGGCCCAGCTCCTCCAGCAGGCCCAGCCCACCTGGCAGCCCAGCCACCTGGTCGGCCCGCCGAGGGCAGGGGCGTCTTCTTCCTCCTGCCAGAAGGCAGAGGAGAAGCTAGCCACAGCGCCGCGGCGTTCCACGCCTGCAGCTGCTTGCCTGGCTGTCCCCTCGTCGCCCTGGACTCTCTCCGCGACGCCACGCAGCCCCCCAGACCCTCTCACTCTCTCGAGCGCTTTTCCCCCTCCTCTGCTCTCTTCCCGAACGGAGCTCGTCGCCGCCGTCCACTACCACCACGGCCACCGGCCCCCCTTGCCTTGCCGATGCATCCAGAAGAACCGCCGTCCTCTCCTGAATCGTATACACCAACCAGTTCGACCGCGGGAGCCCTGCAGCATCGTCCTCAAGCTCATCTTCAACCTCCGGCCGCCGGCAACCTCATCGTCGATTCGCCGCCGTCCGTGCTTCCCCGAGCTCGCTGACCTTCCTGCGTGATCCCGTGAGCCCTCGAACCGATTCCCCTCTCCTTTTCCTGTCACGTCGCCGTAGTCGTCATAACCGTCAAGCCGAAGATCACCGCCGCCATCCATGGCGCCACTGCGGTAACCGCGCCACAACTCGCACTTGAGCACCGCCGGAGCCCAGCGGGTCCCCACGAACCCAACGCCGCCGCCAAGCTCTGACTTGCACCACAGCACTTCGCGCGCTCGGGGCGAACTCGGCGCGCCCATGAGCTCCATTCCGATGAGCTCCGGCCACCCCATGCCCAGCCGCGTGCTTCCCTGGATGCGGGTGAGCAAGGGCTCCCCCCTGGTGCCCTCCGTTGCGTTTTTAGCCACCGGAGGAGCAACCCCGCAGCGCTTCGCCGCGTTTGCCGTCGCTGGCGTCAACCCGCCGGTGGCGTTGACCGTTTTGACCGGGGGTTTGACCACCCGTGGTCGTCTGACGTGTGGGCCCCAGGCCACTAATGAACCAGGATTAGAATTAACTTAAATTAGTTAAACTAATGACCCTGACATGCGGGACCCATAGGTTAGAGTTGACCTGGACCATGCCTTTGACCTGATAACGTCACCCTGACGTCATGCTGACGCAATAATTATTTACTAGAATTATTCTTATACAGGAAATTCCAGGAAATAATGCAAACTTTGAAAATTCATAGAAATTCAACCGTAAGTCCAAATGAGATAAATTATATATGCAAAATGATCAGAAAAATCTAATCTATCCATCTTTACTTTTTTCATGCATGTTAGAACAATTTATGACTACTGTTTAGGACAAATGGAATGAATGGCATTTAAATAACTACATGTGGAGTTTGAATTTGAATCTTGGATTCAAACCAACTTCATTTAACTTGCTGCTAGTTGCATTAGCTCAAACCACAGCATATTTCCATGTCACATTCATGCATCATATTGTTGCATTGCATTGATTGTGTTCTTTCTCAGTTGCCGGTGTTTGTCCCCTCTCGATAGACGTGGTTCTGACGATGAGATCGATGACACCGATGAAGAACTATATAATCTTCAGAAGTGCCAGGAAAGAAAACCCCCTTGTTCATTTCGATACAATCCCACTCTCTCGCTCCTGCTCTCTTTTATTGCATTAGGACAACAATGATTCATCTGTTACTTGCTGCGGTAGCTGAACCCCTTTATCCTCTGCATGACTGTCATTCCACAAGAATAGATGAAACCCACTAGCATGAGTAGGAGTTGTTTGAGCCTGTTGTGCCTACTCATTCATGCTTGTTTGTCATGCCTGCTACTGCTTAGAGTTGGGTCGGGTCTGGTTCATCGAGGATGAATCAGAGGTGTGTGAACATGTCCTACTGTGTGTGAGCTAAGTGTGTGAACACGATTTGGTAAAGGTAGCAGTGAGAGGCCATGTAGGAGTACATGGTGGGTTGTCTCATTGAAGCCGCCCTCGTGAACTGAGTTCGTGTTTGTGATCCATGAACAGTTACTACCACACATTGGGTTACCGTAACTCGCCCCTCTTGGCTTATTAATCAACTCGATCTCTGTCCAGGAGTTGCAACTAGTTTCTGGTGTTTGTAGGTAGTGTTAGTAGTCTACCAAGTGGCACCCGGTGCAGGTGGGCTTGGGAAAGACTAGGCACATGGCGGTGTACCAAGTGGCACCCGGTTGGTGGGCTTGGGAACCTCACACATCGTTTGGGGCCGTGAGCGACACCCGGCCGGATCTCCTTGCGGATGGAACCCGAATAGGCGATAAACACTGGACGAGAGACTTGTGTGGTTAGTCAGGTCGTGGCCGACTCCCTCGCCCGGCTTCCGCTTGAAGGTTGCCGAGGTACATGCCGTGTCTGAGGCGATAAGTGGCGAGAGCGTGTGTGAAGAAGTACACCCTGCAGGTTATCATTATCTATTGAATAGCAGATTCCTCGGATATGGAAACTTGGACCCCTTGCATAGTTCATAGACAAGTGAAAGTGGATACTCTAAAACTCGCAAGATAAGCGTGAGTGCTATGGATGGCGTTCTCGTAGGTAGACGGGAGCGGATCCATAGTGGTGTATTGGTATGGTGAATATGTGGACTCGTGTGCGCCACCTCAAAAGAGTTACTTGCAGTCGTAGTTCAGGATTGCCACTGAGTCAAAGCTGGCTTGCTCCAGTCAAACTCCACCACCCCTTTGTTGATAATGTTGCATGTGTAGCTAGTTCTAATGTAAGTCTTGCTGAGTACAATTGTACTCACGTTTGCCTATTTTATGTTTTTGCAGAGAGACTTCAGTCTCGCTAGTGGTTCCGCGTGGACTTCAACGTTTAGCTTGATACCTCAGCTACGATCTTGTGCCCTCGACAGGATCTGGTAGATAGTCAGGCTTCTCAGCCTTTTTCATTTGTAGATGTCTGTACTCAGACATGTTAAGCTTCCGCTTGTGCTTTGACTTGTATGCTCTGAGTGTTGGGTCATGAGACCCATGTTTGTAATATCTCGCTCCACGGAGCCTAATGAATAAATATTTGAGTCGTAGAGTTATGTTGTGATGCCATGTTGTATCTACACATATTGTTCATATTGTGTGTATGTTTGAAATTCTTGGTATGTGTGGGATCCGACAATCTAGTTGTTTATCCTTGGCAGCCTCTCATATGGGGAAATGTAGTCTAGTGCTTCCTGGGCGATAGTAGTCCGCTACAGCCCGGTTCACCGGAGTCCTGCTAGTCCAGCACTACTGCTCTGGACACTTGACTGGCCGGCATGTGTTTCACTTCGTTCCTATGTCTGTCCCTTCGGGGAAATGTCACGCGGTGACATCCGGAGTCGTGCCTAGCCTGCTACAGCCCGGGTTACAGGAGTCCTGTTAGCCCAGTGCTACAGCCCGGATTCATACGTTGATGACCGACATGCTCGATGTGATTCATGTATGCCTGTCCCCATGGGTTAGTCCCGCTTTGGGTTCATGACTAGCCATGTCGGCCCGGGTTCTCTGTCATACGGATGCTAGCGACACTATCATATACGTGAGCCAAAAGGCGTAAACGGTCCTGGGCCATGGTAAGGCGACACCCGTGGGAATACCGTGCGTGAGGCCGCAAAGTGATATGAGGTGTTACCGGCTAGATCGATGTGACTTGGAATCGGGGTCCTGACATCAAGTCAGATTCGAACCACTCTGTGTGAGGAGCACTCGGAGTCCCCGATTCGTCATAGACTTAAACTTCCAAAACTTCTTTGTGATTCTCGGTCTGACCGATTCCTCCATTTCGGTCTTACCGAGATCACTAAGTCGATCTAGGTTTTCAATCTCGGTGCAACCGATTTGAACTCTTCGATCACACCGAGTTGCAATAACTGTACACAGTTTTGCATCTCGGTGCCACCGAGTTGTTCCACTCGGTCACACTGACAGGGTCGGGCTATATATAGTCACGGGATTTTTTTTGGAAATTTCTCCGAACCTCTTCGCCCGTGCAATAGCTCGCTCTGCCTCCGTGGTCTCCGGATCATCTCCTCATCGCCAGCCGCCTCCTGTCGCTGGTCTCCGCCGCCGTCAACGGAATTCAACCCCGTCGTTGCCGCCATAGCGAGTCTCCGCCGAACTAGGGTATAGACTCGATCACAGTGCTTTCCTTGTCCGATTCTCAGCACATTGTGTTCTTATTGATTCTTGCCACGATTGAAACACTCCTATCCAGTCAATGCAATCCTTAGAATAGTTTTGATTCGAAAAATTTAGGGTTAGGTTTCCTGCGAAACCATCTCGGACCCACCGAGTTGAAAAACTCGGTCCCACCGATTTGGCTTATGCCATTGCACTAGTGAGACTCGGTCTGACCGAGAATTGCTAATCGGTGAGACCGATTTTAGGACTTTGTGAAACCCTAGCAGTCTCGGTGCCACCGAACTGTGACTCGGTCTAACCGAGTTCAACAGTTTAGGTTCCAAAACTGCTTCGGTATCACCGAGTTTGAAAATCGGTTGATCCGAAATGCTTTGTGGAAAACTAAAACTGAATTTTGAGTCATTCTTTTGCAAAAATCTCTGCATTTTGTGATGCTCATCCACTCTACCTCATCTATAACTTTTCACAGGTCAGCAGTCGGTGTTTGCAGCATGTCGCACCAGAGTGACAAATCGAACAGGTCAGAGGAGCAGGTGAACATGAGTGAGGGCACTAGTCCCTCCAGCTCTTCAGATGAAGGCAGCAGGAGCACCCCAAGCAATTTGCCTAAAGCTGCCACCAGGCAAAGGAAGAAGAAAACCTCAGATTCTGAAGATGAGGATTATAGGGCAGAGGAGGATGAGGCAACCTCCAAGAAGGCAGTGCTCAAAAAGGAGTATGGCTCAGCACATAGCAAAAAGCCTGGACTCAATAGGAAGGTTCCTGCCATGAGGACACCTATGCCAAAGGTCAGATCATCAACTCAAATTCCTGAAAAGCCTGATCCCAAAGAGCCATTCTGCTCAAGGAAAGAAAAGGAAAGAAAGGGTCAAGAAGACCACGATCAGAGTTATTGGGAAGCCTTCCATGATGGAAGAGGAAGAAGAGATTCTGCACCAGCACCCAAGGCACCAAAGCTTATGGGTGATGCTATAAGATCGAGGCTGCCACATCTAAGCCCAAGGAAGCACCCAAAGCTGCCCCCAAGGCCAAGTCTGCACCAAAGAGGAATACCAGGAGTATTCCATTCTGAGAAGAACAAGGCCCCAAAGTGCTCGAGGTTCTTGATGAAGAAGATGAAGAAGGACAAGTTCGAGGAAGCTCAAGCCCAAGATACAGACCACAATGATGCCCATCCTGTGGCTGAGGACATGAAGATCAGAAGAGACAATGGGTTGAGGCTATGGAGGATGACAGATCCATATGCCACAAGGAGAAGAACTGCTGTGGACCACATGTTCCACACCAAGGAACAGCAGGACTTTTATGAGACTATTTTGCTGGATAAGAAGCCCATAGTGTGTGATATGAGGTGGGTTGACTGGACCTACATGAAAGAAAATGTAGAGCACTATCCTGGAGTGCAAGACAGTTTTGTTGCCATTGGAGTTGCAGACTTCGTTGGGCAAAAGCTCACCAACTGGAACGATGAACTTATCATGCAGTTCTACTCCACAAAGACACTTTTATCCAGATGGCGAGGATAGTGTGGATGTCTCAAGGTACAAGGTACCGACCAACTGTTGAGGAGTGGGCAAAGCTGATAAATGCCCCAAAGGAGAATGAAGATGACCTCGATGTATGTGCCAAGAAGAAAATGAACCACAATTCCATGGCACACATGTACAAGGAGATCCAGCACACAACCATTGAGACACATAAGTTTGGATCAGTCCACTTCCTTCATCGGGGCTGCCAACTATCAAGCTGCATCTTAAGGCATACTCTCTCGCCTAAGTCTGGTGACCACAACATGATTAGAGGGCATGCAATCAACATGTTGCATTTGTTTGATGTGCCATAGAAATTCAAAGTCATGAGCCTTGTGGTTGAAACCATTAAGAGAACTGCAGCAGACCTGAAAAGAAGTTGTGGATATGCACCTTAGATCCAGGAGTTGATTAACTCAAAGATGGGCACAGGCAAATATCTATTGGATAAAGAACATTTTCCAATTTATCCAGACTTTGAGGACAATGAGGTTGTCATGAATGAGAATTATCCATCGTTAGTTCAAGCACAAGAGAAGAAGGAGAAGGCAAGGAAGGAGAAGGCTGCCAGGATGCCAACTCAAGAGGAGGCATCTGAGTATTTCTTGAAGAACAAGCAGGAGCAGCTTGGATACTTAATAGCATCAACACTAAGGATTGAGAAGGGATTGGCCACCCTCACTCAAAATCAGGAGAGCTTGGAAAGAATCATGGAACAAAAGTTCTATGACTTAGATGTGAAAGTAACTGAGATTCAATCTGCTATGGAGCAACTACAGGATGACATGCAGGAGAGGAAGGGCAAAACAACAACTGATGCATCCGCCAGAGTGCCTAGAGCCCAGAGGTCATCTGCTGTGCCAGTTCCTGACACCAGAGCCACTTATTCTGCACCAGCTACAGCCTCAGTGCCACCAGCTCCAGCACCTACACCAGCTCCAGCTCCATCTACTTCAACTGAAGCTTTCGTCCTTGGCGTTATCCGGACACCACCACCTGAAGATCAAGCCTGATAGGTGATCTAGCACTATGCATTTTCTATGAACTTTTTGGTAACTTGTTGCCAAAGGGGGAGAAAAATGTATAGATCATAGGCTTCGAGAGAGAGAGAGAGAGAGAGTGTGTTGCTTTTGTTCTCTCTTGATTTGGTGGTTTTTAAACTTGTTTGCTTTTGATTGCTTGAGATACTATGTTTGTGAGACATTGATGATCATGTGTTTGATCATAAGCTACACTTATGCATGTTTGATGATATTATCTTATCTATCCTATGTGATCATTCACTATGCTTGGTGATGAGTGCATGTATTCAATCCGTATCATTTTGAGCGCTCCACCAAGATGTTTGTGACATGGAAGAGTAACCCATGAGCCTAATTCCTTGTGCATTTGCAGTCCAAAGCAAATCGTAAACTATGCACAAATTTAGGGGGAGCTCTTGCTTATCACATACTTCTCAAAGCGATGATGTTTTTCAATCTTATTATCATTTGTCGAAGCTTTGATCTATATGTTGTCATCAATTAACAAAAAGGGGGAGATTGAAAGTGCAACTATCCCTAGGTGGTTTTGGTAATTCATAACAACATATAGCTCATTGAGCTAATGCTATTCCAAGATGAACATTTCAGGAAAGCTCAATGAATGGCATGGCATGGATGATGAAAGTGGATCCCTCAAGATGCTAATGACAAAGGATTGGCTCAAGCTCAAAAGCTCAAGACTCTTCATTTTATATTTTAGTGATTCAAGATCACATTGAGTCTATAGGAAAAGCCAATACTATCAAGGAGGGATGAGGTGTTGCTTAATGAGCCTCTTGCTTCATGTGCTTGGTGATATGCTCCAAAACCCTCAGCTACTTTCTCACATCCACATATGACCTAAACCTAAAGCCAAAATCGGTCTCACCGATTCTTCCAATCCGGCGCCACCGGTTCCAAATGTCATAGCCACTGCCACAAACCCTAGGCAAATCGGTTCTACCTATAGGGATCTCGGTCTCACCGAGATGGGATTGTAATCTCTCTGTTTCCTTTTCATAACTTTTCGGTCTCACCGAAAGAGCGGATCGGTCCCACCGAGATTGCAATGTAAACTTTCTCTTTCCCTTTCGTAACGTTTCGGTCTCACCGAAAGAGCGAATCGGTCCCACCGAGTTTACCTGACCAACTCTCTGGTTAGCTAATTACCAAAATCGGTCTCACCGAGTTTGTGTAATCGGTCTCACCGAGATTACGTTATGCCCTAACCCTAACCATATCGGTCCTACCGAGATGCAAGTCAGTCCCACCGAAAACCCTAACGGTCACTAGGTTTACTAAAATCGGTCTGACCGAGTTTGTTGATTCGGTCCCACCGAGATTGGTAAATTGTGTGTAACGGTTAGATTTTGTGTGGAGGCTCTATATACCCCTCCACCTCCTCTTCATTCGTGGAGAGAGCCATCAGAACAAACCTACACTTCCAACTTACCATTTCTGAGAGAGAACCACCTACTCATGTGTTGAGACCAAGATATTCCATTCCTACCATATGAATCTTGATCTCTAGCCTTCCCCAAGTTGCTTTCCACTCAAATCTTCTTTCCACCAGATCCAAATCCTATGAGAGAGAGTTGAGTGTTGGGGAGACTATCATTTGAAGCACAAGAGCAAGGAGTTCATCATCACCGCACCATTTGTTTCTTCTTGGAGAGTGGTGTCTCCTAGATTGGCTAGGTGTCACTTGGGAGCCTCCGACGAGATTGTGGAGTTGAACCAAGGAGTTTGTAAGGGCAAGGAGATCGCCTACTGTGAAGATCTACCGCTAGTGAGGCAAGTCCTTCGTGGGCGACGGCCATGGTGGGATAGACAAGGTTGCTACTTGTGGACCCTTCATGGGTGGAGCCTCCGTGGACTCAGCAAGAACCGTTACCCTTCGTGGGTTGAAGTCTCCATCAACGTGGAGGTACAGTAGCACCACCTATCGGAACCACGCCAAAAACATCTGTGTCTCCAATTGCATTTGAATCCTCCAAACCCTTTCCTTTACTTTCTTGCAAGGTGCATGCTTTAATTTCCGCTACTCATACACTCTTTGCATGCTTGCTTGAATTGTGTGATGACTGCTTGACTTGTCCTAAGATAGCTAAAATCTGCCAAACTCTAAAACTGGGAAAAGGCTAAGTTTTTAATTGGTCAAGTAGTCTAATCACCCCCCCTCTAGACATACTTCAAGGTCCTACACTGGGCTGAAGCAAGGCAAGCGCTGAGTGAGGGCTATGGGCGGGTGGAGGATCTGATCGACGGTAGGCCACCTTCCTCTTTTCACTCCTTTGCTTGCTCCTTGCCCTCTTGTTCATCTTCTTATTTTTGTGTCGTTTCCTTGTTCTTCACGCAGATTACTTCCCCGTCTACTCCGTCGCCGCCAGCCAAGCCATCGAGGCCCACCGTGAGACGCGCCGGCAAGCAGGGGTCACAATCGCGCCAGACGCCAGCCGGACGCTCGAGGAGCAGCTCTTGGCAATCCAGGCCCGGCTGCAGCCGGCTCACCGCATGCTCCGCCGGCTTCAGCATGCCGGGGCGCAAGTGTTGGCCGCTCTCTGGCCTGGAGAGGTGATCCCCCGCACCCGCAGTCGGACTGCCGACTGGCTGGAGGTTGCGGTTGGCCGCTTCGAGGCCTGGAAGGCTTCCGCTGCCCGGTCCGGCGCCGGGCGGGCGCTGGAGTTCATCCGGGCCTGGTATCCTGGGCTAAACCTGCGCCAGCTGAGCACTTGGAGGCAGGAGGCTGACGAGGAGCTGGTGGCGCTGCGGCCGGCTATCATCCAGCGCACCTTGGCTATCGCCGAGTACACCGACACCAGCGTCTTTGCTCCTGAAGTGAACGACAACGGAGTCGCCCAGCCGGAGGAATGGTTCGGGCTGAACCCGGCGGAAGGTGAGGACTCGGCGGAGGAGATTGCCTCCAGTGATGAAGCCGAAGACGAAGACGAGGAGGGCGGCGAAGACGCCGCGCCCGACGGCGAAGCGACCAGCCAGCTTCAACCTGATCATGCCTCCAACAATGAGGCGTGCGTGAGCGCGCCGCCTGCCAGGGGCGATGATCAGGCCGAGACTCGCCAGCCGGCCACTCCTCCAGCCAGCACTGCCGCCTCCGCCGACCTGCCCGACTCGCCTGTTGCTCCGTTGGCTTGATCTGCCGCTCTCACTTTTCTGATGTTGCTCTTTGAAAATTTTTATTAACTTTGCATAGTTCCACCCACTGGGGGTGTATTCAGACTATGTTGAATGCCGACCT
This sequence comes from Aegilops longissima, assembly GCA_021605205.1. Lineage (NCBI taxonomy): Eukaryota > Viridiplantae > Streptophyta > Magnoliopsida > Poales > Poaceae > Aegilops > Aegilops longissima. The sequence goes on from CM038679.1 coordinate 353,420,675, forward strand.
TTCGAAGGCTTTTGCGTAAATATAATTATGTGTGTGTTTGGCTTCCATTCGAGTTTGCTTTTTTATCCTTAGGCTGTTTCCTTTGCCGCCTTCCCTTGATTGCCGCCTTCCCAGCCGAACAGCTGCTCTGCAGTCTGTGGCTGGGGAGGAACTTTGCTATTTGTGGGAAGGCAAGTACTTGAGCTTTGTTGGATTGTGGCAGGGTTGAATGGGAAGCCGGCCGGCCGGCTACTCTAGTAGCCGGTCGGCAATGGGAGGAAACCGGCTTTTGTTATATAAGTTCGTTAGTCCTTAGCCATTTTTCGTGTGGGCATCCTTTCCTGCCTTTGACTCTTGCTAGCTGGAAAGTCGGTTCTTCGAGCTGCGGCTTTTGACAAGAGAGGGTTTGGGTGCCGGCACACTACTTGTCTGACTGTAGGTGGAACTTTGAATATAACTCAAGGCGGCCAGTCCCCGGGCCGACTAGTCGAACCCGGTGCCGGACGAGGGAGAAAAGTGTAATGACAAAATCATAAGCATGATACTCGTCATTCATAGATAAAAGGTGGCAGTCCCCGAGTGCTCCTCGGGGGGCCCGTTGTCTCATACTTAGTACAAAAGGTAGCGTGATACATACTGCATTTTAACTGTAAAATCTTCGAGGAGGTTGGCATTCCATGGTCGTTCCTACTCCTTACCGGAATCATCTCTCTTTCGTGCCTTCGGCTTCTGTGCGTCGATTAGGTAGTAGGAGTCGTTTCCCAATGCTCTACTGATGACGAAGTGACCTTCCGAAGGGGCCGAGAGCTTGTGTTGGCCGGCTGTTCGCTGGATCAGCCGGAGCACAAGGTCGCCCTCTTGAAAGGATATTGGCTTGACCTTCCGGCTATGGTAGCGGCGCAAACCCTGCTGGTTGATGGCAGACCGGCTGAGGGCTAACAGCAGGCTTTCTTCCAGCAGGTCGACGCCGTCTTCTCGTGCTTCTTTGGCCTCTGCTTCCGTGTACATGGTCACCCGAGGCGAGTCGAACTCGATGTCGGTTGGGATGACAGCCTCGGCGCCATATACAAGGAAGAAAGGGGTGAAGCCGGTCGACTTGTTTGGGATAGTGCGCAGACTCCAGAGGACGGCCGGCAGCTCGTCGAGCCAACAGCCGCCGAAGCGCCCCGGGCACGACCAGCCGGGCTTGATGTCGAAAGGATGAGGCCGTTGGCTCGCTCAACTTGGCCGCTTGATCGGGTGGGCAACGGACGCCAGGTCCGCCGGATGCCCCGCGTCGCAGTAAACGTGCCAATGCTCCCTTGGCAAAATTCGTGCCGTTGTCGGTGATGATGCTGTGTGGCACGCCATACCGAGTTGTGATGTCTGCGATGAATGTCACGGCAGTCGGCCCGTTCAGCTTCTTAATCGGCTTTGCTTCGATCCACTTGGTGAATTTATCCACGGCGACAAGTAAGTGTGTCATGCCGCCGTGCACCGTCTTGAATGGGCCCACCATGTCCAGTCCCCAGACGGCAAAAGGCTAGGTGAGGGGGATGGTCTTGAGTTCTGAAGCCGACAAGTGTTGCTTGGAGCCGAAAACTTGGCAGCCTTTGCAGTGTTTGACCAACTCCTTGGCATCGTCCAAGGCAGTCGGCCAAAATAATCCATGGTGGAAGGCTTTGGCAACGAGGGATCTTGAGGCTGCGTGGTGGCCGCATTCGCCTTGGTGAATGTCCTTGAGTATTTCTATGCCCTTCTCTGGCTCGACGCAGTGCTGGAAGACTCCAGTGACACTGCGCCTGACGAGCTCTCTGTTGGCAATTGTATATGCGTCGGCTCGGCATTGGACTTGTCTTGCCGCGATCTCGTCAGCCGGTAGCTCTCTGTTTATCAGGAAGTTGAGGATGGGCTGAGCCCATGATGGAGCTGTGACTTCTTCTATAGCCAACACGGCCATCGCAACTGTAAGGTGGGCTGGGTGGTGAAGAGCTGAGCTGGCCACCGCTCGTGGCGTTGAAGCGGTCCCTCGGCCGACTATCAGAGTCCCCGGCCGGTTCGAAGTCCCCGGCCGGTGCGACTATGGCAGTCCCCGAGCCGCCTATCAAAGTTCCCGGCCGCTGCTTGGCTCCCCAAGCCGGATCCGCCGCGCCGGGTTAGCGGCACGAAGATGGAGTCGGATTCGAGAAGGCTTGATAGCCGCTTGAGGAGGCGTTGGAGAGAGACGCCGTTGGTATAGCTTGTCGGGTTGAGCCTATCCGCGCTGTGGCATCTGCTTGCTCGTTGTCGCCCGTGGCACGTGGAGGAACTCGCATCCTTCAAGTACCCGCTGATTTGCTGAACGAGGAAGCGGTAGCTCGCCATGTTTGCGTCCTTGGCGCCCCGCCACCGGATAACTTCGACCACCAACCAGTCGCCATAGCACAAGATCCGCGGATGCCGAGCTCTTTGGCTAGCCGGAGTCCGTGTATGAGCGCCTCGTACTCGGCCACGTTGTTGGAGACGGCAAAGTGAATCTGCAACGTGTATCTGAGTTTGTCGCCCTTTGGAGAGGTGAGGATGATGCCGACTCCCAAGCCGGTGCGCATCTTGGACCCGTCGAAGTGCATCCGCCAATGAGTTGAGTCGGGAGCCGGCGGCAGGTGCTGGGTCTCGGCCCAGTCGACGAGGAAGTCGGCCAATGCTTGCGACTTGATGGCGGTGCGAGGCTGGTAGAAGATCGTGTAAGGAGCCAGCTCAATTGCCCATTTTGCCACCCGGCCGGATGCGTCCCGGCTGCCAATGATCTCAGTGAGCGGGGCGGTGCATACGACCGTGATGGAGTGCTCTTGAAAGTAAGGCTTCAGCTTCTTAGCGGCGAAGTACATGCCGTAGCACATCTTCTCGTAATGCGGGTAGTTCGCCGAGGTGGATGATTGCTTAAGTAGTAGACCGGCCTCTGGACTGGCTGAGCCCGGCCTTCTTCTGGGCGCTGGACCACGATGACGGTGCTGACCACCCGGCTGGTGGCGGCGATATAAAGGAGCATTGGCTCTTTTTCAGTCGGCGCCGCCAAGACAGGCGGCGTGGCAAGCATCTTCTTCAACTCGTGAAAAGCTTGGTCGGCTTGGTCGTTCCACTCGAAGTGAGTGGTTTTCTTCATGAGTCGGTAGAGGGGAGAGCCTTTTCTCCAAGCCGGCTGATGAAGCGGTTCAGGGAGGCCAGGCACCCGGTAAACTTCTGGACGTCTCACAGCTTGGTGGGAATCCCCATTCTCTCAATGGCTTTGATCTTCACTGGGTTGCATTCAATGTCGCGTTCAGAGACAAGGAAGCCTAGGAGCTGGCCGGCTGGCACTCCGAACACGCATTTCTCGGGGTTGAGCTTGATTTGAAACCGGCGCAGGTTCTCAAATGTTTCCTTGAGGTCCTCTAACAAGTGTTGTGCTTCTCCGTCTTCACCATGATATCGTCTACATAGACGTGGGCATTTCTGCCGAGTTGCTTGAGGAGGCATTTCTGCATGCAACGTTGAAAAGTGGCACCGGCATTTCTCAAGCTGAATGTCATAGTCAGGTAACAAAAAGCTCCGAATGGCGTGATGAAGGCGGTCTTCAGGCGGTCGGCTGGGTCCAACTTTATCTGGTGGTAGCCTGAGTAGGCATCCAAGAAACTCAGCAGGTCGCATCCGACTGTGGAGTCTATCACTTGATCAATCCTGGGCAAGGCGAAGGGATCTTTGGGGCAGGCTTTGTTGAGGCTCGTGTAATCTATACACATGCGCCATTTGTTATTCTTCTTCAGCACAAGGACCGGGTTGGCGAGCCACTCCAGAAAGAAGACCTCCATGATGAAGCCAGCCGCCAAGAGCCGGGCTATCTCTTTCCCACGATCCTTCTCTCCTCCGACACGGTCGGCGGAGGGGCTGCTTGACGGGTTGGCGCCCGCTCGGACGTAGCTTGTGCTCGGCGAATTCCTTCGGAACACCCGACATGTCCTTGGGGGACCATGCGAAGATTTCCTGATTCTCACGGAGGAAATCGACGAGCTCGCTTTCCTATTTGCTGTCCAAGTTTGCCCCAATGACGGCAAACCTTTCCGGGTGCTCTAGGTCCAGAGGTATCTTTTTTGTTTCCTTGGCCGGCTGGAAGTAACCTTGGGCATCACACTCTTTGGGGTCGGGGGACAGGGCAGGCTGCTTGCCGGCCATGGCCACGACTCGGTCCAACATCTTCTTCTCTTCGGCGACTACAAGGGACTCGGCCAGCCGGCTGCTGGCTGTAGCGCACTAGGAGGACTTCTTGTAGTCGCCGGCTATGGTGATGATGCCCTTGGTACTTGGCATCTTCATCTTGAGGTAGGCGTAGTGGGGTACAGCCATGAACTTGGCCAGAGCAGGCCGGCCAAGCAGCGCATGGTAGGGCCTCTCAAGGTCCACCACTTCAAACCAGATTGCTTCTCGGCGAAGTGATCCTTGTTCTCAAGAGAACATCTATCTTGATCTTGCCGATTGGTGAGCAGGACAGTATGGTACAATGCCATGGAACACGGTCCGCATGGCATGAGGTGCTTGGCCTTGATGTTCAGCTTTCCATGGTGTCTCGCACAGATGTTGATGCTGCTCCCGCCGCCTATCAAGACGCTGGAGAATCGGGCAGCAAGCCTGTCCGTTGCTAGGGTTGCCTCAAAACCAACGCATAGGAGCCCGGGGACGGCATCACCTCTGGGTGGTCGGCCCGGCTCCAGCTGATAGGCCTCTCTGACCAGTGCATGTATTCGGGGTTGTTGGAGGCGACCACGTTGACTTCTTGGTGCTGTCGGCGCCGGTCTTCGAGCTGGCTCGTGAAGACGACGTAGGCGGCGTGCTCGCTGGGGAACCTCGCCTTGACGGTCCCGACCGCTGGTCGAGCGGCCGATCGCTTGGGAGCCGGAGGCGGCTGTCCTGCAGGCGGAGGCGGCACCAGCCCTTTGCCTTTGGTGATTCTAGAGAGCAAGTGGCACTTCTGGGTTGTATGGTTGGACGGCTTCGCGCCGCTGTGGAACTTGCACGGGGCGTCAAGGGCTTGCTCGTAGGAGAAAGCCGGCTGCCAAGCCGGCCTGCCCCCTTCGGCTTCTTGGGCGCGGGCCGCCCCTCAGGTTGCTCGTCTTCGACGGTGGCCACCTGCCGACTGGCTGGAGGCGGCATTGGGCCTTTGCACTTGTTGTCATGCTGGTACGGACGTCGGCTAGAGTCGCCAGCCGGTGTTTTGGGAGCCGGGTTGAGTACCTTCCCGGCGGTGTCTACCCGGAGCTCGGTCTTCATTGAGGAGTCGGCGATGGCGTACTTGTTGGCTATGACAAGTAGCTCGTCGAGGGTAGCCGGCTTGTCGCAGAGGAGCTTGTGCTTGAGGAGGGTGCCTTCTCCGCACCCGGCGGTGAAGTACTCTATGGCTTGAACCTCGTGCACCCCCTCGCAGGAGTTGCGGAGCTCGGCCCAACGCGTGAGGTAGTCGCGAGTCGACTCGGTGGGTCCTTGTACGCACAAGGAGAGTTGCCTAGGCTTGGGAGCCCGCTTGTAGGTGCTGGTGAAGTTGCGGATGAAGGCTTCGGTGAAGTCTAGCCAGCTGTTGATGCTGCACGACTTTAGGCTGTTGAGCCAGGTTCACGCCGTGCCCTGAAGCATGGGGCACATATTTCACGGCAACGCGCCTGTTGCCGTTCGCTATGCTGACTGCGGTCGAGTAGTCGATCAGCCAATCCTCCGGCTTCACAGAGCCGTTATACTTGGGCGTGTCTCTTGGGAGCGAGAACCCTTTAGGAAACGGCTCGTCGCGGATGCGGGGGCCGAAGCAAGGCGGCCCGACATCATCTTCTTCTTCCAACGCCTGGGATCGCGCCAGGCGGTCGATCCGGTTATGGCGTTGCTGCCGACTTCTTCGCGGCGGCCGAGTCGGGCCGAGAGTCGGATGGGTGACAAAGCGGCGGGCAGGATATCTTTCCTCGCGAGGTGGAGGAGGGGCGGGCTTCTCGCCGCTCCATGGCTCGAGGGCGGCCTTCGCCGCGCCGATGGAGATCCGGTTCGCCGCGGCTGGCAGCCGGCTCCTTTTTCTGCCGCTGCGGGCGCTGTTCGCAATCGGCGCAGTGGACGCTGCGCCGCGTGCTCTCGGCGCGTGGGAGGGCTTTCGCTGGCGCTGTCTTCTTGCCGCCTGCGGCCGCACCGATCGCTTGTTGGATGCGCCTTGCCATGTAGGGAAGCTCGCGGGCCCTAGCCCGCTCAGCTTTTTCTACGCTCCGGGCGGCGCGCAGGTTCTCGAGGGGCGGGCGAGATGGGTCGGTCCACGCCCAGCATGTCGGGCGGCGGTTGCGCCGCATTTCTTGACAATGCCGAAGTCGGCTCGCCCTTCGGGAGGTGGCGGTCAAGGCGCGCTGCGGTCGACCACGGTGGGCCTCGGTGAGGCGTCTCAGGGAGGCTATCCTCCGGCCTTCCGTGTGGAGGGCGAGGCGGCGTGCCTCCAGCGCCTCGGCGTCGGCGTCAGCCGGGAGAGGGGAGGACATGTCGTGCGGCGCCGCTTGCAGGGCATTGTGGGCGTTCTCGCCCGAGGGGCCGCCGTGACTGATGACCATCACCTCTGTGATGGCGCTGCCATAGCTGTCGGCTTGGGGGAGCGGGTCGTCGAAGATCACGACGTTGGTGGGGAAGGCGTCGAGCGACGCCGTGTCAGAGTCGACAAGCATCGGGTCGGTGGAGCCAACCGACTCCAAGTCCACAGCGGGCTTGCCGAGACGTGGAGTTGGTCGAGGAGGCCGACGAGGTGGTTTTCGAGGCAGCCGGTGCCGCGCCGGACGCAGGCTCGTCGGAGATGCGAGCCTCGCCAAGAAGGTCGGCAAGGCAGCTCGCCGCACAGGCGTTAGCGACGCCTTGCAGCGCGTCGGGGCAAGCGCCATCGGGCGTGCCAGGCTGGCTACGCCCGCAGGGGAGTAAGAGGGTTCCCGTCTAGAACAGGTCACCGGACGACGATGCACCTGGCCCCAAGGTGGGCGCCAAATGTCGGGTGGTAGGTGCGACATATGCCAACGGGTGGCTAATCATAGTGGGAGCCAATAAGACGTCGCCGGTGCCCAGAAACGGGATGAGGCGAAGGCATGCACGCCGGCGAATCTTACCCAGCTTCGGGACTCTCCGTGGAGATAACACCCCTACTGCTGCTCTGCGGGGTCTCCGCATGATCACTAGATGAACAAGTTGCTACAAGAGGCTCCTTGAGCTGTTCGGTGAGAGGAAGAAGAAGGACACGGCTAGCTCTCCTCTTCCCTCTGTGTGGTGTCTAAAACTCTAAGAGATCAACCCATCGCATGGGTGCCCTGGGGGGTTTATATAGGCCTACCCCCCAGGGGTACAATGGTAATCCGACTAGATGTGGGCCCTAGCCATCAGTGTCTTCGTCCGCCGGCTTCTCCGCCGGTCGCTGGGGCCCGCCGACTGGTGGGTCCTGCCAGCTGCCGGCTTCCTGGTCAAAGAGTTGGCCCCACCGTTGACGGCCTTTTCGGGGGCTGGTTACTGTTGCCTCAATCCTGATGACGAGGGCTTTGTCGGGGTAAGCATGGCTACAGTGCGGCCGCCTTGGCGGCGATCACTGTAGCCTAATTTCGTCTTGTCTCCTTAATGAGGCGCTTCCTTCGAGGGAGGAACAAGCCGGTTATGGGGAGCCGCCATGTCTCGTGCCGATTAGGGAGGCCGAGCCGCCTTCGGGCATCTCTCGACCGAGGGGCCCGCCATCATGGTAGTTCTGACAACCTGTCGTGGGTGACGACATGGTCAACATGGCAACAGTGCCGCGCCGGACAGGTGATGGCTGCCCTGTACGGCGAAATGTAGCCACGCGCGCTCCGGGATGCGGGGGTGGCAGGCTTCACTGTAGCCACGCCCCGTCTCATCACTGTTATGTGGGTGCAGATTATGAGGGTGCGGCCCTGGCCGCCTGCGAGGTGGCCGGCTTCTCGGAGTCGGCCTTCTCATGGCTGGCTATATGGAGTCGGCCTTCAGGTAGCCGGCTCATCGGAGGCCGGCCCTCTTGAGGCGTTCTGCCTGTGGGTCCTGGGGCCGGGCCGCCCCCCGATAGCCGGCCTAAATGACAGCCGGCCGGGGGAAGGCGGCCCAGCGTCTTGGATGTTGGATGACTTGATTGGCTTGTAATTTTTTCAGAAGCCCCAGGGGGAGTTGGCTAGGCTACCAGTGGTCATTTACTCCGACAATGGCGATTCATAAAATGCCATCGCATTTCCAAACTTTGAAAATGCCAACGCAATTTTTGCAAACTTTAAAACGCCACGCAGTTTGTAAACTTTGAAAACGCCACTCAGATTTTGAAAAATGCCACTAGAAATGGCATTTTTCATAGTTTGGAAATTGCAAATGGCATTTCTGGAGGCATTTATCAAATTAACCCAAAACAAAAATAATCGGGCGAGCTGTGGGTCCTCGTGTCACCGCTCACAGTAATTTCTAGTTTATTGACTACGTTAACAATGGCATGGGACCCAGATGTCGAAATCCACTAGGAGGAGCCATTTTTATTGGCTTGAAATAAGGAGGCACTTGTTGCGTGCATCGCCATGACCTTAGCCGGTCCTCGTTGTCATCCTCCACGTACAATCATCTCCTGATTGTGTACGCGTCAACTTGCTAGGCCCACAAGTCAGCCTCTAAACCCGTGGAGGACAAATACAACCCATTTAAAAAAATAACAGCCCATTCCATACGTTCAAACGGAAATTTCAACATTCAGAGCAAAGTCACAGGTCTGATCCACATATAGAGTACTGAAATTCCACGTTGACAACCATCATAGCCAAGTTAACTATCTACTCCCACTAATACTCTAGTAGCGTACAAGTACTAACTTACTCCTAGCTAACTAGACGATGCCGGCCGCCATCTGTGGTACACGCTAAACGCCGGCACCGGCGTCCTGCGCCTCGCCTCGGACTTGCCAAAGGTGCGATAGGGCGCGTTGCTCGCGCACATTGGCCCTTTCCATGCCGGCGTGGTCCACCGAAGCTTCGGCTTCCAAGCGAGAAACCCACTTGACGAGCTGGTAGTAAAAATCAGTGTCGCGAACGCGTGCGTGCCCGACAGCCTACAGAGCTATTTGCCGGGCGCCGGTATCCATGTAGTCGGCCCTGTTGCGGGCGCTCTGCTCGCGACTCAGAGCGTCGGTGCGCTGCTGCTCCATGTCCCGCTGGCGGCGCAAATCGGTGATACGCTGCTCCTCTGCCAGGTGGTCGCGCTCCAACAACTCCTGCTCCTCCGCCATCCGGTCGCGCTCCAACAACTCCTCGATCTGTGCATTGCCATCTAAAGACAGATAGAATGCCTCCTCCCTCCGTGTGCCTTCCGGTGAAAAACTGAACACTAGTTCCGGCGGTGACCGCCTTCGGAGTCGCCTACCGCAAACGGGCGGGGGCATGGCGGATGTGGTGAGCGACGTTGGGCCGGTGGAGGCTTATGAGGATATGGCGAGTTGGGTCACGGTGGCACCGGAGAAGGCCGGGAAACAGTACTTATAGGGGGAAGGTAGCGCGACGGTCATCGGAATTCAATGCATAATGTCTTAGCACGCCAGCTTGCCGTGGAAAACTAGGGAACCTGAAATTATGACTGTGCCCTCCCGTCCCGTCTGGGTCGCACGCCGGCATGCCGGTCAAACAAGTGCACTCGAATCATCTCCCTTCTTGTCAATAGTGATTCCACGGATTTAAAAAGCCCGCAACAATTAAAGCGTATCTTTTTTCGCATCAGTTAGCTCCCTTAATTACGGCCGGCTGCATGCGAGCACTCAGAATCGCTTCGCAGCAGACGAAGCAGCATGCAAGGAGTCGCAGCCGACGGCACGCATGCAGCCACTTAAATTGCTGGAATTAATTAGGCTTAAACTTCTGCATGCCGTTAATTATTGCCATGCCTTGGTCTTGCTGCTTTGCTCACGGGACTAATAAACCCGGACGGAGGGAGGACCTTGGTTGGTGAGAGGTTTGAATTAAGCCATGCAAACCGAAAATGAGGTACTAGTACGTGCGTGATCTGCTATTTATTCATGTAGGATCGAGTAGGTCGTTTCTTGAATTGAGCCCTGCAAACCGGAAAGGAGGTAGTACGTGCGTGATCCGCTATTTATCCGTGTAGGATCGATAGTGTAGCTTGTCAGTTTCTTCTGAGGTAGGAATTTTTATCCGTGTAGGATCGATAGTGTAGCTTGTCAGTTTCTTCAGAGGTAGGCTTTTTTATTCAAAAAATTTCCACTTCGCATCTTGCGTCGCAAATAAAACTGCCAGGAGCACATTTATAGGCTAGCTAGTGATCGATCAGTAACTTGTAAACACTGAGCAAACAGAAATAAGTAACTGTTAATGCATCTCAATGATTCACAGATCATATACAAATATGTAGCTCCAAAAGCAAAGATCAGCCACTTTGGATCTTGCGTCGCAACTAAAACTAACTAGTACGATTCCCATACATAAGATCAACATGTTAATGCATCTCAATGATTCACAGATCATATACAAATATATAGCTCCAAAAGCAAAGATTTAGAAAAAACAACTGTTCTTCCTACTAACATGGATGCTTCTCTTGGACAACATTCAGTACAGACTGAAAGACAAATTTGTTTGTGAAGTCTACAATTCCTCTTGCAAATGTAAGTGGTTTCACCAATAGCTGGAACCATGACAATGAACCACACATGATGGAGGAACATCCACTGCAATATGATTTGGTCTTCTCTCGATCACACCATGAGACTATTTTCGGAATACAATCTTTAACTTAGGCAAAATGATGCCCATTGTATAATCAGACCAAAGCAATGAAGCACCTAGTGTTGGCCATAAATAGTACAAGATTACTTTTCTCCGGTCCATGAAGTGACTATCCAATCTTTGTGTCTATTTTCAAATGGCTTTGCATGCAATGACTATACTATTCTCTTGTGCAGTTCAACCAAAATAGCAACGGCAGGCATCTCATGCGCACAAATATCAAGCAGCTAGTAAACATATACCACACCATGTTCGTAGTGATGGAAGACGTGAAATCGATACAACCGAAATTGAGCATCCAATCATTGAATCATGTCCTGCACCTCCAATGTAGGTCCACCCTGCCAATAAATTCACATGCAAACCACTAGTTTTACTATCTAATGACAGTACAAAAGGAGTAGCAAGATAGTAACAAACCATGTACCTTCGTAATGAACAGCTCATAGTGCCACCAATTGGATATAAAGGTTTGGAAAAAAACATGCTCCTAATGTTGAACCAGTTGGACTTTTTGTGCAGTTCCACTAAAATCGAGCATCCCTGTTTGCATAGATATTGAAAGTGTGATTACTATAAAAGTGGCACTAGTTGAAGCATAGACTCACAAATATAAGCATTCCAATTTCTTAATGGGAAAAGGTAGCAAGACTGTTTCTAACCACCTGTTTGAAGGAATAAATAAAGCAACAATGTTGATGTCGGGAAGGCATACATAGTTTTTTACGAAAAATGAGCCATTCTGACCTTTCCTCTTCTTTTAAGCAAATTTTGTGCAGTTCTACTAAAATAAAATGCCATCACCGCCATGACAATTCAGTGACACTGTACAAAAGGAAATGACTTAACATTACATCATGATGTCAGGTATGTAGTCGAGCGGGCATTAGAGACAAACATCTGAGACCTCCTCCGATAACATAATGAACATTAATTTTAACAAAGGTGTGACTAGCTTTACGGGATAATTTGAGTGAACTCTACACCCTCTGTTCCTTAATATAAGATGTTTTGCGGTTCAATTTAAAGTACCCAAGCGTCTAGTATTTAGAAAAACAGGTAGTAGTTTTCTTGAGCACATATCTGGGAAAGCTTGCCACACTTTATTTATGTCCATACGCTAATGCAACACCATTGAATACTACAAATCTACACTAATCCGTTGGCTAGTGCAACAAGATAGAGTAGTTAGTTTATTACGAGTATAGTACAATGGTTTTCTTGAACAGATTTCAATAAACTCTAGCACTGGAAGGTTTCTATAAGAATTAACAATACAAAATGTAAAGGTAACAAGTTTCAGCATTGGTATACTAGCTGTGCATGAGCATTAAACCAAATACAAAAGTCTCAAGGTAACTAGCATTACTAACTAATGATAGTATAAAAAATTTGCAAACCATGTACCTCCAAGGTAAATATCATTTCGAACTCGGGGGGACCTTAAAAATTGCTATCCCAATCTTAATAATTGATCAAACATAAAAACTTGGTCGAACGAATCAAGAGAACAGCCGGAGGAGGAGGTGCCCACTCTTGACCTTTCCTCTTTTCTTCATAATTGTCTGTGCAGTTTAAACAAAATAAAATGACATCAGCGCCTTGGCATTTTGGTGACACTGTAAAAAAATTAACTTATCTCATGAAAGTGAGGTATGTAATCTATAAGCATTAACGATTGCAAAATCTGAAGGTAGTAACAAGTTTCATCGTTGGTATCTTGGCTGTGCAATAGCATTAGAATGCCTTAGCTGAAAAATCTTTAATACATCCACAATCAATAGCTAACCCTGAAATAATCCGGTGACATTAAATGGCATTGCTTAAATTTATCGGTGGCATTAGGTGAGAGCGGCATTAGTTAAATGTGGCATCACTTTAGCAATAGCATTGCTTGACTTGACTATTTGGCGTTATACTAACAACAAAAAAGTGGCAATAAGATCATGGGAGGCCCATTAGGACGGTGGGCGCACGAAGACGATGTACCTCCACAGACGCAGAGTGGTGAGGGAGGTATGGTTGCCCGAGCAACAAATATCCGGGCAGCATATGTGGATTCGTCCCATTTTGTTCTCTTTAGCCACCTTTTTCCTATGTGAGGACAACAAACCGATCGACCTGGTCATTCTCTATTGCGTTTTCATGCCTTTCTACCCTTCTTCAACCAAGAGACACGAGACTCGTTCCTTAGCTACTGATTTTCCCTTTTCAACCTAGATGCGGGTTCGATGCCTACTCTCTTGGGCGAGACAGTCTCCCTTCCTTTCCTTATTCAACGGACATGGATTAGTCTACGCATGAAGTAGGGTTTCCTTTAATAGTGCAAATTATGGTTTTCGCTGCGTGGCCAGCGAGAGAGAGGATAGCAAAGTGGGAAGATGGTGGAGTGGAAAAAGATCCACATGCAGCGTGGCGAGATGGGGCAATAGAACAAGGGTATGGTTGAAAAGAGGTAGCATACACGAGGTCGGCGGGAAGTGGCTTCGCTCGTGGTCGTCATCCTCCGCACACACTATGACAGCGAGCTTGGGGATGGAGGCCATCCCGCGCGGGAACTAGGTCTGAGAGGACGGCCTTGTCGTTAGTGCGTGACCTTGCTCGCCGATGACGAGTGCGTCAACGCTGCACGTCCTTTTCTTCCTCGGCAGATCTGTGACCACCGGTGAGGAGGGAGAGAGGTGCCATCTTTTTTAGATCTGGAGAGAGGGTGGTAGTGTGAGAAGCAAGTGGGCAGCCCTTGGCAAGAAAGCGCTGAAGCTCCAGCCTATATATCTTTTTTATACTACTAGTACTGGAGGTGGACTAGTGGTAGAGTAGTTTATATTTTCTCTGCGTATAGTACCAGTTGGTCATGCTTCAAAACTGAATGGCACGCCATTAAAAAAATAAAGGTCGATAACTAATGCGGCACCTCGGGCCAACGCGGCCAGATCGCATTTTGCACGAGAAATTATACACCATGTTTCATTGACATGTGGTCCCATTCCAACATATCAGTGAGACGACGGCGAGTAGTATGATTATTTCCGAACGGACGTGTAGGCCGGGGCGCCTCTTCGTGAACTGTGGCAAACTGGCAACCGTCCACCGACTCTTCGCCTGTCCCTCTCGATTTGGAACTGCTGTCGCACGCTCTTCCTCTCCCTCCTCCATTTTCCTTCAGCCCTTCACCCATTCTTCTGCCATTGTTTGATCGTCTTCTCCATGGAGGGAACATGCCAGAAACGACCCTGTTATTCTTGTCCCGATCTGAAAGATGACGTGGTGGAGGAACTCATTGATCGGTGCAACGTCATCACCTCGGCTAGCATGGCAGGTTCGTTCAAGCCCATTCTCGACTCAACTAATAACATCATTACAAGGAACCCAAGAGTCAAAGAGCGGTTTGATCTCCCCCATCTTCTTCACTGTGACCCTGATGACTGGCGCTGTCACGACGGAGGCCTCGCCCTGTGCAAGTTGATGCCGCTTGATAATGATATGTATGATGTTAAGATGCCATCCCTTGAGGGCAAGGCTTGGGCAGGCGCAAATGGAGATTGGGTTGTTTACATTGGGTCCAACTGCGAGTGGGAACTTGTGAATGTGTACACTCGTGACGGGTTCCACTTCCAAAAATCTCAGCAGATTGCCCGAGAGGTTGAGCACACTGTATTGTATGCGTTCAAATACAATCATGGTGACTGTCTTCTGGAAGATAGCAATTTGTCGAGTTCCCAACCGCTCTTGGAATTACAACAACTATGAAGTTGTTGCTATCTTCGACAAGCTTGTTGCCGTCCTTGGTGGTTTGACTCGATGGATATTGCTCAAAAATCAGTTTCTGTACACGGATGAGTACTGTGATGCAATTTAATACGAGGGCCTTGTGTTTGCTGCCACCACTCGTGGCACTATTTTTGCATGGCATCCTCATAGTTTCGGTACGTTTGTCTTCCACCATAATTATAATTGTTTCATCCACATGCATGTGGGTTAGCAAGTTTCCTTTACTAATTAACCTTCTTCTTGTGTTTCCAAGGTCTGTGAACATTCCACCACCTATACTTGAAATTTTTATAACCAAGGGGAGATAGCGATGGTGATGATCACGAGCATGAGGACGAGCAGCGCCCATATACTCTTTGGCGCCTGGCAACTAATTCTGATTGATCACCTCTTCTTGTGTGTATACAGCCCACTGATGATGTTACTTCTAAGGAAGTAGGTGTAGTCTCCCATGGTCGCACTCTCGACCTATTCCAACACCCGTTGCATGGTATTGGGATGGATACTAGTGTGCTAGCGTAACTCCTTCTCCACTGGTACAGAATTGATAGTCTTGGAGAAAACTTCGCTCTTCCTTGGACAAAACTATCCAATGATGGTGAAAGCGATCCAACTGCTGTTGACACAAGCGTTACTACCATTTATGAGAAGCAAGCGTGTCTATACCTCGGACATTTGGGTGGTTCCCTACCACAATCTTGATATAGTAGGCCGCTTCAGCTTGGATGGTCAGTCCTGCGTTGGTCTCGGATCGACAATGGATGGCCCGTCGGAGAATCACTTGTGGTTCAAAGCAAGCGTTCCAACGCCGAGGAATGGTTGAGTTGAAGTTCGTTTCATTGCTAGTTATTTGTTGTGTGGTGAAAACTTTACTATTTATAATGCATCCTCATTGTCGATGTGGGTTGATGACCTGTTGTATGTAATAAAATGATATGCCTGTGATAAACTTACTAAATTTATGAATGGCTTTCGAGTCGCTTCTCTGAGTGAGTGGTGCGATGAGGCAAAAAAATATTTTCCGAATACATAATTGCACGTGCATTGCAACAGGTTATCGGATGAGGCCAATCAACAATAGTAGTACACTATTTATACTAGCTTCACATGCTTCGCGCGTCGGGCGGGTGTTTTTACTGTGGCCATATGTTAATGTGTTCTCTGTACATAACCAGCGCCTCGAATCCTCGATACTATATAGTAGGATTAAGTAGTAGGAGTAGTAGGGTTGCATGAGCCAGAACAAGCATTCACGTCCAGGAGTACGGCACACGCAACCAGCACGACTTCCATCTGACACCATATTATTTCTTGGAGTCCGTGCTAGAGCAATCTCTTCAACCTCGTCGTTTCTCTAACTTCAGCCATCATGTGGCGGGCGAGGTGGGGGTTTGCCGATAGTCGGTTTCCTTAACTGCGGTCACACTTGTAAGGCCAACTCCAACGCACGACCCCAAACGGACCTCTGTTTTGCACGAACTCCAATGATAATTTTGACTAGAAAAGCAAGACCAAAGGAAACAAGAACCACAAAAATACATTTTACTACTCCTGTAAGTTGGATTAGTGCCTTCTCGATGCATTCATTATTGATCTGCGGAGGCTCGATCTTGCGTGCTTCTTTCTTCTTCGAGTGTAAATAAGTAGACGTTGCTTCCTCGCATCTAGTCTCATGTCTAGCTTCTATTCTAGTAGGAGTATCAAGAAGTGCACTAATATCATCTCTAGCCTCTGTGCTAGCTAAAAGTGACAGAACATCTACTAAATTGCGCTCTATCAATATATGGATGTACTCTTCTTCGCAATACAAAAACTTGTATCCATTCTACTCCCTCCGTTGCACAATACATGCCTTCTATTTGTCAAAATATATATATGTATCTAGACATGTTTTATTATATAGGTACATCCATTTTTGGACAAATAGAAGTCAAGTATTTTGGAACGGAGGGAGTACACAATACATTTTTTAAGTTAGCACAACTAGTCTAATCTGAGAGCACACCCGAAGATTTAGTCGGGTTCTTCCTCCTTTTGCCGACACGTGGGACATCCAGCATCCAAGTCGTGTCATGAAAGAAAATAGAGTGGTAGTTGAAGCCATGAGATGTGTATCTTGGGTTAAACTGTAAATAGAATCTTACTACTCTTGAGTAACTCCAAAAGCGGCCACCGAAGATCTTTATTGGATTTGATTTTAATCACCAGCACGTCGAGGTGAAAGATGTGCAGGTTCAGTGGGTCCTCTTGCGTTTTCACTCACATGTGGGGCTGCATGTGAGCAAACAGACGATGGGCTCCGCGCGTCCGCTGGCTGGCTGAGAAGAGAGATAGAGGAGGGCTGAGCACGGACTGCAGGAAATTTGTTCTACGTACCTCGATATAGGCTCGATATAGTGGGGTGGCATGGGCCATAACTAGCATTCACGTCTAGCAGTATGGCACACGTCACCCACACGAGTCCCATCCGACACTAATTTTCTTGGAGTCCGTGCTACAACCATCTCTTCTCCCTCCTGTTTTCTCAGCCATCACGCGGTGGGCGGGGTGGTGGTTTGCGGATAGTCGGTTTGCTCAACTGCGGTCCCACTTGTAAGTGAAAATGCAACACCGCACGCATTCCCGCTTGAGCGGCGTGCCAGACCAACAGTGTGGGGGTGCGAGGCGAACGCGGCAGGCTTTTCCTTTTGAACTCGTAACTTGTAAAATTTGGTTCTGCTCCATGGCGCGACCGACAGATAGAAAATAACAATTTTTCCTAGAGTAATGAGAAGTTTGGTTCTGGCGCCGTTCATGCATGGAGTACGTACAAAAATTATGAAGTTGATGTGAAAGGTAAGATAATTACTGTAGTATCATATACTACTACATGGATTTGATGAAAGATAAAAATACATACGGATCCATCAATGACATCCTCGCGCCTTAGTGTGCGGGTCACCAACCGGCGTGTGAGGAGCAGCGGCGTCATGGGCGAGCTCAACGTGCTTCTGAACAGTGCCGTCCAAGGTTGCCCTGCGGTCTAAGAAGGCCAGTGTCCTATCGTCCTCCTCTTGCATGTAGTAGTCCTTGTGGACGATTTGTGCGTAGACGTGGGTGATTATGTCGATGGTGTCTTGCTGCGCCAGGCGCTGCACGGTGAGCGCGTCCTTGAGGTGGACATTCTCCAGCGCGACGGAGGGCAGTCGCAGGGCCACCAGTGCGTCGAAGAGGTTGTCACCATAGTGGTCGTTGAGGGTGGTGGGCATCGCGAGCACTGGTAGCGTCGGTGGAGGCTTCGTCAAAGTCGTCCATGAGCTTCTTGTGACGGTGAACTTGTCGAGAAACCAGCG
This sequence comes from Aegilops longissima, assembly GCA_021605205.1. Lineage (NCBI taxonomy): Eukaryota > Viridiplantae > Streptophyta > Magnoliopsida > Poales > Poaceae > Aegilops > Aegilops longissima. The sequence goes on from CM038679.1 coordinate 353,438,514, forward strand.
AGGACCTCGTCGAACAAGGAGGCAAGCTGTCGTCAAGCGGCCCGTCGCCCTGGCGGCCTCAAGCAATACTACAGAGGCGTTCCTCGGTGCGGGGCCGGGCGGCGTCGTGGACCATCTGGCACATTGCGGCTAATGCTCGCGCTCATCGCCTCCATGGGTCTAGCAGCTTCTAGTCAACTGATCTTACGATTTGAATGATCACTCTTGCCCTTGATTAGCGTGCGTAGGTGCGTAGGATTTCGTACTACTCCTCGGCCCTCCACTGCACCTGCCTTTGGCTGTATGATAGGTGGGCCAGCCACCCCTTGGGCCCACGTGTCATTCACCCAAAGGTAGTTGCCGTAAGTCAATGAAGTTGCGTCCCCCTCCGTGCCGGTGCAGTATAGTCATCTCACCGGACCTCTAGTTGGGGCCAAACGAGAGAAGTTTCATGTTTACTGGTTTATTGGTCCCCTTTGCATTTTGCGCCAAGTTTTGACCTTTGATCTAACTAATAAAATGTTAATGCATATAAACAAATATGTTGTGTAAGTCACCTTACGAAAACCAAATAATCCCAGAACACTTAGGCATGGTGCATTAACTCCCTCCTTGTTTCTTATTTCGTGACATATCAACCAATGAGAGATGTGGGCCGTGCATGCTTTCAATGACTTGAGACTACCAAACATGACATGCAGTGTTTAGTTCATTGCATGTAATCCTATTAGTACTCTAGTTAGAAAAAAACATTAAGTTCTCTCGCCGATAGGAATAAAACACCATGTATTTATTTACAGAGGGAGTAGTACTAGATATTGCTAGTCAAATACTAAAATCCAGATGGACGTGGTAGTACTCCTAAATCCAGGCGGTGGTGCTACTAGTACTAGTAGTAGTACTACCAATGTAGTAGTAGGAGTACTAACCTTACTACCCTAGATTGGTCAAATTATTACGTGTTGCTCCTCACAATGAAGTGACAAGAGCCTGCGCCGGAGATGACACCTGAGTAGGTGCCGTGTTCGGCATACCATAGTCAGCCTCACCATCTGCAGTCACTATCATAATGGCTGTAGAGCTAGCTTGCTTACAACTAGCCCTGTTCGACATAATTTCCCGTGCGTACATGCCCGTGCATTGCACGGAACACCAAAATTGGGGGTGGACGGCTCCGGCAGCGGCCATCGCGCCAAAATTTTCCACGGCCTTGGAACAAGTGCTGATTGTGAGAGACAAGGAGTTGTTTGTAAATAGGGAACAAGTGCGGCCATATTTTTGTAAAAATGGAGAATCTTGGTTTGTATGCGTCAGATCTAGATCCGACGGCCATTGGTGAAAGATGGGAGGCACAACATCATCACCAACTCAGGACCTGTTTGATTCGCAGGATTTTGAAAATGCAGGAATAGGACACGGCAATATTACAAGTTTCAAACTGATATTACAAATGTTAGGAGTAATGCTGCACCTCGAAGAGGAATTACTAGGAAGTTTACGTAGAACTTTCGTTACTTTAGGTGGATGCAGCATTATCGGACAAACTAAAATCCACCATACGACAAGTCACTAATGGGCAAATAAGTTTTCGAGTCTCGGCCACTTGATGTTTCAAAAACAAATTCAGCTTCTGCGGAGACTTTGTCATTTAGGCTTAGGCGCTTGCGGTGATCAACACGCCATTCATTGTTGCGCGAGAAGGCGCCAAACCTCATTACCTTGAGCACACTTGCCTCGAACAAAGATCTGGCCAATTTAATCTCATATGTGCTGCCTCGGTAGTCGATCAAATCAATTTACGTAAGATGGAGATCAAGGCATTCGATGAGATTGTTATAGTGCAGCACATTTTCACTTTCGGGTCTTTTTTATCGCAAAATAAGAGAACATATTAGAGCAGCTGGCTGCATAAGATTGTCGTGTCATCAAGAGGTACCAATATCATTCGCTCATACGATAGGGTTGGCTGGCTAGTGATATTTTCCTCTCTCTCTCTCTCTCTCTCTCTCTCTCTCTCTCTCTCTTTCATTTCCTCTCATTTAACTAGGAGCACGTGAAGAGCTTGGGCATTTGTTTCCTTCCACTATGTGGCGATGCCATATTTAGCAAAAGTATGCCACATAATACACATTGATGTCAAATCAAAAGATTTTGGCACCGCTCTCGCGATGTGAGAGAGTTGGCACCGCTGTGCACAGACCCACATGTATAAACAAATCAATCAAACCAACTACACCAGCCTCTCACTCTCCCAAACAAGTGTTTTTATTGCCTCAGTCCTCTCTCTCTCTCCGCAGTGTTTTTCATTCGTGAGTTAATTTGGCACCGAAGCAAAGTAGGTGATCCAGATTGGGGCACCAGGTGAGCAATGGAGGGCATCGATGCCAAATGCATCATGAAGTGAATTTGGCACATGTTTTGGCCTACATAGCCCACTTTTGTACTCCCTCCGTCCCAAAATTCTTGTCTTAAATTTGTCTAAATACGGATGTATCTAGTTACATTTTAGTGTTAGATACATCCGTATCTAAACAAATGTAAGACAAGAATTTTGAGAGACGAAAATCTACTCGTATTTAGTATAAAATTTTGACCACATATTTACCTAAGAAAATGCCAATGCATGTCACTAAAAATTACACCATTTGAAATTATGTTCAAATACGAATACAACGATATAGTACTTAGTGACATGCATTAACAATTTGTCAGTTAAATCTATGGTCAAATTTTGATACTTAAAAATTGGAAGAGTAAACGAGGACGGAGGTAGTACTTGCTCTCAGGGTAACCATAGAGTTACTGGAGTAGTCTAAGTTACTTTCCACTATGACTAGCCTAGGCTACTATAGTAGTACAGCATAAAAACGATGCAGGTGATCACGTGAGAAAAAATACTAAAAACATTTGTTTCGGTGCAGTGCGTAGATGCAGTTTTGAACACTGCACTTGTCATCGTAATTTGGGAAAATTACGAAAAAATTGATCTACGTTGTGATTACCTTTACTTATAGGAAAGAAGTTTCACCTCGATGAGTAGCTTCTCCGTGCACGGAAAGCATGTAAGGAATACAACAACTTGATCTAGATTGGGGCCGATAGATTTTAGTGCTAAGATCGTCCTTTGTCGCATGGGTGGGTCAAGCTTGTGGGAATCATTTTACGGAAGGCGATTAGTAAATACATCAAGAAGAAATTTGAAAATGTGAATTTCAAGAAGATGGAGAAGAAGATGAGTGCTGTACCTGAACGATTACGGATCTAATAAAGAGTTTCGAGAATTTGGCAGACAAGTACACCAAAACTGTCAATTTCGGCGCGTCAATGACCCTGATTTTTGTTGGACCTTCTAGATTCGATACAAGCAATCTCTCAAGGAAAGGCGCATTCTCAATGACCATAACGTGGAACAGCTGGAGTGATCTCTTCCCAATTGATGTCTTGTTGCGGGGCCAACAAGACACATAAATCCATCGGAGATTCGTCGAGGCGATGTGGAAGCTAATGAACCTATGGATCTGCTCAAGACGAAGGTACTCGAGCACAATACAGCTGCGGAGCAGGTGCTCCATAGCCTTCTTCGAGATGACAACGTCGAAGAGGTCGAGCTGCTTGAGTTGAGGGAGAAGAAGGGCGGGCGCGACATTAATATGGGGAAGATAGAAGGAGTTGAAGGCTGGCCTTGGCTTGGCGTTGGCGGAGGCGGGCGCGGGGCGACAGAGAGCGACATCGTCCAGCTTCAAAGCTGAGCTCCTTGAGCTGATCTAGGGCGGTGGATAAGAACCACTCGTTGAACTTGGGTTGGACCTTGCAGTTGGTACTGAACATGCGGATGTCAAGGCGTCTGGCTGGCCCAGGGTGCGATGGAAGGATCTTGGAGACTGCGGCCATGTGTTTACAATCCCGTTCGCGAGAGGCAGCTGTCGGCGGTGAGGTTGAGGGGGCCTTGGCGCGGAGACGCTACCGCCCGGGAGAGCAGGGCGGCCCGCACGGCAGATTTGGTGGGGAGGAGGCCGATGAAGATGAGCAGCATGTCGTCGGGGAGGCTGCTGATGAAGTCGAGGCTCGCCGGATCACGGTTTTAGCTCGAGCCGCCTCCGCTTGTTGGCTGCCTCGCCGTCCATCTCAACCGGTGGCGGCCGGTGTACCGTGTCTTTGGTGTGTGTTGTGTGCTGGGTGTATCTGAGTCGTCCTTACATGCATGTCGCGCTGTGCAGTGGTGAATTGTCTTGTGAGTCGTCCTTCATACATAAAGTTTGTCCTCAATCGCCCTCAATTTACTAGCATGCAGGGTGCTACCCAGTGGTTTCAACATTGTTTACTTCACGCGTGTCGGATGGGCCTCTAGTTTACTTATTTTCACCCAACGCCACATGGGCAGCACATGAAGATATAGAACACGGTGACAAGGCAGCATGTGGATTGGTTGACGGTCAACTAAACAATATCTGAGCTATACAGCGACACGGTGAGCATATAATCCGTCGGTATAGAGTTCGAGTGAGAGGGGAGGCCCGTGAGAGATAGCGAGAGAGAGAGAGAAAGAGCTACTCCCTCCGTTCGATAATGTAGTTCAACATTTTTTAAGTCAAACTTTTGAAACTTTGACCAAGTTTATAAATAAATTACTTATATCTACAATACCAAAGATAAATGATAGTATGAAGTAAGTACATGTTGTGATGAATCTCTTGATCGTTCGAGATGTAAATGTTTTTCTCCACATATACCTGGTCAAAATTTTACGAGTTTGACTTTTCAAAACATCCATATGCTTATGGGCGTGACAGAGTCCTAACTAGAGAGAGAGAGAGAGAGTGAAAAAAGTGTGTGTGCGTGTGTGAAAGAGACATGGACAACACACGATAAAAATGAAGAGAAAAAGCGTCGTGTCTTATGCAAACATATCACACATGCATCTTCGACAGCGGAGGCAAGGTGAGGAGATAGTGTGTGGTTAGTTGGAACAAGAGAGCAAGACCCCTAGCACGTGGCCAAGAGGGTCGACAAACAAGGGAGAGAGGTCGAGAGAGGCGTCGGAGAAAATGCAGACATGGGGAGGAGAGAGTGTATGTTTGTCATATAGAGATCCCCTGGAGATCCTGATGGGATTATATGGGTGGGAGATCGAGTGACAAGGTGTGTGCGTGATAGAAGATGCCCCGAGAGATATCGAGATAGATGTATGGATGGAAGGAGACAATACGTGTGTTCCTGATGGCTAGTAAGAGATAATCATACTTAGGAGGGAGGGGGGAGTGCTTGCGCCTATGGCCCTGTTTGGATACTCTAACTCAGTTAGAGGTTAGAGTTAGATTCTAACCCTGAACTAACCTGAACTAACTCTAAGTAAGGAGGTGTTTGGATGGCAGGGTTAGATGGAGCCGGATCTGGCGAGGCACCTTCACAGGCGGTGCGAGAGAGAGGGAGGAGGAGGGCGAGAAGCTTGAGGAAGTGGGGAGGGATCTGCTGCGGGGAGGCGAGAAAAAAGTGTTTATTAGTGGTCGAGAAGAACTAACCCAAATAAGCACATCTTGGATGGGTTAGTTTTTTGGATGGGTTAGATGCATCTAACCCAAACTAACCCTCTGTTTGGATCTTTTGGGTTAGTTGACTCCAAACTAACCCAAACTAACTCTAACCCATGGATCCAAGCAGAGCCTATGATGGAGTGAGGATTATGGTACTTAGGGGGTGCGTGTCACATGGAGAGAGAGAACAAGGCGGAGAGTGTTGGATGGAGTGCAGTATGTATAAGCCTTGGCGAACATGTGTATCACTACTAGGGAAAAGTCTATACACAGAATCTTAGCAGCAGCAGGTCAAAAGGGCGCTGCTGCTAATTGTAATGGCAGTGTCTGCGAAACTTCGCTGTTGATAAGTTTTAGCGATGGCAGCTCTGTGTAAACCGGCTGCTACGAATATCCACCAGCGGTGTTCACGAGCTCCATTTAGCGATGGCGCCGTTGCCGAACCGCGCTCACTGCTACGGATATATAGTAGCAGCGCTTTCTTTGGGATCGCTGCTGCTACATTTCAAATTGGCAAATTTTTTGTCCTTTGTTAGCGATGGCGCCGTTGCCCAAAGCGCTGCTGCTAATTCTTAGCAACAACAGCGTTTCTTCTCCAGCTCACTGCTAACCCACCAACCCACCACCTTTCCCCACCCATGCCTCCCTCCCCTCCTCTCTTCCTTCCCCCACCTCCCCACATGCTCCCACTCTCCTCTTCTTCTTCCTCAATACTTCTCCCCATTACTCTTTCTCTTCTATCCACCTTTTCTCTCTTCATTACTCCTACCTAACTACACCACCTCCATTAATGCATCTCATTTCTCTTTTCCTTTCCCTCCACTAGTTGAAGTTGTCTCCTCCCAAATTAGCTAGCTAGGTAGATGTAGCATTTAGTTAAGTGACCTATTTGCCCCTAACTAGATCTATCTTTGTCAACAAGAGCTTTGTGCACTTTTGATCTCCCTCGACATCATCTCCACCGTGTGCTCGATCTCGTCGAGGTGATGAAAATTTCATGCTTTTGCAAATTGAAAATATGTTTATGTGTGTGTGATATGTTTGTGGAAATTGTGTGTGTACATAAATTGTGCTTTTGAGTTGCCTATATTTTGCGAAATGTCGATTTATTTCCGTTTGGCTAATTCGAACAAACTCTAGATCCATATATGTCCTATTTTTAGGGAAGGTCATGCCAAATTTTTGTATGACTTTGATGCATGCATGCATTTTATAATCAATTTGTTTATTATTACCGTGCGAGTTGGCGATGGTCGATTGGAGCGATGGTGGACAGGTGGTTGCGGTTGGCGGTGCAGGACATGAAAGAAAATAACCGGACGAGAGGTTTTATGTCCGTGTCGAAAATGCAAAGGAATAGTTTGGCTCGACCCCCATGGCGATGGTCGTGTTGAAGCGCACCTGCTCATGACTGGTTTCATGGATGGCTATCTGCGGTGGATAATTGAAGATGAGGATGGCGATGTTGAGGATGCCGACAGGGCGAGCAATGATGACGAGGGCAAGACAAATAGATGATCGATAATGGCGGCGGGGAAGAGGCGGACATGGCGGCGGAGAAAGGGCGGACATGGCGGAGGAGAAGGGGCGGACATGGCGGGAGAGAATGACATGGACTCCACAGCGAGTTCATCGGTACTAAGTTGATCGTCTTGGGACCCTCATGTTCAAGCATTGCTTCGCAAGGAGGCAATCTTGAGAAGCTGCTTCTAGAGAGGAGGCTAAGCTGGAGCAAGCTGGTGGTAGACTTGAACACTCCATTGTATGATGGTTGCAATCCTGAGGTGACCCGCTTGAGTTTCACGCTCCAACTCCACGAGGCGAAGGCTAAAAACAAATGGACCGACACTAGCCTCGATGAGCATCTCAAGTACCTAAAGGATGTTCTTCCATGGGTAATCTATGTCCTACTAGTGTTGATGAGGCCAAGAAGATCGTGTGCCCTCTTGATCGCCACACGTTAGATACCATGCATGCATCAACGATTGCATAATTTATCGGAAGAACCTTGGAAAAAACAAGCTGTCGGTGTGCAATGCTTCTCGATACAAGAAGGCGGGAAGAAATGTCCCCGAAAGTTGTATGGTACTTACCGATCACTCCCGTCTCGAGGTATTTTGTAGATCCCAAGGAAGCAAAGCTAATCTTGTTGCACGCGGAGAGGAAGAAGCCCGATGATGGAGATGATCCGAAGCTGAGACACGTGAAGGATGGAAGCCAGTGGAGAGCGTTGAACAGCTTCTATCGGTATTTTGAATGTGATGCAAGGAACATCGTGCTTGGCGCGTGTGCCGATGGCATGAATCCGTTTGGCAACCAGAACACCAACCATAGCACATGGCCCGTGTTTGTATGGATGTACAACCTCCCCCCCTAGTTGTGCATGAAATCGAAGTACATTCACATGAGCATGCTTATTCAAGGGCCAAAACAACCAGGAAATAATATTAATTTGTATCTGGGGCTACTTCAAGAGGAGTTAGACACGTTATGGAAAACACCGGCCAAGGCGTGGGGCCTTGACAAAGGTGAGTATTTCAACATGAGAGCCACGCTGGTCACGGCGGTCTGCAGGACTATCTCGATTCTGAATATGTGGCAGGCCAGGTGTGCCATGGATATTGCGGATGCACGCGGTGCATGGATGATCTGACGTCTCGGCACTAACGTCAAGGAAAGATGGCGGGTGCAGGAAAATCGTGTACATGGGGCATCGAAGATGGCTTGAGCAGGACGACCCGTGGAGAAACCGTGGAGATCTATTCAATGGTCACGCTGAGCATTGAGGACCTCCGTAAGCGGAGCGGTGCGAAATCGAAGAGCTGTTGAAACAACTGGAAGGAGTGCCCGCGCCGGAAAGAGCGATGAGAAAGGCGCCGAAGCCGCTGCTGAAGGTATGGAAGACAAGGTCGTGTTGCGGACTTGGATCTTGGCACAAACTTCGATACACCTCATTGCCTTGATCAAATGCATATCTGTAAGAATGTCCTTGAGAGCTTGCTCGCAACAGCGATGAACATGCGGATAAGACCAAGGATGGGCGAAGGCAAGAAAAGACTTGCAAGATTTGAAAATTAGGAAGATCTGCACATGCCACCCGTAAAATGTCGGGCGAGGCAGAGCGGAGAGCGAGGCACGGGAGAAGAAGGGCAAGAAAATAAAGAAAGAGGATTATTTCCCCATTCTTGCATCACCTTAAGTCGGGCTGTGATCAATGCCTTCTTTAAGTGCCTTACGAGTCAAAGTTAGTTCGATTCTTGTGGCAAGATAAGCAGATATCTAGACACGGACAAGAAAAGGTTCAGCGGGATGAAGTCTCATGACTGTCATATGATGGCCTTGAGATACTACTGTTGCCCTTAGAGGATAAGGGACAAGCACGTCCGTGACACGCTTTATTGGTCTCTGCAACTTTATCGGCGTCATCTCTCGAAAGTTGATCGATGTAAAGCAGCTCAAAGGCTACTGAGGAAGAGATCGTTGTGATATTGAATGAGCTTGAGATGTACTTCCCGCCGCGTTCTTTGGCGTGATGGTGCATCTGTGTGTCCATATTGTGGATGACATAATAGACTGGGGCTGTCATTCCTGCACAACATGATGCCATTTGAGAGGATGAATGGGATCATCAAAGGATTCGTTAAGTAACATGTCCCGTCCGGATGGAAGCATCATCAGGGCTATTTGGCACAAGAGTGCATCTCTTTACGTGAGAATTTTCTATATGGCACAGACCAGCCACTGGTGTTAGTGTTGGTTTGCCGTTAACAAGCACGATGGGAGGCTCGAAGGAGATGGTCACGCAGCGGTCGCGAGGAACTGCGTGGCATACTCAGATCGGCGCAGCGACTTTGACAAAGCAAACTTGGTAGTGCTACAACACCTAGGCGAGTAGATCCTTTCGTAGCCTTGCACAAAGAAATTATCGCATAAAGAAGTATCGTGACCGGGGTATGCGGGGACGGACGCCGAAGTTACTAGAGAGCACAACTCCACTTTCTGCATTGGTTCAAAGAGCATATTATTGCTAATCCTCGGGAGGAAGGCTCTAAGACGGATTGCTCATATACACCTTAGCACATGGCCCCTCGCCCAACCTCGTAACCTATCGGGCATATGATATCAGCGGATACCGTTCTACGGAGGCCAAAGATATGGGCGGTGATGATCGAGAACTCGGGGTGATGATGGAATGCATGACCGGCAGCGACAACGGCGCAATTGAGCGATTTTATGGAAGGGTCGAGGAGATCTGGGAGCTTGACTACTCTGGACTGCACAACACGACGATGTTCCGTGTCGGATGGGCTAAGAATGTCGAAAGAAAGCGGATTTTCACTACCATGACTATACCCGGCGCCAAGGCGCTACCGTTATGCGTTATCGCAAAAAACAAGCCATGGGTACACGCTAAGCACGTGACACAATGCTTCTTCATAACTAACCCGCGCAATCCTAGCCGTTTTGTCACGAGGAGAGGCAAAGGAACATCATTGGAATGGATGGAGTCGCCAGCGAGGAAGACTATGATCGATCACGGCAACCCAATGAGGAAGATGGCGATGATGATGAAGTATCGTCAAAAGAAAAATCAATACTACATTACCTAAGAAAAATCATACTCCATGGAAAAGGCAAAGTCACAATGAGGGGCTCAATTATTCTTCGACGAACAAGAAGGGAAAGAAGCTGACTCAAAAACGAAAACATCAGCAGTGAGGAAACTTATGTTATCGGTCAAATGATGTAATATGTATATATGTTCCTATTTTGTATACACACTTAGCCACTATTATGCATGGGTCCAATGATGTGTAATATATATATTCCTATTTTGCATACATATTTAACCATCAAATGATGCAATATATATCGCCCTCCCTTCGTTCACTGCCCTCGGGAAATAAAAGTGGGATAAAATAAAGGAAAAGGAAAACTGGCAGTAGCGAAGGTAGTAGTGTTGGGGAACGTTGCAGAAAATAAAAAAATTTCCTACGGTTCCACCAAGATCCATCTATGAGTTCATCTAAGCAACGAGTCAAGGGAGATAGATTGCATCTACATACCACTTGTAGATCGCGTGCGAAGCGTTCAAGGAGCAGGGATGATGGAGTCGTTACTGCCGTGATTCAAGTCACCGATGACCAAGTGCCGAGCGGACAGCACCTCTGCGTTCAACACACGTGCGGAGCAGACGGCGTCTCCTCCTTCTTGATCCATCAAGGGGAAGGAGAGGTTGAGGAAGAAGGCTCCAGCAGCGGCCGACGGCGTGATGATGGTGGAGAGGCGATACTCAGCGAGGGCCGTAAGCACTCAGCAGAGGAGGAGAGGTGTTGGGGAGGGAGGGCTGCGCCTTGGATGTGTGTTGCAGCCTCCCTCACCCCTCTATTTGTAGGGAAGGGGCAGGGGTCGGCCCCTCTAGATGAGATCTAGAGGCGGCGGCGAGGAGGGGGCTTGCCCCCCAAGCAAGGGGCGCCCCCCACTGGGTTCCCCAACCCTAGGCGCATGGGCCCAAGGCGCCCAGCCCTCCGGGGCTGGTTCCCTGCCTTGGCCCATGAGGCCCTCCGAGAGGTGGCCTCCGGTGGACCCGGAACCTCTCGGTGGCCGGTACAATACCGATATGACCCGAAACTTTCCGGTGGCCGTTTGACAACTTCCCATATATAAATCTTTACCTCCGGACCATTCCGAACTCCTCGTGATGCCGGGATCTCATCCGGGACTCGAACAACATTCAGTAATCACATACAAGTCTTCCTAATAACCCTAAGCGTCACGAAATTTAAGTGTGTAGACCCTACGGGTTCGGAGACATCTTGAACATGACCGAGGCGACTCTCCGGTCAATAACCAACAACGGAATCTGGATACCCATGTTGGCTCCCACATGCTCCTCGATGATGTCATCGGATGAACCACGATGTCGAGATTCAATCAATCCCGTATACTATTCCCTTTGTCGACGGTATGTTACTTGCCGAGATTCGATCGTCGGTATCCCAATACCTCGTTCAATCTCGTTACCCGCAAGTCACTTTACTCATCCGTAATGCATGATCCGTGACCGGACACTTGGTCACTTTGAGCTCATTATGATGATGCACTACCGAGTGGGCCCAGTGATACCTCTCCGTGTACGGAGTGACAAATCCGATCTCGATCCGTGTCAACCCAGACACTTTCGGAGATACCTGTAGTGTACCTTTAAAGTCACCCGATTCACGTTGTGGCGTTTGGTACACCAAAGCACTCCTACGGTATCCGGGAGTTACGATCTCATGGTCTAAGGAAAAGATACTTGACATTGAAAAGCTCTAGCAAAGCGAACTACGATCTTGTGCTATGCTTAGGATTGGGTCTTGTCCATCACATCATTCTCCTAATGATGTGATCCCGTTATCAACGACATCTAATGTCCATAGCCAGAAACCATGACTATCTGTTGACCAACGAGCTAGTCAACTAGAGGCTTACTAGGGACGTATTGTGTTCTATGTATTCACACGTGTATTACGATTTCCGGATAATACAATTATAGCATGAATAAAGACAATTATCATGAACAAGGAAATATAATAATAATCCTTTTATTATTGCCTCTAGGGCATATTTCCAACAGTCTCCCACTTGCACTAGAGTCAATAATCTAGTTACATTGTGATGAATCGAACACCCATAGAGTTACGGTGATGATCATGTTTTGCTCATGGAAGAGGTTTAGTCAGCGGATCGGCGACATTCAGATTCGTATGCACTTTGCAAATTTCTATGTCTCCATCTTGAACATTTTCACGGATGGAGTTGAGCGGCGCTTGATGTGCACTGGTCTTCTTGTGAAACCTGGGCTCCTTGGCAAGTGCAATAGCTCCAGTGTTGTCCTGAAGAGTTTGATCGGCCCGATCGTTGGGTATGACTCCTAGGTCGGTGATGAACTCCTTCACCCAAATTGCTTCATGTGCTGCCTCGAGGCTGCCATGTACTCCGCTTCACATGTAGATCCCGCCACGGCGCTATGCTTGCAGCTGCACCAGCTTCTGCTCCACCATTCAACATATACACGCATCCGGTTTGTGACTTAGAGTCATCCAGATCGTGTCGAAGCTAGCGTCGGCGTAACCCTTCTGACGAGTTCTTCGTCACCTCCATAAGCGAAACATGTCCTTTGTCCTTTTCGGTACTTCAGGATATTCTTGACGCTGTCCGGTGTTCCTTGCGGGATTACTTTGGTACCTTCCTACCAAACTTACGGCAAGGTTTACATCAGATCGGTACACAGCATGGCATACATAATAGAACCTATGGCTGATGCATAGGGATGACACTCATCTCTTCTTTATCTTTTGCCATGGTCGGGCATTGAGCGAGCTCAATCTCACACCTTGCGATCTGAGCAAGAACCCTTTCTTGGACTGATCCATTTGAACTTTTCAAAATCTTATCAAGGTATGTGCTTTGTGAGAGACCTATGAGGCGTCTCGATCTATCCCTATAGATCTTGATGCCTAATATGTAAGCAGCTTCTCAAGGTCCTTCATTGAAAAACTTTTATTCAAGTAGGCCTTAATCCTGTCCAAGAGTTCTATATCATTTCCCATCAAAAGTATGTCATCTACATATAATATGAGAAATGCTCTGAGCTCCCACTCACTTTCTTATAAACGAGGCTTCTCCATAAGTCGCATAAACTAAACGCTTTGATCATCTCATCAAAGCGAATGTTTAACTCGAGATGCTTGCACCAGCCCATAAATGGATCGCTGGAGCTTGCATACTTTGTTAGCATTCTTAGGATCAACAAAACCTTCCGGCTGCATCATATACAGCTCTTCCTTAAGATAACCGTTAAGGAATGTTGTTTTGGCGTCCATCTGCCATATCTCATAATCATAGTATGCGGCAATTGCTAACATGATTCGGACGGACTTAAGCTTCGCTACGGAGAGAAAGTCTCATCGTAGTCAATCCCTTGAACTTGCCGATAACCCTTAGCGACAAGTCGAGCTTTATAGATGGTGACATTACCATCCGCGTCTGTCTTCTTCTTAAAGATCCATTTGTTTTCTATCGCTCGCCGATCATCGGGCAAATCTGTCAAAGTCCATACTTTGTTTCCATACATGGATCCTATCTCGGATTGCATGGCTTCAAGCCATTTGTTGGAATCTGGGCCGCCATCGCTTCTTCATAGTTGAAGGTTCACCGTTGTCTAACAACATGATTTCCGGAGACAGGGTTGCCATACCACTCTGGTGTGGAGCGTGTCCTTGTGGACCTCTGAAGTTCGGTAGCAACTTGATCCGAAGTACCTTGATCATCATCATTAATTTCCTCTCCAATAGGTGTAGGCACCAGGGAACATTTTCTGAGCTGCACTACTTTCCGATTCAAGAGGTAGTACTTCATCGAGTTCTACTTTCCTCCACTTACTCCTTTCGAGAGAAACTCTTTTCGAGAAAGGATCCGTTCTTGGCAACAAAGATCTTGCCTTTGGATCTAAGATAGAAGGTATACCCAATGGTTTCCTTTGGGTATCCTATGAAGACGCATTTTTCGACTTGGGTTCGAGCTTTTCAGGTTGAAGTTTCTTGACATAAGCATCGCATCTCCAAACTTTTAGAAAGCGACAGCTTAGGTTTCTTCCCAAACCATAATTCATACGGTGTCGTCTCAAGCGGTTTAGGCGGTGCCCTATTTAAAGTGAATGTAGCTGTCTCTAGAGCGTATCCCCAAAATGATAGCGGTAAATCGGTAAGAGACATCATAGATCGCACCATATCCAATAGAATGCAATTACGACATTCAGACACACTGTTACGCTGAGGTGTTCCAGGCGGTGTGAGTTGTGAAACGATTCCACATTTCCTTAAGTGTGTACCTAATTCGTGACTTAAATATTCTCCTCCACGATCTGATCGTAAGAACTTTATTTTTCGGTCACGTTGATTCTCTACCTCATTCTGAAATTCCTTGAACTTTTCAAAGGTCTCAGACTTGTGTTTCATTAAATAGACATACCCATATCTACTCAAGTCATCAGTGAGAGTGAGAACATAACGATATCCTCCACGAGCCTCAACGCTCATTGGACCGCTTTTACATCGGTATGTATGATTTCCAATAAGTTGGTTGCTCGCTCCATTGTTCAGGAGAGCGGAGTCTTGGTCATTTGCCCATGAGGCATGGTTAGCATGTGTCAAATGATTCATAATCGAGAGACTCTAAAGTCCATCGAATGGAGCTTCTTCATGTGCTTGACACCAATGTGACCAAGGCGGCGAGTGCCACAAGTATGTGGGACTATCGTTATCAACTTTACATCTTTTGGTATTCACACTATGAATATGTGTAATATTACGTTCGAGATTCATTAAGAATAAACCATTGACCATCGGACATGACCATAAAACATATCTCTCATATAAATATAACAACCATTATTCTCGGTTTAAATGAGTACCCATCTCGCATTAAGCGAGATCACGATACAATGTTCATGCTCAAACTTGGCACTAAATAACAATTATTGAGGTTTAAAACTAACCCGTAGGTAAATGTAGAGGTAGCGTGCGGCGGTGATCACATCGACCTTGGAACCATTCGGCGTGCATCGTCACCTCGTCCTTCGCCAGATCTTCGTTTATTCGCAGCTCTGCTGTGAGTTACAAATATGAGCAACGTCACCGGTATCAATTACCCAAGAGTTACTACGAGTACTGGTAAGGTACACATCAATTACATGTATATCAAATATACCTTTAGTGTTGCCGACTTCTTGTCCGCTAAGTATTTGGGGCAGTTCCGCTTCCAGTGGCCCTTCCCTTTGCAATAAAAGCACTCTGTCTCAGGCTTGGGTCCATTCTTTGACTTCTTCCCGGCAACTTGCTTACCGGGAGCGGCAACATCCCTGCCGTCCTTCTTGAAGTTCTTCTTACCCTTGCCCTTCTTGAACTTAGTGGTTTTATTGACCATCAACACTTGATGTTCTTTCTTGATTTCAACCTCTGCTGACTTCAGCATTGAGAATACTTCAGGAATGGTCTTCACCATCCCCTACATATTGTAGTTCATCATGAAGCTCTTGTAGCTTGGTGGGAGCGACTGAAGGATTCTGTCAATGACCGCCTCATCCAGGAGGTTAATGTCCAGTAGGGACAGGCGTTGTGCAACCGGACATTTTGAGTATGTGCTCCTTGTGAACTGTTTTCCTCCATCTTACAACTATAGAACTTGTCGGAGACTTCATATCTCGACCGGGCATGAGCTTGGAAAACCATTTTCAGCTCCTCGAACATCTCATATGCTCCGTGTTGCTCAAAAGCGCTTTTGGAGCCCGGTTCTAAGCTGTAAAGCATGCCGCCTTGAGCGAGGGAGTAATCATCGGCCGAGACTGCCAAGCATTCATAATGTCTTGGTTCTCTAGGATGGGTGCTTCACCTAGCGGTGCTTCTAGGACATATTGTTTCTTGGCTTCTATGAGGATGATCCTCGGGTTAGGACCCAGTCCGAATAGTTGTTGCCATCATCTTTCAGCTTGGTTTTCTCTAGGAGCGTTGAAGTTCATGTTGACATGGCGTTGGCCATTTGATCTACAAGACATATTTTGCAAAGACTATAGACTAAGTTCATGATAATTAAGTTCATCTAATCAAATTATTTAATGAACTCCCACTCAGATTGACATCCCTCTAGTCATCTAAGTGTTACGATCCGAGTCGACTAGGTCGTGTCCGATCATCACGTGAAGACGGACTAGTCATCGTCGGTGAACATCTCCATGTTGATCGTATCTTCCATCGACTCATGTTCGACCTTCGGTCTCTTGTGTTCGAGGCCATGTCTGTACATGCTAGGCTCGTCAAGTTAACCCTAAGTGTTTATGCATGTGTAAAACTGTCTTACACCCGTTGTATGTGAGCGTAAGGATCTATCACACCCGATCATCACATGGTGCTTCAAAGCGACGAACTTTAGCAGCGGTGCAGATTAGAGAACACTTTCTTGAAATTATTCAAGGGATCATCTTATTTACTACCGTCGTTCTAAGTAAACAAGATGCATAAACATAATAAACATCACATGCAATTATATAAAGTAGTGACATGATATGGCCAATATCATATAGCTCCTTCGATCTCCATCTTCGGGGCTCCATGATCATCTTGTCACCGGCATGACACCATGATCTCCATCATCATGATCCCCATCATCGTGTATTCATGAAGTTGTCACGCCAACGACTACTTCTACTTCTATGGCTAACGCGTTTAGCAATAAAGTAAAGTAATTTACATGGCGTTCTTCAATGAAACACAGGTCATACAAAAATAAGACAACTCCTATGGCTCTGCGGTTGTCATACTCATCGACATGCAAGTCGTGATTCCTATTACAAGAACATGATCTCATACATCACAATATATCATTCATCATTCATCACAACTTTGGCCATATCACATCACATGACAATTGCTGCAAAAACAAGTTAGACGTCCTCTAATTATTGTTGCATCTTTTACGTGGCTGCAATTGGGTTCTATCAAGAACGTTTTCTTACCTACGAATAACCACAACGTGATTTTGTCAACTTCTATTTACCCTTCATAAGGACCCTTTTCATCTAATCCGCTCCAACTAAAGTAGGAGAGCAGACACCCGCTAGCCACCTTATGCAACTAGTGCATGTCAGTCGGTGGAACCTGTCTCACGTAAGCGTACGTGTAAGGTCGGTCCGGGCCGCTTCATCCCACAATACCGCTGAAGCAAGAAAAGACTAGTAGCGGCAAGCAAGTTGAAAAGATCTATGCCCACAACAAAATTGTGTTCTACTCGTGCAATAGAGAACTACGCATAGACCTAGCTCATGATGCCGCTGTTGGGGAACTGTCGGGGAAGCTGATCGTAACCCACGAACACCTATGGGACCGGCGGACCGAGCCCCTTTCGGTTCGGTGGGGGGCGGAGGTCACACGAAGAGCAGATCGAGGTGAAGCACACGAGCAGTTACCCAGCCGGAGCTCTCGGGAGATAATACTCCTCTGCTGCTTGTCCGATTGTATTGTGTTCTTGCTAGAGAGCCATGGGAGCTCTGAAACCTAGCATGAGTGTCTCTGGTTTGAATGAGCTGAACCTCTTCTACGTTGTGCATGGGCCTCCTTTTATATGGTCAAGGGGTCACCAGCAGTGGTGTAGCGTAGACAAGGGCAAAAAGGGAAAAATGAGTTGCGGTTGGTACAACTACTTGTGCAGTGTATTCTACCTAACTCGACGGCAAGGGACAAAAGCATTAAATGCCGTCCATGTTGCCCTAAGCGATTACTGTGAGGACCGTTAGAGGCGCCACCGCTTGCCCGCGATGGCAATCTTGTCAGCGCTGCTTACCGCTGCTCTCCGCTGACCGCACAACCTCTTGACACGGGCGCCTGGAATGGTCCCATGGCGACACGTTGGTGGATGAGCTGGAGCGGAGGTAAAGAGTGGTTGCCTACCACGGCAAGCGCCTTGCCGCGGCTGAATCCTTGTCGCGTCCGGAAGCTTGTCGCTCACCGAGCCTTCCCGGCAAGCTCCTCTTGCCGGGGTCTTGTCTTCTGCGTGCCTTGAGTGGTCTTCCCGGCAAGCTCCTCTTGCGGGGCCTGTCTCCTTGGCTTAAATACTTTGTTCTTGAATGGCTCCGGAGGAACCACGGAGGACCTTGGCGGTCACCAGGCAAGCCTTGCAGCGGTCTTTTGCTGCCCGTGCACGAGTTCGGGATACTAGGGTACCCCTACTCTAGTACACCGGCAGAGCCCCCGGCCTGGGCCACACACGGTGCCGAAGCGCTGTTGGGCCAGGCCCAAAGCAAGTCTGCAGGCACACTGGCCTAGATCACGCCGTAACTTGCTCCGGACCCACCACGTCCCCCACGAACAGCATGCGTCGAACGCGGCATTGTGGGAGAGATCGTGGGGGGTTTCTTTATTCGGAAAAGCGGGCGTCCGCCCCTCTCCCTCCTTATAAATGGGGGAAGCAGGGGCAGGTCGCCCACCTCGCCATTGCTGTCTAATCTCGAAAACCACCACCGCTCCCCCTTCTTCTCTAATGCAGAAGGCAGCGCTCACGCCCCCATCGCCACCAGCGCCATCAACGCCGTCGGTCTCCTCCACCACCTCCGCCATGGTTCTCGAAAGCCGATAAGGGAAAGGCGTGAAATCGGCCCGCGCCTTGAGGCTCGGCATGACACTGCGAAAGGAGCGGGCCGTCTTCCCCCCAGTTTGGCGCAAAGCTGAGGAGAACTACTACCTGTTACAGTCGGCGGAGGCAGGCGCATCCCGCCGCGAAGGTACTCCCAGCCGCTGCCTATGAACTAGCCCCAACTGGGTACCCCTTCTTATTTGTTCTTCTATTGCGGGCTCTGCCCGCCCCTTCTCTGAATTTTTCTGCGATATCATGAACACCCTCGAGCCGCCTCCTTGATTTCACCCCAATGCTGTCGACCATGGCAGTTTTCGCACACCTTCTGCGAAAACTTTGTCGGAATCCACCAAGCGTAGCCCTCTTCCGCCACTTCTTCATGCCCCGAGTTGAGAGAGGAGAGCCACTTGCGGAGGATTGCTTGGATCTCAAGGTTGGCAAGAAAAGCCTATCTGGAAGGAGAGCTCGCAGCAAGTGGGAGGAGTGGAGGGCCGATTGGTGTTGGATTGTTGAGAGAACCCGCAGCCCTTCACTGCTCGGCGCCAAACTCCAATAGTGGCGGCAGCGATTGGAGCAACTTGGCGCCGGAAGATGCTAGATTGAAGATTGCCATGACCCGGATCTTGCGCCTCAGGCTTGCCGGACTCACCGTAGGCGCTGTTGGCGCAGATTTCCTTCGCCGCCGCATCGCTCCCTTGCAGGAGAGGAGGAGACCTGCTTGGGAGTTCAAAAATGCGGCGGACATCATGAGGCTGCGCCCGTGCCTCAACTTCAATTTCACTGTCTTGGAGTTGGATGCGATGCTGATGGAGTTGTTCAAGCACGACCCCGATCACCCCGAGTGGTTTAGGTTGCCGAGGGGAGTCGTCCCATTGTGCAACAACTCTTCGCTTGACCGCATCTGTGCGATGATGCCGTTGTGCGATTCGCATGGGATTGTTCCAACCTGGCAAGAGCCTTGAACGGCGTCGTCGCGTCGGTTCTTGATAGCTTGGAAGAAGTGCCGATCCGCCCGACAAGCGAAGAGGCTCACCAGCGACACCACCGACGACGAGATGCGTGTCGCCACCAAGCTGGGAGGCGGCAGCAGCTCATCCGCTGGCGAGTCGGGTTCACCGTGGAGGAGCGAAGCAGCAGAGGCGGCAAGCCTTGTCGGCGAAGGAGTTAGCCGCGAGGAGGAGCTTGCCGAACCGAAGCCGAGTCGAGCGAACCCGCTGAGGCGCCTCCTCCCTCCATCTAGCAGCTTGCGCCAGCGGAGCCCGGCTCCACCAAGGAGGCGTCTCCGCAAGGCTTTGCGAGGCAGGCGGCGGCAGGCGGGTCCCAACAACCCCATGGCGCCGTGCGGCCGCTCCACCAGCAGCAAACATCTTGTTGCAGCGGAGCACCCACATCGCTGCAACAAGCTGGGCGGGATCCTCCCGAGCCACCGCTGCCACCCGCCAAGCGGTCAAGGAAACTACTCCTCGCCTCTCGTCGCACGGAGGCGAGCCGAATTTGATCTCTCGCGCTAAGCTCCGGCGAGGAAGAAGAAGAGTAAGCTTCTATATTGTGCTTGTATTTCTTCAATTTTGTTGCTTCGTCTTGTATCGATTTGCTTCATTCTGGACTCTTTCCTTTTTCAGGACGCTGGCCCAGAAGGCGTCGAAGAAATAAGACCCGGTGGTTGTCATCGAGGATGATCCCAGCGGCAATGTAGCAGCGTCTGAGACCCCCTTGCCGGACCCGGCAACCCTTCCTCAAAGCAGCCCCCAGCACAGCCCCCAGCGTAAGTATATGGTTTACTTCTTATTGTTAGGCGTGCATGGGTGCTCCTTCTTTGTTGATATCTGACTGTTGGTTTGTGTAGGAGCTGAGCA
This sequence comes from Aegilops longissima, assembly GCA_021605205.1. Lineage (NCBI taxonomy): Eukaryota > Viridiplantae > Streptophyta > Magnoliopsida > Poales > Poaceae > Aegilops > Aegilops longissima. Next base: position 353,459,047 of record CM038679.1, read on the forward strand.
GCCTCATCAGGAGTGCCCGGAAGCCGCTCCCGAAATACCATCTGCTTCGACTACACCGCCAAGGGAGGATTCTCCGGCAAGGGAGCATTCTCCGACAAGGGAGACTTCTCCGACAAGGGACAACACCAGTGATCCTCCGGTGGTCGAGACCATGGCTGCAGATCCCATTGCAGGTAATCCTCTTGCGTGAAAATTTCCCTTGGGTTCTTTTTCTTCTGCTTTTCTTTTCGAACATTTGCTTGACTGTTCTTTATTTTTCTGGTCGTCAGATCCATCCGCCGCAGAGCCGATGGAGACTGAGGTCGCCGGCGAGGAGGTCGTGCGCGGCAATACTGACGACGCCGCCGCCATGGAGGAAGGGGCTGGCGCCGATGGATCCGCCGGCGAAGAGGCCGCCAAGGCTGCTGCCGCAAAGGCTGGCGAGGGGTCTGGCGATCGCACTGATGACCCTGAGGCCGCAGGAGCGCCAGGTGCTACGCCGACCGCCGATCCCTCCGCCACTGGTGCAGCGTCAGGCTCCGAAGAGCCCCAGCCCGGCGCCTATCTGAAGGCCGGCGATGGCGTCTTCATCAAGCTTCCCTGGGCATCGAGCTCCAGGGCGCCGGTCGAAGGAGAGACCTTTGATGAAGAGCTGCTCGCCTCCACTGGGCTGTCGCTGGTTGACGCGCCAAGCAGCAGCAGCGGCGAGTCTGAGGAGGAGCAGCTGTTGAAGAAGCTGTTGTCGCTCTACCGCGCCCGGCAAGCCAAACTTGAATCCCGGGAAGCGCTTGTCGCGAAGGCGGGAGCAGACATAGAGAAGCGCGCGGAGGAGCTCCGGGAATCAATCGAAGCTCTCCGGTCCTTGGCGAGAGGCGGGAGCAAATTGTTGAGGCGCGCAAAGCCTTCATCCTCGAGAAGGCAGAGGTTGAAGAGCAGCAGAGGCTCGCTGCCGAGAAGCTATCCGCGTAGGAAGGCAAGCTGGCGCAGCGGAAGATCAACCTTGACAGCCACGAGGAGGAGCTTGTCGCGCGCGAGGAGTCACTTGGTGGGGCTCTTAAGGAAGCAAAGGATGCTGCCGTAGCTGCCGAGGCCGCCAAGAAAGAGTTGGAGGCGAAGGTGGCGAGCTGGAGGCTAATCTCGAGAAGAGCGGCGAGGAGCTTGCTGCACTCAAGCACGGCGAGAAGGACGCCTACACTCTTGGCGAGCTGCAGGGCCGTCTCGCCGAGAGGAGCAAGGAGCTCAGCGCCCGCCAAGGACTCCAAAGCAGATCTTGAGCTGAAGCAGACCACCACGATCACGACGCTGTTGGGACGGTGCCAAGGAGGAGGAGGTGGGCCTGTTGGAGAAGATCAAGGCCGACGAGGCGCTGCTGGCGAGTGCTACTGCCGCCCAGAGCACCTTCAGGGAGAATGTGGAGCACTAGACCGAGGGTCTTGTGAATATCGCCGCCGCCATCGACATGGAGCTGACGGAGCTGGGGATGGTGGATCTTGGGTACTCTTCCGACGAGCGCCTCCAACCCAGCGCCAAGCTCAGCTTGTTCTTCAAGGGCGTGGTGACGGCTCTCCAGCGACTCCGGGAAGAGATCCCAAAGCAGCTGGCCGAGGAATCGCGCCGGATCTGTGCGGGAGCTCTCCAGAAGGTGTTGATGAAGGTGGCCTTCCGCAATCCAGGCCTCAACCTCATCGGCGTCCTCAGATCCTTGCCGCCGGATGCTGATGTGGAGGCGCTCAAAGCCCTTGTCGCACCCATTGTGGACAAGGTGGGCAAGATCAAGAGGGTTGATGGCGACCGCGTAGATTAGGCCGCCAGTTTTATCTTTCCCTTGTTGCTGCTGATCATGTTTAAGATAACAATTTATTAGATCTGCGACAAGCTATTTTGTAATATAATTCTATCTTGAGTAGTGATTGCAATGTTATTTCCTTTACTTGATTCCTTCCTTTGTATGTTTGTGCCCTACGCTTTTAGGGAACTTGTCGGCGCGGGCACCTTTGCCGCGAGCGCTGAGTGCGGAACGTCAGCAGCCTGCTGGCGGTGCCGCTTCCGACAAGCAACCTTGTCGCAACTAGTTGCAGCTCACTTACGTTGTTGAGCGGACTCGAAACAAAGTAAGGCGCGACCAAGCTACGAGTCGGTTCCTCCGCGCACAGGTTTTCCATACAAAGTACTATCGTTCGAGGAAGATAACTTAAAAATTTTAAAGCTGATTGCTCAAACTTTGGCAACTTAGCTTTTCTGTTGTTTGCTTCCCGGTAAGGCGAGACTTCCTCGAGCGACGCTTGGTGGCCCACACCATTATCTTCTCCTTCCCCGGCTAACTTGTGGGCGAAGGAACCTTCCTTTCTTTGAGAAAGAGAAAGAAGAAAATAAAGTTATGGAGCCTTGTGGCTCGTTATTGCTTACCGGTGTGGATGCTGCACAAAATGTTAGATAACACATGCAAAAATGATGATGAAAGCATGTAGTTGACAAGTTGTGCACAACACATGAGCTTTACTTATGCACGGGTCTGCGCGGCTTTGTACAAAGGATTACATGCAACATCGGCAAGACTTGTATAAAGGTGGTTGCGGAACAGGTTCCAAAGAACCGCGCCCTCACTGGTAAAACTTACGAAGATGTTCAATGTTCCGGAGTTGCTCACCGGAATGCCATCTTCGGTCTCAAGGCGGACAGCGCCGGAGCCTAGTGACTCGTTTCACCCGATAAGGGCCTTCCCACTTCAAGCGCCAACTTGTTGGAATTCTTGGCGGACTGAACACGCCAAGAACAAGGTCGCCTTCCTCGAGACTTCGGCGTTAACTTTGCGGCTATGGTAGCGCAAAGCTTGCTAGTAACGAGCAGCTCGCATAAAGAGCCTGAAGACGGTCCTCCTCAAGGAGCAGCGCGTCATCTTGTCGCAGCTGCTCTTGCTCAAGCTCATCATAAGCGAGTACTCGAGGTGACGCGTATACGAGTTTCGTGGGGAGAACTGCCTCTGCTCCATAGACTAGAGTGAAAGGTGTCTGGCCAGTGGCTCGATTTGGTGTCGTCCTGACCGACCAAAGAACCACCGGCAGCTCCTCAATCCAGTTTCTTCCGCACTTGTGCAGCCCGTCGAAAGTTCTGGTCTTGAGCCCGCGCAGCACTTCAGCATTTGCCCTCTCTGCTTGATCGTTGCTTCTCGGATGAGCAACAGAAGCAAAGCAGACCTTGGCGCCAAGATCTTGGACGTACTGCATGAAGGTGCGGCTCGTGAACTGTGTGGCGTTGTCGGTGATGATCCTGTTAGGAATTCCAAAACGGCAAACAATCGACCTGAAGAACTTGACTGTTGACTGTGCTGTCACCTTCCTCACTGCTTCCACTTCCGGCCACTTTGTGAACTTGTCGATTGCAATGTACAAGTACTCAAAGCCCCTGACAGCTCGGGGAAAAGGGCCGAGAATGTCGAGCCCCCAGACCAAAAATGGCCAGGATAAAGGGATCGTCTGGAGAGCCTGAGCTAGTTGGTGTATCTGCTTGGAATGGAACTGGCACGCTTCACACTTGGTTACTAGTGTAGTTGCATCCTGGAGGGCTGTCGGCCAGAAGAAACCTTGCCGGAAAGCTTTGCCGGCAAGTGCTCTTGCGCCAATGTGGTGACCACATATGCCTCCATGTATCTCGCCAACAGCTTACATCCATCTTCCCGGTGAATACACTTCAATTTCACACCGTTGAGTCTTCTTACATGCAGCGTCTTTGTCGACAAACTGGTACATACTTGACTGCCGGGCTACTCTCTCCGCTTCTTCTAGCTCTTGGGAAGTTCTCCGCTCAAGGAAATGGACAATCTGCTGTGCCCATGCTGGAGCTTGTGGCTCGACAACAAGGACTAAAGGCACATATGCTGCTGCGGGAACATCCACTTCTACGACAACAACGTGCGGCTCGGCCGGAGCTTGATGTTCCCCGGCAAGCTTGCCGGAGCAAAACTTGTCGGGAGCATCTGCTTCAACGAAACAAACCCTAGGGCTTGTCGGAGAAGACTGCTCCTCAGCACTCTTGGTGTTGATCTTGGGGACCTTTTGGTGGCGGCTTCGGAAGCTCTGCGGAAAATAGTCACCGAAATCAACTTCCTCTTCTTGTTCTGTCCAGATTGATGGCGTTCTGATCGGTTGGGTCAGCTTGAGCACAAAATCCCTGGTTCCACAGTAATTTGAGTCTGGCGACTTTGACGAGCCATCGGCAATATCATTCGAGCTCTTGGAACATGTTCCATCTGCAGGCCATCAAAGTGATCTTCTAGCTTTCTCACTTCATCAACGTAGGCTTCCATCAACGGACTCTGGTAATCTTTGCACTTGACGGACGACAAGCTGCGAGTCACCCCTGACAATGAGCTTCTTGATCCCAAGGTCCACTGCTATCCTGAGACCGGCAAGCAAACCTTCATACTCTGCAGTATTGTTTGTTGCTTGCTCCTTGGGAAAGTGCATCGGACTATGTACTTGAGGTGCTCTCCGTGGGCGCGACAAAGACGCCGCACCGGGCGCCTTTCAGCGAGAAGGCACCATCAAAGTACATAAGCCATTCTTTGCTTGCTTCCTTGACGGGATGCTCGTCTCGAATTTCTTCATCCTGCGCTGGCGCCCATTCTGCTATGAACTACGCCAATGCTCGCTTTGGATAGTTGAAGTGCTTTCAAACTTGAGGCCAAAGCTTGACAGTTCCAGTGCCCACTCGACAATCCTGCCTGTTGCTTCTGGATTTTACAATATTCTCTTCAGGGGAAAGCGAGTGACGACTGTTATCTCATGTGCTTGGAAGTAATGGCGCAGCTTTCTCGAGGCCATGAGGAGACCGAAAAGCAATTTCTGCACACCAGAGTACCTTGACCTAGCCCCCTGCAGAAGGGAACTGACAAAGTAAACTGGGCGCTGCACCATCCTTTTCTGCATCTTCTCGCACGTCTGCGCATATCCCTCCTTGTCGGGACCAGAGCTTGCTGGTGAAGCCCCCTGCTTGTCGCTGGATGCATTTGCCATGGTTGCCAGCTCATCATCCACCTCCCTCTCCACTACTAATGCAGCACTAACCACTTGATTGGTTGCCGCTAGGTATAACAGCAACTTCTCTTGTGGCCTAGGTGCGACAAGTATTGGAGTGGAGGACAGGTATCTCTTTAAGTCCTGCAGCGCAGCCTCCGCTTCGGGAGTCCATTTCATTGGACCTGCCTTTTTCAAAATTTTGAAAAATGGCAGGGCGCGTTCAGCAGATCTAGAGATAAACCTGCTGAGAGCAGCTACGCAACCGGCAAGTCTTCGTACATACATCCTTGACGCGCTTTGGTGCTTCAATCTGCTCAATGGCCTTGATCTTGTCGGGATTGGCTTCAATTCCCCACTGAGACACGAAAAACCCGAGAAGCTTGCCGGAAGGGACTCCAAACACACACTTCTCGGGGTTAAGCTTGAGGTTGATCTTGCGCAGATTTGCAAAGGTCTCATCTAAATCTTGAACCAGAGTTGCCCTGTCTTTGCTTTTGACCACTATGTCGTCCATGTAGGCTTCTACATTTCTGTGCATTTGTGGCTCAAAAGCGTCATGGACTACTCTTGCAAACGTTGAACCAGCATTCTTTAGTCCAAAAGGCATCCGTACAAAACAGTATGTGCCACATGGGGTGATGAATGCGGTTTCTCCTCATCCTCTTACGCCATGAAGATCGATGATATCTCGAGTATGCATCAAGAAATGAAAGCAAATCACATCCAGCCGTGGAGTCAACAATCTGTCGATGCGCGGCAAGGGAAATGGGTCTTTGGGACAAGCTTTATTAACATCCGTGAAGTCGATACAAAGTCTCCATTTCCCATTTGCCTTATGCATAACTACAGGATTGGCCAACCACGAGGATGGAGCACCTCCCGACAAGGCCTGCTGCTTCCAATTTCTTGATCTCTTCGCAATGAATTCTTGGCGCCCACTTTGCGCTTCCCGACTTTTTGCTTGACGGGCCGCGCATGAGGACAGACAGCTAGGTGGTGCTCAATTACTTTCCAGGAACACCGGGATGTCGACGGTTGCCGCAAAGCACGCCGACGTTCGCCCGCAGAAAGCAACGAGCGCGCCTTCCTCTTTAGGGTCGAGAGTGGCACCGATGGTGAAGGTACCACCAAAGGCCGCCCTCCTTGGCGGGCATCTTCTTGGTTTTGGTGGAGCTGCCATCGCCTTCTTGCACTTGCGGTGGAGCTCGATGGTGCGTCCTCGACGGTAGCGCAGCACTCCGAAGAGGTGCGCTTTCCGGAGTGGGCATCAGAGCTCTTGCCGGACTTGGTCTTCTTCTTCCCCCCGGGAGCTTCAGCGGCAAGTGACTTGCTATGTGTTGCAGCTGCTGCCTCCCGGTAAATCTTGTCGGCGCAGATAAGAGCATCCTTCTTGTCGCCATGGACAGAAATGACACTTATCGGGCCTGGCATCTTGAGCAAGTTCTATGCATAATGAGAGGCTGCCATGAACTTGGCGAGTGCTGGACGGCCAAGTATCCCATTGTAAGGCAATGGAAAATCAGCAACGCCGAACGTGACCTCTCATCCTGAAGTTTAGCTCATCGCCTAATGTTACCGCAACGTGATCTTCCCTTCGCTTGCTCCTTCCCGGTTGATTCCTTGAATGTGCGATTTCTTCGAGCTCGCTGTCAGGGATCTCAAGCTTCTAGAGCACCGCGAAGGAGATCAGGTTCAAGCCGGCCCCGCCATCAACTAGCATCTTAGTGACCTTGAGGTTGCGGATAGTTGGTGAAACCAACATCGGCAAGCACCCGATCGCAGTTATGCGATGAGGGTGATCCTCAATATCAAAGATGATAGGCGGTTGGACCATTTCGAGAGGCTTGCATGACTTACGGATGGTTCTCGCTGCATTAACTTCCCGCATCCATTGCTTGAGTTGGCGGTGTGAAGTATGCGAGAAGCACCACCGCCAACGCAGAGGACCTCTGTGGCTTTCGAAACTCCTGCTCATCGGTCTCGTCGCCTTCCATATCTTCATCGTCGCCGCCGTCTTCAACATCGTCGCGGCGCTGGGAGGTCTCGTCTCCTTGCCGCTGCTTGGCCTTGCCATGGCGGCCCTCCCCGCCGGGTCGCTTGCCAACTCCCCAAAGACCTTCTGGGCCTTCTCCTTGTCGCGTCGTCGTACTCAGCCCTTCGCTGTTCAACAAGCTGCTCGACCTTCTTGCAGCTCGAGGTCATGGCCCTTGGTGCGGTGGATCTTGCAAGATCGTTTGTTGGAGCTGTCCCGCTTGTCGGCGGCCGCCACATTACTTAGCAATCGGCGCCAGCGGTAACCTCCTTGCCGGAGCCACCAACTTTGGCTTTCTTGGCGGCTCCACCGTTGCCGGACTGCTCGACAACTACCACATCTTTGCCCTTCTTCCTTCTGTTGTTCCGTCGCCGGCTCTTCTTCGCCGGAGCGGTCTCCTCACTATCAGATCCTGCTTCTGCATTCTCTCCTGGGAGTCTCCTCCCTTCCTCAGCACGTGCACACTTGTCGGCCAGGGCATACAGCTCACTGACGTCCTTGACTTTGCACATCGCCATTTCCTCCCTCATCCTGCGGTTCCACATGTTCTGATGAAACGCGCTGATTACCGCGGTAGGGTGGACATCTGGGATGTTATAGTGCACACGGCGGAATCTCTGAATGAACTTGCACAAAGACTCTCCTTCCTTCTGGGCGAGCAGATGAAGGTCGCTCTCTTGGCCATGAGGCTTGTGGCCGCCTATGAAGGCGCCGACAAACTGATGGCATAAATCTGCCCAAGAGGATATGGAGTTGTCCGGCAAGTGCATGAGCCAAGATCTGACATTAGGCTTGAGTACCAGCGGGAAGTAGTTGGCGAGGATCTTGTCGTCTCGTCCCCCTGCAGCTTGTACCGCGATGGTGTAGATGCCGAGGAACTCCGACGGATGCGCCCTGCCATCGCATTTCTCCGCACGTCGGCTTGAAATTCTTCTTGCTGGGCCATCGACTTGCCGCAGCTCACGAGTGAACGCAGGGCAACCTATCACAGACTGGCAAGTCGCTCGTTCTTCGGGCGCATGCATATCGACAGAGGGCCCAGACGCTGGTCGGATTGACGTCGCGCTTCTCTTCGCGCCAATGCGAAGTTCGAAGGCTTCTTGTTGCCGTTTGAAGAACTTGGCGCTGATCACGGCGAGCTCGTGGATCCGGCGACGCGGTGGAGTCGCTGTCGAGGTGGATCCGACGAGTTGGTGATCTTGGCCTTCGGGTGGAGAGTGCATGGTAGTTGCACCCCACAAGTTTAAATGCCGCCACCGCCCGTGCCTTGTCGCCTTGCCGCCGCAGCGGCGTAGTTGGTTGCCGCGGAGTGTCACCGCTGGCAAAGCCGATGAGACTCGATGGTGGCCCTCCATTCGCCGACTTTTGTCGGCTGTTGAGGGTAATCTAGGAGCAGCTTGAGCTCGCCAAGGCTTCCGCTGGAGTGGCGGGCGGCAGTGGTGAACGGTGCGAGGAGCGGGATATGCTCGGACTTCTAACTATGTTAGAAGGAGCAGTATCCCGTCCAGGCGACCGTACCCCGCTCGTGCCAACATGCTAGCGTGCACGCTGGTCTTGAGGGCCTCGCGATCCTCCAGTTCGGTCTTGATCCAACGAACGTATGGTATTGTGAATACCATGACGCTATCGGTCCCGCGGCTCCTGAGATGGGTGCGGTGCATGTACGGACGCCGAGGTCTGCGCGGCCTTGTCCTTGGACTTGGCAGCGTCATGAGCTCCCTCGTCGGCACCCGTTCTTCCGCCGGTGTCTACCCCACCACCCATTTGCTCCGGTGGTGGCGGGATTGACGTGGACGGCTCCGCTGCCGCTGAAGCCTTCTTCTTCGGTGGCATGTTGATGAAGATGATGAAGATGTTGCTCGTGTGAACGCCGGATCAGGTTCACACAGCCTCGACGCCTCTACCGGCGCGCCAAAGATGTCGGGAAGCTGATCGTAACTCCACTTAACACATATGGGACCGGCGGACCGAGCCCCTTTCGTTCGGTGGGGCGGAGGTCGCACGAAGAGCAGATCGAGGCGGCTACACGAGCAGTTACCCAGCTTCGAGCTCTCCGGAGAGATAATACTCCTACTGCTGCTTGTCTGATTGTATTGTGTTCTTGCTAGAGAGCCATGGGAGCTACGAAACCTGGCATGAGTGTCTCTGGTTTCGAATGAGCTGAACCTCTTCTACGTTGCGCATGGGCCTCCTTTTATATGCTCAAGGGGTCACCAACAGGTGGCACGTAGACAAGGGCAAAAAGGGAAAAATGAGTTGCGGTTGGTACAGCTACTTGTACAGTGTATTCTACCTAACTCTGACGGCAAGGGACAAAAGCATTAAATGCCCGTCCATGTCGCCTAAATAGTGCAACAGGGACCGTCAGGGGCGCCACCGCTTGCCACGATGGCAATCTTGTCGGCGCCATCGCTGCTCTCCACGACCGCACAGCCTCTTGACACGCTACCGAATGGTCCCATGGCGACATCGCTGGTGGATGAGCTGGAGCGGAGGTAAAGAGTGGTTGCCTACCACGGCAAGCGCCTTGCCGCGCAGAATCCTTGTCGCGTCCGAAGCTTGTCGCCATCGAGCCTTCCGCAAGCTCCTCTTGCCGGGTCTTGTCTTCTGCGTGCCTTGAGTGGTCTTCCCGGCAAGCTCCTCTTGCCGGGCCCCGCCTCCTTGGCTTAAATACTTTGTTCTTGAATGGCTCCAGAGGAACCACGGAGGACCTTGGCGGTCACCAGCAAGCCTTGCTGCTGGTGTCTGTAATCGCCTGCGGCACGAAGTTCGGGATACTAGGGTACCCCTACCCAAAGACAATCGGCTGTGAATGTTGCGAAAATTAAATTTTTCCTACGGTTTCACCAAGATCCATCTATGAGTTCATCTAAGCAACGAGTCATGGAGAGAGATTGCATCTACATACCACTTGTAGATCGCGGCGGAAGCGCTCAAGGAACGGGATGATGGAGTCGTACTCGCCGTGATTCAAGTCACCGATGACCAAGTGCTGAACGGACATCACCTCTGCTCAACACACGTCGGAACGGACGACGCCTCCTCCTTCTTGATCCAGCAAGGGGAAGGAGAGGTTGAGGAAGAAGGCTCTAGCAGCAGCACGGCGTGATGATGGTGGAGAGGCAGATTACATTGTGGCTTCGCCAAGCACTCAACGGAGGAGGAGAGGTGTTGGGAGGGAGGGCTGCGCCTTGGATGTGTGTTACAGCCCTCCCCTCACCCCTCTATTTATAGGGGAAGGGGCAAGGGGGGCCGGCCCCTCTAGATGAGATCTAGAGGGGGGGCGGCGGCCAGGGAGGGGGCTTGCCCCCCAAGCAAAGGGGGGGGTGCCCCCCACTAGGGTTCCCTCCAACCCTAGGCGCATGGGCCCAAGGGGGGCGCCCAGCCCTCCAGGGGCTGGTTCCATGCCCCTTGTGGCCCATGAGGCCCTCCGAGAGGGTGGCCCCCCGGTGGACCCCGGAACCTCTCCGGTGGCCCCAGACAATCGATATGACCGAAACTTTCCTGTCCGCTTGACAACTTCCATATATAAATCTTTACCTCCGACCATTCCGAACTCCTCGTGACGTCCGGGATCTCATCCGGACTCAACAACATTCGTAATCACATACAAGTCTTCCTAATAACCCTAGCGCCACCGAACCTTATGTAGACCCTACGGGTTTGGGAGACATGCAGACATGACCGAGACGACTCTCCGGTCAATAACCAACAGCGGGATCTGGATACCCATGTTGGCTCCCACATGCTCCTCGACAATTTCATCGGATGAACCACGATGTCGAGGATTCAATCAATCCCGTATACTATTCCCTTTGTTAGACGGTATGTTACTTGCCCGAGATTCGATCGTCGGTATCCCAATACCTCGTTCAATCTCGTTACCGGCAAGTCACTTTACTCGTACCATAATGCATGATCCCGTGACTAGACACTTGGTCACTTTGAGCTCATTATGATGATGCACTACCGAAGTGGGCCCGGTGATACCTCTCCGTAATACGGAGGACAAATCCAGTCTCGATCCGTGTCAACCCAATGTACACTTTTGGAGATGCCCGTAGTGTACCTTTATAGTCACCCAGTTACGCCAGACGCTTGGTACACCCAAAGCACTCCTACGGTATCCGGGAGTTACACGATCTCATGGTCTAAGGAAAAGATACTTGACATTGAAAAGCTCTAGCAAAACTAACTACACGATCTTGTGCTATGCTTAGGATTGTCTTGTCCATCACATCATTCTCCTAATGATGTGATCCCGCTACAACGACATCTAATGTCCATAGCCAGAAACCATGACTATCTGTTGACCAACGAGCTAGTCAACTAGAGGCTTACTAGGGACGATTGTGTTCTATGTATTCACACGGTATTATGATTTCGGATAATACAATTATAGCATGAATAAAAGACAATTATCATGAACAAGGAAATATAATAATAATCCTTTTATTATTGCCTCTAGGGCATATTTCCAACAAGTAGGAGCACGCTTTTCCTAAACCGCCACAGACATCGAAGTTAGTAGAAGCGAATTTTGTAAAGCGCCACAGCTATTGAAGGTAGTAGCAGCTGCTTTGTCCAAATGCGCCATCGCTACCTCCACTTAACCCAAAATTCTCACCCGCCTGCTTCATCCCGCCTCCCCCAAATCCCCACTCTCCCCTGTCAGACCGCTGGCCTCGACCAGGCCAAGGCCACTCGACTCCGGGCCAAGGCTTAGCCTCGACCGGGCGCTCGACCTGGCCTCGCCTGACCCGACCTCAAGGCCGCCCTGACCTGCCTCGCCCACGACCCGGCGCGGCCTCGCCCACCCGTCGGCCTCGCCTCCTCCTCTCCCCCGCCGGCCGCTGGCCTGCCTCCTCCCAAAGACTCTCAGAAACCCCCTCTCTCAGCTAGGGTTCTTCGTTAATTTACTAAGGTTTTAGTTAGTGTAGTATGTTAATTAGGTGATCTATTTAGTTATGAATTTAGCTAGGTTTCAAAATTTGAACTCGACATGTGATATGTGCAAATTTGAACTGGACATGTGATATGTGCATATGTCATGTTTTGGACATGTCATGTTTGGAAAATGATCCGAGTGGCCTATGTTACGCCGAATGTTGATTCATTTCCGTTCGATGAATTTGATCGCCGATATGTCCATTTTTAGCAAAGGTCATGCCAAATTTCCGTGAATAAAGGCATGATTTTGTGCTACATAGTTGGCATATCGAAAGTGCTGGCACATAGATTTCTTTTTATGTAATTTATCATTTATTCATACTTTTAGAAATAAATGAGGACACTTAATCATAGGAAACATGTCGAACAACTAACAAACTGGGCCTTTCACCAAGATGCGCATTTAGATGGATTAAGGGGTGAACAAGAGTACCTCGACTATTTGACTGCTAAGAAAGGTTTGCAGGTCGGCCTCGATTGTGGTACTGACGCCGACATCGACACCGACAGCGCCGGCACCGATGGCGGCACCGAGACTGGTGGGGAAGGTACCGGCGGGGAACGTACCGACCCCGATGCCGCTAACGAAAGAGGAAGCATAAGAAGCAGAGGATACGAAAACCTAACAAACTAGGGATTGGACGACTTGTGATCACAAGGATGGCACTTGGCAAGTTTGAGCTGTGAGAGCCGGAAGAACCTCGCAAGTGCTATGGGAACCAAGTAGGATGCATCCTACGGGAATGCGCGAGCATCAACAACGATGACTTAAGGAGTAAAGAACATTTGACGCAGTTGCTCCTAACAAAGTTGCACAAGAGATTCAAGTTCCCGACCGATGATAACATAGAACAACCGTGGATGATCCAAGATGAAAAAGATTAACAATCACGCCATGGGCATGTTCAGCAATGATTTGGCCTCCTGGAAAATGAGGGTGAAACGAGTTATTGAGGCTGATGAACCCCGTCCAAGATTCTCGAGGAAAATCCGACACTTACGGAAGAGGAGTTCAAAAGTTCAAGGACACTTGCGCTACCGAGGCAGCCAAGGCTAAGGATGCGAAATTCAAGAGCCTTCAAAGAAAGGAACACGGAAGCATCGCCGAAGCCGTGGCTACCTCGGTAAAAGGCCCATATGGGATAAGGAGGACGCGAACGTGAAGCCGCTGGTCTCCCAGACACCTTCGCGAAGTTCACCAACCCTTGGAGCATGACTTCATTAGGGCCCGCTACAAGTGGGACAGGAGAAAAGGTTTTTACATGGACAAGATCACAAGGAAATTGATTAGACTATCGAGAAGCAACACCAGCTTGCAGCCAAAGCCCTACATTCGATGAGGCCCAAGTGGGACACCCTCTCAACCGGCCTTGAACGAACTTAAGGGACTCCTTTGGATCAGCGGCTGCAATATGGTCGTGTGCACGGCGCTGGAGACGGCGCCACGGAAGGTGTTTTACAACAAGGGCCCGAGGCCAAGAAGCTGAAAACAAAGTTTAGTCAGCGGACATCAACGCCAAGGTGAAGCTTGCGGTCGAGAAAAAGCAGCCGAGGACGCGAAAAAAGCAGCCGAGGACAAATATGAGTTGCTACAAGAAAGTCAATGCAGCCAGAATCGCTGCAGAAATGATTTTGCTACTAACTTGGTTCCAGATTATCATCAATCGGGCGAAGGAAAATCGCATAAGACGGTACATGATTTCCGATGCCATTTCGTCGGGAGCAACTCCATGAACAACAACACCATCGCACCATCACTTGCTCACGCAACCGGCCTCCTTTCGCAGCCGCTCCCACTCATAGCAGGCCGCCCTCGGCCTCAGCGCGCTAGGTGGGCCTTCGCCTTTGGCTGAGCTCGACGCCACACGGTAATTACATGTCGCACATATATATATATATATATATATATATATATATATATATATATATATAATATTCCATTTTTGTTGCCTTGGTTGTTTTACGCCACGTACATATGTGTTTGCGGCGAAAGAAACCCTGCACCATACTCTACTTGATCAAAGGCCGGAAGGTGGACGTGGGAAAGGGGATGATAATGGACCCTCTCAACGACGCTCCACAACCAGCCGATCTCGCTGGGCACTTCAGGGTTAACATGACCTGTGTGAAATCGGGGCACGAGGATTTGCCTCCTCCAGTACAACATGTGGGAGCGGACGACGAGACCCCACCGCGGATTGGAAGCTGCAAGAATTGGGTGCTGCTATGGCCGAAGAATCTTACTTGTCTGGAGCCGGCCGAGAGCACACCAATAACTACCACACATCAACAAGCATAAAGGAAGACCACCACCCCGCCCACGCAATTACCAGCTCCTCGAGTGCCGGGTGAGTGCGGCGACGACATGGTGAAGGGGTGCAATAGTATCTTGGCTGATGTAATTTCTCCCAGAGAACAGAGAATGGATGATGAGGCGGAGGTCGACCCTATGGATTACCTCAATACAAACGCTGTATGACTGTGACATAGATATGATGAGTCAACCATATGACTAATCGGGCTATCAGCTTGCTAATGAGGATATGGATGATATGCCCGGGCAGGGTCGTACCATGGATTGCAAAAAGTCTCTCTTCATGAAATCCTCATAGGATACGCCTGAAGATGCCGCCTCAACACATGCTCAACTAGCCGGGCGCGAGGGTCGTATAGTACTTAGCCCGGGAACACTGGGGCAGGGGTTAAGGAAGGGTCTGGAAGGTGTGCCCAAGAAAAAGGAGAGGAAGAGATCGGGGAAGGTAACTGCCTCCAAACAAGCCAGAGCGCATAGCAGCCAGACGATGCATTCTGAAGAGCGTGTACCCGTGAAAAGTGCGGTCATGTTCCATCTCACGGGCGAGCCGATGCTACCACCAAAACCGCTGGAGGCACTATCAGGGGATCTCAGGAGACTGCACGACCATGTGCTGTCGACTGAGAAAAGCCTACTAGCCTCAAAGGATCCAGGATATCCGACATACGCGGCGTGTGCCTGAGGGGAAGTGCTACGTCGACACACAGCCCGCGGAGGTGTTCTTCCTGCGGTTTGACCATATCTTTGAGATGTTTCTAACAAGGCGGCTTGATTTTACTATCGTCCGCCTTTTTGCGCTACATATGAGCTCCGCCATGAAGAGTGAAGAAGTCTCACAAATCTGTGTGGCGGATCCGCATTACATGCACGAAGTCTTTCTTGAGTCTCGCGACTTTGAGCGTGAAACTGCTAGGAGTACCTCCAAAACTTCATGGTACAGAATAAGGACCGGGAAATTGTCCTCGTGCCTTATCATCCAAAGTAAGTGAGTTCCGGACAACCCTTTCGTACATTTCAATCATTCCTTCTCTCTCATATGGGGAATAATTTGAGGTGTCTTTTCCCCGCAGCAACGGGCGCCCGTCCTTATCGTTCTTTACCCGCAAGTCTCCCACGCCGTGTATTTTGACCCTTCCAGAGACTACGAGAAAAAAGACTACACCCACATAATGAATATTCTAGATGATGCTCTCCAAGGCTTCATCTTTAGAGGTGGCCACGTGCAGATCAAGAAACAAAGGAACAAGAAGATGGGTTTCGCGCATAAAACTAACTTCTCCTACATCCATGTCCCAAAACCAAGCATGAAGGATGGATTCTACATCGTCCATCTCATGATTCAGTTCAACACGGATCACCAAAAGCTTCGCTTAACACCGTAAATGATGATCGATCCACAAGTGGCTAGAATCTCATGGAGAAGCGGATTATAAACTTAGAGATGACTTCTTTCACATCCAAAGCGACATTGCAACGATCATCATGAAAGAAGTCGCCGATGAGAAGGGATGTTCCACCACGGCCCTATATCGCGAAATGACGCATTTAACTCGCATAGGCATGCAACGCCTAGACCTCACGCCATTCAAGAAGCTAGGTTCGTCCTTGATGATATGGAAGGATGGAACTTCTAGTGATTTATGATGCCGATGATGATGATATGTGTCGGTTGAACTTGTATACTTCTTGAAGCGATGAAACTTTGTGATGTCCACGGTCCATGTGCCGAACTTGCATAACGCTACTTTGTTAGTTTGCGTACGATGACCTGTGTACCTCTAGTTAATTAATTTGCGTATTGTATGTTGCATCTAGTTGCTAACCCTTTCTTTTTCGGTGTTGCTCTAGTATATTTTGTTGCATATATATGATTGTACATCCTCTTCATGAACATGCATCTCTAACAGGTACCTAGTTTCTTGATGGCTAGATGGAATTGCTATGTCGTGGTACAAAGGGAAGGTTCCGGGTGTACAACGAGTGGCATGAGTGTCAGCGCAAGTGAATGGGTTCACGGGCGCCAGCCATAAAGGCTTCAAAAGCAGACAAGAAGGAGAAGCTAGTTACTTGAGGTTCACGCTAGCGAGAGAGGACTCAGAACCGCCACCTCATGTATCTGATAGTTCCGCCTCACTCATAGTGATAGCACTTCTTGTGTATACCTTTGTTTAGATGGATGACGTTGTTGTAGTTGCAAGTCTTGAGACTTGCATGTATCGCTATTTTCTAGATGATGGCAAGATATCACTTTGTGTTGGATGATGATTATGATGAGACTATTTGTATGTACATGCTATGATTACATTTGTGGTCTCAGACATTTGTATGTGTATCATGATGACATTTCTATGTGCTAAAGATTCTTCTATAAAGCCTGTTCAAATACAAAACAAATATGCCAAAAAATAACAAAAACCTACTTAAATTAGCAGAGCGAGTGTACAAAAGTTAGCAGCAGCGCGATAGCGATAGAGCGTCAAGGTAAAGCGCGCTAGAGATACTAGCAGTAGCGAGCTTCCACAAACAGCGCTGCTGCTACACTTGTGTAGCAGTAGCGCCGGTGAGCATGCGCTATTGCTATATGTTAGCTGTAGCGCCTTATTAGTAGCGCCTATCCCCGCGCTACTGATACATCTAAAACCCGCGCTGCTGCTAGCCTTTTCCCTAGTAGTGTATGTGTGAACTAGGGAGATATAAGGCAAGTTTGGCTTGCGTCCTGAGCATCTTTTGCCTGGCCTGGGGTTGTGGCTGGATTTCATGCACGCTTGTTTGGTTGCTACCCTGTGAAAAAGAAAGCTCGCCTGGCCCGGGTTCCTTGCACTTTAATTAGCTTGGCTGAACACCGACATCGCAAGTAGCCCGCCCAGCGATCGATTTCAACACTGGCCGTGTTCGGTCGTAAGGCCACGAGGCTAACAACAACATGGATGGATATTAGAATTACATAATTGATGCATGGATTGATTGATGGGACGTTGATGCTTTGCTCGCCTGCATGAACCAAACGCTTCAACACCACACAAGCCTGGCCAGCAGAAATATTTTACATTTCACGCCCACACCGTGCAATACCGCCATCAAGGCATGAGGGTCAGGTCACAAAGCAAACTGACCAATAAAGTTTGAGAGAGATTGAGGAGCCCCGATAAGGCTGAGTGGTGCGTCAGATAGCTGAGAGGGGGAAAGATATATTCCATCCGCTCGATAATGCAGTGCATGTAAATTTTTTAGAAGTCAAACTTTTGAAACTTTGATCAGGTTTAAGCAAATGTTATTTATATCTACAATACCAAAGATACATCATACGAAACTACATCTCATGGTGAATCTAATTGTATATGTTTGCCGTACTAGATGTAATTCTTTTTCTCCACGTACATGGTCAAACTTTGTGATGTTTGACTTTTCAATAAATCTATATGCTATGGACCGAGGAGAGGGCCTCAGTCGAGACAGATCAAGTGCGTGTGAAGGAGAATGAGTAAGTGTGCAAAAGGAGTATGTGTGTGAAAGAGAAAGTGACAACAAACAATAAATTAGAGAGAGTGTGTGTTTTTTCGTTTCTTATGCAAACATATCACGCATGCATCTCCGAGATGGAAAAGCGAGGCGAGGAGATACACGAAGATAGCTAGTGTGTGATTGTTTGCAACGGAGAGAGACACCCATGTAGCACATGTCCAATAGAGGTCTGGCCAACAAGGTAAAAAGGTCGAGAGGGACACATGGATGGCATGGACGCATGGGGATGGAGAGAGGGTGTGTTTGTGATAGAGAGATCCCCTCGAGATCGTGAGGGGACTATATGGGTGGGAGATCGAGGAGTGCAAAGCGATAGAAAGATGCCCCGAGAGAAATCGAGATATACCATGCACATGTTTGTGATGGAGACTAAGATTAGTTAGTCATATACATATAGGGGGGACCGCGTGTGCTTACAATTGAGTGAGAGACCATCATACTTGGCTAGCTGGGCATGAGATTGTGTGTGTGTGTGTGTGATGGAGAGAGAATGAGGGATAGAGATAGAGTTTTAGATGGGCCTATCGAAAAGCAGTGAGATATGCATGTGTATGTGTGACCCACGTGGATGGAGAGTTTGAGAGAGGGGGGGAAGAGCTCCGAGACGACATAGTGGTGCGTGAGAGAGTTACGGGCAAAGAGCCAAGGAATTTGTGTGCGTACGATGAGTGCACCCAAGATATCTAGCTTGGACTAGCTAGACTATCATACATAGTGTGCGAGAGAGACCTATAGATGGTGTATATATGCATGCGAACTAGAAAGACCCCCCCCACACACACACACACAAAGAGAGAGAGAGAGAGAGAGAGAGAGAGAGAGAGAGAGAGAGAGAGATGGAGAGAAAGGGAGAGGGACCAACAAGGTTTTCGTGTCGGATGCGTGCGACAAAATTAAAGATTGTCGGCGAGAGAGATAGAGAGAGAGAGAGAGAGAGAGAGAGAGAGAGAGAGAGAAAGAGTGCGGGAGAGGGGGAGGTCGCGTTTTATGCATCAAAGACTGATATAAACCATGTTTCAATATAAACTTGCATTCAAATATTTAAATTGGAGAACATGTTGTCTACAATCCACACATGAACAGGTATATGCGTATATCAAACAAGTTTATTAATTTGACTTTCAACATGTTCATGGAGCTACTCGATTGAGGTGTTCAATTTTGGATTTAGTTCACTAGTTTGACCTACTGATCGAGCTATTTCATTGAATCGAGATATTTCATTTTGGGTTTGATTCGCGTTTTTGAGTGGGTCAACTATTTGTCATATAGTAAATCGCTAGCAACGAGCATGTAAAAACACATTACTCCCGAGCATCATTTCTCCATGTAAAAAAGAATTGGCAAGCTAATATTTCAAAATTTGATTCGAATCGACTTGGTAAGGTAGACGTGGATGCTCGTTCTCCCAAAATTTGAACGAACCATTAAACATCCTCTCTGCTCGGTGGAATTCGCCCAAGCAAATAAATGGGAGAGGCGAAATTACCGTCCTATGTGGGACACGCATCAATTGGCCCGTTTTACATCGAGGGTAGGTTCGTAACTTCATCCAAGTGCGCCTTCTCCTCGGCCGAAATGACATGTGCCGAATAATTCATAAACCATGCTTGGCAAAACTCGCTCTCCTCGCCCGAAATAGCTCACGGCCACTATTTGAAAACACGCTCTCCTCGCCCGAAATCGTTCGTGCCCACTATAGTTCAAAACACGCCCTCCTCGCCCGAAAACGCTCCCGCCCACTATTTGGGGAGAAGCAAAGTTACTCTATTATCCCCGACCCTCAAGACACGCACCCAAGCCGAGAAGCCTATAGGAAAGGGTAGAACTGTAACTCCCCTCACATTTCGCATAAATGTGTCCATACGACAAGGTTCCACTCCTCCCACCCCCCGCACTTCGCCCGCCCCCATTCATACCTCGTGGGCACCAAATCACCTTCTCCCCGGGAAGCTCCCTTCTCCCGAGCCACGAAACCTCAGACCCACCTCCATGGCGCCCCCCACCGCACCAATTTCACAGCTGCCCTCCTCCCTAATGCCGGAGACGTTGTCCATTTGCCGTCGTGCACTGGGCCGTGTGCCTCTTACTCTGTGCTGCTGGTGCTGCCTCGACGAAGGCCGCGTGAACCGTACCACGTGAACCGCGTGTATCGGAGACGACCTATATGAGTTATGAAAAATAGTTTCCTTCCTATCCGTTAGATATAGATCGGACGACCTATATTGCAGGATGGCAGACACACCATCATCACCGAGTATGCTTTTATAAGAGTAGAGATAAAAACAGAGTTGGTGATGATGGTGTGCCTACCATCCTGCAATATAGGCCGTCCGATTTATATCTAACGGATAGGAAGGAAACTATGGCAATTTTGCAAAAAGATACCCACACCCCTCTCCACATTTGCAAATAAGGCCTTCCCATGTTCATCCTTTTCTCCCACAAGATAAACTACTCATACAAATGCATCTTGATGTTCCATGCAACGCATGGGCATCTTGCTAGTTGTTGCATACAGGGCGACTGGTGTTACGGTGGAGGTCGCCGGGAGGGAAAGAGAGGAGAAGGGGCTGGATGCGGGCTGCTGGACAACCGCCGCCGCTAACTACTGTGTTGGGGGGCACGAGCGGCTAGGGCTGGGAACTTGGGATTAGGACGTGGGAACTGACTGGAAGAGCGAGCGTGAGTGCCATGAAAGCTAAATAATGGGCCAGCATTATTGGACAAAGGACTGAGGAGCGTGAGGGCCTTTAGAGTTAAATAATGGCATGGCGTTTTCTATGACATATGGCCAATGTTCAGTTGTATTCGGTCACTTCGGGTACCTAATGCGTGAAACCGAATTGGCCGAAGTTAATTTGGGTTTCTAACGATGGGAACTGGAGTTCTGACCGATGTCATCGGTTTCGGTCTATTCGGCTTCGGTCTCTGTTGTTTCGGTTCGGTTATTCGGTCAACGGTTAATATGGTGGCGCATGTTCGTGGTAGCTGAACGGACGCAGGAGCAGGAGCAAGCCAGGCCAACTGCCCGACCATGCCAAAAACGGGCCCACTAAGCTCAGTAGCCTACTCGAGAGCAGGAGGATGCGTCCCTCGGTAGTGTGTGGGCTAGAGCATGCATCATCCTCACGCGGAGACGACCTATATGAGTTATGAAAAATAGTTTCCTTCCTATCCGTTAGATATAGATCGGACGACCTATATTGCAGGATGGCAGGCACACCATCATCACCGACTATGCTTTTATAAGAGTAGAGATAAAAAATAGAGTTGGTGATGATGGTGTGCCTGCCATCCTGCAATATAGGCCGTCCGATTTATATCTAACGGATAGGAAGGAAACTATGGCAATTTTGCAAAAAGATACCCACACCCCTCTCCACATTTGCAAATAAGGCCTTCCATGTTCATCCTTTCGTCCCACAAGATAAAGTACTCATACAAATGCATCTTGATGTTCCATGCAACGCATGGGCATCTTGCTAGTTGTTGCAAAAATCCCATGTGTTTGTGTATGTTGTGTGTGAGAGAGAGAGGGAGGGAGGAGGAGGACGGAGTGCATGTGTGACAAAGACACAAAGATTGTGTGTGGGAGAGGTATCAGCTTAAAATGAGGTGATAGTGTGTGTGCATGATCGAGAGGGCGTGTCTTAAGAAGGGACGAAAAATCTACATAGATACAAGGAGCGCGAGAGAGACATGTACGCGATAGTGGAAGCACGAGTGTGTGGGTGCATAAACCTATCTGGAGGGTAGTCGATCAATGATGTGAGAGAAATACCAGTCGGGGGTGCGTAAGCGAGAGTTTTGTGTGTGTGTGTGAGAGAGAGACGATAGTCGGGAAGGGGAGTGGAAGCATGAGCTGTGTGTGTGTGAGAGAGAGAGAGCGGGGCGGAGTTTGTCTGATCGATAAACAAATGAATAATGTCAGTTTTATAACTGGGATGGAGACGGAAAGGAGACCGTAACAAATGTTGTGTCAGCAGGAGAGAGTAATTTTAGTGGTATGAGTCATATCTAGAGATATGATTATACCTTTGGCAACGTTTTATACTATTTTTGGGACTAACATATTGATCCAGTGCCCAGTGCCAATTCTTGTTTGTTGCATGTTTTTTGTTTCACAAAAAATCCATATCAAACAGAGTCCAAACGGGATAAAACTGATAGAGATTTTATTTGGAATATATGTGAATTTTGAGAAGTGGAATCAATGCGAGATGATGCCCGAGGAGGCCACGAGGCAGGGGGCGCGCCCCTGACCCTCGTAGACACCCCGTAAGGCGGTTGCTGCCCTTCTTTTGCCGCAAGAAAGCTAATATCCGGATAAAATCATGTTCAAATTTCAATCCAATCAGAGTTACGGATCTCCGGGAATATAAGAAACGGTGAAAGGCCAGATCCGGGAAGGCAGAAACAGAGAGAGACAGAGAGACATATCCAATCTCGGAGGGGCTCTTGCCCCTCCCATGCCATGGAGACCAAGGACCAGAGGGGAAACCCTTCTCCCATGTAGGGAGAAGGTCAAGGAAGAAGAAGAAGGGGGGCTCTCTCCCCCTCTGTCCTGGTGGTGCCGGAACACCGCCGAGGCTATCATCGTCACCGCAATCTACACCAACAACTTCACCGCCGTCATCACCAACTCTTCCCCCTCTATGCAGCGGTGTAACCCCTCTTTTACCTGCTGTAATCTCTACTTAAACATGATGCTCAACGCTATATATTATTTCCCAATCATGTATGGCTATCCTATGATGTTTGAGTAGATCCGTTTTGTCCTATCGGTTAATTGATGATCGTGATTGGTTTGAGTTGCATGTTTTATTATTAGTGCTGTCCTATGGTGCTCTACGTGTCGCGCAAGCGTGAGGGATCCCCTCAGTAGGGTTTGCAATATGTTCATGGTTTGCTTATTGTCTGTGTTGCGTGAGTGACTGAATCACAAACACGAATAAGTGGGTCATGGTGTATGGGAATAAAGAGGACCTGATACTTTAATGCTATGGTTGGGTTTTACCTTAATGCTCTTTAGTAGTTTCGGATGCTTGCTAGAGTTCCAATCGTAAGTGCATATGATCCAAGAAGAGAAAGTATGTTAGCTTATGCCTCTCCTCAAATAAAATTGCAATAATGATTACCGGTCTAGTTATCGATTGCCTAGGGACAAATAACCTTCTCGTGACAAAAGCTCTTTACTAAAACTAATTTAGTTGTGTCTTTATCTAAACATCCCCTACTTTTTATTTACACGCTCTTTATTATCTTGCGAACCTATACAGAAACACCGACAAAGTACTTCTAGTTTCATACTTGTTCTAGGTAAAGCGAACGTTAAGCGTGCGTAGAGTTGTATCGGTGGTCGATAGAACTTGAGGGAATATATGTTCTACCTTTAGCTCCTCGTTGGGTTCGACACTCTTACTTATCGAAAGAGGCTACAATTGATCCCCTACATTTGTGGGTTATCAGGACCTTTTTCTGGTGCCATTGCCGGGGAGCAATAGCGTGGGGTGAATATTCTCGTGTGTGCTTGTTTGCCTTATCACTAAGTAATTTTTATTTGCTATTCTAAGTTGTTCTCTATCTTTAGTTATGGATATGGAACACAAAATACCAAAAGAAATTAGCTTCAATTGCTACTCATGGAGATGGGGAACCTCCTAAAACCCTCGATGCTCATTATGTGAAATATATTATGTACTACTTTGATAATCGTAAGAAAACCCCATTTAACTTTGTAATGAGAGACACGTTGGACCAACGTGAGTACTTTAGGGATTATCGCCTGACTCAAAAAGGGAAACTATTATGGGATCAAATTTATATGTTGTATTGGTATGCTAGGCAACTATGCTTGAGATATGATTATACTTGTTGCTCTAGGATGAAGGCTCCACACCTTCCCTTTTCATGCAAATTTAGTGATGATAAAACCTTGGCTTCTTATGCTAATGGTATATATGATTACTATGATGTGGAACAAATAGAAGAATTCGTTGCTTTTATGGGTGCTTATGAAATTGAATCTTTGTTTAAAGAGTTTGAAGATTTTGATGATTCAGTTTATAGACCTGAAAATTTTGCTATCCTTAAATATTGCTATGAGAATTATGAATTCAATTCCGATATTGATGATTTTATTGAGAGAGTCTCCGCTGTCCAAGAAGAGACTAATATTTTGCAGGAGTCTATGGAAGAAGAAATTAATGACATTGTGAGCTCATTGGATGAAAAAGATGAGGAGGAGAGCGAAGAATAAAAGGAGGAAGAGCGGATTGATCACCCGTGCCCACCTTCTAATGAGAGTAACTCTTCAACTCATACATTGTTTATTTCCCTTCGTGCTTACCGAAGGATGATTGCTATGATGACTGTTATGATCCCGTTGATTCTTTTGAAATATCCCTTTTTGATGATTCTTGTTATGCTTGTGGCCAAGATGCCAATATGAGTTATGCTTATGGAGATGAACTTGCTATAGTTCCTTATGTTAAACATGAAATTGTTGCTATTGCACCCACGCATGATAGTCCTATTATCTTTTTGAATTCTCTCGACTACACTATATCGGAGAAGTTTGCCCTTATTAAGGATTATATTGATGGGTTGTGTTTTACTATTACAGATGATGATTTTGATATATATAATATGCATGTGCTTGCTTATCCTACATGCAATTATTATGAGAGAGGAACTATATCTCCACCTCTCTATGTTTCCCACACGATAAAATTGCAAGAAACTGCTTATGCTATGTATTGGCCTTTACTTGATGTGCATGAATTGTTCTTGTATGACATGCCAATGCATAGGAAGAGAGTTAGACTTCGTAATGACATGATATATGTTGCTTTGTGCTCACTACTAAATGCCAAATCATTGCTAATTCAAATTGGCTTTGATATACCTTGGGATCGAGGTGGATCCATTACATGAGGACTATATGCCTAGCTTAATGTCTTTAAAGAAAGCGCTGCCAGGGAGACAACCCGGAAGTTTTAGAGAGTAATTTATTTCTGTTGTGTGCTTTTATAAAGTTTAAAAATAAAAATAATTTGCCAAGGTTTTCCTTTAGGATGTTTTAGATTACTTGTTGGTTTGTGCGGTGCAGAACAGAAACTTTGGCTGTAGTGCGCGATTTTACATTTCTTACTCGAACATCAAACGGTTCTGAAACTCTTTACACTGTATTTCTATACAATTTTTTTATTTTTCCTTATTTTGGCAGAATTTTTGGAGTAACATAAGTGTGGTGAATGTTCTGATTACTACAGACTATCATGTTTAAGACAGATTCTGTTTTTTATGCATAGTTTGCTTGTTTTGATGAAACTATCGATTTCTATCAGTGGATTAAGCCATGGAAAAGTTATATTACAGTAGATACAGTACAAAAACAAAATATGAATTGGTTTACAACAGTAATTAGAGTAGTGATTTGCTTTATTATACTAACAGATCTTACCGAGTTTTCTGTTGAGTTTTGTGTGGATGAAGTTTTCAAAGATCGAGGAGGTCTCGATGTGAGGAGAAGGAGGAGAGGCAAGAGCTCAAGCTTGGGGATGCCCAAGGAACCCCAAGTAAATATTCAAGTATACTCAAGCGTCTAATCTTGGGGATGCCCCGGAAGGCATCCCATCTTTCTTCAACAAGTATCGGTATGTTTTCGGATTCGTTTCGTTCATGCGATAGTGCAAATCTTGGAGCGTCTTTTGCATTTAGTTTTCACTTTTATTTTATGCACCATGCTGGTATGAGATAGTCCTTGGTTGATTTATAGAATTCTCATTGCACTTCACTTATATATTTTGAGTACGGCTTTATAGAATGCTTCATGTGCTTCGCTTATATCATTTGAAGTTTGGACTGCCTGTTTCTCTTCGCATAGATAACCGCCATTTGTAGAATGCTCTTTTGCTTGACTTATATTTGTTAGAGCGTGGGAATATCTTTTGTGGAAAGAATTAAACTCTCTTGCTTCACATATATCTATTTAGAGAGTTGACAGGAATTGGTCATTCACATGGTTAGTCATAAAATCCTACATAAAACTTGTAGATCACTGAATATGATATGTTTGATTCCTTGCAATATTTTTGCAATATAAATATGGTGATATTAGAGTCATGCTAGTGGGTAGTTGTGGATTGTAGAAATACTTGTGTTGAAGTTTGTGATTCCCGTAGCATGCACATATGGTGAACCATTATGTAACGAAGTTGGAGCATGAGGTATTTATTGATTGTCTTCCTTATGAGTGGCGGTCGAGGAAGAGCGATGGTCTTTTCCTACCAATCTATCCCCCTAGGAGCATGCGCTTAGTACTTTGTTTCAATGACTAATAGATTTTTGCAATAAATATGTGAGTTCTTTTTGACTAATGTTGAGTCCATGGATTATATGCACTCTCACCCTTCCATCATTGCTAGCCTCTTCGGTACCGTGCATTGCCCTCTCTCACCTTGAGAGTTGGTGCAAACTTCGCCGGTGCATCCAAACCCCGTGATATGATAAGCTCTGTCACACATAAGCCTCCTTATACCTTCCTCACAACAGCCACCATACCTACCTATCATGTCATTTCCATAGCCATTCCGAGATATATTGCCATGCAACTTCCATCATCATCATATACATGACTTGAGCATTTATTGTCATATTGCTTTGCATGATCGGAAGATAGCTGATGTTTTCATGGCTTGTCCGTTTTTTGATGTCATTGCTACTCTAGATCATTGCACATCCAGGTACACCGTCTGAGGCATTCATATAGAGTCATATCTTTGTTCTAGTATCGAGTTGTAATATTGAGTTGTAAGTAAATAAAAGTGTGATGATCATCATTATTAGAGCATTGCCCCATGAAAAAAAACAAAAAAAAAGAGGCCAAAGAAGCCTAAATAAAAAAGGGGTCCAAAGAAGCCCGCCAAAAAATAGAGAAGAAGGGGGGCAATGTTACTATCCTTTTACCACACTTGTGCTTCAAAGTAGCACCATGTTATTCATATAGAGAGTCTCTTGAGTTATCACTTTTATATACTAGTGGGAATTTTCATTATAGAACTTGGCTTGTATATCCCAACGATGGGCTTCCTCAAATGCCCTAGGTCTTCATGAGCAAGCAAGTTGGATGCACACCCACTTAGTTTTCAGTTTGAGCTTTCATACACTTATAGCTCTTAGTGCATCCGTTGCATGGCAATCCCTACTCCTCGCATTGATATCAATTGATGGGCATCTCCATATCCCATTGATTAGCCGCGTCGATGTGAGACTTTCTTCCTTTTTGTCTTCTCCACACAACCTCCATCATCATATTCTATTCCACCTATAGTGCTATATCCATTGCTCACGCTCATGTATTGCGTGAAAGTTGAAAAGGTTTGAGAACGTCAAAAGTATGAAACAATTTCTTGGCTTGTCATCGGGGTTGTGCATGATTTGAAATTTTGTATGGCGAAGATGGAGCATAGCTAGACCATATGATTTTGTAGGGATAACTTTCTTTGGCCATGTTATTTTGAAAAGACATGATTACTTTATTAGTATGCTTGAAGTATTATTGTATTAATGTCAAATGATAGACTATTGCTTTTAATCACTCGTGTCTTAATATTCATGCCATGATTAGATTGCATGATCAAGATTATGCTAGGTAGCATTCCACATAAAAAATTATCTTTTTATCATTTACCTACTCGAGGACGAGCAAGAATTAAGCTTGGGGATGCTGATACGTCTCTGTCGTATCTATAATTTTTTATTGTTCCATGCCAATATTATACAACTTTCATATACTTTTGGCAACTTTTTATATCTTTTTTGGGACTAACATATTGATCCAGTGCCTAGTGCCAGTTCCTGTTTGTTGCATGTTTTTTATTTCACAGAAAATCCATATCAAACGGAGTCAAAATGGGATAAAAACTGACAGAGATTTTTTTGGAATATAGGTTAATTTTGGGAAGTGGAATCAACGCGAGACGATGCCCGAGGAGGCCACGAGGCAGGGGGGAGCGCCCCAGGGGGGCAGGCGCGCCCCTGACCCTCGTGGACACCGTGTAAGGCCGCTGCTGCCCTTCTTTCGCCGCAACAAAGCTAATATCCGGATAAAAATCGTGTTCAAATTTCAATCCAGTCGAAGTTACGGATCTCCGGGAATATAAGAAACGGTGAAAGGCCAGATCTGGGAAGGCAGAAATAGAGAGAGACAGATCCAATCTCGGAGGGGCTCTCGCCCCTCCCATGCCATGGAGACCAAGGACCATAGGGGAAACCCTTCTCCCATCTAGGGATAAGGTCAAGGGAGAAGAAGAATTGGGGCTCTCTCCCCCTCTCTCGCGGTGGCGCCGGAACGCCACCGGGGCAATCATCGTCACCGCAATCTACACCAACAACTTCACCGCCGTCATCACCAACTCTTCCCCCCCTCTATGCAACGGTGTAACTCCTCTTTTACCCGCTGTAATCTCTACTTAAACATGGTGCTCAACGCTATTTATTATTTCCCAATGATGTATGGTTATCCTATGATATTTGAGTAGATCCGTTTTGTCTATGGGTTAATTGATGATCGTGATTGGTTTGAGTTGCATGTTTTATTATTGGTGTTGTCCTATGGTGCTCTACGTGTCGCGCAAGCGTGAGGGATCCCCTATGTAAGGTTTGCAATATGTTCATGGTTTGCTTATTGTCTGCGTTGCGTGAGTGACTGAAACACAAACACGGATAAGTAGGTCATGGTGTATGGGAATAAAGAGGACCTGATACTTTATTTCTATGGTTGGTTTTTACCTTAATGATCTTTAGTAGTTGCAGATGCTTTCTAGAGTTCCAATCATAAGTGCATATGATCCAAGAAGATAAAGTATGTTAGCCTATGCCTCTCCCTCAAATAAAATTGCAATAATGATTACCTGTCTAGTTATCGATTGCCTAGGGACAAATAACTTTCTCGTGACAAAAGCTCTTTACTAAAACTAATTTAGTTGTGTATTTATCTAAAAAGCCCCGAATTTTTATTTACGCGCTTTTTATTATCTTGCAAACCTATCCAAAAACACCTACAAAGTACTTCTAGTTTCATACTTGTTCTAGGTAAAGCGAATGTTAAGCGTGCGTAAAGTTGTATCGGTGGTCTATAGAACTTGAGGGAATATTTGTTCTACCTTTAGCTCCACGTTGGGTTCGACACTCTTACTTATCGAAAGAGGCTACATTTGATCCCCTATACTTGTGCCTTATCAATACCCCGACGCCGTCGTCCATTACAAGAGATCGACCTCTCTCATCCACGGCTTCGGACCGGGATCCTTGCATCCCATCCTCTCGCTTCATCCCCGCCGTCGTCCACCTTGCCGGCGCCGCTCCTATGACCGTCTCGTCCACCGCGCCCCGCCGCCACCGTCTACCCTCCTAGATCTGCTTCCACACAAGCGACAGCCATCGCTACCGCAGCACCATCAAATTCTCAGCAAATGCATAGACGGCGCCGCACCAGAGGCGTTACTCTTTCGTATCTGCTCAACTTATTTATCGCAGCAAGAAAATAGATTGCCACTGCTTTACTCTGATTTCTTGTCCATCGCTTATTTGTTAGTTGAAAGCAAACATTGGTTGCGAAGTTGCCTTTGTCCGTTTTGCACCTTCAGATCCGCCATGGTAGCTCAACACTATACTCGCAATGCTTATGGTTTTCCCCTTTTATATTCCACACTAGTTAAATGACAGTAGACTAAATTTCAAAATTGGGCCAGCCGATTTTTGAGAGCTCGGCGGAGATCGCCGGTGCAAAGGAAGGGGCTCAGGTGTGGATGGTGGTTGTGGGGGGCGGTGGTGGGGCCTCGCCGAACGAAGAAAACTCGACGCGGGTTGGGGCGGATGTGGGGGGTGGGGGTGGCGGAGGAACACAGGTGGTGGGGGCGGTTCAGGGGAGGGCCGAGGGGGGGTCGGGCGGTGGTTCGCGGCGTCTGCGGTGGTGTTCTGTATGTGAAGAATCATAGACGAGGAAGAAGAAGGGTTAGGAGACGTAGGATCTTCATCCAACCGCTTGAAATGGTCGACTGGCCCAAATGACAAATGTCATGCGACTTGCATGCAGACATGCCTATATATTCACTACCATCATTGTACCTGCTTAGCAGTGCTCTTGAATCCATCAAGCTAAACAATGTGCCACTCATAATGCCAAACTTGTTGCTCAAATATGAATCTGATATGATGCTGATATTACTAAAACAGATAACGTTTAATTGGTCGGCTAATGTTCCTACTTTACTTTCGAAAAGCATGTGCACCACATATAGAGAGACAATAGGGAGTTGCATTCTTAATGCGCTCTGGTTCATCATGTGTGGGTGCGCAACGAACATTTTATTATCCAAATTCTGCTTGCTCTTCTTTAGCATGTTCCTCTTCCGTTCTTCTTTAATAAGTAGTCTCTCCGTTCCTAAATACAAGTCTTTGTATAGATTCCACCATGGACTACATATGGAGCAAAATGAGTGAATCTACACTCTAAAATGTATCTGTATACATCTGTATGTGATCCATAGTGGAAATCTCTACAAAGACTTATATTTTGGAACGGAGGGAGTATGATAGTAGTACTGTATGTTCCTTATAGTGAAGATGAGCAGGGACATTTGCGGTGTAGAGGTATATACGGTCGGTTGTGATGGACACTTTGAACTCTTTGTGCCTCTTTTATTCGTAGGATTTTGTAAACATAGGAATAGGATTTGTAGTGGCCTGCCCACTTGAATCCTATAAGGTTAGCAAGGAAATGCGGGGAGCTGTGTCACCTTTGAAATTTACACTGATATTAACAGTACCGCACCTTCAGTTGAAGAGAGCTGGTATCCGAAGCCTTTCTAGCCGTACCGGCAATACTAGCACATATATTCCAGCAAGTTCCACTTTGCTGATTTTCCTACTGATGCTTACAGTTCTCCCGTTATATCTACACTATGATCTATGTAGCTGCTATGTGTCGCACAAGCGGCAGTCCACTCTTGAAGCTAAACAACACACCAATCATAAGTCCAAAGCTTACTTCTTCAAATAGAATTGTGATATGATATTGATATTAGTTAACAGACACACATTTAATTGGTCAGGTAATGCTCCCACATATAGAGTGACAGCATGGAATTGCATTTCTTTGGGCATTGTGATTCATCATGAGTGGACAACCAACATTATACGCAATGAAGCGGAACCTACAGAATATGCTTCCTCTTCTGTTCTTTAACATGTTCCTATTTTGTTATTCTGTATTTAGTACGTACAATATGTTTCTTATCCGGAAGGGGAGTAGGGATATTTGTAGTCAACAGCTGATAGAGCTGGCCTGTACGTGATTGATAGGCTTTCAATTAGTAGCGGAAATACAACACCGTATTTTCCAGCCAGTTCCACTTTCCTGATTTATATATCGTGGTTATGGTGTACCCCTTTTTTGTACACTACAATCTGCCTAGTTGCTGTGTGCTCTTGTTATCATGGTTTGGCGATAAACTCTCTATACAGTATATTATGAACCTATCATCTGCCAACTATCCTTACTTCTGGAACCTATTTTTTTGTGTACTAGTGCCCGATTATATTGATGCACGCACCATATTACAGCACACATGAGCTCTCTAATCAGAATCCAGTGATAACACACAAGGGTTTACAGGGGCGCCCCTATATTAGAATATCCTCTGCATTAAAAAGATAATCTCACTACTATTTATGTTTTCATGGTTCTCAGATATTATATGTAATTACAGTGAATATTAGAATCCGCGCATCAGAAGAATATTGTGGAACACTGCAACGACTTACAAAATTGGCACCAAGGCATTGGGTGCCATTCTGGATGCAATGAGACTCATACGCTCCCCACCTATAGATTCTTGTTCAGAATATGATCCTAATGACTATTCTAACCATGAGGAGTCAAAGGCAGATGGCCTGTCCTATTCACCCATCAAGGTGCCTGTTGTAATTTGGCAAGGTTTTATTGATTGCGCGTATCTTGCATATGTTGTCTTGCATTTCTTCTACTTCGTTGCACCGATCTGCTTAGTTTACTCATCATATATGTCAAGATGCCATGCCCATCCATTATCAATACATATCCCATCTGTCATCATACCATGTTTTTCCAATCAAATGTTGTTCTTGTGCATCAGACATCAAAAAGGAAGAGGGTGATTGCCGAACCTAAAGGAGCACCAACAAAGTCCTTGAAAAACGTGGTGGTGCCGGAGAAATCAGACAGCACCCCACTTATATTGGTTGTACAACCAGTGACACAAAACGTAGGACCGACTCCAGCAGACTGTACCCATACTTCACGGGCCACACCACTAGCCCCACCACACAGGACATGCATTCCGGCAAAAGGTATGCCGATTTCAGTTGCCATAGCACCAGTCGTACCACATAAAAATCCCACTCCAGCAAAAAGTACAGCAAGCCCACCGGCCGAAGACCTATCCCAACTGCAGAGACGGCCAATTACTGCAGATTGGAACCCCATTCTAGTTATTCCCCGTTTTAAAGACAATACTTTCCATGTTGTTAGGGACTACGTCCATATATTCCCATCATGGGAAGATTATAGTGAAGACAAACACCATTTTCACATCTTCCTGTCCCCCTTACGTGTAAGTGCTATTATCCATGGTGATTATTTTCCTGTTTTCTGCTGATTGAACACATCTATGATTTACATTACATTGTTGTAAGTAGGCAAGGGTCAATCTGCATAGTCATGACGAGCAAAGCTTGCTTGCGCTTTTCAAGGAAGCATTGCAGCAGTATCGGTGTTACCTGAGGAAATCACACTTTGATGGCAAGTCTATAAACAAATTTCTGGTGAAGTCTCATGTGCTGACTTTAGAAGACATTGAATGGAAAAACCTTGTTATGCGCTGGTCTCGTTCCTAGGATGAGGTACTGTCTATGATATCACATGACAATTTGAACTTCTACTTTTTAGCATGTGCCTTACGGATCTTTTTTGCAGGAAATCAGCTCGAAGAAGAATTCCAGTTTGAAAAGAACGACAGGATATCGCAAATATGATGCCTGCTGCTTTGCTCTTGTTAGTAGCTGTTGTCCTATATCACTGTACTTGCATTCATACTTGGTTCATTATGTGACAGCAGTATGCATGATAGCTTGCTTATCAATTGTTCACTCCAAATTATCTGATCTGTATGAATGGTTACATTAGTGTAGAATATATCCAATGCCAATGAAATTTTTTAGCTCTGCATTGTTCTTGTATGTACCTGTTGTACTTTATCAGTGTACTTATATTGACAGGTAGTTGTTCATGTACCATCACTCTGCAGCTTATTTTCCTTTGCCCTCCATTTTCTACGCGTCAGATCTATATTTACTCTTACCATAAGTTTGGATAACACCGATGGTCCTGAAGAAGTTTAGCTCTGCATTGCTCTTGGCTGTACCTTTTGCCTGTATCATTGTACTTACATTTATAGCTACTTGGTTATGTAGCACCACTCTTCATCTTATCTTAAATATTCTCCATTTTTTTCTTATATTATCACATCTATATTTACTCTTTAACAGAATGTAGAATAAAGGCAATCCTTATGAAGAAGATTATGTGGTAAACTTCTTGAATTACCCCCCATCAGCATGGACAAGGGCTTTATAGAGCCTGTCTTCACCAGTAATGTAAGTTTGTCCTTCTCAAGCCTTCAAACTTTGTTGTGTATATTTGGTTAGGCATGACTGCAACAGTTGTTTATTTTTGGTGTTTGCATCAAATTGCATGTTTAAAGTTTATTATGTAGTTCATAAGCAAAAGTTTGTGTCGGCGTTCTGGGAACGGGGGTTCCTAGACTTGCCTGCCTGCGGCCTGCGGCGTGGCTCAAAGGAGGCCCAGGACATCCCATCTTCATCAACGCAAGCTCAAGACCCTCGCGAGGGGCCAAGCCTCGCGGGGCGGACGACGAGGAGCTTCCTCAGGCATGGCCTCGTCAGGCTGGCTCATGAGGAGGCAGAGAGTTCAAGGCAGGGTACCTCGCGAGGTGCCCATGATGCAAGCAATGATGACCAAGGGCGCCAGTCGGGCGCCAGCCCGCGCAGCGTCCTCATTTCCCCTTTGGTGCAAAGGGAGCAAGCGCAGGCGAGAACATCAAGCAAAGACATCCGTTTTGGTGCAACAAGACGAAGACCAGCCCCAACGGCTAGAAGGGGGTCATCGTGGAGCCCAAGCAGGCGCCATCACCAGAGCCTTTGGCAGGCGAGGACCAACTTTAGTCAGGATAAGTGTACCCGCTGTTCCCCTTCAAAATGGCCAATTGTTGGCGCCCTTCCCGCTCAATATTTGGGAAGAGGCCCAGGGCCTTCGTCTATATAAGTAGAGCTAGCCACCATAGTAGAGGCATCTAGATCTGGCATTTGGAATCCAAAGAGAGATAGAGACCTTATCCTCAAGCTAGAGCGACGGAACACAACCTAGCAGTTCATCACACCCACCAAGAACAGACCCTCGCGAGGCTGTTCTTCCCTGTACTGTTCCTCATCAGCCCAAGAGGCAATCCACCACGCCACAAACTAGACTAGGGTATTAAACCACAACGGTGGCCCGAACTAGTATAAAACTTGTGTCTCTTGTGCTGTTCTGTTTAGTAGTTTAGGTCCCTGCGATTCGGCGAGGTACGAGACGGTGGAGGGTTGGATCTCCGCACGCACCCAAGTGTTCGAACTTCAAGGGTCTGCCGGAACCCGAAATCCGACATTTGCGCGCCCTGTAGGTGCGCCGAATCGCCTTTTCGTCGCCTCGTTCTTCCCCGACCACCGCAACCATGTCTGACGCCCGCGCCGAGCGCCGAGCCGACCTCGCCTCCCATATCGCCCAGACGGCTCCCGTCGAGGGGCGCCCTCGTCGTTCCCTCTCACCTGCCGTCAACGCCGCCACCGGCCCGGCGTTGAACGAGCAGCAAGCGTCGTCCTAGCACCCGTCCATGAGGCGGGACGGCCGCACCGCCACGCCTTCGCTCACCCCCGCTGGTTCTTCGTCACACGCGCCCCGCGCGGCCATGGAGGCCCGAGCTGCACTCATCGCGGCTAACGAGCTCCTGCGCTACCGCCCCATCGATGACGTCTACGAAGAATGGCTCGACCGAGTCGCCGAGCTCGTCCGCGCTGCAGGAGGCGACCCCGCACCGTCCGTCTCGCTGCACCGCACCCGCCCGCTGGCGATGAAGCCCTGGGCGCCAGCCGCCTCCTCCTCAAGACGACGCCAGCCCCAAAGCGCGCGGCCTCGGGCGGAACCTGCTTCGCCAGCGCCGACGCTGCAAGAGCAGAGCTGTCAAGAAGTCCTCGCCCACAAGAAGCTGCCCAAGCGCCCCCGCCCAAGATGTCAAGACCTCGCTGCCCCCTACCCAGGGCGCAGGAGGCCCGCAAGACCAAGCTCTCGTTGTCCAAGCCCCCGCTGCCACGGTGGGCTGCCTCGCCTTCACTTCCGAGCTGCGCAGCGTCGCGTGGCCCGCCAAATTCAAGCCAGACTTGCCTCCTCGCTACAACGGAATGGGTGACCCTACGGAGTTCCTCCAGCTCTACGAGCTGGGCATCGAGGCTGCTAACGGGGATGAAAAGGTCATGGAGAACTGGTTTCCCATGGCGCCAAGGACGGAGCCCACACTGCTCTTGAATCGCCCCGGCACGATCTCTTCTGGGACGAAGCGCACCGCTTATCGCCAACTTCTGTGGTACTCGCGATCGCCACCACCGAAGCGACATGCGCGAATCAAGCAGCAGCCGGAGAAACCCTGCAAAAGTACATCCAACGCTTCAACAACGCTACTCAAGATCCCTGTGGTAACAGAGGAGGCCATCATCTCGCCTTCTCCGACGGGCGGCGCGACGTCAAGATGAAGGAGGAGCTGGCGATGCATGAAGATCTGTGCACCTCCTTGAGCTGTTCAACTTGGCGACCAAGCGCGCCAGGCTGAGGAGGGCCTCTCCTCCTCGAGCTGTCTCGCGCGGATCCCAAGAAAAGAAGTCC
Source organism: Aegilops longissima (assembly GCA_021605205.1). Taxonomy (NCBI): domain Eukaryota; kingdom Viridiplantae; phylum Streptophyta; class Magnoliopsida; order Poales; family Poaceae; genus Aegilops; species Aegilops longissima. Next base: position 353,494,899 of record CM038679.1, read on the forward strand.
AAGGCCAAGGACGTGAAGCGCAGGGGCTGCCGTACTCGCGCCGAACTGCACACCAAGCGAGGCGAGATCAGCCCGAGTCCTCCAGGGGGCCGCCATCTTGTGTGTACCACAACCTCCACACTCACAACACCAATGAATGTCAAGAGATCCGGGCCGTACGCGAAGGAAGGGTCGGCAGACGCCCCGAGCACAGCGACCGGGGCTACGGCCGAGGAGGAGGAAGGAATGCAGGACGCTGGGAAGACCGCGGCCCACGCCAAGGGTGGCGCGACCAACCTCGCGAGGACCGTTGGCAAGACCCACCTCGCGAGGGAGGCTCGAGGGATCAGCCTCGCGAGGATCGCCCGCAGGGGAACGCAGGCCTCCCTCCGCTGCCGCCACCGCCGAGGAGGATTGAAGACCGTCATCAGGACGAGGGGGCTGGGGGCTTCCAGGAAGCACGGCGATCGCTGCATCCTGGGCGGAGCTCAAGCCCCAGCCTCTCGGCGATCTTCAAGCAGTTCGCCCACAAGTGAATGCAGTCCTCCCAAGCTCGAGTCCACGCGCCCTCTCGTGGTCGGCAAGCGCCATCACGCTCAGCTCAGCGGATCAGCTCAAGCGCGCAGCCACAGCGGAGTTCTCCGATGCTTTGTTCCCCAATCATCGACAATGTGCTAGTCACCAAGACCTCATCGACGGTGGAGCAGGGCTCAACGCCCCGTCCGTGGAGACATTCAACAATCTTCAAGTGCCTTTTATACCAGCTTCAGCCAACGAAGGTTTTCTCCGAGTCACCGACAGCTCCACGGTCCCGATCGGGCGGGTCCGCCTTCCTGTCACCTTCGGGCTCGCGATAACTACCACACCGAGCTCATCGACTTCGACGTCACCCACATTCGCTTTGCCAGATAACGCCATCCTCGGGTACCCAGCGTTGGCCGAATTCATGGCCGTAACCCACCATGGCTACAACGTCCTCAAGATGCCAGGAAGCGGCGGGGTCATCATGGTGCCCTGTGAAGAGAGAGACGCAGTGTGCTCCCTGGAGCGAGCTTTTCAGGTCGCATCGCTGGAAGACCCAGACCACAGCAGCAGGAGGCCTCCCGAGGCTGCACCCAAGAAGAAGAAGACATCGACCGGCCCGACTCCTCAAGAGGCAGGCCCCTCAGGGCCCGCGCTAGGCCAGGGGGATCCTCCTTCCATCGCATAGGAAAGCGTGCCCGACGCCCTCCTTAGGCAGGGCTCGGGGGCTCTCCCCTGGAGGGCCGCCGACCTCGCCAAGGTCTCGAGGTAGGCGCTTGGGCACCACGTGGAGGCGTGTTTCGAAGCACGTTTCCCGCAAGCAGGAGCAAGGCAAGGAGGGCCGAACCCTCAGGAGTTTGTCAGCAAGGCCATTCAGGAGCTATAGGAGTCAACGGTCATGAGGGGCAGCCGCCGCCTACCCGCTGTGGCCCCCCATCCAGGCGAGGAAGGTGGGCTGCGCGTCTGCATCGACATACCAGGGCTCAACCGAGCCGCATCTCAAGAGCGCCTCTGGCCCTCGCGAGTGGGACGTTGCGAAGGTCCGCCCCACAGATACGTACGCATGCCTTATGGCCTGCCAAACGCGGCTGCTGAGCACCAACGTCTCATGAGGGCCATCCTGGAGGCTCAAGAGGTCAGGCACGCCGCAGCCCTGGCGGAGATGGAGATGGCCCCTAAGGAGCCGCCAGCCCCGAGCCTCCCGAGGCCCCGGGCACGGGGCTCGTGGAGGATCGGCCCCGCAGCCCACCGAGTCTGCTACACCAACACCCCTTCATCCCCAACATCACCAGTGACATCTTTAAGTTTTATTTCCGGTGGGAGCGCCTTCAGGTCAGATTATTCCCTGTGCCGCGTGGGTCCGCCCCTGCATGCATGTATCCCTTTTATTTCATGTCATTAGCCTATCTGTTGGGGGCGCCTGGCTGCATCATCCCCAAGCCGCCGGGCCAGTCCCAGCTGCATGTATCCTTCCTACTTTTTCCTTAGGATTATGCTCTCGCCCACCATGCTTGTTGTTTGGTGCCTTTTCCGGTGGCGGAATCTTGCGCTAAAGGGGGGTGCTGAGCATGGCGACTCAGGCTCCTACCGCTCTCCGCCTCACCCTCTCGTCTTGTCCATGGCATCACGACCTGGCTTGCCAGCGACGGCTGAGACCAGCTCGAGAGCCGGGACCCAAGGACGTAGAGTTTCGTCATCTAACCCAGCTTGCACGTTAAAGGGGGGGTGCCTGAGCATCGCGACTTAGGACTCCTACCAGCTCTCCGGCCCTCACCCTCTGGTCTTGTCCATGGCATCACGACCTGGCTTGCCAGCGACGGCTGAGACCAGCCCGAGAGCCGGGACCCGAGGATGTAGAGTTGCGTCATCTAACCTAGCTTGCTGCTAAAGGGGTGGGGTGCCCGAGCATCGCGACCAGACTCCTACCGCCTCGTGCCCTCACCTCTGGTCTTGTCCATGGCATCGCGACCTGGCTTGCCGACAGTGAGACCAGCCCGAGAGCCGGACCAAGACGAGAGCACCGCATCCGCCAAATTTGCAGGAACACACTCAAGATAAGGCCCAGAGCAGGCACAACCCGCCTTGAGGTAGGGGCTCGTGAGTCCCGCTGGCTGGCTCACGGGTGCCCTAACACACCTCGCGAGGCCTCTCGCGCCTCCAAAGCAACTAACGGCAGGACTAACGACGCCACGGCGAGCTCTTGTTCTTTTATGGTGAACCTGCGGGGTCCCTCCAAGGAGCACGAAACGACCTCGCCACGCAATCTCTAGCCGCCAAGGCACGGACCTAGCGCCGCACCAGGAAGCATTGTCCCGACCTCAAGATAAGTCACCCTCCGGACACACTAGTCATCGCAACACCAACCCCACACTCAATGCAACCCCGTCTTAGCAACGTCGCTCTCCTTTCTCACCGAATGATGGCTGCTTGAGCGCCAAGGGGACCCCCGAGGATCGCGACTCGAGGCTCTTACTGCACTGGCCGCCACCTCCTGGCCTTGACCACGGCATCGCGACCAGCATACCAGCGACGGCTAAAGCCGCTTTGGGACTGGACCTGCCGGCGCAGAGCATCAAGCCTCACGAGGTCCGAAAGGAAGAAACTGAGCTAGAACGGAATGAGCATCTCGCGACCGCCTCACAATAAGGATCACATTGACAAACGGTTACAAACATCTTACAAGCCCTCAAGGGTACATTCTTGGCTCCTCGCAGGAACAAAAGACGCGAATCCTAAGGAGTCCTATCTACAGGGACCACCACGGCAGACGCCATCATCAACAATGGGCCACCCGGTCCGGAGCCAACCCCATCCAGATCAGGGCGGCGACGACCGACGAGCCCGCCTGCCCGGAGCGGGCGCAGGCTCGGGGCTCAGAGCTGCCGCCGCCTCCCTCCGGCCACGAAGAGCTCGGGCGGAGTCGCTGGATCCTCCGCACCTTCGCCGCTCGAGAAGCTGCCAAGCGAGTGGTCGGTCGGCCTCCGCCTCACCGCAGCAGGGCCCGACCGCCTCCCGGGCAGCACTCCACCACCACCCACCGCGTCGAAGACCTTGAAGGACACCAACGGCACCGTCAGACCAGGTGGATCATGAGGGCGCCTCGCCCCTGCAGACCGGCGACCTCGCCCCAGCCTCGAAGTCATGAAGACCTCGCCTGGGCACTACCACAACCTCTCGCCTGTCGCGAGGTGCTGCAGCCGGCGCTGCAGCCAGAGTCCCAGGGCTCCCTCACGGACGACGGAGGCGAAGAAAGAAGGAAGACAAATCCAAGACTTAGGAGGCGCAGCGACGCGAAGCACGAACTCCCGGTAGGAGCCCTCGGCGTGGACTCCAGGGGGGAAGGCGCACACCTTCGTGACCCGCCGGCGTCGTCGGCGGCACCGCTCGTGGCGCCCGGCGTCGCCTCCTTCAGGGCCACCAATTTGCGCGTACAAGGGAAGAAGAAACCCTGGTGGCGGCCGCACACACCAGGGCATGGGCACCTCCTGGCGAGCGCTCCTGCCCTGACACCAGAGAGCAAGCTGCTTCTTAGGGGGGAGCAGGTCAGGATCCTCTTGAGGAGCCTTTCCCTTCTCTTACTTGGAGAACCCATGGATCGGAGCCATGGCAACCAGACGAGACGAGGAAGAGGAGAAGCGTAGGATAGATCGGAAGGGCGCGCCGTTCGTGCACTTATTGCCGGGCGAGGGCCAACCGTCGGCCTCCACGATCACCGGTAATCATGACCAACTCGCATGCAGGACTTGTCAAACCGGTGGTTACCGAGGCATCGTGGGGAAGTAGTGCGACACGCCCAATCAACTACCACGCGCCGCCCAAGGCCGCAGGCTGTTAGGGCTCATGACGCTCAGACTTGCCCTTTCGCCTCTCTCGCCGCCAAGTTCGGGCGCGCCAGGCCTGGGCTCATTGTCGGCGTTCGGGAACGGGGTCCCTGAATTGCTCGCCTGCGCCTGCGGCGTGGCTCAAAGGAGGCCCGGACAGCCCATCTTCATCAACGCAAGCTCAAGACCTCGCGAGGGGCCAAGATTCATGGGCGGACGACGAGGAGCTTCTCGTGCATGGCCTCGCCAGCTGGCTCATGAGGAGGCGGAGAGTTCAAGGCAGGGTACCTCACGAGGTGCCCATGACGCAAGCCATGACGACCAAGGGCGCCAGTCGGGCGCCAGCCCATGCAGCGTCCTCCTTTCCCCTTTGGTGCCAAGGGAGCAAGCGCAGGCGAGAGCATCAACCAAAGGCATCCGTTTCGGTGCAACAAGATGAAGACCAGCCCCAACGGCTGGAAGGGGGTCATCGTGGAGCCCAAGCAAAGGCATCATCAGAGCCTTTGGCAGGCGAGGACCAACTTTAGTCAGATAAGTGTACCCGTTGTTCCCCTTCAAAATGGCCAATTGTTGGCGCCCTTCCCGCTCAATATTTGGGAAGAGGCCCAGGGCCTTCGTCTATATAAGTAGAGCTAGCCACCATAGTAGAGGCATCGAGATCTGGCATTTGGAATCCAGAGAGAGAGAGATAGAGACCTGATCCTCAAGCTAGAGCGACGGAACACCACCTAGTAGTTCATCACACCCACCAAGAACAGACCCTCGCGAGGCTGTTCTTCCCTGTACTGTTCCTCATCAGCCCAAGAGGCAATCCACCACGCCACAAACTAGAGTAGGGTATTACACCACAACGGTGGCCCGAACTAGTATAAAACTTGTGTCTCTTGTGTTGTTCTGTTTAGTAGTTTAGGTCCCTACGATTCGGCGAGGTACGAGACGGTCGAGGGTTGGATCTCCGCGTGCACCCCAGTGTTCGAACCTCAAGGGTCTGCCGGAACCCGAAATCCGACAGTTTGTCCTTCTCAATTTAAGTTTTCAGTGTACAACCAAGTTCCTTCTTCATACCATGTAAATTGAACTATACAGAGCAAGTGATCTTCTTTTGCACTGCATGTATGCTTCTATTCTTGATCCGTAATCCAGTGGTGTGGTGAACCTACCCACTACAGCACAATGTCATATTCTGCAATGTCTTAACTATGAACAATGTCATATCATTCTACTATTATTTAAACCGTCTCTTTATCTGCCAATCTGAAATGGGATAAATTGACAACACACTAACCATTGATACTTATGAGTTCTTGATCTGTACTCGAGTGGTGTCGTGAAGCTGCCAACTCCTTCACAATGTCATTTCCTGCCATGTCTTAACCTAAACAATACCATATTATGTTAATGCTATTTTAAGCTGTGTAACTTTCTTCATCAGTAAGAAATGTGATGAATTGTTATCACTGATACTTATATGTGCAAAACCTGTCATCTGTCTGCTTGTTTATCTTTCAGAGTGAGAAGGATATAAGTATCAAACAAGCACGCCTCATCACTTGCTATGTTGCTTATGCTTGCAGCTTTGAAAGCAGGGCTAACCTTTCTTGAACTCTATTGAAGTGCTGTCGGTTTTTTATATTATTTTGTTGGCGTGTTTATTTGCACTGGTGGCGATCTTTGATGCCCAGTGTATGTAATCTGTTGTCTGCTTGTGCTTTATTATCATAGTGGCGAACTTTGATGCTCAGTGGATGTAATATGCTGTAATTTCTTTATTGTATAGTCAAGGTTTTTTCGTATTCACAATGCTGCAGTTATTTTACTATATATATATCCTGTCTTTGCTGTAAACTGGCCAAACCATAAAATTACGGTACATAATCGGGCCGTCATGCAAATCACTACATAGTCGGTCCGTTAACAGGCCTAAATGTAAACTAGCCCACTAGTAGATTTGGGCCTCTAATAGGCCGAGTAAACCGCCGACCCTATTTTCGCAAGAAAACTCAATGAGCTTTTAGGAGGCTGAAAAGTAGGCTGGGCCTGAAACGTGCCAAACAGCTCACGACCCGGCAGCAGGCCAAAATAGACCCTGGCCCATGATTGTGCCAATCACATCACGGGCCGTTAACAGGCCAAAATTGTCCCGGTCCTTGTTTGGCTCAATCAGATTATCGGTTGTTAGCAGGCCGGATGCAAACCGGGCCGTAGTTAGGCCCAACTATATGACGGGCTTTTAACAGGCCGAAATGTTAAACAGGCCTTTAACGGGCCGAAACTATTATTAGGCTGAATTACTAAATGGGCCTTTAGCAAGTGGGCCCAAAAGCATAGCGTCTAGTTGACGGGCCGAATCTGATATGGGCCATAATTTAGCCCAAAACCTCTTAATGGGCCGGATCTCTTCTGGGCCGTAATTTGGCCCAAAACGTGGTAGGCTTTTAACGGGCCGGATCTCATATGGGCCTTTATTGGGCCCGAAACATGGCAGGCTGTTAATGGACCGGATCAAATATAGGCTTGCATTTGGCCCAAAACATGGCAGCCTGTTAACGGGCCGGCCCATTAGTGTGCTCAAAATCTTTTGGGCCTTTAGCTGGGCCGGCCCATTATGGTTGACGAAATCTCGTGGGCCTTTAGCTGGGCCGGCCCATTATGGTGAGCGAAATCTTGTGGGCCTTTAGCTGGGCCGGCCCATTACGGTACACAAAATCCTATGGGCCTTTAGTTGGGCCGACCCATTTAATCTTTATGGGCCACTTTTGGGCCGGTCCACGTGTCAACATATCATAGGCGCATCTCGCCCATTGGATGAGTGACACCTGTGCCAATGCGGAGCTGACACGCGGTTTCGTCGGCCAATGAGACTTTTACACGTGGAAAATCGTCATTGGTCGTGGCTGTTAGCGGGTAATCGGATCCAAAACCGGACCCGATAGCTTAACAACAACCCGTTACGGTGGATGCCACGTGCGGTCACCCTTGATGAAAGCACTTCCATGACGCGGCATTTATTGTCATGGAAGTGAACACTTCCATTATGATAATTTGGGTAATGTCATGGAATACTTCTACGACAACACATGTATGACTATCTTGATTCTGTCATAAAATCGTCATGGATGTACATGCATGACAGAAAATGTGACCTACTGTGACAAACACGTATCATCACAGAAGTGTCTTTTTTTTGTAGTGAGTGCAAGAGTGCCGTGGAGTAAGATGGAATCTGCAAACATTTTATTCAACAGGAGAAGACAAGGTAAAATGGGCTCTTTATTAGTTCAACAGTTATTCATATGAGAGCCACTCAACATTTTCATCGTGGTCTTCTCCTTGGTAAGACTCGAATAAAAATAAAAGAAGTTCAGAGAAACACACTGGAATATTTTTGGAGTTTTTGGTTTTTTTGCACAAGGAAATAAAAAACAAAAATGAGAAAAACTATTTACACGGGAAATCTCCCAACAAGCAAAAGAAGAACAAGGAAATCTTTTTGGGTTTTCTTTTTAATACTACTACTAAGCATGCGTAGAAACTAAATTACTACAACTATTTTTTTGGTTTTTCTAAAGTTTTTCAAACACACAAGAAGAAAGCAAGAAAATAAATCCAAACATGGATGATACAATGAAAAGAGTGAGCACCGGCAAATAGAATGATATTAACATGAATGTAAGGTCGGTGAGAAACACATACTCCCCCAAGCTTAGGCTTTTGGCCTAACTTGGTAGTCGATCAGTAGCATGGAGGGTAGTAAGGATCCTGAGGAGCAGGCATCCACTCATCCCACTATTGGGGACCCTCCTGTGCTGCCTCTGCAGCAGCGTGAGCGTTCCAGTAGGTGATGATGTCTTCAAGCATAATCCTATATCCGCCACTGGCACCAGAATCAAACAAAGCAGGTGCAGGCAATGGAATAACATCACGAGTTCTAACGTTATAGACTAGGTTATAAGGAATGGTAATATCAGGACGATCATGTGCAAGAAAGTGATGGTGTTCCATGGCTGCACGGTCTAGGTAAACCTTGGTCAGAGGGTAATCATGAGGGCGTATCTCAACCTCGAAGTGAGCCGCCAAACGAGTGGCAAAAATCCCACCATTTATTTTACCCTGGGTTTTATTAAGATATAGGCGACGAGCCACGATAGCTCCCAAGCTATACGTGTTGTCGCCCTCAAGTGCACAACGTAAAACAACAAGGTCTGGTGAACTAAGCGCACCCACCTTCTCCCTAGCAAGCAAGCATTTGGTAATAAAATAAATTAAAATAATGTATAGCAGGAAAGTGTAAGCTAGCAGCCGTGGTGGCTGACACTCCTCTCTCATCTCCCATTGTCAGAGTGCGATAAAAATCCTCAAACCCAGCAGACCTAGGATCAGCCAAGCTCCCATCAGATGGGATCATGCATAAGTCACAAAACTCAGTAAGTGGTATCTGATGGTTTTCAGTATATAAATCAAAGCTCACTTCAGGAGGATTATTTCTAGGCAAGAAAGTAAAGCTTTGAACAAAGATGTTCGTCAGGATTTGGTGCTGGTCACACTCATCTGCGATGAAGTCGGTGAGGCCTGCAGTAGCAATATATTGCATGAACTCCTCATGAATTCCATCCTCTTGCAGGAATGGGGTGTGGGGCCATTCGCACAGCAGTACCTCCGCCAATCTCCGAGGGTGGAGATCACTATCGGAAGACTCCGCAATAACACCCTTGGAGTTCTTCTTAGAGCGAAACTTCCTGAAGATATTCATGTTCACGTACATGAACTCCTCATGAATTCTAGCCTATGGGGTGTGCGGCCATTCGCACAGCAGTACCTCCGCCAATCTCCGAGGGTGGAGATCACTATCGGAAGACTCCGCAATAACACCCTTGGAGTTCTTCTTAGAGCGAAACTTCCTGAAGATATTCATGTTCACGTACAATTTTCCTATGAAAATAAAATCTGAATTTTTAGTTCACAAAATTTTCTCAACAAAACTTCACAAAATTGATAGCAACTACTCATAGGGATACATAGAGGCCATAGCAAGCATTCAAACTAGAATTCAACATGCAAGCACATCTATAGCAGCACCAAGAGTAGCTAATTATTCAAAGTATAAACCACTAAAACAAAAACTAATTGGACAAATGGTGGAGTCACATACCAAGCAACAATCCCCAGAAACAGTTTCAGAAATGGAGCTTCAAGCAAAGAGATCAAAATCTGCGGGTTTGAGCTCAAAAACACGGGAGAGAGAGCAATGGGGATTTTTTTTCTGGAGGTTAGTGATGATGTGGGCTAAAGACATAAGTGAGGGGGCCCACGTGGGGACCACAACCCACCAGGGCACGCTTGGGGGTCCTGGCGCACCCAGGTGGGTTGTGCCCACCTGGTGCACCTCCCTCCAGTATTATTTGCACCAAAAATTCTTCAATATTCAGAAAAAATCATATAAAATTTTTAGGGCATTATGAGAACTTTTATTTTTGGGTCATTTTTATTGCACGAAAATTTCAGAAAGCAGACAAAACATGGCATTTTATTTTATTTAACTAATAAAAACAGAAAACAAATGGTAGGGACGGAAGGTAGTGCTTACTAAATTCATCAACTTCATACCGCTCAAAAATGATCTATTAAAGGTTGATAAGGTCTTATTAACAACCACTTTCGATTAGCATGAAACCGAAGAACTTTCTTAAATCACGAAGTTACCTCAATGGGGATATGCATTTCGCCAAAAATAAGCATTTCATATTTCTTTTTAACAGTATGTAGAGGTATTTGAAAACTTCCAATTGTGATTGTCGGAGATTTTTCAATAACATTAATACCATTCACTTAGAATTGTTTTGTAACATCCCAAAATTCTAAATTTTGGAATTTTATAATAAATAGATAGATTTGATTGATTGTTTGATTGATTGGTGAAATTGAGTGAAATTTGAAACTTTTTTTGAAAGTTAAATGAGAGGGAATAAAAGGACTTTCCCAAACTTTCATTTTGCATTCGTGATCTCCGTGAATTCAAATTCTTTTCACCACAAAACCCTGGAGAGAAGATGACATGACTTCTTCCATTTATTTAAATGACAAGGGGTGTTGAAAATATTTGAATTTCATTTGGAAAATATTTCCAACCCAGGAACTTTATGCAACTCAATGATGTTCACGAGCGAAGATAAAATGACTTCTTCAAAACAAATGAAATATGAGTTGGCAGTTTCAAATAATTAAATTCAAAGTTCTTTTGAATTTATTTTCAATTTGGAGTTATTGAGTTTTATTCAAATTATTTTTCTCCAAAAATAAAATATATGGAAAATAGGGTAACATGATTCCCTACATCGAAAAATTGGAGAGACATTAATTTGAAGTCATTTTGGTATTTTTAAAATGATTTTCAGTGGATTTTATTAGAGCAGTAGCACTGTTTGAATTATTTGAATTTTTCTGGATTTTATTTGATGCAATAAAAATGTTCATGTTGTAGGAAATAATTTTCTGAAAATTTTGATATATAATATGTCTATATATCATTTTTAGTATTTGTGGTTTTTTTTTACTTTTGTCTGTCTGTTGTTTAAAAAAAATATCTCTCCGCCGCCGAACTGGGCCGGCCCAGCTAGCCAGCCAGGCCGCAGCCCAGCCTAGCACGCCCGCACCGTTCCCGAGCTCCCGCAGGAGAACCGCCGCCGCACGAATCCAGCCACCGCCGTGTCCGCCCCGGCCTCCCCTTGCCCCTCCTCCACGCCACGCACTCCTCTGCCGTTAAAAGGCGAGGCCCCCGCCCCCTCTCTCCTCTTTTCTCCCCTGCCGCTGCCGCCGGATCTCAGCACCACCGCCGCAGCTCCACCGCCCTGCCCCGTGATTCACCGCCGCCCTCGACCGACGCTGACGCCGCTGTTGGACTCGCCTCGATGCGCCGCCCCTTCCCCGCTACTCCGCCGTCGCCACCGAGCCCCGGAGCCACCGCCCTGTCCCTGTCCGAAGTCGCCTCTGCCGTCTTCCGAACTCCGGCGATCGCCGCGGTAACCGCCGCCTCCCTCGCCGTTGGATCTGGATCCAACGATCCAAATTCTTTTGTTTTTTTTCTTCTTTGTTTTATTTAGAGAACGTTCGCTGGTTAGGTATAGAAAATGAACGTTCGCTTTGTAGTTTTTTCTTTTTCTGTTATTTTCGGCCAGGGACCCGTTTGTGATTAGTTTGTTTACAGATTAGTCCTTGTACTTCAAACGATCACTACTTTCTGCTTGTTAGTCCAAATTCAACGAAACCAACGCCCACTTCTTCGATATGATCCCCCCTATCCAGTAAAACAACTTAAACATGTTTCTGAAAGTTGAAAATTTGATTTTCAAACATATTTGAATTTGAATCTTCTTTTGATCGTAACTTGAGTTTCGTAACTCTGATTTTGTTGATTCTTTTTTTCAAATCGAAGCTCTTGACCTAAACTTTTTGATAAGGCCAAATTCACATAGTTTTGGTACTGTTAGAAATTGTTTTATGCTGCAAGAGTAATTTGATTTGGTTTTGATGTTTTCCGAATCGCCTTCTTCGTTCTTTCCGGTCTTTTGAGTGATTGCTTATGTGTGGTTACTATTGCTTGTTTACGATAGATTGACCGGAGTGTGACAAGTAGATCTATTAAGAGTTTTGAGTGCGAATCATCTTCATCAACTGTACAGGCAAGTTCACACTTTGATCATATCCCTTTTCATACCCAGTTTTTATGCATTAGATCAATCCTCAAACATTGCGTGATTAGGATCTAATTAAATTGTGGGTTTTGGGAAGTAGATTGAGGTAGTACCTATTACCTGTTTTATTATCAAACCCTTGGGAGTTACTACTACATTTGCTTATTTTGCCATGCTATGCAAGTAGACGTGGATTGGGTGAGTGATTTTTCCATGACAGATGTGAGATTGTTAATTAATGGTTTATTTAAGGTGGCAACATTAATACATATCTGGGTGGATTGAGGTACCTAGTTATTCTGGGATTGCCTGTTTCTTTTGGACCACCACCCAGGCTCAAAGGGATCATAAGATTATTCATGCAAGAAACTTCCGTGTGCAGCCACATGCTATTATGGGGTCTAGCATAGCTGATTAAGTCGTGTGAACTCTTACAGTGGTAGACTAGCAGATGTAGGGGAAAGTAGGTGTACCGGTCTACCCATCGTAAGGTGCTAAAGCTTCTGAAAGACTATGTCTCGGTCATTCCTTTCTTAAACACCATGTAGTGCGAGAAAACCAACGGAGGAGATCGAGTCATGTGGGGAAAAGTGCGCAACCTCTTCAGAGTGTATAAACTAATCATGATTAGCCGTGTCCCCGGTTATGGACGTCTTGAGTATCTAGTTCTTGGATTGTCCTGTTGATCTCATCATGTTACTTTAATTAATTTTTGGGTTTTAATGATGATGATTAATTGGGATTGAGAATGTGTCAACCATTCTCAATGTTTAACAACCACCATGATAGTTAAATAAATTTATTCCTTTGCAGTAGGGAAAAATTGGCTTTTCGCAAAACTCTTATAACCATAGAGCTTTTCCACCAGCTATATATGCATGTAGTGATAGCCATATTTCAGCATTGCTCTATAGTGTGAATTTGCCAGTACATTCAATGTACTGACCATTTGTGGCTGCAACATCTCATGTTGCAGGATCTTACGACGAGTAAGTGATACGTTATGGTTACGATTTCTACAATCAACTTTGCCATTGGTGTTGATGGGAATCCACAACTTTGTTACTTCCGCTATTTTGGATTGAGGTAATAGTATTTACGTTACTTTATACATGTGATTTACCTCTGTTATAAATCCTCGAGTCTTGTGTGTGTCAAAGATACCGTCTGTGGATGACACTTTGCCACGTACACTTGACCCATTCGGTCGGGTCGCTACAAGATGGTATCGAGCACATGTTGATCAGAGGACGTGACCCTAGAAACTGGCAAGCGCATAGGAAAGATTTTCTCTAAAACTTTCTTTTCAAAAAGATCTCTTACCTCTCTTCTCTTCTTAGCTTATTCAAATATTCCTTTCTAGTTAGACTATACCCTTTCCCCTTTTGACCACATGAAGATTCAGCACATGAGACCACTCCAAGAAGTACAAGATATCGGACAACTAAGACTACTTTGGAATAAAGAGGATTTTTACCGTGCATTACAATGACGGAAACTACAACGGTGAAGACTCCAAAGACTTGGAGAATTTGAAGGCTTTGAAGAATTCCCCTATTTGTATGACCTAGGAAGGCTACCTTTATGGAACCTGGCAGACTATGGAAGCTGTCAATACCTGAGATTAAAGTGTATCGAAGAAAGATCAGAACATGGAGCATCAGAACTCAAAGTTTTGTCAAGGAAACCCCAATGCAGGAGATATCAACTATGGAGAGATAGCTCATGGAAATGAAAAGAGCATAAACACGGCTATCCATGATGTTATCGCCTGTTTATGCTATTGTCACTGTGCTGAGTTAAGCATGCATATGCATGGAAAGATTGGATGGTAGAAGGCTGATGGAGCACCTATCAACAAGATGAAGTTTTAACCTTAGTCGGTGTATCACCATGATCTGGAGTGTTACATCAAGAAGTTAAGATGGACCTACAAGAAGCAGTATTTGATAAGGAAGCATTTGGTGAAGAACTCATGTCCCCGAAGTTGAAAGTAGCCAAGCTAGAGGAGCAAAACCTCGAGATACCGGAGAAACGTCAGGAACTGAAGGACAGCAGGATCATGGTTCATGTCGAGGTTGATGAAGCTCAGAAGTTTGGAATGCAATCCCAGAATATTAAAGGACGTCACAAGAGACTTCACGTCAACAGAGATGATCTGGCAAAAGAACTTGAGAAGGACAAGCACGATGGGAAGAAGCCATCGGAGACATGAACACAACTTGAAGAGTTTGATGACTTTGAAGATTTATTAACCTTTAGAAGACCAAACCCCTGTTATATACCCACGTTAGATGCGACGATTGTGAGCTGTCTTTTGTTTGATGTTTTCCGACAGCCACAATAAAAAAATTTGTCTTTTCAAAACTCTTGATTTTATTGTGTGCATCCCTCTTGATCTCTCTTATCCCACCCCAAAACCTATGGACCCAATAGAAAATGAATGGAGATGAGCTTGTATTGTCTGGACCGATGAGTCAATTGGAGACAGACCGATGGATTCGGAACATGGAGGATCATATGGAGAATGACCCTATAGCCGGAAAGGATATGACCCAGCATGCTCTTCAGTGTTTTGAATGAGGTGCTGCTACTTGGTGGAGGATGTACCAAACCATCAATGGATGGCAACGAGTAACCATTTGGGAAGAATTTAAGTTGACTCTGCTAAAGTCTCGGCTTGTGTCCCAGAAGTTGAAGCCTTATGGAAATGATATGGAGAAAGTGCATGCAAGCTTTGTGGAGAAATAGGACACAACCATAAACAACACCAGGATGAATACCCTCATAAGTGGGGGATTACCAAAGGAGTTAGCCGAGGATCTCAGGGAACTTCGATTGGAGATTGTTCCCAAAGGTTTTGTTGCAGCAATGGAAGTTCAGTCTACATTGTTGAGAAAGATCCGTGAAGCTCAGAAGGATGACAAAGAGATTGCTGAGGTAAAAGAGAGGATGAGCAAAGGAAAGGCCAAAGGTTTTCATAAGGATGAGCACGACACCTTATGGTTCGAGGACCGTGTAAATGTGCCCAATAATGCAAAGATCAGGGAGTTAATACTTCAGGAGGCTCATGACTCACCATACTCGATTCGCCCTGGAAACATCAAGATGTATTTGAATTTGAAGGAGCGTTTCTGGTGAACTAGTATGAAGAAGGATATTGTGGAGTATGTAGTCGTAGGTGATGTAAGCCAGAGAGAGTAAAAGCAAAGCATCAGAAGCCAGCAGGATTACTACAGCCTATGCCGATACCCGAATGGAAGTGGGATAAGCTTGGCATGGATTTCATTACGGATTTCCGTAACCCGATCAGATATGATTCTATCTGGGTAGTAGTTGATTCGCTGACCAAAGTGGCTCACTTTATCCCAAAGGAAAACCACCTATACAAGTGAGAAGTTGGCCAAGATATATTTGACCAGGATCGTATGTCTACATGGAGTTCTCGAGTACCATCGATTAGATAGAGGAACACAGTTTACCTCAAAGTTTTGGAATCAGCTGCACTGCACTTTGGGTACTAGGCTAGAGTTCAAGACAGCCTTCCATCCGCAGATGATGGATAAATCAAGAGAGTCAATCAGATTCGGGGACATGTTGAGAGCGTAAAGCGCTAGATTATGGATCTAGTAGTGATGATAATCTACCTTACGCGGAGTTCTCATACAACAACAAGCTACTCCAGCCAGTTTGAAGATGGC
Source organism: Aegilops longissima (assembly GCA_021605205.1). NCBI lineage: Eukaryota > Viridiplantae > Streptophyta > Magnoliopsida > Poales > Poaceae > Aegilops > Aegilops longissima. The sequence continues at coordinate 353,510,610 of CM038679.1, forward strand.
CCTTTGAAGATTTGTATGGGAGAAGGAGCCGACACCGTTGATGTGGGATGAAGTTGGAGACCGTCAGTTGTTTGTGATCAAGGATGTCAAGAGAATGTTGTTGATTCGAGATAAATCAAGGTAGCTCACCAGCAGTAAGAGTATGCGACTCAAAATGCAAGGAGGTAGTCCATGAAATTGAGAGATGAGCATGTCTTCGTGTGTCCCTATGACGAGTTAAACGATTTGGAGTTAAGGGAAAGTTAGCCCGAGATTTGTAGGACCATACCGAGTTTTGGAGCGTATGGGAGAAGTGACCAACAAGTTGGAGTCACCCGAAGGACTGTCAGGAGTTCATGATGTGTTTCACGTTTCCCAGTTGAAGAAGCGCCATGCAGAGATGGCCAATATTCCCTTGTAAGGATGCTAGACCCTGGAAAGAATAATGATGTTCCACGAAGTGGAATATGGACTTCATAAGTATAAGTTTTTATCTCGGTATGTGGGATATCCCTCGAGGATGAAGAGATGAATTACTATTGGATATAAAGGAGGTATGATGTTGGAAATATGGATGAAAGGAAATTCCATGATGAGTCTGAGAAAGCATGTCCTAGTTTGGTGCCAATAGAAGGAAGGAAGACAATACAATTGGATGAATTTTTAGTATCCTAGGAAGCTGGAAGTTGGATGTTGGATTAGAGATCCGTTGCCCCGATGATGAGTTCAAGTCTTAAAAGTGATGAGATGGGCCATAACCCATGTGCCCTGTGGATCTGCCAAGAAGCAAGCACATTCTTGTCAAGGAAAACCTCGAAGAGGTTACGATTTTATCAACCGACGATTCTATAGGAGTTTACGCAAAACCTGAGAGTTGTTAACGAACGATAGATGTTTGTTTGGCTTGCAGAATCAATGGATTTATCCGAACTTGGTTCATCGACAAGAGAAATTCTGCAATGCTTGTGAGGATGACCGAGTGTTAGAATGCGAGATTCGCTAAACCATGTACAAGGTAATGATTTGGGTGCGGGATGGATTGATCACCATACCGACTTAATCTTATTATTCGCTTTGCTATATGTGATGGTAAATCTGAGTGACCTACCTATAGTAGAGTGACGACGATATTAAACCCTGTTTAAACCTTAGAATGGTATAAAAAATTTCCCCTTGTACAAGGTAGCTTTTGCCAACCGTAGGTTATACGGTGAGGATCAACCCAGACTCATTTACTGCAGGAGAAACCATAAATCGTTGACCACCATGAGATATCGATAGTTTTTTAGCATTGGCGCCAGACCCGTCAGCTAAGAAGACCCAATCTCGGAATAACCTTATGTGACACCTGGATAATTAGGCTACAGCGAAGCTCTGCTAATGATGCCACATCACCTCGATTACTATTGCTAATCTCGCGTTAGTTCGAAAACGGTTCGAATTCAAATTCAAAATCAAGCAAACAATAAAAGTTTTCAAATATTAAAACTAAAATGTTCTGGTGAGCCAATGTAACACCCCAAAATTTTAACCTTGTTTTATTAATTAAAATTTTGCCAGGATTTTTTTATTTTTTTGGATTTATTCCGGATCTCAGAACCTCTCTTTTCCCCAAAGTTGTGGAGTTTTCACCCCTAGTAAAAACCTTCCAATTATTATTGGACTCATTTACCCTCTCAAATAAAACAATTCTTTTATTAATAGGATTATTTATATAATTATTTATCCCTGAGCTTTATCTCTCTAAAATGGTTTTTCATAAGTTTAGGACCCCATTTGCACTGCAACCCTTTTATAAATTTACTTAATATTCCAAACAAAATTTGGAGATGTCAGGTGATGTTTTTAAATCACTTTTATGAAAATATATCTTTTATTCATGAAATATTTTGAGCTCTACACCCAATTTTCTTCTCTGGTCCAGTGGGCAATTTTGCACTACAACCTATTTAAATACTTCTTTCTAGCCTCCACCAAAATTATGGGATGTTAGTAGTAGCACATGATTCAACTTTATGCAAAAACCTAGTGATGTTATTTGAAAATTTTGAGTGAATCAACCTCATCTTCATTCTGGTCCAACATGATGGTTTGTACAACATCCAAATTCTTGCTTACTCTTTGGCCCTTGATTCTTTCCCCTGCTTGTAGACCACCCTACTAAACCCCTAAGTCCAGGAGCATGCACCCATTGGATCATTTTTGGTTCAATAAGTGATGCCATTTGTCTCCTGTCCAGAATTGAGTTTTTGCAAAACTTGCACTAACTAGTTTCTGTATTTGGCCACCTAACCTCACCACCCTTTTATTCACCTAATGAGACCACCATCTGGAGTTTTGACCACCCAAGACCTGCCTAGATGCCTCGCATTTTGTCAAACACCGTGGGCATGAACAGATTTGGCATGATTGTAAGTTTGTGTTGTGAACTTTCCCATCTGTCCAAACCAAGTTGTCAAGTAGCCTGCTAACGGTCTCTAGCCCAGGCCTATGGATTTGCATTAGCTCTCTAGCAGTTTTTGCCATCCTGGCATTTCATCGAATAGTCGCCGTGCACGCCCGGAGCGCGAGCAGAGCACGCATTTTGCACGTGCTCGCGCCCGAGCCAGCGTGCCCCTGGATAAGCATCCCCGAGCTCATCCTTATCCTTTCCCTCTCGCCGCGTCACGCCAAAGGCCCCGACCGCCACCTCGCCCCCTGCAGCGTTTCCAGCAAGCTCTTGGCGGCACGCTGCATGGCTGCATCCGCCACCGCCTTGGCAAGACCGCCCAAACCACCACACAAGCGCCAGCCCGCCTCCTTCGACAAAGGAGTGGTCGCCGTTAGCCTCGAGCTAGCCAGCCACCGCCACGCCGCCTGCAGAAGACAGGAGGCGGTTCACCGCCGTTTTATCTCCGCCACCTCGGATCGACCTAACCGCGCTATAAAGGAAGCCCCGAGCTCCTCCGAGCCCTCGGCAACCCCACACCGCCCTTCTCGTGCCCCTCGATGCGCCAATCAAGCGAGGAGGTCGTCTTCAACCTCTCCGGTCAAATAGGCTGTCGCCTCGCCCCGGCCAGTTCCGACGCACCAAGACCTCCCTGCCTCCCAAACGCCACCATCCGACTCCACTTGAACGCTGGAGCTGCCTAGCCTCCAAGACACGATTAGGAACCACCATGGCCGGAATCCCCAATCCACCGAAGCCTCCCTCCGCCATGAGCTTGCCGCCAGCGACTCCCTCCACCTCGGCGACCCTCACGACCACCGGAGGACCGCCTAGGAGTGGCTGATCCATCCTCGCACTCGGATGCCCGCCAAGAGTCAGCTGTCACGGCGTTGATCGCCTGCCTCGCCGCCTGCTCGGGCAGAGGAAGAGGAGGAGAGATGGACTGGTCAACCTGACCAGTGGGCCCCTGGACCCACTGTCGAGACCCAGCTCCGCCTCCATGTGTTTAAGTGGAAGCGCAAAACCCCGAGTACGTCTCCCCTTTTCGAAGACGTATTCTGCCCGAAACGTTTTCTTTTCTGTTTTATTTTAAAAACAGATTTTGGACCAAATCTTTGACTGGCTATAACTTTTTAAATATAACTCCAAATGAATTGATTCTTTTTCCTACATCTCTCAAATTATGTCTAGTTTATTTTAAGATTTATTTGAAAAAATTTAAAACAACCTTTTTGTGCTGTTTTGAAATTGTGTGTTAATTCCAATATTTTCAAAATAGGATTTTGGAGAGAGGCAGAAAACTTTCAAAAAGTTTTGGAGAGCACCCCCACCTCTCCACACCTCAAAGGCAAGCATCCTGAACCATGGCATAATATTTTTGGTGTGTCAGTGACACATTTATAAAACCATATTATTTTCAGGAAACTCGTTATTTCATGTGACATGATCTTTTGCGTGGATGCATATTGGTGTTTTCCATGCTGTTGGAAATGAATGTACTAGTGATGGTAATCATCCTCATGTGCCTTGCATGCATGCCAGAAAGGAATCCGGGAAAGCATCTGCCTTGGGTAGGCGTGAGCTTGTCGCCGGTCTCCGTTGGGATGGTTATGTCCGGTATGGCATGGTAAGGTATAATGAGCGGTGATTCTGTTGGTTGAAATATATTTGTCATGCATATCATGAAGGGAATACTTAAGCCTCCTGAGTCGGCTGTAGATCGAGTCTTGTTCCAGTAACCCCCATACTTGTTTCGTGCTGCGACTAGTCCCCGCCAGAGGTAGGGTATGGTTCAAGAAGTTGTTAACCCTTGTCTTGGCACACACCGCATGAGAGGCCATGGTGGAAGATACCACCAGATCCGTAGACATGCCACCTGGTCCGGGAGCATGGGTGTATCCGTTGGGACCGAGAGGGGCACCCTTAGAGCGCGCGATAGAAATTTGATCCCATGCTACGCGAGGTTGTAGCCTCCCCACTTAGAGTTTTGCTTGACAGGTGTCGTGGGTGATTCCAGACACCGGTAAGTTAAGCTGGTGTGTGCAAGTCAGGCGTGTTTCGACTAAAAGGCCGTAGACGGAATTAGTCCCGATGGACTAAAGGAATCCGTCACTCGAGGGTAAAGAGTACACCCTCTGCAGAGGTATTAAACCTATTCGAATAGCCGTGTCCATGGTTAAGGACTACAGTCTAGGACGGGTCAAGTGTCGGTCTTACTGTCGGTCTTCGGAGGAGAAACTGTTAAACCAAACTTGGATACCGACTTTGGACTTGTGATGATTATTATTATTATTTTTGTTGTGGACTAACCATTATTTTATCTGAGTTATCGAGCATCCCTGAAATGGTTCTACCTTCTGGGTATTCACTGTGATATTTATAAGCCCTTTATGTGGTGTCGCTCAGACGCCCGACTGTGGCATTGCTTGTTATTTATTTCCCTTATAAGCCCTTTATGTGGTGTCGCTCAGACGCCCGACTGTGGCATTACTTGTTATTTAATTCCCTTATAAGCCCTTTATGTGGTGTCGCTCAGACGCCCGACTGTGGCATTGCTTGTTATTTATTTTCGTTATAAGCCCTTTATGTGGTGTCGCTCAGACGCCCGACTGTGGCATTGCTTGTTATCTATTTCCCTTATAAGCCCTTTATGTGGTGTCGCCGACGCCTCGATCGTGGCATTACTTGTTATTTATTTCCTTATAAGCCCTTTATGTGGTGTCGCCGACGCCTCGATCGTGGCATTACTTGTTATTTATTTCCTTATAAGCCCTTTATGTGGCGCCGCCGACGCCTCGATCGAGGCATGCTTGTTATTTACCAACATTTCGAGACGCCGCCTGCACATCCTAATGGTGCATTTTATTTCCTCCTCTGTCATTTCATATTCTTGTTACATATAAATAACCTGTTTGCATGCATCAGAGATTTTATTTTATGACTAACAATGTGTTCATAGAATATTTCCGCATGATTATCATTTATATTATACCCGTGTTCATAATGTTTTGTAGTACATTCAAAGTACTCAATGGCTTGTCCTCGGCTATTGTCTTGGCCAGATATCTTGCATGGAGAGGGCGTTGTGATGACCGCCTCGAACCTAAGCAATGGAGACCGCAGCCTCGCGAAGATAGGAGTTATCCTGGTCACTGTTCCTGTGGGAAATGGAGTCCCATAGACACCGATGATCCACAAACCGCTCCGCCATCAACCACTGAAACCATTTGTTGTACTCCTGTGCCGAATGGTCTTGTACTACATATATTTTGTAGTTTGCTTGGAGTTTCTATATCAAGTTGGTGCCTCATCAGCTAACAGTAATCCTGGGGCTGGTGAGCACAACGGCCATTTTCTGGAAATTAATACCCGGAAAACCGGTCGCGACAAACTTGGTATCAGAGCCAGGCTGACCATTGGCTAATCCTATCTTAGCCAGGTCGAAAAACCTTGGAAAACCAAACCACCAGACCCTAACCAAAACCCCAGCCAAGCTTCCCGTGCAAGATAGCCACACAGTGACCCCGACACCTTTTGGCAGTCGGTGCCCAACCTATCAGCCTAGCCTGTCGATCACACGCTAGAGACCGACACCTATATTGTCCCATTCGCAAGCGTGCGAAGGAAGACTACGTCCCTTTTTTCTATAAAAAGGGCACTCTAGCCTCAACACAGCACAGCCCGGCCTCTTCCTCAAACCAAGTTATAATGCCTGGCCCCGTCATACACAATGAGACCACAACAACCAATCTTGGGGGATTTGTGACCCTGCTCGCGAACCTCACCCGCCGTGCCTTTGCATTAGAAGAGCCCCCAAAATATGTTGTGTACCAAGGGTCCATGAGCGGTGAGAGCCATCAATTCTGGGCCACAGTGCACATCTATGGTAGGGGTCTGTCGCCAGAATGCCCCTACAGGTTCACCGGAAGGACAACTTCCTTCGAGCCACAAGCCATCCAACTAGCTGCTCGAGAAGCTATAGTTCAACTCCGACATTTGTCGCCCAGAGTTAACTGTCGCTCGTTCTACTACTACCCCAGCCATGACGAATATGGTAGACCACCCCAAGTTGCCAACGGAGATCACGAGATGGATCCTGCTTTATTGCATCTGGTGCGCTATGTAAGTACGCTAGAGGATTTGTTCGATCAAATCACCCTTGATCTGATCGCAGCTCGTGGCGAACTGATCCGCTGAGCCCCAACTAGAGGAGAAGATGAGCCAGACGCCAACATCCCAGTCGTGCTATTCGGACAACCAATTGAGACCTTGAGGTCAGCCCCGGCCATCAACCAAGATACCTTGATGACCCCAGAAGTTCTTCGTCGCCTTTTGGGAACACGCTCTAACGGGATTGTGGCCAACAATCCCCGAGATGGTCATCATCGCTACTCCGACCCAGCAGTTCCTCAACCCCTTCCAGCTAATCCTGACGATGAAAGCCGTGGAGAAACCTCGACGTCCACGAGGCAAGCCCGATTAAATATTAACGAGGTAGACTAGAGTCGCTCGAGTAGCACCGAGTCCTAATGTATCCTCGTCTTGTAACTATGTGATCCTGTATCGCCGTAATTAAATACTGTTTGCCTGTGCATCCCTATTTTGTTATAACCATGCATGAGTATGTTGATGTGCGATTGCATTTTAATCCCAAGCGTAGCTGCCAAAGACCAACCTCGACGACGCAAGTTTGTGCTATGGATAAACTTTTTGGTTTCAGCTAACAGGAATGATATTTTCAAAACAACCCTTAACAAATCTCGAGGACGAGATTTTTCTTAAGGGGGGTAGTGTTGTAACACCCCAAAATTTTAACCTTGTTTTATTAATTAAAATTTTGCCAGGAAATTATTATTTTTATTTTTCTGGATTTATTCTTGATCTCAGAACCTCTCTTTTCCCCAAAGTTGTGGAGTTTTCACCCCTAGTAAAAACCTTCCAATTATTACTGGACTCATTTACCCTCTCAAATAAAAAAATTCTTTTATTAATAGGATTATTTATATAATTATTTATCCCTGAGCTTTATCTCTCTAAAATGGTTTTTCATAAGTTTAGGACCCCATTTGCACTGCAACCCTTTTATAAGTTTACTTAATATTCCAACCAAAATTTGGAGATGTCAGGTGATGTTTTTAAATCACTTTTATGCAAATATATCTTTTATTCATGAAATATTTTGAGCTCTACACCCAATTTTCTTCTCTGGTCCAGTGGGCAATTTTGCACTACAACCTATTTAATTACTTCTTTCTAGCCTCCACCAAAATTATGGGATGTTAGTAGTAGCACATGATTCAACTTTATGCAAAAACCTAGTGATGTTATTTGAAAATTTTGAGTGAATCAACCTCATCTTCATTCTGGTCCAACATGATGGTTTGTACAACATCCATATTCTTGCTTACTCTTTGGCCCTTGATTCTTTCCCCTGCTTGTAGACCACCCTACTAAACCCCTAAGTCCAGGAGCATGCACCCATTGGATCATTTTGGTTTAAGAAGTGATGCCATTTGTCTCTGTCTGAATTGAGTTTTTGCAAAACTTGCACTAACTAGTTTCTGTATTTGGCCACCTAACCTCACCACCCTTTTATTCACCTAATGAGACCACCATCTGGAGTTTTTGACCACTCCAAGACCTGCCTAGATGCCTCTGGCATTTTGTCAAACACCCTGTGGGCATGAACAGATTTGGCATGATTGTAAGTTTGTGTTGTGAACTTTCCCATCTGTCCAAACCAAGTTGTCAAGTAGCCTGCTAACGGTCTCTAGCCCAGGCCTATGGATTTGCATTAGCTCTATAGCAGCTTTTGCCATCCTGGCATTTCGTCGAACAGTCGCCGTGCACGCCCGGAGCGCGAAAGCAGAGCACGCTGCTTTGCACGTGCTTTCGCTACCGAGCAGCACATACCGGATAAGCTTCCCAAGCTCATCCTCGATCCTTTCCTCTCGCAAGGCCATGCCAAAGGCCCCGACCGCCACTCGCCTCTGCAGCGTTGCAAGCAAGTTTGGCGGCACGCCATGGCAGATCCGCCACCGCCTGGCAGCACCAAGACAAACCACCACACAAGGCCACCGCCTCCTTCGACAGTGGAGTGGTAGTCGTTAGCCTCGAGCTATCCAGCCACCGCGACGTCGCCTGCAGCACAGGAGGCGGTTCACCGCCGTTTTATCTCCGCCACCTCGGACCGACCTAACCACGCTTATAAAGGAAGCCCCGAGCACCTCCGAGCCCTCGGCAACCCCACACCGCCCTTCTCGTGCCCCCTCGATGCGCCAATCGAAGCGATGAGGTCGTCTTCAACCTCTCCGTCAACTAGGCCGCCCGTCCCGGCCAGTTCCGACGCACCAAGACCTCCCTGCCTCCCAAACGCCACCATCCGACTCCACTTGAACCCATGGAGCTGCCTAGCCTCCTGCACAAAGCTAGGAACCACCATGGCCGGAATCCTCAAATTCACCAAAGCCTCCCCTCCGCCATGGAGCTGGCACGGGCGACTCCTCCACCTCGGCGACCTTACGACCACCGGAGGACCGCTTGGAGTGGCGGATCCATCCTCGCACTCGGATGCCCGCAAGAGCCGCCTTTGCCGGCGTTGATCGTCGTTGCCTCGCCGCCGTTCGGGCAGAGGAAGAGGAGGGAGAGATGGACTGGTCAAACCTGACCAGTGGGCCCCCTGGACCCACTGTCAGAGACCCAGCTCTGCCTCCACGTGTTTAAGTGGAAGCGAAAAAACCCCGAGTACGTCTCCCCTTTTCGAAGACGTATTCTGCCCGAAACGTTTTCTTTTCTGTTTTATTTTAAAAATAGATTTTTGACCAAATCTTTGACTGGCTATAACTTTTTAAATATAACTCCAAATGAATTGATTCTTTTTCCTACATCTCTCAAATTCTGTCTAGTTTATTTTAAGATTTATTTGAAAAAATTTGAAACAACCTTTTTGTTCTGTTTTGAAATTGTGTGTTAATTCCAATATTTTCAAAATAGGATTTTGGAGAGAGGCAGAAAACTTTCAAAAAGTTTTGGAGAGCACCCCCACCTCTCCACACCTCGAAGGCAAGCATCCTGAACCATGGCATAATATTTTTGGTGTGTCAGTGACACCTTTATAACACCACATTATTTTCGGGAAACTCGTTATTTCATGTGACATGATCTTTTGCATGGATGCATATTGGTGTTTTCCTTGCTGTTGGAAATGAATGTACTTGTGATGGTAATCATCCTCATGTGCCTTGCATGCATGTCGGAAAGGAATCCGGGAAAGCATCTGCCTTGGGTAGGCCTGAGCTTGTCGCCGGTCTCCGTTGGGACGGTTATGTCCGGTATGGCATGGTAAGGTATAATGAGCAGTGATTCTGTGGTTGAAATATATTTGTCATGCATATCATGCAGGGAATACTTAAGCCTCGTGACTCGGCCGTAGATCGAGTCTTGTTCCAGTAACCCCCATACTTGTTTCATGCTGCCACTAGTCCCTGCCGTAGGTAGGGTATGGTTCAGTAAGTTGTTAACCCTTGTCTTGGCACACACCGTACAGAGAGGCCATGGTGGAAGATACCGGCTGCATCCGGTAGGCATGCCACCTGGTCAGGGAGCATGGGTGTATCCGGTTGGGACCGAGAGGGGGGCACCCCTTAGAGCGCGCGATAGAAATTTGATCCCATGCTAGGCGAGGTTGTAGCCTCCCCACTTAGAGTTTTGCTTGACAGGTGTCGTGGGTGATTCCGCACACCGTAAGTTGCTTGTGTGTGCAAGTCAGGCGTGTTTCGACTAAAAGGCCGTAGATGAAATTAGTCCCGATGGACTAAAGGAATCCGTTACTCGTGGGTAAAGAGTACACCCTCTGCAGAGGTATTAAACCTATTCGAATAGCCGTGTCCATGGTTAAGGACTACAGTCTGGGACGGGTCAAGTGTCGGTCTTATTGTCGGTCTTCGGAGGAGAAACTGTTAAACCAAACTTGGATACCGACTTTGGACTTGTGATGATTATGATTATTATTTTTGTTGTGGACTAACCGTTATTTTATCTGAGTTATCGAGCATCCCTGAAATGGTTCTACCTTCTGGATATTCACTGTGAAATTTATAAGCCCTTTATGTGGTGTCGCTCAGACGCCCGACTGTGGCATTGCTTGTTATTTATTTCCCTTATAAGCCCTTTATGTGGTGTCGCCGACGCCTCGATCGTGGCATTGCTTGTTATTTATTTCCCTTATAAGCCCTTTATGTGGTGTCGCCAGCGCCTCGATCGTATGCTACTTGTTATTTATTTCCTTATAAGCCCTTTATGTGGTGTTGCTTAGACGCCTCGATCGTGGCATTACATGTTATTTATTTCCTTATAAGCCCTTTATGTGGCGCCGCTCATAATTCGATCGAGGCATGCTTGTTATTTACCATCATTTCGAGACGCCGCCTGCATATCCGAATGGTGCATTTTATTTCCTCCTCTCGTCATTTCATATTCTTGTTACATATAAATAACCTGTTTGCATGCATCGAGATTTTATTTTATGACCGATAATGTGTTCATAGAATATTTCCGCATGATTATCATTTATATTATACCCGTGTTCATAATGTTTTGTAGTACATTCAAAGTACTCACTAGCTTGTCCCTCGCTATTGTCTTGGCCAGATATCTTGCATGTAGATGGGCGCTATGATGACCGCCCGAACCTAAGCAACGGAGACCGCAGCCTCGCCAAGATAGGAGTTATCCTGGTCACTGTTCCTGTGGGAAATGGAGTCCCATAGACACCGATGATCCACAAACCGCTCCGCCATCAACCATCGAAACCATTTATTGTACTCCTGTGCCGAATGGTCTTGTACTACATATATTTTGTTGTTTGCTTGGAGTTTCAGATCAAGTTGGTGCCTCATCAGCTAACAGTAATCCTGGGGCTGGTGAGCACAACGGCCATTTTCTAGAAATTAATACCCGGAAAACCGGTCGCGACAGCCAAATAATCCATATTAAATATTGGTGAAGAAACCACACTTTGGTAAACATTTCAAATGCACTAAAATAAATAAAATAGCAGCTAAACCTATTATAAATGCCCTTTTTGAAATTTATAAAAATGCGAACTAAATATTTTAAATACCAAAATATATTGTGGCGGTGGGCTAATTTGCAACCTCCATTTAGGTACTGGTCTTATAATTTTACAAAACTAAAAGCTCCGTCGCCCTCGACCTAGCGCCTCCGTCCCCTCTCCCCCGACCGCGCCGTTCAACGCTCCGCCGCCGTCGCCTCCTCCACGACCAATCTCGCACCAACCGCCGTCGTCCGAAACAGTCGTCCTCGCCCCACCTCGCCAGCGCAGAAGGCCACCCCATGCCACGGCCTTCTCCTCGCGGCTACCTGCCCTGCTCCGGACCTCCCTCGCCGGACTGCTTCCTCTCCGGCGCCATCATCCCCGACCCCCTCCACGAGCCCCGCTGCCCCATGCCCTACATCACCGGTGAGGCCACGGCCTCCCTCTCCCCTTCTCCCCATCTGTCGTCGGTGACCCGCGTCTCGTCCTGCACTCGTCGCGCCCTTTCCTTCCTCTGCCTGTGCCGGCCGCGCCCTTGGACGTGCCTCTGCGCGCGAGGCCGCGCCCCGAACGAACCGTCCGCACCGCACACCCGTGGTCGCGCCCATGTTAAGCTGCTGCCACTGCCCGGCGCCGCCCTGTCCACTGCCGGCGCTGCTTGCCACAGCTCCGCACCACCGTGGCCTCTGCCGCTGACCATGCTTGGTGCCATCCCGCTCAGCCGACCGGTGACCCCGCCTCGTCGGTGCCCTGCACGCGCCCGATGGGCGCCCACCCGCTGGCACCTCACACGGTGCCCCGTCGGCCTCCGCTCGGGTCTGCCCCGTCGGGTGCCCGCGCCCACACCCAGCGCCCTGTGCCCGCTAAGGGTCCCTAGGGCCAATGACAGCCGGGGCCCAAACCCCCGTAAAGTATTCATAAAAGAATAGAATTAAAAAGAAAATTTTAAAAAAGATATATTAATTAACTAAATTAATTAATTGTATTTAATTAACCTAATAACTAACTAACCTAATTAACTACCGTTAATTAATTAGACAACCTATGACATGCAGGACCCACGCATTAGTTTGATCGAGTCAACACCTCTGTTGACTGCTGACGCAATAATGTTATTTTCGAATTATTTTAAAAATAATAATTTAGAAATTGGTTAAGTCTTTAAAAATCAATATAAAATAAACCGTAGCTCGGATGGAAACACTTTGTACATGGAAGTTGCTCAGAACGACGAGACGAATCCGGATACGCAGCCCGTTCGTTCACCACACACCCCTAACATATCGAACACGCAACTTTCCCCCTCCGGTTCCTCTCTCCGAAAACGCGAAACACCGGGAATACTTTCCCGGATGTTTCCCCCTTCGCCGGTATCACCTACTACCGCGTTAGGGCATACCTAACACCGCGTATTGCCTTGTTACGCTTTGTGATGCTTTGATTGCTCTGTTATTTATTATGGTCCCTCTCCGTTACTTCTTTCCGGTAGACCCCGAGACTGCCGGCGACCCCCAGTTCAACTACGGTGTTGACGACTCGTCCTTCTTGCCAGAGCTTCCAGGCAAGCCCCCCCTTGATCACCAGTTATCGCCTATTCTTGTCTATACTGCTTGCATTAGAGTAGTATAGCATGTTACTGCTTTCCGTTATTCCTATCCTAATGCATAGCCTGTCCTTGCTACTACTGTTGTTACCTTTACCTGCAATCCTACATACTTAGTATAGGATGCTAGTATTCCATCAGTGGCCCTACATTCTTGTCCATCTGCTGTGCTATACTATCGGGCTGTGATCACTTGGGAGGTGATCACGGGTATATACTATATACTTTCTACATGATACATGTGGTGACTGAAGTCAGGTCGGCTCGTGGAGCACCCGCGAGTGATTCACTTGATTGGGGCTGAAAGGACCTTTGTCCCAACGGCCGCCTCTGTGTGGATCTTTGTGGCGGTTTACTGTGGCAGGTTGAGACCGCTTAGGAGAGAGGTGGGCCTGGCCCTATTCGCTGCTCTCGCGGATACTTAACACGCTTAACGAGATCTTGGTATTTGATCTGAGTTGGGTCGTTGACCTTATACGCACTAACCGCCACGTGGGACAAGATATGGGCAATCGGCGCCGTGGTATCACCAAGCATTTCGTGACGCCGGCCGATCGAGCGGCGCGCACCGGATTGGACTAGAACGCCGCTAGGCTAGGTCTGCTTCGGCCGCCCGCAACGCGTGCAGGTGTGCTAAGGGCGATGGGGCCTGCACTTCTGTGGCGCTTAGGTGTAGACCGGCGTGCTGACCTCTCGGTTGTGCCTAGGTGGGGCTGCGACGTGTCGACCTTCCGCTGCCGGGCATGACCCAGAAAAGTGTGTCCGGCCAAATGGAATCGACCGTGTCGGGTAATGTGGTGCACCCCTGCAGGGAAGTTTATCTATTCGAATAGCCGTGATCTTGGGTAACAGGACGACTTGGAGTTGTACCTTGACCTTATGACAACTAGAACCGGATACTTAATAAAACACACCCTTCCAAGTGCCAGATACAACCCGTGATCGCTTCTCAATGTAGGCGACGAGGAGGGGATCGCCGGGTAGGATTATGCTATGCGATGCTACTTGGAGGACTTCAGTCTACTCTCTTCTACATGCTACAAGACGGAGGCTGCCAGAAGCGTAGTCTTCGACAGGATTAGTTATCCCCCTCTTATTCTGGCATTCTGTAGTTCAGTCCACTGATATGGCTCTTTACACATATACCCATGCATATGTAGTGTAGCTCCTTGCTTGTGAGTACTTTGGATGAGTACTCACAGTTGCTTTCTCCCCCCTTTTCCCCCTTTCCTTTCTTTCTGGTTGTCGCAACCAGATGCTGGAGCCCACGAGCCAGACGCCACCGTCGACGACGACTCCTACTACACCGGAGGTGCCTACTACTACGTGCAGCCCGCTGACGATGACCGGGAGTAGTTTAGGAGGATCCCAGGCAGGAGGCCTGCGCCTCTTTCGATTGTATCCCAGTTTGTGCTAGCCATCTTATGGCAACCTTGTTTAACTTATGTCTGTACTCAGATATTATTGCTTCCGCTGCCTCGTCTATGATCGAGCACTTGTATTCGAGCCCTTGAGGCCCCTGGCTTGTATTATGATGCTTGTATGACTTATTTAAGTTTTAGAGTTGTGTTGTGATATCTTCCCATGAGTCCCTGATCTTGATCGTACACGTTTGCGTGCATGATTTGTGTATGATTGAATCGGGGGCATCACACCTTACCAGGATGAAAGTACAGAAGAATCGAGGAAAAGGTTATGCCGCTATCAGAAAAGCCAGAGAAGGAATTGTACTGAAGAACTGAGAAGACCGGCCCTGTCAAGAATGAGAATGGAGTATATAAGCATGGATGGGACCGTAACAATGCTTCTAAGGGTGGTAACACCCCAGACCCCCTGAGACGATCGATGGATTTTGAGAGGACCCCCAAACCTAACCTATTTATTTCTAGCCTCTCCGAATCTCGAGGACGAGATTCATTTTAAGGGTGGTAGGTTTGTAACATCCCAAAATTATAAATTTTGGAATGTTATAATAAATAGATAGATTTGATTGATTGTTTGATTGATTGTGTGAAATTCAAAACTTTTTTTGAAAGTTAAATGAGAGGGAATAAAAGGACTTTCCCAAACTTTCATTTTGCATTCGTGATCTCCGTGAATTCAAATTATTTTCACCACAAAACCCTGGAGAGAAGATGACATGACTTCTTCCATTTATTTAAATAACAAGGGGTGCTGAAAATATTTGAATTTCATTTGGAAAATATTTCCAACCCAGGAACTTTATGCAACTCAATGATTTTCACGAGCGAAGATAAAATGACTTCTTCAAAACATATGAAATATGAGTTGGGAGTTTCAAAGAATTAAATTCAAAGTTATTTTGAATTTATTTTCAATTTGGAGTTATTGAGTTTTATTCAAATTATTTTTCTCCAAAAATAAAATATATGGAAAATAGGGTAACATGATTCCCTACATCAGAAAATTGGAGAGAAATTAATTTGAAGTCAATTTGTTATTTTTAAAATGATTTTCAGTGGATTTTATTAGAGCAGTAGCACTGTTTGAATTATTTGAATTTTTGTGGATTTTATTTGATGCAATAAAAATGTTCATGTTATAGGAAATAATTTACTGAAAATTTTGATATATAATATGCCTATATATCATTTTTAGTATTTGTGGTTTTTTTTACTTTTGTCTGTCTGTTGTTTAAAAAAAATCTATCTCCGCCGCCGAATCGGGCTGCCCATTAGCTACCAAGCCGCAGCTCAGCCCAAAGACGCCTGCTGCTGTCTCGAGCTCCCGCAGGAGACCCATCGCCGCACGACTCCGGCCACCGCTGTGTCTGCCCCGGCCTCCCCTTGCCCCTCCTCCACGCCATGCACTCCTACTCCGCCTTTAAAAGGCGAGGTCGCCGCCCCCTCTCTCCTCTTTTCTCCCCTGCCGCCGCCGCCGGATCTTGCCACCACCGCCGCAGCTCGCCGCCTGCCTCAAGGCTTCACCGCGCCGACCGACGCAGCGACGCCGTTGTTGACTCGCCTCGATCGCCGCTTCTTCTCGCTTCTCGCTGTCGCCTGCCGAGCCCCGAGCCACCGCCCTGCCCCCGTCTGCCGCCGCCGCTTTTCGAACTCCGCGATCGCCATGTAACCGCCGCCTCCCTTGTCGTTGGATCTGGATCCAACGATCCAGATTCTTTTGTTTTTTTTCTTCTTTGTTTTATTTAGAGAACGTTCGCTGGTTAGGTATAGAAAACAAACGTTCGCTTTGTAGTTTTTTCTTTTTCTGTTATTTTCGGCCAGAGACCCGTTTGTGATTAGTTTGTTTACATATTAGTCCCTGTACTTCAAACGATCACTACTTTCTGCTCGTTAGTCCAAATTCAACGAAACCAACGCCCATTTCTTCGTTATGATGCCCTCTATCCAGTAAAACAACTTAAACATGTTTTTGAAAGTATAAAATTTGATTTTCAAACAGATTTCAATTTGAATCTTCTTTTGATCGTAACTTGAGTTTCGTAACTCTGATTTTGTTGATTCTTGTTGCAAATCGAAGCTCTTGACCTAAACTTTCTGATAAGGCCAAATTCACATAGTTTAGGTACTGTTAGAAATTGTTTTATGCTGCAAGAGTAATTTGATTTGGTTTTGATGTTTTCCGAATCGTCTTCTTCGTTCTTTCCGATCTTTTGAGTGATTGCTTATGTGTGGTTACTGTTGCTTGTTTACGATAGATTGACCGGAGTGTGATGAGTAGATCTATCAAGAGTTTTGAGTGCGAATCATCTTCATCAACTGTACAGGAAAGTTCACACTTTGATCATATCCGTTTTCATACCCAGTTTTTATGCATTAGATCAATCCTCAAACATTGCATGATTAGGAT
This sequence comes from Aegilops longissima, assembly GCA_021605205.1. Classification (NCBI taxonomy): domain Eukaryota; kingdom Viridiplantae; phylum Streptophyta; class Magnoliopsida; order Poales; family Poaceae; genus Aegilops; species Aegilops longissima. Next base: position 353,527,506 of record CM038679.1, read on the forward strand.
CTAATTAAATTGTGGGTTTTGGGAAGTAGATTGAGGTAGTACCTATTACCTGTTTTATTATCATACCCTTGGGAGTTACTTCTACGTTTGCTTATTTTGCCATGCTATGCAAGTAGACGTGGATTGGGTGAGTGATTTTTCCATGACAGATGTGAGATTGTTAATTAATGGTTTATTTAAGGTGGCAACATTAATACACATCTGGGTGGATTGAGGTACCTGGTTATTCCAGGATTGCCTGTTTCTTTGGACCGCCACCCAGGTTCAAAGGGATCATAAGATTACTCATGCTTGAAACTTCCGTGTGCAGCCACATGCTATTATGGGCTCTAGCATAGCTGATTAAGTCGTGCGAACTCTTACAAAGGGTTGACTAGCGATGTAGGGAAAGTAGGTGTACCGGTCTACCCATCGTAAGGTGCTAGCGCTTCGAAGACTATGTCTCGATCATTCGCTTCTCAAACACCATGTAGTGCGAGAAAACCAACGGAGGAGATCGAGTCATGTGGGGAAAAGTGCTAACCTCCGCAGAGTGTACAAACTAATCATGATTAGCCGTGTCCCCTGTTATGGACGTCTTGAGTATCTACTTCTTGGATTATCCTGTTGATCTCATCATGTTACTTTAATTAATTTTGCTGGGTTTTAATGATGATGATTAATTGGGATTGAGAATGCTGTCAACCATTCTCAATGTTTAATAACCACCATGATAGTTAAATAAATTTATTCCTTTGCGGTAGGGAAAAGTTGGCTTTTCGCAAAACCCTTATAACCATAGAGCTTTTCCACCAGCCATATATGCATGGAGTGATAGCCATATTTCAGCATTGCTCTACAGTGTGAATTTGCCAGTACATTCAATGTACTGACCCTTTGTGGCTGCAACGTCTCATGTTGCAGGATCTTACGACGAGTAAGTGATACGTTAGGGTTACGATTTCTACACTCAACTTTGTCGTTGGTGTTGATGGGAATCCACAACTTTGTTACTTCCGCTATTTTGGATTGAGGTAATAGTATTTACGTTACTTTATACATGTGATTTACCTCTGTTATAAATCCTCGAGTACTGTGTGTGTCAGCATACCGATCCAGGGATGACACTTAAGCACAGAGACTTGACCCATTCGGGTCGGGTCGCTAGATGTTTCTTCGGAAAGTGCACCGTATGCTCATCACCATTGATTTGAAAAGTGACCTTGCTTTTATTGCAATCAATAACAACCCCTGCAGTATTCAAGAAGGGTCTACCAAGGATAATTGACGTGTTGTCGTCCTCGGGCATCTCAAGTATAACAAAGTCAGTCAAAATAGTAACATTATCAACAACAACGGGCACATCCTCACAGATACCGATAGGTATGGCAGTTGATTTGTCAGCCATTTGCAAAGATATTTCAGTAGGTGTGAGTTTATTCAAGTCAAGTCTTTTATATAAAGAGAAAGGAATAACACTAAAACCAGCTCCTAAATCACACAAAGCAGTTTTCCCATAATTCTTTTTGATAGAACAAGGTATAGTTGGTATTCCCGGATCTCCAAGTTTTTTAGGTACTCCATCTTTGAAAGTATAATTAGCAAGCATAGTGGAGATTTAAACTTCCGATATTTTTGTCTTATTAGTGATGATGTCTTCCATGTATTTTGCATAAGGAGGCATTTTCAAGATATCAGTCAAGCGAGTACGCAAAAAGACTGGCCTCAGCATTTCAGCAAAGCGTTCAAATTCTTCTTCATCTTTCTTTTTAGTTGACTTGGGTGGAAAAGGCATAGGTTTTTGAACCCACGGTTCTCTTTCTTTACCGTGTTTTCTAGCAACAAAGTCTCTTTTATCATACCTTTTATTCTTAGGTTGTGGGTTATCAAGATCAAAATGTGGTTCTATCTCAACATCAATATCTTGTTCTTTACTATTAATTGGTTGAGTGTCTTCATGAACCTCATCATTATCTTTTTCATTATCACTAGGTGAGTGTTCATTACCAGATTGAGTTTCAGCATCAGAGATAGAAGTTTCATTATCATTATCAGGAGGTTTCTCTATTTCAGGTTCACTAGAAGTATGCAAAGTCCTATCATTTTTATTTTTTTTATTTTTAGAAGGACTAGGTGCACTAGTGTTATTTCTTTGTGAATCTTGTTCAATTCTTTTAGGGTGTCCCTTAGGGTAAAGTGGTTCCTAAGTCATTTTACCTCCTCTAGTTGCAACTCTTACAGCAAAGTCATGTATATTATGATTCATTTCATCAAGCAATTCTCTTTGTGATTTAGCAACTTGTTCTAACTGAGTTTAAACCATAGAAGCATGTTTTCCAACACCTCTAACATCATTTGAGATTCTAAATAACAAGTCACTCAAACGAGCAATCATATCAGAGTTGTATTTCAATTGTTCCATAACATTTGCATTGAAGTGATCTTATTTTCTAATATAGTTTTCAAACTCATAAAGGCATTGGCTAGGATGCATATTGTGAGGATTATCATTATCATTGAACTTCATAAGAGAATTTACCTCTACCACCTTAGGCAGTGGTGGTGTATTAAGCCCATGTATTTCTTCAATAGGAGGTAAATTTTTAACATCCTCAGCTTTAAAACCTTTTTCCTTCATTGATTTCTTTGCCTCTTGCATATCTTCAGGACTGAGATATAATATACCCCTCTTCTTCGGAGTGGGTTTAGACGGTGGTTCAGGAATAGTCCAATTATCATAATTTTTCAATATATTTTTCAATAATTCTTCAGCTTGTCCAACGGTTCGTTCCCTGAAAATACTACCAGCACAACTATCTAGGAAGTCCCTAGAAGCATCGGTTAGTCCATAATAGAAGATATCAAGTATTTCATTTTTATTAAGAGGATGATCAGGCAAAGCATTAAGTAACTGGCAAAGCCTCCCCCAAGCTTGTGGGAGACTCTCTTCTTTAGTTTGCACAAAGTTAAATATTTCATGTAAGGCAGCTTTTTTCTTATGAGGAGGAAAATATTTTTCAGAGAAGTAATAAATCATACCGTAAGGGACTATGCACACAACCAGGAGCAAGAGTATTGTATGAAGCTTTAGCATCACCCTTTAATGAGAAAGGAAATAATTTGAGAATAAAGCAATAGCGAGATTTCTCATCATGAGTAAAAAGGGTGGCTAGATTATTCAACTTAGTAAGATGTGCCACAACAGTTTCAGTTTCATAACCATGGAAAGGATCAGATTAACCCAAAGAAATTAACTCTGGGTCGACAGAGAAATCATAATCCCGATCACCAATAAAGATAGGTGAAGTACCAAACTTAGGATCACATTTCATTCTAGCATTTAGAGATTTTTCTTTATAATTTTGTAGTAATTTATCTATATCATCTCTATCATTGCAAGCAAGAATATCTCTAGTTGTTTCTTCACTCATAACATAACCTTCCGGTACCTTAGGAAATTCATATCTAGGAAGGCTAGTTCTAGCAGGTGTTTCAGGAGATTCAGTTTCAAGCTCATCATCAGATTCAACAAGATCATGTTGTATTACTCTAGCAATTTGTTTATCAAAAATTCACCAAGTGGCACATCATCATTATCAAGCAACGTACTAGCATCATGATAAGCATCATTCATAGTAGAAGTAGCATCATCAATAATTTGCGACATATCAGGATTGATACATGTGGTGTTGTTGCAAGTTTACTCATAACAGAAGGTGAATCTAAAGAAGAACTGGATGGCAGTTTCTTACCTGCCCTCGTACTTGAGGGAAATATCTTAGTCTTTGGATCCTTCAGATTCTTCATAGTGATAATATGATAATAATCCCAAGTGACTCAACAAATATCGCTCTGCTCCCTGGCAACAGCGCCAGAAAAAGGTATTGATAACCCACAAGTATAGGGGATCGCAACAGTTTTCGAGGGTAAAGTACTTAACCCAAATTTATAGATTCGACACAAGGGGAGCCAAAGAATATTTGAAGGTATTAGTAGCTGAGTTGTCAATTCAACCACAAATGGAGATTAATTATCTGCAGCAAAGTTATCAGTAGCAAAGTAGTTTGATAGTTTTGATAATAGTGACAGCTGCAACAGTAATAGTAAGAGTGATAGCAGTAATTTGTATCAAGTGTAATAGTGATGACAACAATAGTAACGCAGCAATATTAATAAGGATAAATTCGTAGGCATTGGATTGGTGACCTGTTGGATGATATTCATCATGTGACAGTTATAACCTATGGCGATACGGCACTAGCTCCAGTTCATCGATATAATGTAGGCATGTATTCCATAAATAGTCATACGTGCTTTATTAAAAGAACTTGCATGGCATCTTTTGTCCTAACCTCCCGTGCCAGCGGGGTCCATATTGGAAACTAAGGTATATTAAGGCCTCCTTTTAATAGAGAACCAGAACAAAGCATTAACACATAGTGAATACATGAACTCCTCAAACTACGGTCATCACCGAGAGTGGGCACGGTTGTTGTCACTCTCGGGTTGTCGGATCATAACCGTAGTAGGTGACTATAACTTGCAAGATCGGATCTAAAACATGGATATAATGATGAATTCATAAATGGTTCAGGTCTGAGTTCATGGCACCCGGGCCCAAAGTGACAAGCATTAAGCATAGCAAAGTCATAGCAACATCAATATAAGAACATAGTGGATACTAGGGATCAAGCCCTAACAAAAGTAAATAGATTACATGATGAATCTCATCCAACTCCTCACCGACCAGCGAGCCCATGAAGGAATTACTCTCTCCTGGTGGGGAGCATCAAGGAATTGGCGATGGAGATGGGTTGGTGATAACGAAGAACGAAGATCCCCCTCTCCGGAGCCCCAAACAGACTCCAGATCTGCCCTCCTGAGGAAGAACAGGGCTTGGCGGCGGCTCCATCTCGTGGATCGCGATAATTCTTTCTCCCTGATTTTTTTCTGGAAATATGTGATTTTATAGTATCAGGGGGGTCATCAGCGGGGCCACCAGGTGGGTACAACCCACCTGGACGCGCCAGGAGAGGGGGGCACACCCTGCTGGGTTGTGCCCACCCAGGTTCCCCTCTCCGGCAGGTCTTTGCTCCAGAAATTCTTATTATTCATATAAAAAAATCCTCGCGAAGTTTGGTTCCATTCCGAGAACTTTTATTTCTGCACAAAAACAACACCATGGTAGTTCCGCTGAAAACATCGTTAGTCCGGGGTTAGTTTCATTCAAATCATGCAAATTAGAGTCCAAAACAAGAGGAAAAGCATGAGAAAAAGTAGATACGTTGGAGACGTATCAAGCCCGCATATAGTGTACTAGAATCAACTATTCAGCTATTGCTCTTTCGACACTCGTTTTTTAGACCTTAACAATTTTCAATCTTCATGTATATTTAGGCAACAGGACGGGGTAAGAAAGTTATAACCAATCGGTGGTTTCGTAAGCACAAGGATTTTCTCAGTTTGCATGACATTCAATTGAAGGCAGTAACACTGGAACGATATGTAGCCAACCATACAAACACTAGATTTTCCACATTCTTCCTACTAAATGCGAGGTTACTATTGTATATCAGGCTTAAGTTTATCAACGGCATGGTTTGGGCGGATGGGTATGTTGAAGAGCAAAAAAAAGGAGTTTCAGGTGGACAAAAGGGCTTCTGAACGAGTCGGGCTTCTATTTACAACATCTTGTGGTCCTAATCGAGTAAATTCTACAACCCAGAATGTTCCTTCTATGGACACGACCGATCCATTTGAATGTGACTACCAACAATGCTGGAGTAAGATGTTGTTGCCCTTTTCAATCTGGGTTTTGTCTAAACCTGATGAACAATTAACCCTCGTGCTTTTGTACAGTTTGTAAGCTGGAGTTAGATGTTGTTGCCCTTTTCAACTCGGCTGTGACTGTAATATTTTCTTTGAAACAAGGCAAATGGCTTGCTATTTGTTTAATTAAGAGAAAAATATTGTAACAAATGCCAACCAAGGGAAATAACATCGCTCTCGCCGGCTGCTTGAGCTCACTGTGCATTACAGAACCCAAGTGATTAGCCCCCACCAGCACCCATAAACTTATTTTGAACTAGCACACCAAATGGGCTGTAAAATTTCATAAGAAAGGCTGCATGGCCATGACAACTTTGGATTCTGACATTTGGGACCCACGAGGAAAAAGCATATCCAAGGTGGTGTCGACTTACTAGTCAACAAACGATTCTGCCTACCACCCGTTGGATTGACATCCAACACATGTTGTGTTTCATCTATCTCTTGTCTTCTTCCTCCAGCTGCCCAGACGAAACCACCCCGTCGGTCCCGCCCACTCCCACCACTACAAAAAAATACACTTTCGTGATGATACGTGTTTGTCACAGTAGGTCACGTTTTCTGTCATGCATGTACATCCATGACAAATTTATGACAAAATCAAGATAGTCATACCTGTGCTGTTGTAGAAGTGTTCCATGAAATTACCAAAATTATCATCACGGAAGTGTCCACTTCCATAACGATAAATCGCGCGTCACAGAAGTGGTTTCGTCAAGGGTGACCGACATGTGGCATCCATCGTAACGGAACGCCGTTAAGCTATCGGGTCGGGTTTTGGATCCGATAACCCGTTAACAGCCCCGACAAATGGGGATTTTCCACGTGTAAAATCATCATTGGCTGGAGGAAACACGTGTCGGCTCATCATTGGGACATATGTCATCCACTCACTGGACAGAAGGCGCCTATGATACGTCGACATGTGGCACAGCCCAACAGTGGCCCATTCCTGTGAAAAGGCCGGCCTGTTTGACTTGGTCAAAAGCTGGCGGGCCGGCCCATGGAAAGCCTGTTAACGACCTATTAGCATATAGCTCATTTACAACCCGCTAACCCAAGGCCCGTTATGCCCTATGCGAATTATGCCCAGTAGCGTCATCTGGGCCATCGAATATGGTTCCAGCCCGTTTTCACTTCTGGCCCATGTATGGCCCATGACATCTTTCGGCCCATATGAGGCCCTTTGTAACTCTTGGCCCATTAGTGGCCCGTGCTGAAACTGGCCCCTAATGAACAGTGTATTACTTTACACCCATTAACGGCCCGCGGTGAAACTGGGCTATAATGAACAGTGTAACACTTTATACCCATTAATGGGCCGTTATTCCGTTGGGTCGTTTCCAGCCCAAGTTAACTTTCGGCCTTCTGAGGGCCCATTTATTCTTGGGCTCATTTGCAAGATTCGCCACTTACGGCCACATCGCTATTTTCGCCAGGGCCAAATTCAGCCTGTCGTTATAGTCGGCCCGCTTGTGGTCCGTTAGTCTGCTGGGCCATTTTCATAGCATCACCAACACGGCCTATTAACGCCCGTTATGGTCAGCCCATAAAACGATGATTTCCATTATAGGTCCGTTCACGCCCATTAAAGGCCCGTACAAGACCCATAAATGAGTCGGCGGCCCATGGATCCTACGAGACGTAGAACGCCCATGGATCCTACGAGATGTAGAAGGCCCATGGATCCTACGAGACGTAGAACGCCCATGGATCCTACGAGACGTAGAAGGCCCATGGATCCGACGGCCCTTGAAGGCATGGTCAGGCGAGTTGGCCCCCGTTTGAACGATATAGCATATTCAAAGAATTATCCGACTCAATACTATCACCTCTAAAAAGCATACACTATAAAACAAAGAGATCAAGGCATAGAAAGGTAGAATAATCCTACACTATAGAATGAAGAAATTACAGCCGATTATACCCACTGGGCATTATGGTTCGGCACAGGTGATAATAAAGCATACACAAACATCAAATTACATACACTGGGCAAATACAGCTCATACATCATGGACGCGCACCAACTTAACTCCATTTGAACTATAATCTCTTCAGGAAATAGGATTGGCCGGATTCAGATAGCACAAATTTCAGTCTGCAAAATCTCCAATTCCTTCATGGTTACCTCGGTGTCTTGTTTCATTTTTGACTCTGCATCTAATACCGCATGTCCAGTCTCAACTTTTGATTATACATTGACAATCATGTACACGTTGTCTTGCCACCTCTAGTTGATGCTCAAGAACATCAGCACATTCCAATTCCAATCCATAATCATTCGGTAATGGCCATGCCGCACCGCTCACAGATTTTTGTGTTGATGTCACTTCATCCTAAATGTTTCGTAAGTACACATGACTAGGGCAAAATATAGTTACAACAAATTGAAGTTTAACAAGACACTATTTTGTACTACATGGCAAAACAGGACTAACAATAATGTTACACGTCACTTTCACACAAAAAATGTTACACGTCATGAAGCATAAGCAGGTGATATTTTAAAAATTATAAAAAAGATAGTCTGTGCAGCCTGCATACAGAAATCCCGCGTAGCTCACCACAGGAGCATGATGTTGGGGCCCAATGGAAAACACAGACAAGTTACAAACTTAGACATCACGTTGCATATAATTAAGCAAGCAGTTGGCCATTCTATACCTCAATTAAAGTCTTAGGGAGCATAATGAACAGTAGAGGGTTTCATACAAACATACTACAGTAGGAAAAACTATGCAATCATTAGCGTAGTATAAACTAGATTGTGAGCCTCATGCAATAATAGTTGGTTAATAGACTTCAAAGCTTCAGGCACACTTCAGCAGAGTAATTAAATGTAAGGCCTTTAATTATGTCAACTAATATTGATACAAGTACCGAACATCAGGCATGATTATTTGGGCATCTCATCAACTGAGGACAAATAAAGCAATTTAAAAGAGAAAATTAACTATGCCTGAAACAAACAAGGAATTGAACTGCTGAGTTGCATACAGTGACTTACCTTAGCAGGTTGAAGAGGCTCAGCGCAGCTCCTACTTCTCTTGCAAGGCTCCTTCCTTACATCTTGTACTTGGAAATCCTCAATCTTATCTTCATTGCACCCCCTCTGCAAGGTGACACAAACTAGTTACTCGTCTCCTTGGAAGATAAATATGCATACTTTCCAGTCCGTGAACACAAAAGGATGAGATTATAACAAAACAACACCACATAATGAAACATGCCGCATCTCTTGCACTTGCACACAATGAAATGAGCATCTACTATGTCTGCACTATGTAAAAACTAGGCATACCTTCGAACTGGATCTCCAGGTACTCTTGGAGAGCCTACTATAGTGTACATCCAAACCTTTATGTCACCTATGAGTTAGACAAGGCCCCACTATAGCAGCCCTTAGTGTTTAAATCGTTGACAAGTTCTGTTAGAGTGTTAGGTCAAGAACAGCAAGTAATCAAAGCAAACAGTCCTAGTATGGCTGGCTGATGCAAACAAGCAATTGAACAGATGTGTGAGCAAATCTTACATATCAAGAAAAGAAGCAAAGAAAGAGGCTTAAAGACCATCACTTGAGTGACCAGATTTAAGGGGCATTTAAACATCATGTGCAACGTATGAACTAACATAAACATTGCATATTCCAGATTCTACAATGGAATGCACATGTATTAGGTTATGCCATGTATGATGATGCCTAAATGTACAGATATAGTGCAGGAGTGATTCATCATTGCACGCACAATTGAATTGCAGGTTAAGGGCCAGTTCGATTCTTCCTTTTCAGGGCATATTGTCAAAATAAGCCATAAAAGATGTAGAGAAGTCATTTTTGAGTTGTGGGCTTGGGCTTAATTAATTTCGCTTTGGAGGGGGGGTGTTTCGGGTAGAACCTCACTAAAATTGAAGGAAGGGAATAGTGAAATGACTCTGTTGTCTGCCTAATATTACACTCAAAATGCAATTGTCGACGCTTTGTGTCACACCTCGACCTCAAGTAAAAACAAACACACAAGCATTCATTGCCCTGCCCGCTTGCATCTCCTCTCCCTTTCCTCTACTCGATCCCCGCCTACAAGACTAGGGTTCCTCCAATGAGCCGTCGCCATCGGGTCCCATCCGGCCTGGTCTCGACGATGCTATGTACAGCTAGGCTACATGGCAGGTGGGTAGGGAAAATCTCCTGGCTGCTCCTCCTCCGCGCCGCCTCATTCTCATGGTCTCCAACAGCTGCTCCACTGTGGTTCGTCCAACGCACTACTCGGGCGGGCGCTGCACAACTACGGCTGATGCCACACTGCGTCAGAAGGCACCTTATTCCCCCTCCCCTTCTCCGAGGCCATGGCCTTGAGGTGCTGTTGAAGGATGGGCTCATCCAACAAGGTGAGGATCTCCTCTGATTTTTTGCCAAATTTTCATTCTGATCCACCATACGAAGAATTGCTATGAGCTGCTTCTGCTGCTGCTATATGATGCATTGCTATGAGCTGCTCCTGCTGCTGCTATATGATGAATTGCTATGAGCTGCTGCTGCTGTATGATGAGTTTCTATGAGCTGCTGCTGCTGCTATATGATGAATTTCTATGAGCTGCTGCTGCTATATGATGAGTTGCTACAAGCTGCTCCTGCTACTGCTATATGATGAATTGCTATGAGCTGCTCCTGCTACTGCTATATGATGAATTGCTATGAGCTATTCCTGTTGCTGCTATATGATGAATTGCTATGAGCTGCTCCTGCTACTACTATATGATGAATTGCTATGAGCTATTCCTGCTGCTGCTATATGATGAATTGCTATGAGCTGTTGCTGGTATATGATGAATTGTAGACTGCTGCTGCTGTATGATGAGTTGCTATGAGCTGCTGCTGCTGCTATATGATGCTTTCAGGTGGTGCTGCTATATGATAATAACCATCCACTTGGACCATCGAATTTCAATAAATAATTTTTCTTCATTTAAATGTGGGTCATGCATTCTTTGTTTAAATTAGGCAATGGGATATCTATGGAAAACATTGACCAAAGTAGATTGTGCCAAGTAGATGGTATCTTTGTATTTGCATTTTGAGCAAATAGTGATGGTCTGTTTTCCTATCATATTAATTACTGCACTGGGTTCAATTTGTGATGTTTGCAAGTCAAATTAATTTCCATATGGGCAGCAAAATGAAAAATATATAATGCAATCTAGACTTTCCACTTATCATACCAAAGATAAGCTGAAAACGCAATGAAAAGAACTGGTTGGCTTATTACATGGAGCTTATATTCACAGGTGCTTATTTTCTTAGGATAACTCGTAATAACTGTCCCTAAGAAACTTGGCTAATAGAACTGGCATACAAATAACATGTCACGATGATTGCAATGGAGGAGTGACGTACCATAGCACACTGTATAGGCTCACCGCTGCCTCTCCTTTTTTTTGCGATGTTCCATGAAATTGCCACATACATGTTGTAATTTTTCATTGTGTAACCCTATCTGCAAGTTGACACGGCCAATTTCAGACATCTCTACATGATACTACATTGCATATCCCTTGCGCATATTTAAACCACCAATTAACGATTGTGTGCATACCATAAACTAGCCATGACTCAGATGTCTGGACTAGCAGCACTCTAAGGGAGCCTAATGTAGTGCACTGGAATTCCTACATGCCACCTACGATTTTGTGTAATGTACTGCCCCTATTCCTAAATATATGTCTTTGTAGAGATTCCAGTATGGACCACATACATATGTATATACATGCATTTTTGAGTGTAGATTCACTCATTTTGCTCCGTATGTAGCCTATAGTGGAATCTCTAGAAAGACTTATATTTAGGAATGCAGGTACAAGGTAGTATCATGTATGACATCTACATATGTAATTTAGTAATTTAGCAGCCAGTAGTAGAAATCATTGTCTGCACAAAGGGATTACTGGTCGAAAAATCCTAGCAAAGCACGCTGGCAGGCACAGAACAATACAAGAGAGAGAGACGCGCTTACAAGATCATAGAAATGCCTCAGTCCAGGATCTTGGTTGGCCAAGCTGTTAGATCCAGAAGAAACATCGTCCTTGTAGTTTTTGCCAGCTGCATAACAGGTAACAGCGACGAGTTAGTATATTTGAAGTACATCGGGCATGTGATGCTGGACGGGTTTAAAGGTGACAAGTACCTAGGCCGTGGCGGGTGCTTGGCATCTCTCCAGACGGTGGGAATCAGGTTAGAAACGTCGAGGGTGATGACGCTGTGCTGGCTATCTGGGTCCGGTAAGGAGATCTAGAACCGTCGAGTAGGGTGTTTATGGAGCGGCTCCGGTAGGGTGGACTACGATGTGGGCGAAGCGGATCTGTGGTCGCGGACGAGGGCGTAGGTGAAGCTGCTCCAGTGGTTGGGTTAAGGATGGTGTCGACGACGCGGATCTGCGGCCGTGGACGGGCCGTCAGAAGCTGCTCCGGTGTTTGGGTTAAGGATGGTGTCGACGATGCGGATCTGCGGCTATGGACGGGGCGTCAGAAGCTGCTCCGATGGTTGGGTTAAGGGTGGTGTCGACGATGCGGATCTGCGGCTGTGGACGAGGCGTTAGAAGCTGCTCCGGTAGGTTGGATGAGGGTGCGAGGAAGCGGATCTGAGGCCGTGGACTTGTGAGTTGGCAAAGCGGCCCCGGTAGGGTTGAGAATGGTATAGGCGAAGCTACTCCGGTAGGGTTGACGATGGTGTCGGTGAAGCGGCTCCGGTAGGGTTGAGGAAGGTGTCGGCGAAGCGGCTCTGGTAGGGTTGAGGAAGGTGTCGGCGAAGAGGATCAGAGGTCATCGACGGGGGCGTCGGTGGGGCAGCTTCGGGGGGTGTGGACGAAGCGTCTCCGGTGGGGAGTACGAATGAGCCACTGCAGATGCGCGGTGGTTGATGAGAGTACCGGTGAAGTAGATCCGGTGCCGTGGACAAGGCCGGCACTAAATGGGCTGTGGTACAGTGGTGGATGAGCAGTCTACTTGTTTCTGGGGGAGGTGGGAGGGGTAGATGCGGCCGCATAAGCAGATCCGCAAGGTGGACCTTGTTGGCGAGTGAATGGGCTATGGTACTGGTGGATGAGCAGTCTAGGGTTTCGAGAGGGAGGGAGAAAGGGCGATGAAGCACGGACGGCGTGATGTAAGATGCTCTGTGCTGTGGAGTTAGTCGCTTTTATGGAGGGGAGAGGAAATGGGGATGCCGTGTAGTGGGGGAACCGAAGTTACCAAAGCAGCCCTGACCTATTATGTAGATGAGTGCGGTATTGTAACTGTTGGTCTCCGTGCACCAAGGACAAAAGGGGATTTCGCATGCTAAAGACTAAGGTGGCGGAAATTTTAGAAGGAGGCGGAGATTTTGCTGCCCGGGATCGCTCGTATCCAGTTTCAACTAATTTTGGACCGTGCTAGCGGGAAGGTCATGCTAGATCTGTGTACACGGGCACGCAAGTGAGTTAATAATCGTGTGAAGTCCACCCAGTAAAAAAGACAATAACTCGGGATGATGCGCCGATAACTTGTAAGTTCACACGGGCGCTAATCGACGGGTGTAGTGGCGCTGCTCACAAAAAAGGGATCAAACGCTCAGCCTATGTATTTCTCGTGTAAGTAGATAATTTAGTGCCATTGGTTATTTACTTTAAACATAATGCATTGACGTGTTAGTGCAGAGGCGCACAAAAAGAAATGGATATTGTAGTTAGCTACTTAAAAGTGTTACCTCATATGGATATTGTACGAGTAGGAAGATGTTGTGCTCCTTTCTAACCGCATCTTCGCAGTGACAAACCAGGGGACTTATTTTGTATGGGACACATCCTACGATATACTCCCTCTCTCCCAGTTTATTTGTTTTGAATCTTTTCATTTTATAAGTTTCAAATTCAAATTTAGACCTCCCCATCACATGTTGAGATTACAATGTCCATTAAATCGTTGCGTGCATGTATAGTAAAGAAACAAATCTTGAGTTTGGCACAAGTTAGGCTATGGAGCACCACAAGCCTGGCGCAGGAGTTACATTTCCTCTCAGGCCGCCGGGCTGAGCTTCAGCTTTACTACACCTACCTTTGAGTCAATAACATGTGGACCTGATAGGTGACTGGTCCACATGTAATGCTCCCGAAGGCAGAGGGACAGTGGGGCCAAGAGGGGTGAGCCGCAGGTCGGGGGACGTGTGGTTTCATGGGTTCGAGTGGCGTCGTGGGAATCACGGGTGGTTGTGGTAGAAACTTGATGCTCGCCGCATTTTAGGTGGCCCACATGTCATGCACACAAAGGCAGAGGTACGGTGCGGCCGAGAGGGGTGAGGCGCACGTCGGGGGGCGTGGTGCCGTGGGTTGGAGAGGCGTCGTGGGAATCGCGAGACGAAACATGATGGTCGCCGTAGTTGAACTTCCATGGACAAGCTGTCATATCTACGGACACATGCACTGCATACCGATCACTGGAAGGAGTAGCAGAGAAAGCTATATATGCGGATAAATAGTTCCTTATAGTCAAGCGGACCCACGCTACTACTCTGTTCCAAAGACATGCACACCATCGAAATAGTCCATCTATATCAATATACACCGAGAGGGAATACTTTTTTTTACAAGAGAGGAAATAGTTCATCCATCCATAATGCCCTCCTGCTGGTGCAGCGTTTTCTTCTTCTTCTTCTTCTTCTTCTTCTTCTTCTTCTTCTTCTTCTTCTTCTTCTTCTTCTTCTTCTTCTTCTTCTTCTTCTTCTTCTTCTTCTTCTTCTTCTTCTTCTTCTTCTTCTTCTTCTTCTTCTTCTTCTTCTTCTTCTTCTTCTTCTCATTCTCTATGGGAGACGGCTTCGCAACAAGCTCTTTGGACCTTGCAGCTATCTCGAAACTCACACGGGCATCGAGGGCAGCATATTTTATCTGCTCGTACATCAAGGGATAATTCTCCCATCCAGGTGACCTTAATGCCACCATCTCGTCACCCTTCTGAAGATTTGTACCGAGCACAAAATTTGCTACGTCGAATAGGGATGGTGTCTGTTTAGCACAATCTTCTATAGGAATTTTGATTCTGGCTTGTAGGTCAGCGATACTTCTCAAATCAAGGTTGTACAGCTCCAGCTTCTGTTTGTCCCCTTCGATGGCTGCCACACAGAGGTATACGTCCTCCCGAGACAAGAAATCATGAAGCTCACCTGGTATGGAGGGCGAGTGTATGATGTGGTACACCAAAACATCATCTTCGAGGCACAGCTGAAGGACGGCGGCGCGCTGGATCTTCCGGGGCACGCCCGTGTACTGCGCCGAGACCAATGACCTCGTCTCTACCTTTTGAGGGAGTTGGATACATTGTTGATCCACTGTCGAACAACCCTTGGGTGGACAGTGACGGTGGCAACTATGCGCATCGAGCCTTCGACGAGGACATGTTGGACGCTAAAAACCTGCATCTCGATCTCTTTCACCATTTGGAATCACTGGAATGGAGGGCTATGGTTTGGAGAATTAGGATTAGATGGCTAGTCTAACTGAAGTAGTAGATGATTATTTAAAGAGGTTAAAACAATGTGAACGCAGTGGGGTTTGGATGCAAATGAACACGAAGGGGAGGTGAAGAAGCCGAGGCGAATCGGTTCCCGGTGGAGAAGTAAATGGGAGAAGTGGCGTGCAGGAAGTTGATTAGACGGCTAGGTAGACTAAACGAAAAGGCTATGCGGGTAGATCGAGGAGTCGCACTGTTCGTATCGTGCCCATCCTTCCCGATAGGTGGGACCTATGCAAACAGATAAAAAATGTGTCATAGCTTTTTTTGAGCGCATGAGTGGGAGACACAACATTCTCTCGTTAAGGAATACTCCCTCCGCTTAGGTGAGTATAAGTCACCTTATGAAAATCAGGTTTTCCCAAAACCTTTAGGCGTGGAGCATTAACTTCCCGCCGATCCCTCCCAGCCTCGTTAGCCAGCGTTCTCTTCCTCTCTGCCGCGCTATACCTTTCCATTTTTCCTCTTCTCAAGTGTGGAACGATCTGCATGCCGTCCTTGATGCACCGTAATCCACCAACGCATGCATCGCGATTGTATGCTGATTGGGCATGCACGAGAATTTGGTTTTTCTCGCAATATGAATGATACCTGAACGATGAAGTGAACAGGCATGCTAGCACGGGAGACCTATTTCCGCTATACAATACTGGAGTACTCATGTTCCTACTGGTAGTAGTAGTAGTAGTACAACTGTGGTACACTTGATGGTCAAAATACTATTCATCTGGAACTCACAGTGAAGTGACAACACCCTGTGCCTGAAACTAGTCCAGGCGAGGCAGCGTGTTCGGGTTACCAAAGTCAGCCTCACCCTATGCATGTGCAGTCTGTCACCGCCGCTGTACAGCACATTGGCGCCTCGCATCGTCTCCCTCTCCGCTCCCATAGCACCACTCCATCTCCATCTCCTTCTCCTTCTCCGTCTCCATCTCATTGTGCCCCGTGTACCGTCGCCCACTCGCCTCCCCAAGACCACTATTCCTCGCTAGCCGCTCCAAAGACCGACATCCTTCTCCCCCATAAATCAAGCCCCCTTCCAAACTCAACCATGGCTGAACGCGAACCGCTCAGCATCCATATGAGCCGCGATTGGAGCAATCTCCCCAGTGACATCCTCGACCTCTGTTGTTCGTGTATGGATATGTTGACCGCCCTGCGGCTGGCTGCATGCTCGAGGGCATGCACACGGCCATCATCGAAGCGAGGCCTAAGCTTTTCAAGACACCCTGCTTGCTGCTATCTGGTCTTGCGAGATTGGCTCACCATGATATGGAGGCGTGCATGATGCCCCTCGACTTCAATCCGATCTCCATTAGCCGTAACTTATTTGCAGGTATATAGTGTGTCGCCGTACATCATTTCCCTCGACATCGATCCGATCACCATCGCCCGAAACTTCTTGGCAGGTATGTACTGGGTCGGCATGAACTCCCACTGGATGGCTGCCTTCAGAGAAGACGGTTAAAAGTTGGTGCTCGTGAACTTCTAGACCTCCCATGAGATTATCCTTCCTCCATTGGATTATATAGAGTATTACCATCGCGGTCCAAGTCATCTAGATTACTACATCAGTTGGACGGACCTTGTTTTGCAGAAGATTGTAATCTGCCAAGTGCCCACACGACATGCGAATTACGCAGACTTCAAGCTAATTGCCTTGTTCGACCGCGGACTAGCCTATCTTTACGCCGGTGCCTTCTTTAACTGGACACAACTCGGCTCGCAGTGGATCATCGTCAAAGCTGATACACACTTCTGTGATGCTATTGAACACAATGGCATCATCTACATGATCGACAAAGTAGATGGCACCATGTATTGCTGGGACGGCACGTGTAAGTTGTTTCCGTCTCATGTTAATGATGACGCCATGACACTGTTTGAACTTTTTGTGATGATTTTCATATCCCTGTTTGAGTAATATTTGAGTAGAACTATGGCAATATATTAGAGACGTCGTAAATCAGCTATATTTGGAATGAGTTAATTCATGCGATTGTGACCATGTCATTATAGCCAATTTGTACCCTGAATAATCAAACGGTTAGGAATATATGCATATTATCCTTATTTTACAGTAATCTATATACTACTACTAAATATGAGTGTGTATCAATGGCCATGTTACTTTCCTCATTTTCATGATGTAGAAACATGCACCACAATCGTTGGTTTCATCTAACCATACATTAGGGAAGTAAATGTGCATATGAAGAACTCTATATTTGGAAGTAGTGAATTCTGCAATGCTTACCATGTGTACATACCTATATTCGCCTTCAAGAATCAATGGCTAGAATAATATCCTCACAGATTTTTTGCCCACGTAACACGAGTATATAACAATGCATGGTCTGTTGGTTACCTTGAAGAATTTTTTGTGAGGACAGAACATGATTACATAACATGCATGACATGGTAGTTTCCTGTGAAGAATCGATTGCAAGATAACATGAGTATAACCTTGCATGGCACTTCTATATTTTTGAACCCAGATACATTTCCTGTATTTTCCTCCCGGCCCAACAGGGACATATCAATGTTGTTTCTTGCATTATCCTACTCATACTCTGAACAATGTTGATCTTACATTAACAATGACTGCCCTTTTTGATATGATGCAGTGTCCCTACACCTTTGCCAAAAACAGGGAAGCACAACTGGTTCCTCGCTCAATCAGACGACGACAAAAGACTGATGATCATTCGGACACATGAGCCGAAAAAGTTATATTGCAAAAACCCCACTGTATACAAGCACCGTGTAATACGTGAGTATTCGGACAGTGGCTGTTACGTCGATGAGCAGGATACCAGCTTGTTGGGGCCTTTAGGATTTTTTTAGTTGGAGGCGGGTAAACAGCCTTGGTTCACACTCTCCGTTTCTCAGACTCAATTATCCGATTAACCAGGAGATCACAGTTGGCAAGGACCTTGATGGCAGAGAGGCTCTGTTTGCTATGGAAAACTGTGTCTACACGGCGAGTCCTAATAGTTCGGGAGCAAACTCCCCTGATTGTCAACGATACAGCCTGCAGCAAAAAGAAGGTGAGAATGACAAAGGCATCCGGATTAACTTTGATCCTTGGATGTCTCAATTACGACAGGCAGTGATGTGGTTCAAGCCTTTAGGTTGATAGGTAATTGGGTTGTTGCATCGAAAGGGTGGAGTACTGGTGTCTCCGGATCACTGGTCGCTGAAGTGGGGCTGCAAATTATGATGGTGTTGGATCATCTCTTCGAATGACTTTGTTGTCTTTGTTGCTAGTTCTGGATGGGTAGTTCTTTCTTTTGTTATGCATATTCCTTGTCATTTGGTCATCCTCGTCTATGTCACTCTTTCTATGTAATAGTTGCTTCTGTTTAGAATGTCATTCTCGTCTGGATCACGAGAGTCTGGGCGCTGCAGATGGGTGCATTTTGGTGGTGTAGCAAGACTTCTTATGAACTATCATGTCTTGCTGTTTATGTCAGTAGTAGTCACTTGTCAGTGTTTAAATGTTGTATATATCGTTGTTTCGAACTGTTTATTGTCTCGGACTACCGGTGGGCTAAATGAGGGCATCACCATTCTCCAGTGTTCAGAGTATATCTCCGTTTTTCAAGTTATATAATTTGAGCTCACTCTCTTTTCGATGATGTACACTTGTTTGGGCCAGTGAGGTGTCGTTGAATATGTGCCGAGTAGTAACGCAATGCCAAACAGGTCAATTATGACTCTCAGGCCGGGCTCTCAAAAGATCTTGAAAATAAAAGGCCGGGCTCTCCAAAAAAGAAAGAATAAGGACTCTTAGGCCGACATGTGGGCGCCACCGGTGTTTTCGTGCGCTTGCGCGCCCGAGAGCATATTGGCGTGTGCTCGAAATTCATGCTACCTTTTCATCCCCAATCTCCCGCCTCTCCCCCACCTCTGGAATCTCGATTCCTACTCCAGTTCCCCCAAATCCCCCTACTGTACTCCCTGTACTCAAGCGCACTATCATGTCGCCGGTCAACGCGGATCTCCGAGCCGGAGATCTTGA
This sequence comes from Aegilops longissima, assembly GCA_021605205.1. Taxonomy (NCBI): domain Eukaryota; kingdom Viridiplantae; phylum Streptophyta; class Magnoliopsida; order Poales; family Poaceae; genus Aegilops; species Aegilops longissima. The sequence continues at coordinate 353,546,869 of CM038679.1, forward strand.
GGTCTGTCTTGCCTTCGTTCGTTGCGTGCTGTCGCTCAACAGTGGCATGGCGGCGCTTCATGACCAGTTTTCCGGCAAAGTGCTGATGGTAACCATCAACGGCGACCGGCCTCCCGTCTCACCGGACGACCTTGTCAAAGCTCTTGGCATTGCGCACGGCATCCAAATAAGTGACTTTCTCGTCGAAGTCTGTCTGCCACCGGCTGATTTCTTCGTCAGGTTCCGGACAACTTTCGACAGCAGTCGTGTGTTCGAATCTTCCCGACGTTTGTTCTGCTATGGCGCGCTGGTGAGCTTTGATCGGTGGCAACCAGGATGGGTCTCGGTGCCCTCTGAGCTTGAGTTTTTAACAAAGCTTACCTTCCACATCATGCCTCGACGTGCTTGAAACAGCGAGTCCATGAACGAGCTTAACAACGACCTTGGAGGTGAGCTCGTAAGTATGTTTGTTCCTCCAGACAGCTGGGCTTTGATGGTTATGGCATGGATGAAGAAGCCGTCCACCATACCGAAGGTGATTGGTGTTGAGATACCGGTGCAGGAACCGGGGTTGTACTATTCGTCGCCACCAAGGCTACCGTGGACCACGTTAGGGATGTACCTGTATCGAGTGTTCGTGCATGTCGAAGAAGTGGTCAATCCATCAATCGAAGTCCTGCCGCCGCCGCTGGTGCCAGGGTCCGACGACGACGTCCATTACAGGAGTCAACTTCAGACTTTCCCCGTGTTGCTCGGAACATTGGATGGCACATGGGCTACTCCATCGCGCGGCAGGGCTGGCTGCCTGGATGTGCTCTAATTTGAGGTAACAACTGAATCTTGTCAGATAGTACTAGTTAAATTTGAGCTATGGGTCCGAAGCACTGATATGCCAGTACATTTTATTGTGACCTTTTCTAATTTTGTATCTAAACTTTTTTTAGAAAGGGTTGTACGTCAACTTAATGTGCTAGCAGAACTTATTGTGTTGTCTGTCTGTTTTCTTTGCACAACATTCAAGATATTTCCCCGTCATTTATAAAGACGATGAACCATTATGTATGACTTTGTTGGTTTCAACATAGCCCTTCCCGTAGCGATCCACTGCTTCCATCCTGATTGTGCCGCCTGCGTGAAATTTTTGTATGCAAGTTTAGTGTGCTATGATGTTCTATATGATTGTGTCAACTATATAAGTTTTTACTGAGCATCAGCAATGCATATGGCTGAAAGATGTATTTACGAGCATCGATCGATGGGTCTCTCTCTATCTCTCTCACACACACACAAACACACACACACACAAACACACACACACACACACATGCACAAGTGGGACCCGTTGAATTATTTATTTGCTCGTGACAGCTTTTAATTAGGTTCCCCTGTAATCTAACTTTTTCTGAAGTTATTAACTGAGCTCAGTGACTTCAAAAATTTCTACAGAAGCCTTGTTTGGGCCTTTCCGGCGTCGCTGAATGTGGGCTGAGTAACCATGTTAGGTTGTACCGCACTACATGTGCCTTTTTTTTCAACATCAAGAATGCAATCGGGCCGACAATTGTACACAATATCCGGTCAACTTGTTATCCGCTCACTGGCTACAAAGTTTCCTAGGAGGTATGCATTAGGCTTAACAAGAAAATGGACTTTAAGAAATAATAAATGGGATGTAATTATAATAACTGGGCAATTATTATGCACCAAAAACGTAATTAGTTTGAAAAATATATTATTTTTGGAATTTGAAAATTTTAATTTCTTACTTTTTGCGCGCGCAATATTTCGTTGGATTTTAACGTAATACAAATTTATTTTGAAATTATATTTAACCTGACTAGAAATTTCGGATAAAACTATTTCGGATCCCATCAAAATGTGGGATTTTTTTTGAATTCTATTTTGAGCGGTTGTCGGTGTCAAAACCGGCGGATCTCGGGTAGGGGATCCCGAACTATGCGTCCAGGCGGATGGTAACAGGAGAAAAGGGACACGATGTTTTTACCCAGGTTCGGGCCCTCTCGATGGAGGTAAAACCCTACTCCTGCTTGACTAATATGGATGATATGGGTAGTACAAGAGTAGATCTACCACAAGATCAGAGAGGCTAAACCCTAGAAGCTAGCCTATGGTATGATGTTTCTTCGTCCTACGGACTAAAACCCTCCAGTTTATATAGGCACCGAATAGGGTTAGGGTTACACAGAGTCGGTTACAATGGTAGGGAATCTACATATCCGTAACGCCAAGCTTGCCTTCCACGCCAAGGAAAGTTCCATCCGGACACGGGATGAAGTCTTCAATCTTGTATCTTCATAGTCCAGGAGTCCGGCCAAAGTCTATAGTCCGGCTCTCTGGACACCCCCTAATCTAGGACTCCCTCAGTAGCCCCTAAACCAGGCTTCAATGACGACGAGTCCGGCGCGCATATTGTCTTCGGCATTGAAAGGAGGGTTCCTCCTCCGAATACTTCATAGAAGATTTTGAACACAAGGATAGTGTCCGGATCTGCAAAATAAGTTCCACATACCACCGTAGAGAGAATAATATTTACACAAGTTCAATCTGCTGACGTATCCCGTAGCGTGACATCACACCACGGCCAAGCCTTTATTCGAATCATTTTTACTATCCCACCTCAGCACGTTTAGCGAGGCGGTTTCCTTGGCACGTCTTGTGAAGGCAGAGATTATGTCCCCTTATTCCGGGATTCTCATCAATACGGGCGTGGGTAACCCAATCGTGCCCGTTGGCACGCCTCCTCTATCGAAGGCGAGTCCTGAACGGTCATGGGGGGGGGGGCTCCTGGTATTCAACCTCTTTATGAAGAGACCAAGGCCCCACTCTTTTTTCTCAATCTCAATCGAATCCGCCCCTCGCTTTTAGTCCCAACACCCAAAGCTCCAGATTCAGGCGCTTCGGACCTTCGATGATGTCCGGCTCAAACCTTCAAGGCCGGTGGATGCCTTCCTCCGTCACGGAAGAAGACGTCCTAAAGCTAAGAGATGCTGTGTATCTAATCGGCGAAATCAAGATAGGCTGCCTGCCCAAGGGCAGGTTATTCCTTCTCCCCAGCCCGGTGAAAGCGTGGTGTTCACGCCTCACTTCCTTCGGGGACTAAGTTTCCCGATGGACCCCTTCGTGAGGGGGCTCATGTTTTATTTCGGGCTGGAATTTCACGACTTGGATCTGGAGTCCATCCTCCACATCTCGTCATTCATCGTCAGATATCTGAAGCCTTCCTCCGCATTACCCCACACTTCAATTGTGGCTCAAAACCTTCAAGGTGGAGCCAAGATGATCAAGGGCAACAGCAGCAGAGTGCGGAGGGGCTGTTATAAGCAAGAATGCTGACGTTCCATGGCCCGAGGGCTCTTTTCAAGAGGAGCTCAGTCTATTGCAACAAGAGTGGTTTTATATCACAGCTCCCAGGGGCTCGACATGGGTGGCGCCACCTGCCTTTCGCTCGGGTCCTCCACCGCGGCTGGCGTCATGGGTCAATAAAGGGCTTGACTGGGGGCCTTCCAAGGACGTGCCCTTGTTGCAGGGCCGTATTCGAGACCTCCTAGAGAGAGAGATCAATCTGGTCGTAGTAACGCAGTTCATGCTGATTCGTCGCATCCTGCTCTGCAAACGTCGCCCCCTCCGCCTGTGGGAGTTCAATCCGGAGGGATCACGAGCTCTTCAACACTTCATGGGCACAACGCCCGTGGAGATGTACAAACTGTTCTTCGGATCACAAGCAATGTGTCCGGACTTGACCGAGGACGCAGGTCTGAGCTGCAATCGCCAGGATGCTCAAGTAAGTAGTCTCGTACCCGGACACACTATCCGTATATTTATCATAAACTTGCCCTTAAAAGAGATGTCCCCTAAACAGGAGTGGATAGCGAAAGCAAAACTGATCAGGTGTCCGGCCCCCCTCCCTGAGACCACGCCGGATTCCGTGTTAACCAAGATGCTGGAGGCTGCACCTTTAGAAGAAGGCGAAGGGGGGAACAAGGAAGCTACTGCCTCCGCGAAGGAGGTTATCAAGAAAGGAGGGATCGAGAATCCCTCCATCCAAGGGGAGAAGAGGACCGCCTCTGAAGATCCGGAGACCAAGGCCTCAAAGCGCCGGAAGATGCCCTAGCCGCATTGTTTCCCCAAGGAGATCAGCCCTCCAGCGAGCCGTAAGTAGAGAGGGGAGTTTATAAAATAAAAGACATCCCTGTTTTATTTCTGATGATGACCGAAATTTTACCTTGTAGTTCGGATCTCAGCCCTTCTCAGCAGAGCTCGTCGTCAAGGGATCTTCATCCGGAGATGATGGAGAGCGGAACGCCTCCCCCTGCCGTACCGCCTAGCGAGGCGGACGATCCTGAGGTGTTGTCGCGGAGGGTTTCCCCGAATCCGGCAGGGGTGGAGTGCGGCCTTAGGGCCCCCCGGAGCCCTCCGTGTCCGGCCTTCGAAAAAGGCCACCGGACGAGTCCGGCACCTCCTGGTGCATGGTCGGAGGAGTTGAAGGATCTGCTCGGCGCAGTGTCTATTCAGAGGATCACCGTGCATTGATGGGCACGGTGATTGAAAAATTTCGTCCATGAAAGCGGGTTGTATGAGGCCGCCAGAGTTTATCGACGGGTTTTGAGGTACGTGTAATGGTGTACCTTTTGACGGTTCCGCATATATAAGATGCGCCCTGTGTAGATAGTAGCCCCTGAGACTCGGTGCGTTGTCAAAAATGACAGCGTGCCGAGGATCATAATCCCAGATATAATATGTCGCCCTTCCTATGTAGGTGGCAGGGCGTCCGGTGGCTAGCCGGACTGATGAATTTGCCGAACTAAAGCGGCAACTTGACGTGGCGGATGCCGCCATAGCGCTTGTCAATAAGCGACTTGACGAGTCACAAGGTATGCGGTTTCTCCGCGGACACCCGGTAAGGGAGCTTGATGCCCGTGCCTTACAACATGTATGCTTGATGCAGATGGTGCCGCTGCCATGGAGAACCTTCGGGCAGAGCTTGCCTGAGCCAAGGTGCAGGCCAGAAAAAGTGATGCGGCTGCCTTAAAGGCGGCCGAGGAGCTAAAAGCCGAACAGGCTGCTCACTGCCGAAGCAAAAAGGAAATGGCCGAGATGGCCATGAAGTTGAAGAATGCTACCGACCGCTGCGAGCGTCTTGAAAAAGAAGGTCGAGCGGAGCAAGAGGACCTGAAGAAGGCCACCACCGAGGCCAAGGCTATGAAGGAGGAGCTACGTCAGGCCGGAGATATCGCGGCTGGAAAGCCCTTTCTGCTGCGGATGAAGTTCACGGACCCTAAATATGCTCAGTTGGACCAGCTGTGGAGTAGTGAGGATGCTTATTTGGACTTGGCGGCGAGTGTCGCGGACGCGGCCGAACACTTTGGAGATCAAAAGGATCACGATATGGAAGAGCTTTTTTGGTCGCAGTTCCGTAGTCCAGAGCATCCACTTCCATTAACCGATCGTTTGGCCGAATGGGCGAAGCTGAATAGGTTGTCCGAACTTGCCATGAAGAATGTCGTGACTCATTTGTGGCTGAAAAGGCCCGAGCCGAAGAGTTGTTTTGGCCTGGTGCAGCAGTTCCTTGGTGCGGTGCCGCATATCAAAGCAATGAGGCGGTCAGCATGCATAGAGGGTGCGCGGATGGCTCTTGCCCGTGTCAAGACATACTGGGCGGAGATGAAGGCCACCGATGTTGCATCCCCAGATTCGGACGTAAGCCGAGTACCTATCGAGCACTATTTTCAGGAAGTTCTTCAGGGCGCTCGTTTAATAGAGATGCAGTGCTCGAAGGATATTATGTTCGAATAACATGTATTATTGTGAAACAATGTTTCGATGGAATATAAAAGCTTTTGATACTTGTGCCTTCAAGAATTAAAATACCTCCCGTGCGGCCGTTAATGTATATGTGTATATAACCTGAAAGATGGCAGTCTTTGGCTTCAGCCCCCACGCATATAATGTGGGGGTGTTTGCAGAAAGCACCTTTTCACACTTGATCCAACGTCTTGGTCCTACAAAGGAGGTGATAGCGCAGCAAGCTAGGCAACCGGACTATAATGCTTTATCACTTCACTTAGCCATAGGAGTTCGACAGTGGAGGTACTATATAGCCCCTAGGGGCACCGCGCTCACCCGAATTCGGGGCGCGTATGTGCCTGGCCGGGAAACAGCCCTTCGTCAATGCGGAGGAATTCTAAAGATTCCAGTGGGTCATCGAGTGGTTGACCAGTCTCACGCTATATCATGACAGTCAGTTTTCGGCTTTCTCTACTAAGGTGCTCGCCTGGCTGAACCGGGGCACAATCGCAGTAGTTCTCCTAGTGCCGCATTAGCCGATAGAGCAGAACGTAAGGCAGCAAAACACAGGAGCCGGGCAAACCCAACATTTGGCCAAAGACATGATTCGGAGCTGATGCATATAATGCCTAACTCGAGACGCCGAACAGTCCCTAAGGTATTCGGTCTTTATGAAAACGGGTTGAACAATCGCCCTTGATAATAAGCCCCCGTGTCCAGTGCACGCGAAATTTGACGTGGCCTATGCCAAAACGCCAGCCTCCTCCTCGCTATTGCAAGAAACCGGGGATGTATCAACAAGAGACAGTAAAAAGGTTTACGCAGGTCTTAATCTGAAAAGAATCCTTGCAACAGTCCCCGCTGCACGCTCGCACTTGTGTCTCCTCAGCAGCCGATCACGGACGGGTGTAGCACGGTGTTCATCTGTAAAAGAGAGGAACTTAGTTGAAAAAGGTCGTGCGAAAATGTAATTTATATTAAATAAACAAAGTACAATTCAAAAAATGAATAAAATTGAGCTTTATTGTCTCTTGTTGTGCATGCGCAGAGCCCCTTGTACGGCGGTATGCGTCTAGTAAGCCCTTGTATGTTTATGCCGGACTCGTCCAGCCATGTCCGGGGTCTGGACGACCTGTCAAAGTGCTTTTATTGGTGAAGCCGGTTTATTGTGTGGCTGTCAAGGCAACCGCACGATTTTCCGGACTTGAGGAACCCTCGATATTTCCTTTTAACGAGATAATGCCGCGTGGACCGGGCATTTTAAGTGTAGGAGATGCATAATGCGGTATTGCGTTAAAGCAGGCGAAAGCTTCGCGTCCCAATAGTGCTTGATAGCTACTTGTAAATGGGGCGAGGTCGAAGGTTAACTTTTCGCGGCGGAAGTTGTCGGGTGAGCCGAACACAACTTCTAGCAGTAGAGAGCCCGTGCAATGGGCATATGGGCCTGGCATTACCCCTTGAAAGCAAGTGTTGCTATGGCAAAATTTGGTTGGGTCTATCCCCATTTTGCGGATTGTGTCCTGATATAGCAGGTTTAGATCACTACCGCCATCCATTAGGACTTTTGAAAATTGGAGTCCACCAACTATCGGATCTAATATCAAGGCAGTCCAACCTGCATTCCGTATACTTCTAGAGTAATCTCGATGGTCGAAGGGGATTGGTTTTAACAACCATTGGCGGGACTCCTCTGGGATAGGCCGTATGGCTCGTACCTCTATGGGCGCCGCTCTATTTTTCCCGTTTGTCACGTGAAGTGAGTTGACTGTTTTGATTTCTTGTGGGAAATTCTTTTGTTTTCAGGTGCTCTGCTTTTGGGGTTCGTCATCGTCCTCCCTTGGTGTGCCGAGCCCCTTATGTTCGGCATTGAGTTTGTCGGACTGCTTGAAGACCCAGCAATCTCTGTGGGTATGGTTTGCAGGCTTCCCGGGAGTACTGTGGATTTGGCATGTCTTGTCCAAGATTTTGTTTAAGTTGGATAGCTCATCCCTCTTATCCTTAAGGGGCAGCTTTTTATAATTCTGCCGAGAGCTTTTGAATCCGGCGTTGACTGTCGTGCTCTTCGGGCTGTTTCCTTTGGTCCGACGCTAGTCTTTGCTGCATCGTGGTTTCCCGTTTCCATCCCTGACTTCGGATGTACTTGGGTCGCTGGTGCTGCATCTTGCTAGCCAGCTATCCTCTCCCGTGCAAAAGCGGGTCATGAGGCTTGTTAATGCGGCCATTGTTCTTGGCTTTTCTTGGCCGAGGTGTCTGGCGAGCCATTCGTCCCGGACATTGTGTTTGAAAGCTGCTAAGGCTTCGGCGTCCGGACAGTCGACTATTTGGTTCTTTTTAGTAAGGAATCTGTTCCAAAATTTCCGGCTGACTCTCCGGGTTGTTGAGTTATGTGACTTAAATCGCTTGGATTCGGAGGTGGGACATAGGTCCCTTGAAAATTTGCCCAAAAGCGCCCCTCGAGCTCCTCCCAACTTCCAATGGTGTTTTCGGGAAGGCTTTTAAGCCAATGCCGGGCTGGCCCTTTGAGCCTGAGGGGTAAGTATTTTATGGCGTGGAGATCATCTCCTCTAGCCATGTGTATGTGGAGGATGTAATCCTCAATCCAGACTCCAGGGTCTGTTGTTCCGTCATATGCCTCTATGTTTACGGGCTTGAATCCCGCTGGAAATTCATAATCCAGCACCTCATCGGTGAAACATAGGGGGTGTGCGGCACCCCTATATTTAGGTGTACCGTGATGCTCGGATACTTGATGTGTTGCATTGCTTACTAGAGCTTGCTTTCTTGGCCCGTAGATAGATCTAACTGGGCCATCTTTTGGATGTGAATCCCTGTGCAGATCGCGTCGGCTTGTGTGCGCGCGCCGCTTGCCACTGCTTGCCATGGGGTCGTCCATCCGACCGGGTGGCCTCTTTGTTTTTTGATTGCGGGGGCTCTACGGCCTCCTCATCAAATTCAGGCAGTAGTTTTCGCTTTGGGTAGCTCTTCGTTCGGCGACTGTCGCCGTATTTGTCTGCGTTGTTGAATACTTTGCTACATCTGATTCTGAGTGCATCTTCCGCTCTTTTGAGCTTCCGCTTCTGCTTTTTCAGGCTACGTGCAGTGGCGACGAGCCTTTGTGGAGGTTCTTCGCTCCAAAGAACTTGTTCGGCGTGAGATCGTCCGGACTGTTATCTTCGCCGGGGACGGGTTGTTTATCCAGATTGTCCTGTTCGGACGGTTGCTTGATAGCATGTTCGTCGTCCACCAGTTCGCCCTGCTCTATGGCTGGGTCTTTGTTGAGGCGGGACTTTGAGCGGCGCTTACGTTGCCATTTTGATCGCCGAGGAATGATCCTTCGTAGCGTCCCGTTGTTCCTCATCGTCGCTTCCTTTAGGCGTGTCCACCATGTATACATCGTGAGATGAGGTGGTTCTCAAGTGCCCTATAGGTGCTGGTTCATGTTCTTCCCCTACATCGTCGTCCATACCGTCGATGTCTTCGGAGTCGAAGTCGAGCATGCCGGTTAAATCATCGACAGTGGCTACAAAGTGGGTGGTGGGTGGGCTTTGAATTTCTTCGTCGTCAAGATCCCAACCTTCCCGACCATAATCCGCCAGGCTCTCCGATAAAAAGAGAGACTTTAGTGAATTCAGGATGTCGCCAAAGGAGAGTCTTTGAAAGATGTCCGCGGCAGTGAATTCCATGATCGGCGCCCAATCAGATTCGATTGGCGGGGGCGCGGAAGGATCAGAGTCCGGATAGGAGTCCGGCACCTTGGAGTCACGAGCTTTGTAAAGGACAGGGTAGGTGTACGGCTCGATCACCGTAGAGATCGCAGCCCCCGAGGCGGTGTCCAGCCACCCGTCCTCGATCGGCGAAGTTGGCTCCGAGCTAAAGGTCGGAGCGGACACTGGTGCGGCCTCCGTGACACCGCTTGGCGACGTGAGCTAGATCATGCCCTCGTGATAAAGGCGGCGCGCTTGGCTGTGGCTCGAACCCGTCGAAGATCAAGTCTCCGCGGACATCAGCTGTGTAGTTCAAACTTCCAAATCTGACCTGGTGGCCAGGGACGTAGCTTTCAATCTGCTCCAGGTGGCTAAGCGAATTGGCCCGCAGTGCAAAGACGCTGAACACGAAGATCTGTCCGGGGAGAAAAGTCTCACCCTGGAGCGCATCGTCGTTGATGATCGGAGGAGCCATCGGGCCTAAGGATGATGACACAGAGGAACTCTCAATGAAAGCACCAATGTCGGTGTCAAAACCGGCGGATCTCGGGTAGGGGGTCCCGAACTGTGCGTCTAAGGGTGATGGTAACAGGAGACAGTGGACACGATGTTTACCCAGGTTCGGGCCCTCACTATGGAGGTAATACCCTACTTCCTGCTTGATTGATCTTGATGATACGAGTATTTCAAGAGTTGAGCTACCACGAGATCGTAGAGGCTAAACCCTATAAGCTAGCATATGGTATGATTGTTGTATATCTCTATCGACTAGCCTGGCCTCGGTTTATATAATGCACCAGAGGCCTAAGATAACAAGAGTCCTAGCCGAATACGCCGGTGGGGAGGAGTCCTTGTCTTGATCGCCAAGTCTTGTGGAATCTTCCTTGTATGCGGCAGCTGTCCGGACTGGCCCACAAGTATACGGCCATGGGGGTCCTCGGCCCAATCTAACAGATCGGGAGATGACATGGTAAGTACCCCCTAGTCCAGGACACCATCAGTAGCCCCCTGAACCGGTCTTCAAGTTAGGGACACTCCTCGATTCTTCCGAACTGTTCTTCATCTTCGGTCATCGGTCTTGAAAACTGGTTCAACAAATCTTCTCATCTTCTATCCTAAGGATCGCCGAAGTGCATCCGAAGAGTTTACACGTTGGGTATCCGAGGAGCCCCTTTAAGTTTTCGGCCTTTATCAATGCCTTGTTATTTTGATGCCACGGCTCGGGTTTGAAGTTGTTCCCGGGAGGCAGTGTCCTCTTGCGTCTGAGCTCCAACGCCGGACTGTATTCTAGGAATCTTTTGCAGCCGAGCACCAACGCCGGACTGTATCCGCGCTCCAACGCCGGACTATATCCGAGGTGTCATAGATCACCTTGGTTCAAAAAAGTTGAAGGAGTTTAGCCGAGCTTAATGCCGGAAATGCCCTCTATGGAGCTAGCCGCTAGCGCCCGTGCTTTATGCCGGACTGCTTCCAAGGTGGTGCACCACCCCGACCGCGGGCTGATTTTCTGTGAATATTTTTAACTGGTGCAGTTTATTCTCTGTCGATGCATATCTAGTAGCCCTCAAGGTGTGTATCAGTCTAAAACCCGAGATGCACCTGAAGGCAAGCATAAAAACCGTTGTTCCCAGTAGCCCCTGAGACTCAGGCCGATGCGCGAAATCGGCCTAAGGATCAATTCCTAGCTCGGCAGCATACATAGGAATAAAAACGCAGTGTAGTATATTAGAGATAATAGTGATCGACGAACGGGCCCCTGAGAGAGGGTCGTGGGAAGTCGCCGCAATATACTAGCTTGATGCCGGATAGGTCCATATGGTACCTATTATTGTCCGAAGACATGTATGCGCATAGTTCGTTCAAGCCGAACACTGAGCACTTTGAATTCTCTGCATTCAATAAGCAATGTAGTAGCCCCGGAGACACTGGTCGGGTGGCAACACCAGATCAGGGGATCGATGTGCCCCCTTTAATATTTATAAATAATGAGCACGAAGCCCAGTAGCCCCCGAGCCTTAATGTGGGCACGGGTGGCCGAATTAAGGATCGATATCCATAGTAAAATCACAGATTATGTGTAATGATTCTATGTATCCAAGTACTTTACATCATTATTTTGACTCCATTGCGACCGTTTATCATATGAAAGTGGCCCATCGTCGGCTTCTACCCCTTGGTAGATACTACGCAGGGTGTTTCCGCACTAATAAAACAACCCTTAGCCGACGTCTCGGTGCCCGGAGGCGGTTCTGTTAGCAGAAACGAGGCAATCAGATAGGCGGGATTTAAAACATTCGCTTAGTCATAGGAGCTTTATACTCGGGAAGCTAGCTATGAGCCCCCGGTTAGTGTTCGGCGACAGCCGAGGTCAAGCCTAAACACTTCAGCCAATGTTATGAACGGCCCGTCATTTAACATAGTCATCGGATCGCTGACCAGTTTACGCCTATTGTGATAGTCAGTTTTCAGCTTTCTCCACTGAGGTGCTTAACCATGCGAGCTGGAAGCACAATCGTAGTGGTTCCCCCTTGGCACACCTAGCCGAACAAAGCGGAACGTAGGTGGCAAGCACAGGAGCCGGGCAACCCAACTATTGACCGAAGACACAATTCAAAACCGATGCATATATGGCAATATCTGAGAATGTCTTTGCCGAATCCCTAAAGGTGTCCGGCGTTGCAATGCGAGACTAATGCTGGAAACGCACAAATAGTTTAAAAGTGCCATAGGCTCGAAAAGCCAAAAAACTTATTCAAAAGTTTAATGTACGAACTAGATCAAGTGTTCGGTGCCAAATCGAAAATTGGTCTTAGAAAAAAAAGGTGTTTCTGTCGTGCTTTAACAAGACACATCCTATCTCGAAACTTCAAGCGAGTCAGCCTATGGATTCAACCTCCTATCCCGAAGGCAGAGTACTTATCGTTAGGCCAGTTTAGCAAACTTTAGTGGCTTTGAGAGAGAAATTAGGCGCCCCGGCTATTGACCGCACACTCGCGTCGAAAAAAGGAGTGATATAAAAAGACTTTGCAAGGACTAAGAAGAAAAACACTTATTATAAAACAGCTCACATAAATTTAAGAGCCCCCGAGTGACTTGGGTAAAAGAATGATTGTATGTACCGAAGTACTTATATCATATCTATGTTCACCCGAACTTTAAACGCGTCTTAACCAACCGTCGGCTTCTCCCTCTTCGGTCAAGGACCGAAAAAGTGTTATGTACTCCACCTGACGAGAATATCGATGGTGTTTCCGATAACCAAGCAATCAGGTCATAAGGCTGTAATGCATAAAGCGCTCAGGAACTTTTGCTATATTATCGATAAAGTGTAAGAAGCATCTTGAAGAAAATAGTACCCCATCGATACCTTTCTTGATGCTCATTGTTAATATGAGACTTGTGCAATAGATTTTTTGTACTCATGAGTTCCGTTGTGTGCCGACCATAATTGAAAACAGTAAGAGCGCTAGCTTTCGGCTTCACCCAGTCTGAGGTCCAGCTCGGGTGACCCGATCGTGACAATCGCAGAGGTGCTCCCTTTACTCCCTAGCCAAACAATCGGGAACGTAGGGGTAAACACAGGAGCAAGGCAACCCAGCTTGCAAATCACTTAGGTCAATATGGTGCATATTGTGGAATAATACACGAACAAGGAACGAAGCCGTACAAGTATAATCATATGCAAGAGGAAAAGCTCCAGCAAGGGAGCCCCCAAGTAAACGGGTTATTTGAATTTGTGCGCTACAAACAAAGTTTGGACAAGGAAATTTTTACAATCAACGTTTTTCCAAAAAAAAGTATAATGCTTGGTCGAACCGAACATAAATTAAAAATTTAAGACTTTGAGCATGAAGACAACTTAGCTGGTTAATGTGTTCGGTATTGATGACGCGGTCTGAGCTTGATGCGGGACAAGGTTCCATCCCCCAAGCCGGTCCCGAGGTGACGCCAAAGGATATAGTCCGGCTGGATCATTTTCCTGTGCACAAAAAATAATGCAAACCGGAGATAATAGTAATGATAATAAAAAAATGTTGCATAATTAATAATTTATGCAAAGTGAGTAATAAAAGAAATATGTCCAGGCGCCGACGTCAATGTCGATGCAGGGCGTCAGCGTGATGCGGTAAAGGCGTGGCAAAGCCTGAATACACAGGTCGGTCCGAGTTCCGGATGCGGCGTTCGCCGGACTATGTACGGAAACTGACCGAACCACCATGCGATCGTCGTTAATGCGGCCACCATCTGATAGACCTGCGTACATATGATGGACAAACCAGAGTAATAATTCCTTGGGAAAAATGAACCCAAACAAGCAAAAAATACTAGGATTAATAGCACCTGGTATATTTATTGTAGCAATCCGAAGAAAGGTGATTCCCAAAATTGGGACTCGATCCGACACCCATTGCTCGACGGGTGATAAAGCGACGGCATGGCAATGCTGGCAAAGGTTGGCTCGCCAAGGCAAAGCCCTCGGTCCAGCTAACGTGACGGAGCCGGTCAGCTAGTGACGCCGAAGTCTCTGGAGTATAGGTTGATGAAGAGATGGCGAAGCCCCCGGTCCAGCCGAGATGTCGAAGCCTCGATGTCAGCCAATGAGTCGAAGTAGGTCAGCGTGATGGACACCGGCTCGAAGGAGCGACAGTGCGGCCCTGCCGATGCAGGTCGTGACATGGTCAATGCCGGCTTGATGAAGTGACTGTGCCGCGATGTCGGTGCGCCTCTCCGTGTAATCCATGGGGCGGCGATGTTCGTGATGATTTATCATTTCCGATGTCGAACTCTTGTTCGGCTTGCCGAGATGATGATCCAAAGAAGTTGAGCTCGGCTCAACATAGTGACGACGTGTTTAGCGCAGGTCGGCGGCCGTGGAGCAATATTGCCGGACTGGTTTGACACCAGCATGATGTTGAAGATCATGTTCAAAAGATTTTGAAGTTAGTGGGATGTGTTCGGGAACAAAACACAATACCCCATACAAAACTTTCTTCAAAAAGGATGTCTGAAATCCCGTTCATACAAAAGACGAACTCCGGTCGGATTTGTTTTCGCGCAGAAAACAGATCCGAAAAGTGATGCACTAATCGGAAGGTTCCCGGAGTTTGGGCGGTCGGATCGAGCTGAAATTTTGAGGGGTGGTAGATATAGGAATTCCGCAGCCGATCAACGGTTGGATCTATCAAAGGACGTCCGAGCTAGAAGCTGGACACCACGCCCTAAACTCGTCTAGATTCTCGTCCAGATTTGACAGGGTTCCGGTATATCGCGGATTGCTAGAGATTCCTCCATCGGAACTCGACGAAATTTTCCAGGGTTGTTGTAGACTCAATTCCGCACATTTCCACCGAAGCAATCGTTAAAACGACACTTGAAGAGGCGGTGACGCCGGATACAAGTTCGTTCTCCAGAAAAACAGCACGGTCGCCCGAGGGCAATGTTGACGTTGAGCCCCCGGGCTCCCTGGATGATTCCTCCATGATCTTGATAGAGATCAGAGTTGATGTTGATGAAGGCCCTCATCCGAACATTACGATCGGAGGTAGGGCGCAGTCCTTGGTCGAACCAAGGTGACCAGTCGAGCTGGTGACGAACATGTCAAGGTCGCCGTTGATCTGCAGGCGAGCCATCGACCTTTTGCCGAACACACAGCGGAACTCTCAATGAAAGCACCAATGTCGGTGTCAAAACCGGCGGATCTCGGGTAGGGGGTCCAGAACTATGCATCTAAGGGTGATGTTAACAGGAGACAGGGGACACGATGTTTACCCATGTTCGGGCCCTCTCTATGGAGGTAATACCCTACTTCCTACTTGACTGATCTTGATGATACGAGTATTACAAGAGTTGATCTACCATGATATCGTAGAGGCTAAACCCTAGAAGCTAGCCTATGGTATGATTGTTTTATATCTCTATCGACTAGCCTGGCCTCGGTTTATATAATGCACCAGAGGCCTAGGATAACAAGAGTCCTAGCCGAATACGCCGGTGGGGAGGAGTCCTTGTCTTGATCGCCAAGTCTTGTGGAATCTTCCTTGTATGCGGCAGCTGTCCGGACTGGCCCACGAGTATACGGCCATGGGGGTCCTCGGCCCAATCTAACAGATCGGGAGATGACATGGTAAGTACCCCCTAGTCCAGGACACCATCAGCGCCCTCCGACCTTGTGGCCACCTCATGGCTCCCCTGACGTGTAATTCAAGTCCTCTGGATGTCTTCTGGTCCAACAAAAATCATCATGGAAGTTTCATTCTGTTTGGACTCCGTTTGGTATTCCTTTTCAGCGAAACTCTAAAACAAGGAAAAAACAGAAACTTGCACTGGGATCCAGGTTAATAGGTTAGTCCCAAAAATAATATAAAATAGCATATTAATGCATATAAAACATCCAAAACAGATAATATAATAGCATGGAACAATCAAACATTATAGATACATTGGAGACGTATCAGGAACCATCATTGAAATAACGAAGTCTTGTGCATGTTCGTCTGGGCCCTTCGGGAATAGGATTTGAACTTCTTATCCTTGAACAAATCAATCAGTGGCTTTATGTGCTACGAAATACATGTGGAATGGAGGTTGCAAATCTACCAAACCATAGTATACTTCACATGTGCATGACTGACTTGTGACGGTTCCATAGGAAGCAAAACAAGCTTTCTCATATTCACGGCGACAACTTGCATCAAATGCACATGAATTAGAGGAAGACACGTCTTTCATCAAAACATATGCTTCATGATCTAGCATGAAGAAATGCTTACAAAAGTTTCCAACACTAACTTAGATGTTCAACATGAATCATGGACAAGATAAAATGTTGTTGATGAGCTCAACAACAAATCATCGAGATTTCCATGAAGATGGAATTCCACAACTATGTGAACAAGGTGATAGCATTGGTCAGACCCAAAAGATATAATGATGTATGCTCAAGGAAACAAACACGAGTAAGACAACATTACAAAAGTCATTGGTTCTGATTTGATTTGACGATAGCCCACACTCAAATCTAAGTTTGGACAAGACAATAGATCCAAAAATTGATCACGAGGATCAATCAATGACGATATCATCTTTCTTCAACATACACACACACACAAAAGGTATCCCTTTGAAATGAACTAAGCGGGACAAGATTTCATCTTCCAACTCTCCAAGTTCTTGTTTAGCTTAACCAACTAGTTCAGAGTATCCGACACAAATTCGGGAGAAGGGGTGGTTTAGAGGAAAACCCAACTTGATCATGAACTCAACATAATGGTCAGGGTACAAGATGGTGATACTTCCGGGAAGATCTCCGAAAAATCACGAACCACCAATATGTTACTAAGCTCAAGAGCAGTCTTGCTTTTCAGGGCAAGATGATATGACCGAAAGAGCGAGGAATTGATACAATCCTAACTCATTGATCGAAAAGTGCACCAAAACTAAGGACAAGGTAGCACGATCAATCTTAGAATAGTGGTTCAATTACCAACATGCTAAGAATGATAATATTGATATTATTGTCCATTAACTAGGAAGCAATAGAGTTGCTAGGGGTATTGGTTTCACACATCATAGTTTACTTGTCGGCATTCCGGTTGCAACAACACGGGGACCGATGAATGAATAATGATGGCAAGAAGTATCACTGTATCAAGAGTTCATAGGATGGTGTGCAATTCCCATGATATTTTTGATATAAAGATGGTAATACTCCAAGGTAGAACAGAACTAAGGCTGGATTAGCATTTTGATCTGTGGAATACAAATGTTTTAACCCAACCCAAGAAATGGATGAGGTGCTGGAGTTTGTTTCTCCTAGTCATTCTGGAATAGAATGGCTTGACGGACTACAAGAATAATAGGCATTGATGAACATGAATGCACACATACTCTTGACTATCAATTGATAGTTGAAGTCCATAACACAATTTAAGAGGGAAAACTCAAGGAACATATAACTTTCTGAGTTGTGGATGCATAGATTAGTATGTCAAACAATTTCAATATATTTCTTCCGGATAACCCATGCAGAAAGGTACGACTGGCAGATTCACAATATAGAATGGATGACTCATCTTGTTGTGATCTTTTGGTTCTGAGAACTTCTGCAGATGGTTCATGGTATTTTGAAGAATGATATACCATGGACCTCAAGGACTATCACAAAGGTTACTAATATCCTAAAGGAACGAGCAAACACTATCAACATGAGGTAGGTAGGGTGAATCTTGGGTTCAAGAACCAAAAGATGGAATACCTACTAACTGAATGGCATCATGGGATGCTTTCGAGGATGACGGCCAGAATTATCACACTGAGAATACAAGACAATCTAGAGTAATGGGTGGTTCTATAAAATATCCTAGATCCATAATAATAGCTTCAACATATATGTCGAGGCAATGGAGTACCACAACTCGGTGATTAGTGTGGTTAATCCGGCACAAAGGAACATCGGGAATGAGAAGAAGGGATTTGCAAATGCATCAGACTAGTTAGAAACCTGGGATGACTCGAACAGCATAATGGATGTAAATGCTCAAAAAGATTTGAGACGCAAATTGGTGGCGTAACCACTTAACATCACAATGTCAAGGTTCCGAGACCAACTGTTAACACGCGGAAGTACTAGAAACCAAGATGAGACTCAAATCCATCAATCCTATAAGTCTACAGATTAGTAACACGTGATCCTGATAGAAAGATGAGAAGCCTAGTTCTTAATCCCCGTAGAAGAGAAGAGGATGACTCAGATCAGAGGAACATAGGGTGAAGGAGTAAAAAGAGCCTTACGTTCCCATCCACAACCAATTCCCTTATATAACTAAGGAATTTCTAGATTCGACTTCGACCAGTTTGGCTTGGTGATCCTACAGGCAATCAGGCTCTGATACTAAAGCTGTCAGGACCCCGATCCTAAGTCACACCGATCTAGGATGTAACACATCATATCACTTTGCGGCCTCACGCACGGTATCCCCACGGGTGCCACCTTACCTGGCCCGGGACCGTTTGTGCCTTTTGGCTCACGTATATGATAGTGTTGCTAGCATCCTTATGACAGAGAACCCGGGCTGACATGACTAGTCATAAACCCAAGCTGGCACTAACTTACAGGGACAGGCATATGTCACCCAACAATGCACGTGTCGATCATCAACGTATGAACCCAAGTCGTAGCAAGCTACAAGGACTTAAAGGAACAACAGTTGACATTTCCCTGAAGGGACAGACACAGGAGCAAAGAAGGACACATGCCGATCATTCCATGTCTTCTGGAGTAGTACCAAGCTACCATGGCTCAGTGGAAGCACTAGGAGACATTTCCCCATAAGAGAGGCTACCAAGAATAAACAACTATATTGTCGGATCCCACATACAAAGCATTTCAAAATCATACACACAATATGCTCGATATATCCAAATACAACATGGCATCACAACAAAACTCTATGACTCAAAGTATTTATTCATTAGGCTCCGAAGAGTCATACATAGCAAGAATTACAATCATGGGTCACATGACCGAACATATAGAGCATACAGGCAACAGAAGCATAAACATGTCTGGGTACAGACATCTGAAAAAGGAAGAAGGCTTTAGAGCCTGACTATCTACAAGACCCTCCCAAGGGTACAAGATCGTAGCTGAGGTAACAAGCTAAATGTCAAAGTCCACACGGAACTACTAGTGAGACTGAAGTCTCTCTGCAAAACATAAATTAAGCAAACGTGAATACAAATGTACTAGCTACATGCGCATCAGTATCAACAAACCGGGTGGTGGAGTTTAACTGCAACAAGCCAACTTTGACTCAGTGGCTATCCTGTACTACGACTGCAACTAACTCTTTTGAGGTGGCGCACACGAGTCCACATATTCACCATATCAATACACCACTATGGATCCGCTCCCGTCTCCCTACGAGAAGGCCATCCATAGCACCACACTTATCTTGCGCATTTTAGAGTATCCACTTTCACTTGTCTATGAATTGCATAAGCAACCCAGTAGTCCATTACCACGGACGCAGTTATTCGAATAGATCATATTAACCTTGCAGGGGTGTACTTCTTCACACACGCTCTCGCCACTTACCGCCATGTACACGTCATGTATCTCGGGAACCTTCAAGCGGAATCCTGGCGAGGGTGTCGGCCACTACCTGACTAACCACACAAGTCTCTAGTCCGGGATTTATCGCCTATTCAGGTTCCATCTGCAAGGAGTCCGGCCGAGGAGTCCACTATGGCCCCAAATGATGTGTGCAGGGTTCCCAAGTCACCAAACAGGCGACTCGGTACACCGGGCCACTTGCCTACCGCATCACAGCCCACCCCTAGGGTCAGTGATGTGCACGGCCTCCAGCATACTACAAACACCAAAAACTACTTGCAACTCCTGGACAGAGGACATGGTGATTAATAAGTCGAGAGAGTCAATTAAGGATCCCAATGTGTTGTAGTAACTGGCTTGGATGACAAACACGGAACTCAGTTCCCGAGTACGGTTTCAATGAGACAACCCACCACGTAATCCTACATGGCCTCTCATCGCTACCTTTACCAAATCGTGTTCACACACTTAGCTCTCAACAGTAGGACATGTTCACACCATTCCAATCCATCCCAGATGAATCAGACCTGACGCAACTCTAAGCATAGCAGGCATAACAAGCAAGCAAATGAGTAGGCACATCATGGCTCAAACAAATCCTACTCATAATAGTGGGTTTCAACTATTTACTTTGGCAATGACAGGTCATGCAGAGGAAAGGGGTTCAACTACCGCAACATGTAATAGTTGAATCGTTGTTGTCCTAATGTAGTAAAAGAGAGCAGGAGCGAGAGTGTGGGATTGTATCGGAATTTTCAATGGGTGTTGCTTGCCTGGCACTTCTGAAGATAGTAATAGCTCTTCGTCGGTGTCATCGATCCCATCACCGGAACAATGTCTACTGAGAGGGGACAAACACCCGCAATAGAGAGGAAACACAATCAATGCAATGCAACAATATGATGCATGGTCATGTCATGGCAAAATGAGTCTAATGCAACTAAAACCACGAGTTTGAGTCTATTTGAACCAAGGGTTCAAATTTAAATTCAAATTACGAATTTCCAAGGTGCATTAACATGTTTTGATCTATAAAGCAAGGTAAGTTTCTTTATCACGCATGAAAATAGTACTAATGGATAGATTGGATTTTTCTGATAATTTTTCATATATAAATGGAAGTTTAGGACATTTTCTGAAAATAAAATAAATCATTTAGATTTATTTAAAATCCAGAAAACATTTATGATGTCATCATTGTGTCACAATGACGTCACCAAGAACAGACCGGTCCAGTCAAACGACCGATGGGTCCCATTGGTCGATCTCACGATCTTCGCCGAGTTACGGACAGGTGGGACCAGTCAAAGGCCACATCAGCGAAGTCAATGCTAACGCGTGGGTCCAGTGGAATTAGATTAATTCTAACTAATTTTGTTAGCTGGTTAATTAAACCCGTGGGACCCTGATGTTATTGACCTGTGGGGTTAAACTAATGCGTGATTAGTGCTAATTAAGCAAGTGCCACGTCATCTAATCTGGCGACTAATCGCCGGCGATACGCAGACGCAGCGGCGCTCCTCGTCCGGCCATCTCCGGCCACGAGAGCTTGCACAGCTGGGTGCGTTCGAGAGCGGCTGCTGCGGTGCTTCGGGAGGTGACTGTGGCAAGTGCTGGGGTGGGGCGTGGCATCGGCAGCGCCGAGCGAAGCGGCGGTTGGAGCTCGGCTCCGTGCGAGCGTGGCACTAGAGCAAGCAGGCGAGTGGAGGGGCTAGGCGGCCTCCTGGAGGCACAATGAGCGCGACGCGGTGCAAGGGTGTGGGTTGTTTGAGCTCAGGCCATGGTGACAACAAAGCCGGGCGGCAGTGAGCTTCGGTCACGGCGGGGAACGGTGCTACGGCATGCAAACGACAACACGAGCAGGGGTAAAAGGGAGAGTGGCTCACGACGCTTGCAACAGAAGGCTCGGCATGGTCAGGGCAGCTCTAGAGGTGGCGCATCGATGACGGTGATCTCCGGCGATCCGGTGACGAAGACGATGACGTGAAGGAGATGTAGAGCTTCGGTGAAACGTGGCTCGGTGAGGACGAAGAGGGGAACGAGGCGGAGCTTTTGAACAAAATGGAGAGGCCTATGGTGGCCGGTGGCCGCGTTGGCAGCGGACGACAGTGACGGCTGCGCTCGGGCTACAGGGAGAGAGAGCAGAGGAGGGGGAGGAGATCCAGGGAGAGAGCGAGGGATCCAGAAGGCTCCAGGGGGTCGCGTGGCATCTCAAAGGATGCTGGCACAAGCAGGCAGAGAGGAGGTGGCCTCACGCGTGCGTGCGCGTGGTGAACAAGCGCCCTCGCGTCCTTCTGGCGTGGTGGAGACAACGACTGGCACTGGGCCAACCAGTGGGCTGCCAGGTAGGCCAGGTGGGTTTTCTCTCTGGTTTTCTAATTTTGTTTCTGTTTTCTATTTTTCTGCAGTATGTTTGAATTTGTTTTCCACACCAAATAATTTTTGTTGCTTCTGAATATAATTGTGGATGCAAATTGAATTATTCCAAAGCCCCACATAAAGTTCTATTGGAGCTATATAATTGTTTATAGGAATGCATAGCTCCAACTCAAATACTTAGTGACTTAATTCAGAGACCAAAAATGCCAATGAAAAATTTGCATCATCACTGAATAAGGTTTACACCTTTTTCCCTAAATCATGAACATTTTTGAAGGGCATTTTGGGTTCATTGAAAATATTTTTAGGTTGAACCTATTTGAATTCCATTTGATGCTAGAGTTTGAACATCCCCAATTCAAATTCATTTGAATTTAAACATGATGATCAAGCGAAGACAAACAAAGACAACTCACCCCCACTAAACAAGAATCTCATCCCGAGATTCAAGCGTAGGGTAAGAGGAAGAGGGGACACAAAGCTAACACAATCTTCACGATCCAACTTCCCTCATCGTAGATATTTATTCGTTTCATCATATTGGTCTTGACGTCTTTGCTTTTGAGATCTTCACGCAACACGAGGACAAAAGAGCAAGACAACTCTACAAGGATGGATCATCTTAATGATCACGAAATTAACTCATGGAATGAGATGTAGAAACATCTCTCAAGGTGACACACAACACACATCAAGAGCTATGGAAAGAGATAGATGACAAGGGTTCAATTTGGTAGGCAACAATTCCTATGATTGGGTAGGATGGTGCATGGTTTCAAAGTAGCGAGGAGCTAATTTCCATGATTCCATAATAGAGCACCTCAGGGAAGGAGACTCATAGAATTATTCCCTTAAGTGGCAAAAAGAATTACTTTTGATATAGAGATCACTGAAACTTTATATACCAGCCTAAGGAAAATCACAATCGATCATTTTAAGGAGTCCGAAAGAATGACATACTTGGGCTAGAATGGATGGTGTGGACTACATTGTTGCAGACAACGCAATGGATGATTTTTTCTTATCATCAGAAATGGATGGGACCCATGGTTGTACCACATTTGAAGATGATCCTGAACAACAATTACTGAGAAGGCAACCCAAGGGAGATTGGCACAATGGCGGTGCAAGCTAGGGACAAAATGTAAACGTTGGGAATATTCCAACCATCATATCTGCCTGAGATTCAAATCCGATTGGTGATAGGATACTTTAGACTCAGCATGTTTGAAAAGGAAGATTGCAACACAAATCGACGAGACGACATTGCAAGATTCTCAGGAAATGTACTACGATAGCAAGCTCCAAAACATCAGCGGGTTCTGCTACACACATGTGAACACGTTGTCCTAGACAAGCATGACTACATAGTAGTCTTATAATAAAACACTACCGAGTTCTGACTGGGAACCATCATTGAAATAACGAAGTATTGTGCATGTTCGTCTGGGCCCTTCGGGAATAGCATTTGAACTTATTATCCTTGAACGAATCAATAAGTGGCTTTATGTGCTAGGAAATACATGTGGAATGGAGGTTGCAAATCTATCAAACCATAGTATACTTCGCATGTGCATGACTGACTTGGGACGGTTCCAGAGGAAGCAAAACAAGCTTTCTTAAATTTATGGCGGCAACTTGCATCAAATGCACATGAATTAAAGGAAGTCACTTCTTTCATCCAAACATATGCTTTATGAGCTAGCATGAAGAAATGCTTACAAAAGTTTCCAACACTAACTTAGATGTTCAACATGAATCATGGACAAGATAAAATGTTGTTGATGAGCTCAACAACAAATCATCAACATTTCCATGAGGATGGAATTCCACAACAATGTGAACAAGGTGATAGCATTGGTTAGACCCAAAAGATATAATGATGTAAGCTCGAGGAAACAACCACGAGTAAGACAACATTACGAACATCGTTGGTTCTGATTTGACGATAGCCCAAACTCAAATCAAAGTTTGGACTAGTCAATAGATCCAACAATTGATCACGAGGATCTATCAATGACGATATAATCTTTCTTCAACACACACACACACACACACACACACACACACACACACAAAGATATCCCTCTGAAATGAACTAAGCGGGACAAGCTTTCATCTTCCAACTCTCCAAGTTGTTGTTTAGCTTAACGAATGTCACGCCCAATATGCGATCCTATCCGAGAAGAACTCGACGGTCCCACCAAGGATAGAGCCGCGTATCGAAACGCTTTTGCAAGGTGGATATCATTACATCGTACCATTACTTAACAGCTGGGGAATACACACAAAGGCATACAAATGCCACATGAATACATCAAACATTGTACGTAAGAGCAACATCTAACTACGGATGGAACACAAACAGAAACTCAAACGACATCAACCCTGCTAGCCCAGGCTACCGGCCAGGAACCTATCCCAAGATTGATGAAGAAGAAGAAGAACTCCAAAATGAGTAAACATCGCTCTCACGTCATCATCATCGCATTATGTGTTCCTGCAATTGTTGTTGTAGTAATCTGTGAGCCACGAGGACTCAACAATCCCATTACCATGGGTATCAAGACCAGCAAAGCTTAATGGGAATGGAATGGATAAGTGGTGAGGTTGTAGCAAGCGACTAAGCAGTGTATGGTGGCTAACTTACGAGTACAAGAGTAAGATGAGAAACTACGCAAACGGTCGCAAATTAGTAATGATCAAGAAGTGATCCTGAAATAATTACGTTCAAACATAACCCCACCGTGTTCTCTTCCCAAACTCACTCGAAAAGAGACAGTCACGGTTACGCACGCGGTTGGTGTATTTTAATTTGGATATGGTGTCAAGTTCTCTACAATCGGATATTAAAAATTCCTATCTGCCACAAAACAGCGGGCACGACTCTCGAAAGTTTAAACCCTTCAGGGGTGTCCCAACTTAGCTCATGACAAGCTCACGATCCACCGAGACAATCCTCCATCGCGGGATATCCGATCAAACTCGGGATTCCGCTGCATAAGACATTTCGACAATGGTAAAACAGAACCAGCAAGGCCTCCCGACGTGCCGACACCCTGATAGTAGCCGCGCGTATCTCGTCCCAGGCCACGACGGATGAGCTACGCATACAGGTGCCAAAATAACCCAGGTTGCCCAGGGGCGGCCCCGCACAGTGCTCTAGTTCGGACCAACACTCATGAGGAGCACTGGCCCGGGGGTTGATTATGTCCTCGGGGTCCAGAAAGTCCCTATGCAAGTTTGATTTGTTATTAGGCAAATGGTAAAACCAATGTTGGGCCTTGCTGGAAGAGTTTTATTCAAAGTGAACTGTCAAGAGGGGCCCATAAACCCTCATCGTGTTAGGGACGCAAAATCAAGGAACATAACACCAGTATGACGGAAACTAGGGTGGCATGAGTGGAACAAAACACCAGGCAAAAGGCCGAGCCTTCCACCCATTACCAAGTATATGTGTGCATTAATTAAATAAGAGATATTCATGGACAACTCATTCCCACATATGCAAAAAGGGTCAAACAGTGGGTCAAAACCTCTGACAGCAGGAGCTACATGTGAAAGATCAAATTGTTAAAAACCTAATATTTAAAAATAAGAAGTGGAAAGGTCTGTTATTAACTGCAACAGACCTACTATTTAAAAATAAGCAAACATAGTCATTGAAACTTGTATTGTGCAGGTCTAAGTACACTAGTTATTGGCCTTGTTTGGATCCATGGCTTAGAGTTAGTTTGAGCTAGTTTGGGCTCAAATAGCCCTAAAGTATCCAAACATGAGGGCTAGTTTGAGCTTGTTGCGTCTAACCCACCGAAAACAACTATCCCACCCAAGAGGGGCTGATTGGGGCTAGTTCTCCTAGTGCATTTATTGTCAATCTAACACTATCATCCAAACACCTCTTTGGATAGAGTTAGTTCAGGGTTACTCATTGTTGAGTATCATTGTTATTTACGAAACGTACGATAGCGTAGGATTTATTCTACCTTGACTTGTACTCCAAGATGACCATGTACTCCTATATATACGCCCACGAGGCTCAAGCAATACAATCAACTATTCCACCAATCTCTCTCTCCCTTTTAACTGTCATGAGCTAGAAACTAACTCTAACCTCTAGCTAAGTTAGAGTATCCAAACAGTGCCATTGTTAAATCAAATGGAATGGCGTGTTAAATACTCCCTCCCGTCCTTTTTACTCTTCATATAAGAATTGTCTGAAGTCAAACTTCACAAAGTTTGTCATTATTTATATGAAAAATATCAACATCTACCATGCTAAAGTTATACAATATGAAAATTTAAGTCATGAAACATGTACTGATATTTATTTCATATTGTGAATGTTGGTATTTTGCTCTATAAAGTTGGTCAAACATTATGAGGCTTGACTTTAGATAAATCATATATGCGAACTAATAAGATTCGGAGGGAGTACAACATGCTTAACAGCAACAAAATATAGTCATTCATAGAGCTATTGTTAAATTTGGTATTGATGAAATTGAATTGCACAGTTCATACTAGCACATATAGAACATCACACTGTTAATAGCTGAAATAAACAAGGCATACTACGAACAACCAAAGATAGCAATTGAAACTGGACATATGCTAACTACAAACAACCGCACAACCATAAACTGTAGAAATAAACAAGGTGTAATGCAAACAACCAAATATATAAAAAAATACTGGACATGTTCTCACTACAAAAGGGGTTCGAGAAAACAAATCATGAGTTTCCTCACTTGTCATAGATTGGCTCCTCCTCCTGGTCGCCATCGATGAGGTCTGACTTGCCAGCTGAGGATCCCAAGCCAACGTCACAGAACGTGTCCTTCAGAAATGACAAAAGGGGCTCCATGGCGATGAAGGCTGGCAAATTGTTCATAATGAGCTGTAGGAGATCAGCGGTAGGGCCATCGATGAGATCGATAGCTGTCAAACCCGGAGGGTTGGGGTGGGCAAATTAACATGTGACATAGCCCGTGTCAAGCCATCGGTGTTGACGACCTCGATGTCGTAGCTGGCATCCGTGACATGCCAGAATACTCTAGCCCGCTGATTGAAAGGCTCAATCCAGGTCCAATCATCATCGTCAGTTTCCTCGGCGGCCACCTCACAGAGGTCGGGTGAAGAGGCCTCGATAAAGCTCTTTTGGGCCATTCGCTCCTCGAGCTCCCTGGGAAGCGTAGCTGGGCTTACGCTATGACACTCTAGAGTGGGGGAGGGGTGGTGTAACGCCCTCGATGCGGCTCTATCTCCCACGTGTCGAAGCACGACTTAGAGGCATAACTGCATTGAAAGCAATGTCGCAAGTGAGGTAATCTTGACACAACCCATGTAATACATAAGGGAAAGAGATACATAGTTG
The DNA here is from genome assembly GCA_021605205.1 of Aegilops longissima. Lineage (NCBI taxonomy): Eukaryota > Viridiplantae > Streptophyta > Magnoliopsida > Poales > Poaceae > Aegilops > Aegilops longissima. The sequence continues at coordinate 353,574,227 of CM038679.1, forward strand.
GCTTACAATCGCCACTTCACACAATACATGAGTAAAGCATTACATCATACAGATACAATCAAGGTCCGACTACGGAACCAAAATAAAAGAAGACTACCCCAAATGCTACACAGATCCTCGATCGTCCCCAACTGGGCTCCACTCTTGATCAAGCTGAAACGAAACAACACAATGAACAAGATCTTCATTGAGCTCCTCCTTGAGCTCGGATCGTCACCGCACGATTTCATCGGCACCGCAAACTGGTTTTGAAGTATCCGTGAGTCACGGGACTCAGCAATCTCACACCATGAGATCAAGACTATTTAAGCTTAGGGGTAGGAGAAGGTAGTGAGGTGGAGCTGCAGCAAGCGACTAGCATATCTGGTGTCTAACATACGCAAATGAGAGCCAGAAGAGAAGGCAAAAGCATGATCGAACAAATATGATCAAGAAGTGATCCTACAACAACATACGTCAAACATAACTCCAACGCCGTGTTCACTTCCCGGACTCCGCCGAGAAGAGACCATCACGGTTACACACGCGGTTGATGTATTTTAATAAAGATCAACTTCGGGTTTTCTACAACTGGACATTAACAAATTCCCATCTGCCTCATAACCATGGGCACGGCTTTCGAAAGATAATACCGCAGGGTGTCCCAACTTAGCCCATCATAAGCTCTCATGGTCAACGAAGGATATTCCTTCTACCGAAGACCCGATCAGTCTCGAATCCGGACTACAAGACATCTCGACAATGGTAAAACAAGACCAGCAAAGCCGCCCAAATGTGCCGACAAATCCCGATAGGAGCTGCACATATCTCGTTCTCGTGGCACACCGGATGAGCAGTCCGTACAACTAAAACCAGACCCCAAGTTTCCATGAGGGGCACCGCAAAGCGCTTAGTTTGGGCCAACACTCGAGGAGCATTGGCCCGGGGTTAAAATAAAGATGACCCTTGAGTCTGCAGAACCCAAGGGAAAAAGGCTTAGGTGGAAAATGTTAAAACCAATGTTGGGCCTTGCTGGAGGAGTTTTATTCAAAGCGAACTATCAAGGGGGTCCCATAAATCACCCAACCGTAAGGAACGCAAAATCAAGGAACATAACACGGTATGACGGAAACTAGGCGGCAAAGTGGAACAAAACACCAGGCATAAGGCCGAGTCTTCCACCCTTTACCAAGTGTATAGATGCATTAATTAAAGAAGATACATAGTGATATCCCAACAAGTAAACATGTTCCAACAAGGAACAACATCTCCATGTTCCAACAAGGAACAAACTTCATCTTCACCTGCAACTAACAACGCTATAAGAGGGGCTGAGCAAAGCGGTAACATAGCCAAACAACGGTTTGCTAGGAAAGGATGGTTAGAGGCTTGACATGGCTACATGGGAGGCATGATATAGCAAGTGGTAGGCATCATAGCATAGGCATAGCAAAAGAGCGAGCATCAAGCAAGCAAAGATAGAAGTGATTTCGAGGGTATGGTAATCTTGCCTGAAATCCCGCAAGGAAGAAGAACGAATCCATGAAGAAGACAAAAGGATGTAGACGAACGAATCCTCACAACTCCAGAACGAAACCGAAGCTAAGCGAGAAGCAAACCGGAAAGAAGCAAACAACATAGGAAAAACACAATCATAAACATGGCATGATGCACAATCAAGTATGATGCATGTCCGGTTTAATGATTCATGGCATGGCAATATGCACAAACAACACTACAAGTTAAGTGGAGCTCAATATGCAACGAGTTGCATATTGACGAAATACCACATCAATTATTTAGTTCTCTCTCGTTTAGGAACACAACAAAATTACATGTTGTTATAAACATGGCAAGAGGTGAAACATAAGTAAACTAACTAGTTAGGCAAGTTTAAATGAGGCCGGAAGCAACAAACGACAATTCCGGAAAATCCCCATGTCATTTAGCAATTTAAGGCAAACACAGTTTTAACCATTTAAATGTTGTTAACATGATGCGGATGACATAATCAAGGTTTATGCAATTTTATGAAAGTGTTGACATGAGCATGATACGAGGCATTTGTCGCTATGGCAGAAGGAAAAGGGTGCCACGGCGACGAATCCGAAAATGATGCCACGGCAACATATCGGTTCCGGTAGCTCATGGAGATACCGGTGCAAAAGGAAGCGTGCGGATGTGCGAAACATGCTAGATATGGTGGGGTGCTCCCGACTACCGGGTTCCCACGGGTTAGGGGCATGGAAACGAGTGACAATTCGGACACGGTGCAAACACGGGCATCTCATACAACACAGAAGCATTCGTTCGCGGGCGGTCGTCTTCTCGGGATTATACCTTTGAAGCGTGCGTTTCGGGCGGAGCGAGTTCGTCGAGGGAAGTAGATGGAAGTAGACGTTCTCGGGTCGTAGTGGTACTTGGCATCTTCTGAACTTGCCGGTATTGCTGAAACTAAGGGGTACTTGGTCTTGACGTCCACGGTGTCTTCGGCCTTGACGTGAAGCAGGGAGGCGGAGCTCCTGCCGGGTCGATGGTGACGAGGTCGGAGATGCGAGGACGGGCCAAGGGGCTGCTCCTGCAAAGGGGCTGCAGGGGCGACGGGAGCCGGCAGGGGAGGACCCTGGCGAGGCTCAGCCAGATCCGGCGGCGCGGCGACCGTGGCTGGCTGGTGGCGCGGAGGCGACGAGGAGGGGCCGGGACGGGGGAGGCGGTTTAGCAGTGGTGTCAGGCAGAGGCGACGGGGCGCGGAGTTGGTCTCGAGTGATGTTGCGGAGGCCGGGCGCGGGCCGGCAGGCGTGGTCGCGGGCTCGGGAGGAGAAGCAGGCGCGGCGCGCGGAGACGGGCGACGCCGGGCGACTGGCGCAGGAGAAGGGCGAGGAGGTCCCGCACGGGACGGCAGGGCGAGGTGGAGCGGGCGCCGATGCAGGAGGAGGAAGGGCGAGGCCGCGGCGCTCCTCTCTCTCTCTCTCTGCGACGGCGCAACAAGGGAGGAGGGGATCGAGCGCTGCGTGGGAACGAGGAGGAGGAGGAGATGGATCGAAGGAGAGATGTGGGAGGATTGTGGGATCCTCTCCATGGCGCGTGTGTGTGGCGCGAGGGGAGAAGGTGCTCGGGAGAGATGGATCGAGCGAGGGGTCGGGCTAGGGTTAGAGGCGCAGCAGCTGGGCTGTGGAACAGGCCTTAGAGGCTGGGCCGGCCTGGATGGCCTGTTGGGTTCTCTTCTCCTCTCTCTTATATTTCTAATGAAAGCATTAGAGAGAAGGAAAATGAAGAGGGGGTTAGGGAAAGAAAATGCATGAGGATAATTTTCCGGACTCGCATAAAAATATGCTCGTTCCAAGAAAAATAGAAAGGCCAAGGTTGAAAGATGTAAATTCAAACTCATTTGAATTTAATTCAAATGGGTTTGAACTAGGACTTGATAAAAGGAAGGTCCAAAAATGTTCGGATTTTTGGTGGAGCTCCGAAAAATGACGAAATAATTTATGGGCAAGGTTGGAGACCAAGAAATGAGATAACAAAGGCATGGAGAATTATTTGCAAGTGTGTTATGGTGATACCGAAACAATGGAATAATTTTATTATAGCTCCCTAATAATATTGAGAGGCTTTAATATGTTATAAAGAGAAATCACAAGTGAATTCCCTCGATTTAAATGGATCAAAGACCCATGCAATTTGTTTGAGTTTTAGTTGGTCCGAGAAATTGATGGCATGATGACATGATGCAATGCAAAAATAAAAAGGGCAGGCACAAAAGAAACACACGGCGAAACTCGAAATAGCTGGAAGTCTTCTGGAGCATCGGTCTCGGGGCGTTACAGGTGGGGATTGGGATCTTGGGAAAGGGGGCGTTTTGCTGGCGTCATCTAAGAAACAAAGGGCGGTGAGGGTATGTATGTCAGTGGGTAAACTGCACGGGCAGACCGGCGGAGGTTGACGATGGAGGCGGCACGGCGGCGGCGGCGACCTTAGCTTGGTTTAAAGCGAGGGAGGGGTGGTGTGTATGTGTGTGAGAAGGGGATTTGGGGTGAGCAAAGGATTTGGGGTGTGTGTGGAGGGGGACCAAGGTGGTGTTTGAGTAAAAGTCGGGGCTACTGAAGGTCCTTGAGAAGGAGCAGGAGGAGCGATCCTCCTAGCTGTCCAAGGTGGAGAAGGAGCTCCAGGAGGCAAGGACCGAAGCGCGGGGTGTCCGGGAAGAGCTCCGCCAAGTCGGACAAATTTCAAATGGTAAGAAATACTTACTGTAAAGTGTTTTCGCAGGCAACAGGTTCACCCTGCTGACGCAGGTCTGGCGCTCCGCAGGCGTCTTCACCGAACTTCTGAAGAATGTGGCAGCCGTCGTGGAGCATTATACTGCTCATGAGGAGGACTCCGAGAAGCGGCTGTTCTGGTCACAGTTTCCGGCCTCCGAGCATCCTCCCCTCCTCAGCAACCAGATGAAGCAATTGATGGAGCTGCATCGGATGTCCGAACTGGCACTGAAGGATCTATGCGTCCAGCTGTGGCAGGCTGAGCTGATTCCTGGGAGCTACTTCGGATTAGTGCAGAAGCTGCATGATGCACCGCTCCACATTGATGCCACGACATGCCTCGAGGGAGCTAGGATGGCGCTTGCGAAGACCATGGTGCATTGGCCGAAGATCAATCCGATGGACATGGCCACTGGTCCTCCGCCCAAGGGAAAGGAGCATCGCCACCCTCAACAGTATTTTGCGCAGGTGATGAATGGTGCGCGGGCGACAGAGGGCCAGTGTTCAAAAGTTGTAGTGTTTGAATAACTGTGTTAATTTTTTATCAATTGGACCCTTATGCTACCTGACTTATTTTATCTTTTCATGATTTAATTTTGACTCCTGTGCGGACGTATGTTTATTCTGAAAGCTACCAGTCGTCGGCTTTTGCCCCCAGGTGAATATTATGAGGGGTGTTTTGTCTCCGCAATGTTACCCATAGCCAATGTCTTGGTACCCGGAGGTGTAGTGCATGAGCAAAACTAGGCAATCGGACTATTCGGTTTTGTTGCTTTCACTTAGCCTTAGCAGCTTGACTGTGGGAGCTAGTGACTAGTCCCCGGTGGCTTGTGACGTACTTGGGGGCCAATACTTGTCCTTTCCGATCACATGGTTTGTGTTGAGGCGAACCTTTCGTGTGACAAGGTGAAATAGCCAATGATTTTTGGAGTCAAACCTCATCATTGAATCACTGACCAGTTCGCGCTTACTATGACGGTCAGTTTTTGGCTTTCTCCTCCTAAGGTACTTAACTAGGCTAGCCAGAAGTACAATCGCATGGGTTCTCCTTTTGCCCTCTTAGCCGAACGAGCGGAACATAACGGACAAGCATAGGAGCCGGGCAACCCAACTATTGACCCAAGACATAGTTCGGAACTTATGCATGTAGTGGAATATCCGAGACGCCGAACACCCAGCGAAAAAAGGTGTCGGACTTGGGATATGAAGCCGAGGGTTAAATCGAGCTCTAGGTTATTTAACCGATCATGTTTTCATGCCGGGCTTGTTTGAAGAGCAAGGGGAGAATCGGAAGGGGAGAAGACAATCGCGAGATGCGGATATCCGGACACCATAAGGGGAGTTTTTATTATTTCTTGTAGGCTAAAGACATTTAACCGTACAATTCGAACTACCATGGCATTATTTGTAAAAAAAGGAAAAGGTTTTATAGAGTAAAGGTTTACGCAGGGCCTTGATGCATGACTTGAAGCCTCCACTGTGCCCTGCTGCACGTCTGCGCCTTTGCTTCTGCGGGGTGGGGGTTGGGACCTTCAATGAAACCTTGAGGGGCGAGGATCGTACTGATGAAGCTTTGTGCTTGGGGGAGGTCCGAAATTGGCCCCCGGGGTCCTCCGAAGACAAGGTAACTCTGAAGTTCGGGTTAGCCGAACACATGCTTCGGATTTATTGATATATGCATCATGGCCGCCCATGGTATTTTGAGTGCGAAATTGTGCTGATGAGGCACATGGAGCGCGAAGAATGTGGGCGTGCCCTGGGGCGCCCATCCCTATTAGCAGCGAACGCATGCGGTTCCCATGGCGTGGAGGGGGTTCGGGCCTGTTTACTGTTGTCGCCGTCCTTTATGGCGGGCCGATAACCGGACCGTATTGGCCGATTTGGTCTTCGGCCGCTAGGGCCGCAGTGTGCTCTTCGGTCCGAAGTGAGTGTTCTGCATTGTTGTTGATAGTTATGATGCCTGAAGGACCGGGCATCTTCAACTTGAGGTACGTGATAGTTCTGAATTTAGTGAACGTCGTTCGGCCGAGGAGGGCGTGATAGCCGCTGCGAAAGGGTGCAATGTCGAAGATCAAGTCCTCGCTTTAGAAGTTATCTGGAGAGCCGATCACTACTTCAAGCGTCACAGTGCCTGTGTAGCGGGCCTCCTCTCCCGAAATGACCCCCTTGAAGGTGGTGTTACTGGGTTTGATCCTTGACGGATCGATCCCCATCTTCCTCACTTTATCTTTGTATATCAGATTGAGGTTACCGCCCCCATCCATTAGGACTCTAGTGAGGTGGAATCCATCGATGATGGGCTCGAGTACTAAGGCTCTGAATCCTCCATGGAGTATGCTGGTTGGGTGATCCCTGCGATCGAAAGTGATCAGGCAGGCTGACCACGGGTTGAACTTCGGCGCTACAGGCTCGATGGAATATACGTCTCACAACGCTTGCCTTTTTTCCTTCTTTACTATATGGGTTGGATAGATCATGTTCACCGTCTTGACCTCGGTAGGGACGGGTTTCTGGCCTCCACTATTCAGCCCGCGGGTCTCGTCATCGTCCTTGCTTTGTGGGCTTTTGCCTGAGTCTTCGGCTGTAATCTTTCCGGCCTATTTTATCACCCAACAGTTATGGTTGGAGTGGTTGGCCGGCTTCTCTGGAGTGCCGTTGATCTGGCAAGTCCTGTCCGGAATTCTGTCTACTCTAGATGGGTCGTCGCCGTTGCCTTTATGTCCTTTCTTTCGGGGTCCAGACTTCGGGTTTCTGAACCCAGCATTTACTGTCGTATCCTCACCTTCGTCGTCATTGTGGCGACATTTACTCTTGCTACGTCGCGGCTTTCCATTAGCGTCCCGAACATCAGAGGTACCAGGTGTGTCGGGATTGCTATTTTTATGAGCGAGCCAACTGTCTTCGCCCGTGCAAAAGCGGGTCATGAGAGAAGTAAGGGCTGCCATAGTTCTTGGTTTATCCTGGCCGAGCTATCTTACGAGCCATTCGTCCTTGACGCTATGCTTGAAAGTGGCCAAGGCTTCGGCATCCGGGCAGTCGACAAGCTACTTCTTCTTGGTCACAAATCGATTCCAAAACTGCCGGGCGGAATCTCCGGGCTGTTGTGTGATGCAATTCAGTTCGTCCGCGTTCGGAGGCCGGACATTAGTGCCCTAAAAGTTCGCTCGAAAAGTGTCCTCAGTCTCTTCCCAACAGCCTATAGAGTATTCGGGAAGGCTGTTCATCCAGTGTTGAGCTGGTCCTTTAAGCTTTAGTGGAAGATATTTGATGGCGTGGAGGTTATCTCCTCGCGCCATGTGAATGTGGAGGAGGAAATCCTCTATCCATACGGCTGGGTCTGTTGTTCCGTCGTATGGTTTGATGTTCACAGGCTTGAAGCCTTCTGGGAATTGGTGTTGCATTACCCTCTCTATGAAGCACAGGGGGTGTGCGGCGCCCCGAACTCGGGCTACATAGCGTTGGAGGTCTTCGGAGATCTGAGTCCACTGCTGCTCCCGGACTCTATCGTTTGGGTCTGGTCAATCATAATATCCTTCCCGTTGAGTGGGCGGATGTTCTCTGGGTCCGCAGATGGACCTAGTACGGCCTCCTCAAGCGTCTAGGTCATGGCAGAGGTCGTACTCGTAGGTGGGCCTCACTTGATCCTTGCCATAATGGCGAGGTGGGGCGGCGGGGTGCTCGGCCTTGTCAGCTTCTCTGTCCCGCCCTCTAGGGGGCGATCCGGCTGTTCAACGCGTGTGTATGTCAGACGTGTGGGCTCTATGGACTCGTCATCGAATTGTGGCAGCAATCTTCACTTGGGATAACTTTTGATTGGTTGTTCGCGGCCATACCCTTCTTCGGCGGCTAGGACTTTGGTCCGTCGAGCGTTGAGGGTGTCTGGTTCGGCCTTGATTCTGCATTTTTGTTTCTTCATACTACGGGCGGTGGCTAGAAGCCTCCATTTAAACCGCTCCTGCTCTAGCAGGTCTTCGGGGACGATGAAACTGTCATCCTCGAGACTAGCCTCCTCCTTGGAGGATGGGAGGTAGTTGCTGTCTTCGGAGTCACTGGATTTTTCTGGGTTGAACGTGTCATCCTGCCCCGCGGGGTCATCCTAATGATGTTTGTTGGCTATGGCTCTGGTGAGGTCGTCCGTATTATTCGTTGTGTTGTTCTCCGTCGAGTCCATGTTGCTCGCATGGCTTCGATGTGGCTTTGATCGATGGCGCTGTCTTCGGCGCTTGGGTGGCTCATCTCCAGGCTTGGCTTGGTCCTGATTGGGAGTGCCATCGCCGTCCTTGGGGTGTCCACCATGTAATTATAATAGGTGGACTTGGCCGACTAGCGGCCGGTGACGGGGGGGAGGCAACATCGGTATTAGCCGTGGCTCCACTATGCTTGTCCATGTATTCGGCGTTTTCCGAATTATAATCTAGCATGTCGGTTAAATCATCCACGGTGGCTACCAACTGGGTGGTGGGTGGGACGTAAAATTCCCCGTGGTACGCCTCGGAGGGTTGATGGTTGTGGGCGGAGGGCAGGTCCTCCTGGATGGTCATTTTTTGGATTCGGTCTAGCGCCTCGTTTAACATAGCGAGGGTCGACGAATTTGAGGGCTCTAGGCCAAATTCTGGCCGGTCCTTGGTTTCCAGAGGCCAAGCTGAATTCAGCGTATAGTGCCGGATCCTTGAAGGGGTCCGAATTGTCAATGGGGACTAAGGACGTGCCTTGGTTTTTGCGTGTGGTTTCCATGCTGGGATTCGAGATCGAGCTGCTTCGGCCCGAGGGTGACCCCTGGCCATCGGTTACCGGCTCATTGTAAGGGCTTAAGGCCAGAGGAGCGTTGTGACGGAAAGGATCGGCCGAGATTGACTCTTGGCCCCGCCTCCTGATTTTGCCTCGAAGGCTGAGGATAGGCCCTCCACAGACATGACAGATCCGACCGAAGGTGGAGTTTGGCCCCCGCTTGAAGCGGAGCCCTCCTGGCTCGAAGATGTTCGGAGGGCGGGGCCAATCTATAGAACGGATCGGAGGGGGACTCTAGAGCGGGCATGGTGAGGCCTGCGAGGGTGCGGGAGGGGGCAGTGAATCCGGCGAAGACCAGATCGCCCCGTGTGTCTGCAATGTATTCCATATTACCGAATCGAATTTGGTGTTCGGGAGCAAAGTTGTCGATCTAACCCAAACGACCAGTTGGATCAGCGTGCATCACGATGCCGCCGAATGCAAAAAGTTGACCGGGGACAAAGGCGTCCCTGGATTGGATGCCTTCTCCTATGATCAGGCGAGCCATCGATCCTTAGGGCGACCCCACAGAGGAACTCTCATTGAAAGCACCAATGTCGGTGTCAAAATCGGCAGACCTCGGGGTAGGGGTCCCGAACTGTGGATCTGAGATCAATGAGGAACAAGGGATGATGAACACGGTGTTTACACAGGTTCGGGCCCTCTCGAAGAGGTAACACCCTATGTCCTACTTGATTATATTGGATGTATAGTATGGTTTACAGAGTAGATCTACTTCAAGATCAGTATGAGCTAAACCCTAAGGTGATGAGGCGACAAATATGTCTCTCCCTAAAGACTACATTGCTCAGTTTATATAGACACCGATAGGGCTAGGTTACCAAAGATAGATTACAATAAGGGAGAAAGAAATCATGTCTATCCTTAACTTGGAGGACACACCATGGCTTCATAGATCTCCTGCCGCTATGCGGCTTCACCAGTCCGACCCATATTCAATGGACCAATGCCCTGAGGAACCCTTAGTCCATGACTCCCTCACCAATCTACTATGATCATGTGGGTGACAGGGGCAGGGGCGCGGCACACTGGTAGTCCTAGGGACCCGTGTGTGTGTTTCATACCCGATCGCAGCCGGTTGATGCATCCGCCTCGTCTGCTGTTTTATAAATTTAGCCAAATAATCTCGAGAAAGGATCAGAACACGAACACACTTGCATGTGGACCAAATATATGTATGAAAAGGGTGGTTTGATGTTCAAATACCCAATGCACAACTTTAATTTGGCACCCCCCATACACATACAAACACACACACACACACACACACACTTCATGTTGCTGGGAGGGGAATCCGCATGCCCCCACATAGCTAGGTCTGACATCTCACTCGACCGTAACAAAAAAAATGAAAGGAGTACATCATGGTCAACCCCCTCCCTTTGCTTCTGATCAAATGTTGACCATGTGTGGGCCCATAGATGTGTTCTTCTTGCATTAGATGGGTGAGACCACATACGAAC